>CM067171.1:4184148-4398501 GCA_034093135.1 Erigeron breviscapus | reverse complement strand
TTCATTCTTGCACGGGCACCAACCGTATCCACTATCGTTCCCTCGTTCGGAGGACGACGATATTGAATCCGAGGAGACTCCTGCCCCTCTCCTTTCTTCATTTCCTGACACATTTGAGTCTAGATCCCCCCTAGGTCACTTTCTATTGAGCACGCACATCCTTTAGATGTTGCCAGAACAGACGTAGAGTTGTTGGATATTCCAGCTCCTCAAAGATCGCCTGGAAGACCTAGAAGGGCCATCATCAGACAAGCACTTATTTTAGGCGCTGATGAGCAAAGCTTCGAGGAAGTTCGGTTCGCCTTACATTTTCCTAGCTCAACTCTCAGTTCAACGGGCAATCTTGGAGAACCCGGTAGTCCCACCGACCGTAACATTGTGTTAGGCATTCGTGCAAAACCAATCCGTTACGCGACAACTGATGTTGAAGTTTCACTTCGTCAACCATCAGGAAGCCCTGTTGGTCCACAACCTTCAGGCCACACTGTAAACCCTACGGAGCCTACAGTTGTGCAAACGACATCTACGTCGGTCGTTCCTCCTTCTCCAATTCAAACCTTCACCAAATACACAAGCCGAAGAGCTCCGTAAGCAAAAAGGCAAAGCCCTAGCTCCTCCTGTTTCTCCTCAAAGTGATAGCCCTCCTGCAGCCACTGAACGTCTTGCCCTCAAATATGATCCTATCGAACGAGAAACCATAATGGCTCTTGTTGCTGCAAACCTTCTTTTCACAGCTTCTACACGTATTCCAACTCCCCAACCTCCTCCAATCACCTCTCATAAATCACCGTCGCCTTCTCATTCATCTTCTTCTTCCTCCTCATCCAATAATAATTCTAATAATGAATCTGCCAATACTTCTCCTCCTAAACAATCCCGACTGGAAGAACTTTATAATGATTTGTATGCCACTCTTATCGCTCTAGAAGATCAAACAGATTCATTTGATAAAGCCATTCTAGCATCTCTCCAAGCTCGCTTCGATCATCAAAATAAACTGAATGTAATAAAGCAGCAAGCAGCACAAGACAAGTTTCTTGCCGATGCACAACTTGAAGCGGCCCAGAAACGTATAACCGAACTCGAAGCCACCTGTCGTTAAGCTGCTGCTATCCATCAAAGACGTGATGATCCTGATGATCAGGTTCAACACGAGGGGGAGAACATGGATGAAGATGTGGCTGAAGTTAGAGCCAGTGCTGCTACTGAAGTGATTGAAGACACAGATGTAAGAGATGATGCTCAATCGCGAGAAATCCACCACAAGATGATGAAGTTGTAGAACTTACTGAAGAAGTTCATGTAGATGAGTCTGTGGTTCGAGCTAGTATTGCGACCGAAGTGGTTAGAGGTTCAGATATAAAAGATGATGCTCAGTCTCAAGGCTTTACTTTTGATCCATCAGTTATTGGAGAAGATTTTGATGATGTTGACTTTCCTGATATTGATCTGAATGATGACAATGGCTCCTCTGTTGATAACGATGACTTTCCTGGCTTTGACACTTATCCTACTGTTCAGCAACCAATTCCTGCTCTCAACCGACTAAGCTTTGATAACCTAATCCATAACCTTGCAAATCCCCATCTTCACCAAATCATCAGGCCTTCTAATGTTCAAGTCAATGATGGTGGTTTCAAAAAGAATGTTAAAAAACGTATTGATTATCTTAAATTGCCATCAAGACTCTTGAAATCCACCAAATTTCTTGAAGAAAAGGCTTACGGGATCTTCTCTAAGGAACAAGATCTGATTAAGATTGATGTTGATGAAATAAGGGCAAGACGGGCTTATGATCTTGATCATCAGAGAGAAAAGTATTTGAAAGATCTCATTGAAGCCAAAAGTCATAAAATTAACAAAGTATGGAAGAACCATTTCAAGCAAAAGATCACTGAAGTTATCAGTGTGCATTTTAAAGAATGGCGTGATCCCGGCTTCGCCAGACCTCCCGGTTTGTTATGGTTAACAGTGAGACGTGAAGATAATCGTCGATACATGTTTGGTGAAGCCAGATTCCATCTCCTTTCAGCTGATGATCTTATTTTCCTGCTCAATCACTTTGCCAGCAAGCTCATCCAACCTGATCCAGAAAACCAAGAGGCCTATTATGCAGTAAAGAGATATATGGATAGTCTCATCTTAAGCCAAACCCAAAAAGACTTCCAGCTTGGAGTTGAGAAGAAAAGGAGGAAGATTAACCTTACTGTGCCCAATCAGAAAATCAGAGGGGTGAATCTAGACAACTTCAACACTGGTGCAATTTTTGACAATCCTAGAGGGTTTGTGTTTGTAAGTGATCAGGGGCACAAGATCTTCATAAGACTCGACGAACTCTCCAAATATTCTGATGGAACGTTGTTGCAATGCCAGAATGTGTTTGAAAGTCTTTATGAGTTCGAAGAGTCAGAAAAAGAAAAGAAAAGATTGATGAGGGTGATTGCTAAGATTAAAGCAAAGTTAAATCACCGAGAGCGAACCAGATTGATTCAGAAAGCTCGGTTGCCAAAGGAACGTCGTGGTGTGATACATATACCAGAAGGCACATGGGTCAGATACTCTCCAAACCATGAATTTGGACCTCATAACATTCCACCAGTAAACTTTGCAGACAACATCATTGAACCACCAAACCGACCTTCTGACCCGAAGTACCATTTCATTCCCAAAAGATATTGGAAAGAGAAGTACAGTTAATACAAGAAAAGAGCCTTCAAAGACCAAAAGACTCAACAATCCAAACCAGAATCTTCCACAAAGAAAAGAAACCGAAGACAAAAGAAGAAAAGAAAAACCGGACGATGATCTTTCACAAAACAACACTAAAGGGAGAGACTGTTAGTTTTATAGTTAGTTAGTGCTAGTTTTGTACTTTTGTAATAGTAATGTCCTATTAATTAAGTGTGGAGGGGCTTTTGATGTAATTAGGGGAGAACCTTAATGTAATTAACTTTTAGTATAAATACCCTTCCACCACACATTTGTAAATTAAGCCTTTCATAATATATTTCCTTATTTCCCATTTTTTCTTTTTCTCTCTCACACACATATAACCTTATTTCATGATCTAACATTGTTTACAACTAACATAAATCGAAATAAGTAATGAGTATATATAGATGTATATGTAATTATGTATGTTTGTCCCTTTTGTTGTATATAAAACTTGAAGAATACTAGTATAAAATTAAAACATTTAAGTTTTTGATCGTTGTTGTTTCTTGAATTAGAGCTCATGATCGACCTTGCAAAATATAAAATGAAAATGGAGAATTATGTTTCCTAATCTATTCATCAACCCACATTTAGAGTTGCCCTTTTGACCCGAACCCATTTTGACCCGAACCTGTTTTGATCCGTGATCCAACCCGACCCAACCGGTTAATTTTGCCACCTATAGTCACAAGAGATCTTAGATTCAAATTTTTTTACGTAAACGTCTTGGGTGGCATGGAAAGGATAGGTAGTATAAATCTATGATTAAATTCATCTTTCCTAAATAATGTAAACAACTGAAACCTCGTCATTAATACCATTATTATTAGAACGAATTGCATTTTTGGTCCCTGTGTTATCACACGTTTTGCAAGTTTGATACAAAAGTGTGAAAAGTCGCGAAACTCATCCCTGTCATATCACACCTGTTGCAATTTTGGTCCAAAACTAACGTGCCGTTAGAATTCAGTCGTTAATGCCCCCATGTGTTTGTCACATGGGGGGTAGTTTCGTCCATTTATTGCTCATAGGACCATTTCTGCAAAAAAAAAAATATTTTGTATAAATCTAAAAAAAATTATTTTGTATAAATCTAAAAAATTATTTTTATATAAATCTAAAAAAATTATTTTGTATAAACACAATCGAAATAAACAATCTGATCTCATTCTCTTGTTCCTTTTTCAACTCCGATCCAAACCATGCCTAAAAAACCTAATCAAAATCGTGGAAAAAGTGCAAATAAATCTAAAAAAGTTGATGTTGAGTTCGACGGCCTTGATCCTAAATCTTTAGGGTTTAAATCCGATTCTGTTCAAGATAATGAAATCACTCGATCAAAATACAATCTGAGATCTAATTCCACCAATTCTGAGTCATTTGTTGCAGATTCATTCGAATCTAATGTTGCTGCTACGCTATTTTCTTCAAAAACGGTGGAAAACCCTAAAATCACCACACAACTGCCGCTCGCCGCCGCTGGGGTGGCTGCCGGCCACCAGGGGGAGGCCATGGCAGCGAATATCGATGGTGACGGGATTACTTTGATTAATTCTGACTGGAGAAACGATCTGGGGGCTGGGAGATCGAACAAAAACCCTAAAAATCCAGAAAACCCTAGCCGCCCCATATTTTCTTTCCCACCACCCACGGCTGCCGCTGCTACTGTTCAGATTCCGGTCAGCCACCAGGAGGCTCCTGGTGGTGCGACTGATAGATCCCAAGTGGCTGCTGCTTCGGGTAGTGTTGGGTCTTTGGGTTCAAACTTGAATGAAACACAAACCGAAAACACTTCTTTTTCATAGACTCATAGATATACTCGTATACAAAATAATTTTTAGATTTATACAAAATAATTTTTTTTAGATTTATACAATTTTTTTTTTTTTGCAGAAATGGTCCTGTAACATCCCAAACGTTTTATGTTTGACTATTTGACTTTCCGTTAGTTAACGTTAAGTCTATTATGTTTATGTGCCTTATAAGGGATTATGTGATTAAATGCTTATGTGTTTAATATGAAATGAGGTAAAGTGAATTAAATGAAAGTAATTTAAAGTAAAGTATGAAAGTTAAGTGCTTGTTAGATCGTTAAGTCTCCCGGTAAGTTAATTAAGCTACGAAAGTAAGGTTTAGGAAGTCGAGGGGCCTATGGGCACTAAAGGAAACTTATGGTCAGGAGTTTAAGGTCTAGTAAGACCTCAATAGCTGCTAATTTTCGTGATTAAGCCCTAGGAACAGATCCCCTCCCTCTCACGACAAGTTTCCTCCAAGAATCAATCGTTTCGATCAAGTTTGATTAAGATTTCGAATCCTCAAAGTCATCTACAGGTAATATGGCTGATCTTACTCTTAAATCTGATCATGTATGTCTTAGAAGTGATTTCGATCCAGGCCATAGGGTTTGGGTTGGGTTATTTGATCAAACGTTTATTGAATTCATGTTGTTCGGGTGTTTTAAAGATTGATTTATGATGTAAAGGATTAAGGGATTAATAGGATGGTTTAAGTTGATGAAAGTGCAATTAAAAGGATTAATTTTAAGTCCCCAGGTTGGATTTGGGGTATGGGTTCGTATGGAATTCGTTTGATCATAGAACAAAGATTAGGTTTCTGGTCGACACTCCAGGTGCGACGCACCAGTAGGGTGGTGCGACGCACCACAGCCAGATTTGGAAAAATGGTTTTCAGCCAAAAGCCCGTTATGCGGCGTACCAATGGGTAGGTGCGGCGCACTTGCATCTATTCAGAATTTCTGATGGATTTGTGCGACGCACCAAAGATTAGGTGCGGCGCACCTGCTTATGTTCAGAATCTTCTGATCGTTTTATGCGACGCACCATGTGGGAGGTGCGACGCACCTCTTGTCCAGTTTTCACAAAACATTTCGTCTAGCTTATATCTCGATCTTATACTCATTCTAGGTTGTCGGGAGCACTTAGCAAGCACTATAAGATACTTTTAACTTGTTGGTAAGCTGTACCGAGGTAAGATAACATCTTCTGTCACCTGTTGGTACAACAAAACACGTTTTCATAAGTTAAACCTTCCAATTGGATATGTATGTACATTTTATGTTCATGGGTGACTATGGGAGGTTGCAAAGGGATATATTACTTACCGTTTATGATGATTAACATTCATATGCAGGTTGCAATGGTATGTGGTAAGTATATATGCATGAGATGATGAAATGATTATGTATGTATGAAATGATGAAATGATATGATATATGCTTGCATGTGTGGCATGATCACCTAGTCACTAGTCCTTGATTAGGATTGCCATGTTCACGTGCACGTTAAGGGCCCTAAAGTAAAATATGATATGTGATTAGCTTAGGTGAAAGAGTAGCCTAAACTAATTAAGCGATTAAAGTCTCGAGCATTATGTAAAGTCTTGTGTTAAGCTTAACCCGTGCTAGCTCTTCGGGGCTGGTGCGTACGTGGTCACTTGAGTTGTTCCTTGTGGCATAGTTACGTTTGAGTATTCCGGGTGGAGTAACTAACCACCAATGCGTAAAGGCATAAACGGTTTATTCAGTTGGATTGACTTTGTCATTCCTTAACGACGCCGATGGACCACCTTATGGTTTACCCATCATGTCGGGTGTGAGGACTCCATGTATGGTCTATGACCGCCTACACACAACCCCACATCCCTATGTAAGTTGCATAAGTCACTTAGCCTACGTCTTGGCAAAGAAATAAAGAAAGAAAGATGAAGAAAGAAAGTATAGGCACACTTTAGGACATGCTGAACCTAATGTGTATCTTATGATGTTATGTATGTGTGTGATATTAACTTAAAATGCAGATTTTGTTAATATATGAATTGGCAAACGTTTTCAAGTTATGTTATCTTACTTAGCTAATTTTATTAGCTAACACTTGTTCTTTGAAAATGTTGTGCCTTCAGGATAATAAAGTTTGAGCTAGGCGAGGATTAGCTTGGTGAGACTTGGGTAGACGAATAAAGAAGCTTAGCTAAGACATTAAACGCTTAGACTTCCTTTTAGCCTCATGTTTGGCTATTTCATTTATGATTAAAGACTTGTATTAATGTGGCATTTATGTTGGTGCCAAAGCTTGGATTTACTTTTATTGTTTTGATGATGCTAGTAGTAACACCAAATTTTAAAGGTACCATCCGTTACGGATGGGGCAGATTTTGAAAGTGATCCTTTCCGCTTATTTTAAATGCCGTTTGGCAAAGTTTTGAAAAATCCAAGTTTTTAAACGACGGGTGTTACAGGTCCTATGAGCAATAAATGGACGAAACTACCCCCATGTGACAAGCACATGGGGGCATTAACGACTGAATTCTAACGGCACGTTAGTTTTGGACCAAAATTGCAACATGTGTGATATGACAGGGATGAGTTTCGCGACTTTTCACACTTTTTGTATCAATTTTTACTTTCTATCTCTTATTTTAAGGCTTCTTTTTTTTTTTTAAACGATAGTATACTTTTAGAGTTTCTTATTTTTACCACTTAACTTTTACGTTTTATCACTTTAGTCTAACTTTTTGTATACAAGTATAATTTACTTTTCAATTAACTTTGGATTTTAATTTTTTTTTTACTTTCTTTCTCTTATTTTAAGCTTCTTTTTTTTTTTTTTTTTTTCTTTTTTTATTTTTTTTTTTTTTTTTACGATAGTATACTTTTAGAGTTTCTTATTTTTACCACTTAACTTTTGTATTTTTTAACTTTAGTCCAACTTTTTGTATACAAGTATAATTTACTTTTCAATTAACTTTGGATTTTAACCTTTTTTTTTTATACTTTCTTTCTCTTATTTTAACGCTTCAAACTTATTTTTACCACTTAACTTTTGTATTTTTTAACTTTAGTCCAACTTTTTGTATACAAACTTAATTATAGTTCTAACTTTAATCATCAATTTTATTTATTTTTTACTTTCTATCTCTTATTTTAAGGCTTCTGTTTTTTTTTTTAAACGATAGTATACTTTTAGAGTTTCTTATTTTTACCACTTAACTTTTACGTTTTATCACTTTAGTCTAACTTTTTGTATACAAGTATAATTTACTTTTCAATTAACTTTGGATTTTAACTTTAATCATCAATTTTTTTTTTTTTATTTTCTTTCTCTTATTTTAAGCTTCTTTTTTTTTTTTTTACTTTCTTTCTCTTATTTTAACGCTTCAAACTTATTTTTACCACTTAACTTTTGTATTTTTTAACTTTAGTCCAACTTTTTGTATACAAACTTAATTATAGTTCTAACTTTAATCATCAATTTTATTTATTTTTTACTTTCTATCTCTTATTTTAACGCTTCAAACTTATTTTTACCACTTAACTTTTGTATTTTTTAACTTTAGTCCAACTTTTTGTATACAAGCTTAATTTACTTTTCAATTAACTTTGGATTTTAATTTTTTTTTTACTTTCTATCTCTTATTTTAAGGCTTCTGTTTTTTTTTTTAAACGATAGTATACTTTTAGAGTTTCTTATTTTTACCACTTAACTTTTACGTTTTATCACTTTAGTCTAACTTTTTGTATACAAGTATAATTTACTTTTCAATTAACTTTGGATTTTAATTTATTTTTTACTTTCTATCTCTTATTTTAAGGCTTCTGTTTTTTTTTTTAAACGATAGTATACTTTTAGAGTTTCTTATTTTTACCACTTAACTTTTGTATTTTTTAACTTTAGTCCAACTTTTTGTATACAAACTTAATTATAGTTCTAACTTTAATCATCAATTTTATTTATTTTTTACTTTCTATCTCTTATTTTAAGGCTTCTGTTTTTTTTTTTTTTTTTTTTTTTTTAAACGATAGTATACTTTTAGAGTTTCTTATTTTTACCACTTAACATTTACGTTTTATCACTTTAATCCAACTTTTTGTATACAAGTATAATTTACTTTTCAATTAACTTTGGATTTTAATTTTTTTTTTTTTAAACGATAGTATACTTTTAGAGTTTCTTATTTTTACCACTTAACTTTTACGTTTTATCACTTTAGTCTAACTTTTTGTATACAAGTATAATTTACTTTTCAATTAACTTTGGATTTTAACCTTTTTTTTTTTTTTTTACGATAGTATACTTTTAGAGTTTCTTATTTTTACCACTTAACTTTTACGTTTTATCACTTTAGTCTAACTTTTTGTATACAAGTATAATTTACTTTTCAATTAACTTTGGATTTTAATTTTTTTTTACTTTCTATCTCTTATTTTAAGGCTTCTGTTTTTTTTTTTAAACGATAGTATACTTTTAGAGTTTCTTATTTTTACCACTTAACTTTTGTATTTTTTAACTTTAGTCCAACTTTTTGTATACAAACTTAATTATAGTTCTAACTTTAATCATCAATTTCGTATAATGTTTCTAAAAAAAACGGATACAATCGTGGTTTACCGATGTCTTAGACATGTCCTACAGAATTAAGGTTATGTGAAGAAATATACAAGATTAATGCCCTTGAATTTATATGCATATATGTAGAGTTGTCAATACTTGACCCAATTTGAATACCGAAAAATCAAGTTTGGGATAAAAATTTTCAATTTGTCAATCCACCAATCAGACTTTTTATATATAGGTCGGGTTCGAGTTGTGTCCTTGGGTTATCAGATCGACTCGCCAACCCAAAAACTATAACTAATACCGACTCATTTGACTCACTTGGCCCAATAACTAAATTATTTAACCTGTTAACCCGTCAACCCACTTGACCTAGAAACAAGACAATTTACCCACTTGAACCAAAAAAACTCATTTGATCTTTTAAACCTTTGACCCGAAAACAAGCCTTTTGACGCTCTTGACCCAACACCAACCCATTTGATCTGCCAAACCCATTTGACCCAAAAACAACCCACTATAATTAATCAGATTGACTCAGGTACAATCTTGATTGAAACTTTTGACCTCAAACTTTTCGTAAAATCGGGTTAGGATCAAAGATTTTTAACCCGTCAACCTGAAACGGGTCGACTCGAGTAAAAGCCTTTGATATATGTGATACAATATATTGACTAATTAAGAACTTGCTTTCATGGAGCTATATACCCCCTATCAGGGAATCAATCTTTTTGAATGGTATTTGTTTATGTTTTTCGGCTTTCGCAGGCAAAAGAAGACATAAAAGCTTTGTTTAGGAACCATTCAATAAAAGGAGAGTTGTGACTCACAGATGACATTTTAGTTTGAATTACAAATATGACCTTTAAGTATACGTACGTACTATTATTTCCACCCTCACTAACTACATATTTTCGTATAATAATTAATTATAATAAAATTTATTCAATCATACACGGCAAATAGGTGGGGAGGTCCCATGCAACACCCATAATGGGAGACAAACGAGGCAATATATATACTATTGTTTCCTCCCGATTTAACTAAATATTTTTAGTTGTTTTAGCTTTAGGTAATATTAGTAGCTAGTGAGATAAAAAAAAAAATCATAAAAAGTTGGCATGTGCAAACTTTCATAATCAAAGTTTAATTTTATAGAGGATTTCGTATATGCGACACAAATTTGCATATAGACACGGTGATTTTACACAACACTTTGATATAATGTGCATATACGTATTTAGATATATATATACCCATCAAAAAGTTGGCATGCGTCATTCTATAATTTTTTCTTTGAAGGGATTGTTAAAATTTGTTTTATTTGACATCATACATATATAATAGCAGTAATCAATTATGGGTATCTCAAGAAAGAACAAGATTCTTTGCTATGTGGATGCTTAAGTATGATACACATATATACGGTTTCATCGCAAATAAATTAAACTAGAATTTTAACCTCAGGCGTTGCCCCGGATCGCCGTCGCATCATGCAAACATACATATAGCATTACCCAAAAGTTTGGACACTTAAAGTTTACTATAAGGGGTAGAAAGTTAAAATATTGGGCTGCCAAATTTGGAAAAACCAAGAGTTCGACGGCAAAAGTTAAAAACCTTATAATAAGTGATAAAAAGTAAAAAATAAAGATTTGATTATTAAAGTTAAAAAACTTTTGTAGAAGTAAATTATACTTACAACTTTGTAAAAGTAAATAAAGTACATTTAAGTTTCTATAAAAATTTTGGACTAAAGTCAAAAACCAAAAAGTTTAGTGGTAAAAATACGAAACTCAAAAAGTATACTATCGTAAAAAAAAAAAAAAAAAAAAAAAAAAAAAAGAAGGAACAAAATAGCTGACGTCATCATGACGTCAGCGGCACTGTAGCGCTACAATAAAGCTACAGTGCCCATGCCACGGGAATTATATATATATAATAATAAGCACCATATATTTAAGATCGCCCACTCTAAAGATACATTATTGCCTTGCTTCATTATCAAATATATAAACTTGAAATATATTTATAATGATTCATTTTATAGAAAAAAAACAACTACGTATATAGTTAATCCAAACCTCGAAAATTATATAGTAACCTAGCTTACAAAAGTACTTTAACATTTATAATTTATGAATGTACGTTTTAATAAATAAATCAAAATCAATAATTTATTTGAAAATTTTTTATATTGTTAAGAGAATGAAAAAGAATTAAAAGTCAAAAAGAGGGATTTCTTGGGCAAGCCTCCAACCAAGAAAAAAGGCCACAAAACCTCCTCCTTCAAATACACATACACCACCACACTTTCTCTCTCACTCCTTTTCATTCTTAATCTTTCTTTATTTATTATATGCTCTTTTTCTTTATTTCTTTTCAGACCCATTGCCCATATGAGTGCACATTTCAGCCTTTTCTATTGGACAAATTTACCCCTCTTACTTACGTGAGAATTCCATGATAATCTAGATATCATTTTCTTTAACAATCTAAGGAGGAGGGTGGGGTTTAACAGTAGAAAAAAATTATCACCAACGCAGTTTTAAAAAAACAAATAGCAACACCTAACACGTTCTTTTAAAATCATGTTTTAAAACACATAATATGCTTTGAAACACATAATCCCAAACACTCCTAGCTAGTAGTTAGAAAAAAGATTATCACCAACGCAGTTTTAAAAAAACAAATAGTAACACCTAACACGTTCTTTCAAAACCATGTTTTAAAACACATAATATGCTTTGAAACGCAATCTCAAACACTCCTATTATCAAGTTAACTAACTTACAAGATTTTTACGCGTCAAATTATGATCATGCCACAATAGGTCCAATTATATTTGACCCTTTCGGAATCACGGTAAAGAGTATGAAATAAGTTATGTGCTTTCACACATATATCTAACATGAGCATATAGAGCTAGATATTGATTCTTTTAATTGGTTTTTAAAGATTTTGCTTGTAAATTATTCTCATTCTACAACCACTTTACACTCCTTTTCCCCCATAAGCTAGATATATACATTATATCTAACGTATATAAACAATTGAAGTTTTTGGTTGCTATTTTTGTAGGGCTCTTCATATTTATACTCTAAAAGGAGAAAGCAGTTGTTTTGGAGAAAGGGAAAGGGATAACAAGACTTTCACAGTAGTTGCAAACATTTCACTTTTCTTTATTTGGCTAAATGACCAAACTTTCTTAAGAAGACTGTTTTTTTATTGTCTCATAATTTTAAGCACTGGAAATCGCAAATTCATCTTCTCAACATCTTGTAGATTTGTTATACATATTATTTGAATTCGAATCTTTTCATAAAGAATTTCCTGGAAGAAATAAAAATAGTCTACATTTCTCGAAAAAGATCGAAAGACTACTATATATATATATATATATATATATATATATATATATGTGTGTGTGTGTGTGTGTATATGCATATATAATGTTGTATGTTTAACTAATTAAAATTATAAATTATATATATGCGCATAGTTAAATGTTTATTTGAAAACTAAAATTTGTTTGAAAATCAAAAAACTGGTCAAACATACTGTGATTTGAAACTTAACACAATGTGTTTATAGCTACCCACACCACCACCACCCCATCTCCGGTCACAGTCGCTCTCTCTCTCTCTTTCTGCTCCTCCTCCGATGAGGTCATGGCAGTAAGGGCAGCGCCCGTACCGTATCAAACCACCACACTATCTCTTGGATCGCCGCCCATCAAATCCACACCATTCCCATATGCGTCCGGCTTCCAACCCCTTTATAAATGCCTCGAGGTCGGCGACCGAGAAGGGCGAAGCTTCCTAAACGGCACAACCGTTCGGTTAAGGGCTTCGCCCATACCGTATCACAATTATCGACAATGGTGGTGGTGGACCTGGTGGTGGTGGTGGTGGGCAGCTATAAACACATTGTGTTAAGTTTCAAATCACAGTATATTTGGCCAGTTTTTTTATTTTCAAATGATGACAACTCTCCCTATGTGTATAATCCAAAACTATTATGTGTATTTATGTATGCACATAATGTACGTATATGTTGCTATTTAATCTGTCAATTATTGATATGTGATTAATAATTAAAAACTATTAGTTGATAATGAATCACAATATATAGTCTTTCATTAATTTGTTCTTATTTAAAAAGCTATGTCATACATTCAACTAATGACAAAATATTATAATAGACTGATTTTATCAAAAATCCATTTTCTGTATAAAATATAAAGAAAAAATTAATAGAAAGAGGACGAGTATATATAAGTATATAAAGTTTGCATGTTGAAAATATTCATGAAGTTAAAGACTTTAGGGATAGCCAAGTAATTTTGTTCCCACCACCACCTAGCTTTGGCATATGTTCTTTTTCTATATACTTCGTTTGAATGCTTTAATTAGTAGTGGTTGTTTATTTCTCCCTCAAATGTGTATTCAATTTCAAAATTTCATTTCCATCCACTTTTTTTAACACACTCTCTCTCTCTGTTATTTGGGTGGTGCTCAAGATTTAGTCATAGGGTGTATGCAATTGGTTAATGGATATTGATTTCTTGTGGTCTTTTGGGGGGTGGTGTCTTATTTTATTACCAGAAACAATCAAGTGTTGCATGGCTAAATTGAGATCCTCTTCACAAATCTCTCAATTTTCAAACCCTAGTTCTTGTTCTTCACTTTTTTGTGTTGCACTTTTAATCTTCATTTTCTTGATCCCTCTCCTTCTTTCCTCTACTTCCATGGCATATGCATCACTTCCACAAGAGCAAACCACTTCTATTTCTCATGATGAATCATCAAAATCATCCACAACCACCATGGATTTTCATCAGAAAAGAACCCATGATCATCAATCACATTCAAAGCCTAAAAGATCATTTGAAGCAGGTGCACATGAAGTTCCAAGTGGACCAAACCCTATTTCAAATAGGTAATTAGATGGATCATTTAATTTTTCGAATTAATGATCGGATTGGTTAGTATACCTATGAAAGAATTTCAAGAAATGGTGGCGATGGTTAAAGACGATACAATTTAAAAGCTAGCTTTATTCGTAATGGTGTTATGAAAGGTATATGATTATATTTAGCGGTTTGTTTTGGATTCACTCTTGTGTTTTTTTTTTCTCCTTATCTACTTCATCTTCATCTTCACCTTTATCAATCACGGAGACTTTTGTGTTTATTTAGAGAAAAATGTATAGCAAGAGACAACTTTTTTTATATTATTTTTGAATATTTATGTATATGTACTCTCTTTTTCTATATCTATGTTTATGTATCAAGAAGAAGATATATGATTAGATGAAGATAATGATAGTATGATACTAGCTAGTGCTTCTTTTTCTAGTTAAGTTTCTTAGAGAGATGGGGGTATTCATATACTAATATTTTTGAATTTTATGTTATTGGTTTGTGTTTAAGTGGTGTTTATGTGTTCTTGCTTAAGAAACTTATTGTTTTGATAAACTAATTAAAGATTATGCATGATTAATTACATCTAGCAACATACATAAGAGGCGGAAGGAACTAGATATTGTTGAGGTGAATATGATCAATGATCAAAAAATCGATCGAGGAGATATATAATCTTGATATCACAATATTTTGAGGTAACAAGTTATGACAATATGTATGGTTTTAGGGTTTTTTTTTTGTTGATGATTTTTTTTTTTTTTTTTTTTTTTTTTTTTTTTTTTTTTTTTTTTTTTTTTTTTTTTTTTTTTTTTTTTTTTTTTTTTTTTTTTTTTTTTTTTTTTTTTTTTTTTTTTTTTTTTTTTTTTTTTTTTTTTTTTTTTTTTTTTTTTTTTTTTTTTTTTTTTTTTTTTTTTTTTTTTTTTTTTTTTTTTTTTTTTTTTTTTTTTTTTTTTTTTTTTTTTTTTTTTTTTTTTTTTTTTTTTTTTTTTTTTTTTTTTTTTTTTTTTTTTTTTTTTTTTTTTTTTTTTTTTTTTTTTTTTTTTTTTTTTTTTTTTTTTTTTTTTTTTTTTTTTTTTTTTTTTTTTTTTTTTTTTTTTTTTTTTTTTTTTTTTTTTTTTTTTTTTTTTTTTTTTTTTTTTTTTTTTTTTTTTTTTTTTTTTTTTTTTTTTTTTTTTTTTTTTTTTTTTTTTTTTTTTTTTTTTTTTTTTTTTTTTTTTTTTTTTTTTTTTTTTTTTTTTTTTTTTTTTTTTTTTTTTTTTTTTTTTTTTTTTTTTTTTTTTTTTTTTTTTTTTTTTTTTTTTTTTTTTTTTTTTTTTTTTTTTTTTTTTTTTTTTTTTTTTTTTTTTTTTTTTTTTTTTTTTTTTTTTTTTTTTTTTTTTTTTTTTTTTTTTTTTTTTTTTTTTTTTTTTTTTTTTTTTTTTTTTTTTTTTTTTTTTTTTTTTTTTTTTTTTTTTTTTTTTTTTTTTTTTTTTTTTTTTTTTTTTTTTTTTTTTTTTTTTTTTTTTTTTTTTTTTTTTTTTTTTTTTTTTTTTTTTTTTTTTTTTTTTTTTTTTTTTTTTTTTTTTTTTTTTTTTTTTTTTTTTTTTTTTTTTTTTTTTTTTTTTTTTTTTTTTTTTTTTTTTTTTTTTTTTTTTTTTTTTTTTTTTTTTTTTTTTTTTTTTTTTTTTTTTTTTTTTTTTTTTTTTTTTTTTTTTTTTTTTTTTTTTTTTTTTTTTTTTTTTTTTTTTTTTTTTTTTTTTTTTTTTTTTTTTTTTTTTTTTTTTTTTTTTTTTTTTTTTTTTTTTTTTTTTTTTTTTTTTTTTTTTTTTTTTTTTTTTTTTTTTTTTTTTTTTTTTTTTTTTTTTTTTTTTTTTTTTTTTTTTTTTTTTTTTTTTTTTTTTTTTTTTTTTTTTTTTTTTTTTTTTTTTTTTTTTTTTTTTTTTTTTTTTTTTTTTTTTTTTTTTTTTTTTTTTTTTTTTTTTTTTTTTTTTTTTTTTTTTTTTTTTTTTTTTTTTTTTTTTTTTTTTTTTTTTTTTTTTTTTTTTTTTTTTTTTTTTTTTTTTTTTTTTTTTTTTTTTTTTTTTTTTTTTTTTTTTTTTTTTTTTTTTTTTTTTTTTTTTTTTTTTTTTTTTTTTTTTTTTTTTTTTTTTTTTTTTTTTTTTTTTTTTTTTTTTTTTTTTTTTTTTTTTTTTTTTTTTTTTTTTTTTTTTTTTTTTTTTTTTTTTTTTTTTAATTGTGCCAATGACATTAAACTTTAGGAAAATGATAAATCCTCTTTAGGATTAGCCTAAAAATCCTCATAAAACTATAAGAGGTGACATGTGTTATCCACTAATTCTCTTTCCTAATCTTGCCTCCTGATTTCGCCACATGTTTTTATTTAATAGTTATGAGGATTTTTAGGATGTTCTTTTAGAAGGATTAATCATTTTCCTAAATTTTATAAATAATTAGTGGAGCCAAAAAACCTTTGGACACAAAAAGTAGATACATCTCCAACATTGTTAAAATCACAAATCAAGAAAAAACAAGAGCCATTAAAATCACACTAATGTCCCCAAGACAAAGCAAAGGCATTGGACCGGTTCTTGATCCAAAGAAACGAAAAAACACCCGATTTCCTCACAAATGCAGTTGGCTGTTGCTCTTTTATAATTGAACATCGTGTTATTTATGCTCTTCCATAAGCACCTAATGTAATAAACACTAGGTGTAACCGATTGTTGGGTGGTTTGGACATCTTTAAGTAGGGGAGAATGTAACAACCGCCTTAGAAATATTATAAATAAGTTTCTAAAATCGTACAGTCGCCTTCGGAATAATTGGGCAGCTCAATTTAAATTAAGTTCATGGTATATCTTAGCCCAAATTATGTGTTTAACATGAAGGCCATTTTGATCTTAAATCTTGATTTAAACGACGAATTTATAATTTAATACGACAATATACTAGAATGCAAGTCGTAAACGTTTGTGTCCGTAAAAGTCCTAGTTAAAAATGTTCACATTTAGTCCTTGCATTTATGAAGACATTTAATATGGATTAAGTATAAATAGAAAAGTTTGGGAAAACCTAGTGAGAGAAAAACCACTGTTCATTCTCTTCCTCCTCCTGCACTCTCTCTCACTAAAACACACACTTCAGACACCATTTTCACACACAAAATTCATCCATTGATTTTGGATTGTTAAACCAAAATCGTTTGTACTTTTAGCATCCTTGTGATGATCCAAACATATTTCTGGAAACAAATTTCAGGTAACAACAACATCTAATGGGTTTTTGATCAAATTTAAAAAGTGTACTTTCAAGGTTTATGTTCTTGATGATTTGGTCCAGTTCTTGAACAAAAATCGTGTTAAAAGTTAATGGGTTTGTGTCTAAATGTGTTTAACATCATTTTTATGAACAAAATTGAGTCATAACTTACTTAAATCTCAAAACCCATTTTTGAAAATGAAGGTACAACTTGTTCTTCATTGCCTCGTCTTATTTATGTTATAAAAGGTCTCGAAATCGTTAAAGACGTTATTGGCTAGTGTTAATACGTATATATGTATTAGTTTTAGGTTCTAACAAGCCGGAAATCGATTTAAAAATTCGTGTGTTGTGTGATTTGAAGCTTCAGCCCGTTTTATGATGAAACGGTCTCCTTGGGACGATCTTCTCCTCAAGATCGTCCTAGCCACAGCCAAAAGAGATCGTTTTATAGTTTTGTCAAAAGAGACCGTTTCACTAGATGTGCTTCAAGATCGTCCTAGCCACAGCCAAAAGAGATCGTTTTATAGTTTTGTCAAAAGAGACCGTTTCACTAGATGTGCTTCAAGATCGTCCTAGCCACAGCCAAAAGAGATGTAAGATAAAGCACACGCGCACATGGATGTTACAGTATTGGTTTGTTGAGTTCTTTTATTTTTTATGCTAATGAACGTTCAATGTATTTTCATCAATTGATCTTGTAAACACCAACGTTAGTTCCACTGATGTATGATGTTTCTTTCATCAGCTTCTTTCTTTAATGTCAGTTGCTTCGATAGTAACTCAATGATCATGATACTGTTTAACTTATAATAAAACACTTCATGACCTTAAGGTCTCAGGTTCGATCCTCGCTTGGCACAAAAAATAATTCCTTTAAGGTACCCGTTACAAATGAAGCCTAGACCCACATGTGAAGTTTAAATACACGGGTTCGATCCTTCGGGGTGCCCAGGTCATGTAGGGATTATGATGAAGGTATTGTACCGGCATCATATGACTCATACGAGGTGAGTCGATGGGTATCAATTGTGGTACCGGGGCTAGGGTTCCCTCAATTACCCTTTTTTTAAAACTGGTTAAGTATATATATACACACACGTTATCAATAATTATTGTTAATTTAGCTCATTAAACCTTAAAGTCCCATTCTGGAACAAACATGAATATTTCACATTATAGAAGAAAAAGGAAATGTTTATATGTTGATATATAGAGAGAGAGATTTGAAAACCTATACATTGATCAAGTAATTCAAAGAATAATGCTGATATGTTGCTATTAATGTTTCAAAGTGGTATTGTTTTGTGTTAAATTAATAATTAATTACTCCGGTACTATTTTGTTTTGCATCACCTTTTTTTCTCTCTTTTATTCGTGGGTGTGATGTAAGTAAGACCATCTTTTTACATATGCTTAATTATTGACTAACAAGATAATGGTGTTTGCCAGCTTTTAAATATTATGCTGCTATCAACCATGCATAGTTATCAAACTCGTACGAGTAACGAGTCAACTTGTACGAGTCGAGTTAAAACCAAGTTAAAATGAGCCGACTTGGTGGATGATTCGGCTTTGCTCCAGACTCGTAGCATGACTCGTGTTTTGTTGCACGAGTCGGTCCGAGTCATGTTTCGAGTCACGAATCGAGTCACGAGTCACAAAATAATTTTTTATTTTTTAAATTTTATTATTATTTTTTTAAACATAACTCTTTTTAATGCTTTTAAAATTTTGATTTTATTTTAATAATGTCTTCTGTTTTTAGTTTAATATATCAATACAATACTATATTTCTACGATAAAAACATATATAATTATAAATTATATATTATCAAATATCCTGACTTTTACGATTCGAGTCACGAGTCAAAAAATAAATTTCTAGTCGAGTCAAAAATACCGTGTCGATAACTATGCTATCAACATTTACATTTTGGAATATATACTGCGTAGCATGCTATAGATTTTTATATATAGAAAGCTTGGTCATATATTCGCTTGGTTGTGTGATTTATTAAAAAATTTAAAAGATTAATTAATTCCCACATATTTATTTTTGTATTTTAGTCCGTTCATATATAGCGCACTCACTAAAACAGCAACTAAAGATATGCTCTTCTCGGCCCAATCATAAAAATCTTAAGGTATTGGGCTCTAGTTAAATGCATTTGCAAGCCCAGGTCTACAATTTCTATTCCAAAAAAATGCTTAATGACCAAAAATCAAACTTAGTGTTGTAATGTCACAAACATGTTTTTTTCATATATCGTAATCGTAAATCAGTATAAATAAACAATATCATTGTGATTTTGAGGTGGGTTGCGATTTTGAGTTTCCCCACTTCTTATAATTTTGGATTTCGATTTTGAGAAACATATATATACAAACGACGGTCAAACGTAATGTATTATGCGAACTAAATTATGGCTGAGATTTTTTAGGCATTACCTTTTGTGGGGGTTGTCTTGGGACCATATCCATAGATGGCATAAGGTGGGAAAAAAATAATAATTTCTGTGATTCACAACAAATATAAGTTAGATCTCAAAGAACATGGTTAAAATTGCAACGAGATAATTTAAGGGGGAAATAAAACAAACAAACAAACATTCGTGCATGTCGTGAATCGAACCATAGTCCATTTTTTGTGTAATTTTCCCACTTTCAGATGAGTGAGATCTATATCACCATATGGAATCCTCAAATTCAGTCTTACAATGTATAAATTAGGTTGGATTTAGTAGGCATTGATGATATCATTCTTCCGATAAAATGAGATAAGACTCATAATACAAGTGTCAAATATTCAATGCTCTATTTTTTTTTCTTTTTTATAATGTTAACTCCACCTCTAACACTGTGTTCTCTAGTTTATTTTTTAAAGAAATGAAAAGAATGGAAGAGATGAGAGTGGAAGAGAAGGGGTATAATTTTCATCCTTTCAAATCATCCCAAATATGGGAAGAAGATTTGTTGGACAAAATCAACTACAAAATCCATTCATTTCATTTCTTTTCTCTCCTTAAAAAAAACTCAAGAACACAATTTGTTTTGAAATCTTTTATAATTCTTTCCTTTCTCCCCTTAAAAAAAACTCAAGAACACAATTTGTTTTGAAATCTTTTATAATTCTTTCCTTTCTCCCCTTGAAAAAACTCAAAAACACAGTGTAACTCAGCGAGGTATCTTCTTTTCCTGTTTTTGTTCCTACCCGTGGCCGTGGGTTTGGACAATGATATAAATATAGGGTTATTTTTGAACTTCTTCATGATTTCACATACTTCTTCATGATTTCACATATAGTTTGTGAATTTATCTTTGTAAATGAAATTTAATTATTGGTAGTTTTTTTAGATAAACTTTAATCACTAATAATAATAATAAAAAGAAATGACCGTTGATCAAAAAGTTTATTACATTAGGTATGAAAGCATACACTACAACTTTATTTATAGGGTGGGAGAACAATCTAATTGAAAAAGAAGTTTTGAATTTTTGATAAGAAAGCTGAAAAGGTAAAGAAAAAAAATGGTGAACATGGGCTTGGGCATGAAATTGCATTCAACCAGAGCCCAACTTCTTTAAATATATTCATGGGCTTCCGGAAAAGTTCATATCATGTGAATTTTGTAATGATCATTTAACACGCCTTTGATCACATAATGTTTTTTCAAATGAATGGAATATGTCATAGAAATTAAAATTTAAAAAAGTAAAATTTAATGGGATATTTTTTATTTAAAGTGACTGGCGGAATAATATTCCTTTCTCACCCTTAAAAAATTGAGATTCCATCAAATGAAAAAATGTTTACATTTTTACGTAATGAAATTTTTTTATTTTTGAGCAACCAAACACATTAAAAAATAGAATTCAATCCAATTCCATCATAATCTTATCAAAATCTATGAACCAAACACGACATTAATTTTTTTGTGAGTCTAAATTTATAGAATTGGCAGTTTGCCACTGTTTGGACATGTTGTGTTAATAGTTAATAGTTAAAAATTGAAACTTATACTTCTAATAAGATTTTGATAAATTTATCAAATTGTACAAGATTTTATTATATTATATACAAGTATCTAATGCATAGCTTTAATAAATTAATTAAAATAAATGGTATCATTATCATCTCCCACTAAAATTGATATATGTCGCTTTATATATATATATATATATATATATATATATATATATATATATATATATATATATATATATATATATATATATATATATATATATATATATATATATATATATATATATATATATATATATATATATATATATATATATATATATATATATATATATATATATATATATATATATATATATATATATATATATATATATATATATATATATATATATATATATATATATATATATATATATATATATATATATATATATATATATATATATATATATATATATATATATATATATATATATATATATATATATATATATATATATATATATATATATATATATATATATATATATATATATATATATATATATATATATATATATATATATATATATATATATATATATATATATATATATATATATATATATATATATATATATATATATATATATATATATATATATATATATATATATATATATATATATATATATATATATATATATATATATATATATATATATATATATATATATATATATATATATATATATATATATATATATATATATATATATATATATATATATATATATATATATATATATATATATATATATATATATATATATATATATATATATATATATATATATATATATATATATATATATATATATATATATATATATATATATATATATTATTAAATATATATGTAATTGTTATTGTTCTTGTTGTTTTCCATCGTGTGAAAATACATCCCTCTGTCTTGTAGTTTCGAAGGTGTTTATATTTTATGAGTACTTGGGAAAAAATGCATGGTTCCGAAGGGACCCCCCGCGGCGTTCCATGTCTTTTCTTTTTAGGTGCCCCTAGGGCTGCATGGTTTCGAAGGGTCCCCCTCCGTCGTTCCATGTCTTTAATTTTGTGCGTGTTATAACCTTAGGACTGTGTCCTTGGGGCTCTAATTGTACGCTATGTAGGCGTCCCTTTGAACATGCGTTGTATCTGGAAAACACGTCTTTGTTTATGAAGTTGTAAGATAACGATCGTGATAAAAGAATACGTTAGGGAGCGACCCTTCGTATGAGATAAATAGTAAAAAGTTGTGCATCACTTTGTGATTGCTTTATTCACCCTAAGCAGATAGTTTTACATCACATTGTGAATACTACCAAACCTTTATTTTATGCCGTGGCATTTTAATACAAAGTAACTAACTTACTGATAAAATTTGCGAAGGTTGGAGCTATTCCACGTACGGTCCACCGATTCGCCATCCAGTGTTGCTAACTTGTATGCTCCATTACTGAAGGCTATCTGGACTTGATACGGGCCTTCCCATGTGGGCCCCATTTTTCCCGTGTACTTGATCTGACTTGCACTGTTGAGACGAAGGACGTAGTCACCGACCTTGAATGAGGTTGGGTTAGTTCGCTTATTGTAATATTTTTCAATCCGCTTCTTATATGCTGCCTCCCTCATTGCTGTTATGTCCCTTCGTTCTTCCAACAGATCTAGGTTCACCCGCAGTTCCTATTCGTTATTCTCTTCATCGACCTTAGAAGTTCTGCATGTCGATACTTGGATTTCTGCTGGTATGACTGCTTCTGTTCCGAAGGCCAGGCTGAAAGGTGTTTCACCATTACTGATCTTGGGTGTAGTTCGCTGTGCCCATAGGATGAATGGTAGCTCGTCTACCCATCCAGTATGTTTATTCCCTAGCCTTTTTTCCATTCCCTTCACTATCTCCCTATTGATGGACTCGACCTGTCCGTTTGCCTGTGGGTGGTATACGGAGGTGAATTTTTGTTTGATCTTTAATCTTTCACAGAGTTTTTGGAACGTTCCTTGCGCAAATTGCTTTCCATTATCCGACACGATTGCTTGGGGCATTCCGAACCTGCATACTATATGCTCCCAAACGAACTTTTCCATTGCTTTTCCCTTGATCGAAGCGAGCGGTTTAGCTTCTACCCACTTCGTGAAGTAATCGACTGCTACTACAATAAACTTAACTTTTCCCGAAGCTTCTGGAAGTGGTCCAACTATGTCTATTGCCCATTGAACAAAGGGTCAAGCTGAGGTGATTGAGGTCATATCTTGCTTCGGTACCCGAGGCACGTTCGAGTAGATCTGGCAGGCTTCGCACTTTTGGATATACGTCGTTTCATCTTGGTGCATTGTTGGCCAGAAGTATCCTAGGCGTCATGGAGGTGGCGGCTGCTTCGGAGAAGATATCTGATGTTGTTCCTGATGTTGTATAAGATGTAATGAAAAATTTTGCTTTTTTTTTTAATTATTAATGTATATTAAATATATATATTATTGTAATTGTTCTTGTTGTTTTCCCCCATTGTGAAAATACATCCCTCTGTCTTGTAGTTCCGAAGGTGTTTATATTTTATGAGTACTTGGGGAAAAAATGCATGGTTCCGAAGGGACCCCCCGCGGCGTTCCATGTCTTTTCTTTTTAGGTGCCCCTAGGGCTGCATGGTTTCGAAGGGTCCCCCTCCGTCGTTCCATGTCTTTAATTTTGTGCGTGTTATAACCTTAGGACTGTGTCCTTGGGGCTCTAATTGTACGCTATGTAGGCGTCCCTTTGAACATGCGTTGTATCTGGAAAACACGTCTTTGTTTATGAAGTTGTAAGATAACGATCGTGATAAAAGAATACGTTAGGGAGCGACCCTTCGTATGAGATAAATAGTAAAAAGTTGTGCATCACTTTGTGATTGCTTTATTCACCCTAAGCAGATAGTTTTACATCACATTGTGAATACTACCAAACCTTTATTTTATGCCGTGGCATTTTAATACAAAGTAACTAACTTACTGATAAAATTTGCGAAGGTTGGAGCTATTCCACGTACGGTCCACCGATTCGCCATCCAGTGTTGCTAACTTGTATGCTCCATTACTGAAGGCTATCTGGACTTGATACGGGCCTTCCCATGTGGGCCCCATTTTTCCCGTGTACTTGATCTGACTTGCACTGTTGAGACGAAGGACGTAGTCACCGACCTTGAATGAGGTTGGGTTAGTTCGCTTATTGTAATATTTTTCAATCCGCTTCTTATATGCTGCCTCCCTCATTGCTGTTATGTCCCTTCGTTCTTCCAACAGATCTAGGTTCACCCGCAGTTCCTATTCGTTATTCTCTTCATCGACCTTAGAAGTTCTGCATGTCGATACTTGGATTTCTGCTGGTATGACTGCTTCTGTTCCGAAGGCCAGGCTGAAAGGTGTTTCACCATTACTGATCTTGGGTGTAGTTCGCTGTGCCCATAGGATGAATGGTAGCTCGTCTACCCATCCAGTATGTTTATTCCCTAGCCTTTTTTCCATTCCCTTCACTATCTCCCTATTGATGGACTCGACCTGTCCGTTTGCCTGTGGGTGGTATACGGAGGTGAATTTTTGTTTGATCTTTAATCTTTCACAGAGTTTTTGGAACGTTCCTTGCGCAAATTGCTTTCCATTATCCGACACGATTGCTTGGGGCATTCCGAACCTGCATACTATATGCTCCCAAACGAACTTTTCCATTGCTTTTCCCTTGATCGAAGCGAGCGGTTTAGCTTCTACCCACTTCGTGAAGTAATCGACTGCTACTACAATAAACTTAACTTTTCCCGAAGCTTCTGGAAGTGGTCCAACTATGTCTATTGCCCATTGAACAAAGGGTCAAGCTGAGGTGATTGAGGTCATATCTTGCTTCGGTACCCGAGGCACGTTCGAGTAGATCTGGCAGGCTTCGCACTTTTGGATATACGTCGTTTCATCTTGGTGCATTGTTGGCCAGAAGTATCCTAGGCGCATGGCTTTGGTTGCCACATATCTTGCTCCTGAATGTGTCTCGCATATTCCTTCGTGTATTTCTTCCAGAATAATAGAAGCTTGATTTGGGCCCACGCACCTCAGCCAAGGTGTCACGAAGGATTTCTTGTATAACTGCCCATCTGTGAGCTTGTATTGAGGTGCTTTGATTTTGATTTTTCGAGCTTCGGTAGGGTCCTCCGGTAAGATGCCGCTGATTAAATATTTACATATAGGAGTCATCCAATTCTTCCCATCTTCCTTTATTAGATCAACAACGTATTTCTCATCAATAGATCTCTCTTTCAATACTTCGATAAGCACCTTCTTGCCGAAGTGTTCGAAGGTAAGACTTGCTAATTTACTTAGTGCATCAGCCTTTTTATTATGGTTGCGATGGACGCGTTCTATCCTGAAGCTACTGAATCAATCGATCAGTTCCTTTGTCCTTGCCAGGTATCTTTTGATTGTTTCCTGCTTAGCTTCGAATTCCCCAATGATTTGACATGCCACTAATTGGGAATCCACAAAGGTATGGATTCTTTTGATCTTCATTTCCCTGGCTAAACGAAGTCCTGCTAAGAGAGTTTCGTATTCTGCTTCGTTGTTAGTTGTGGCGAATTCAAACCTTAGGGCATAGGTGTACTCCTTCTTTTCGGGGCTGATAAGGATGATTCCTGCTCCAGATCCATCAGAGCTCGATGTTCCATCAGTGTACAACTTCCACGTGTTCGATCCTTCATTCTCCATAACATTTAAAAAAGCATATTTATCTGGTTCCTTGCTTTCTTGTGTTTCAGCTATGAAATCAGCTAGCACTTGTCCCTTTATAGCGTGCCTCCTTCGGAATTCAATATCATGTTCGCCCAGCTCTATTGCCCACTTGGCTACCCTTACAGACTTTTCTGGTTTAAGTAAGATTTGCTTTATAGGTTTGTCAGTTAGCACTACGATTGAATGTGCCTGGAAATATCTTCGTAATCTTCGGGCAGCATGTATTAAGGCTAAGGTTAGCTTCTCTAGCTCCGGGTAATTGACCTCAAATCCCTGCATGATCCTGCTGACAAAATAGATAGGGACTTGCTTCTGATCCCTCTCCGCTAAGAGGACAACACTGACACACTCAAAAGATGCTGCTAGGTACATATAGAGTGTTTCTCCCGGGACAGGCGAGGTAAGCGTAGGCAGTTGTGCTATGCATCTTTTCATTTGCTCGAAAGCTTCATCTGCTTCTTTTATCCAAGTGAAGTTTTCCTTATCCAAACACCCTTTGAGTATTTTAAAGAATGGGAGTTGCTTGTCTGCCCCTCGCGAGAGGAAGCGACTAAGGGCTGCAAGCTTTCCGTTGAGGCTCTGAACTTCTTTAATGGATTTCGGGGATGATAGTGAGAAAGTTTGTCGACTTTCGAAGAGTTTGCCTGTATTCCTTTGCTCGATATGTAGTACCCTGGGAATTTTCCTTCTTCAACTCCGAATGAGCACTTTTTCGGATTTAGCTTCATATTGATGGATCGGAGGGTATCGAAGGTCTCCTGGATGTCACTTAATAAATCTTCTTCAGTCCTGTTCTTTATTACCATATCATTGACATAGGCTTCGAGATTTCGTCCAATTTGCTTTCTGAAAATTTTGTCCACCACTCGCTGGTAAGTGGCTCCAGCGTTCTTCAATCCGAAGGGCATCTTTTGGTAGCAATAGGTCCCTTTGCTGGTGTAGAATGCTGTCTTGTCTTCGTCTTCCTTGGCCATCTGGATCTGATGATATCCTTTATAAGCATCCAAAAACATTTTAACTTGTATTCTGTCAATGATTCGACCTTCCAATCTATTTCAGGTAGAGAGTAACAATCCTTGGGGCAGGCTTTATTGATGTTGGTGAAGTCTACGCACATCCTCCATCCCCCATCGCTCTTCCTGACCATGACTGGGTTGGCTACCCAAATGGGATACGTAGACTTTCGTATGATCCCAGCTTTAGCCAATTCTTCTACTTCGTTACATGCGGCTTCGTCTCTTTCAGCTGCCAAGCTGCGCTTCTTTTGATGAAAGGGAGGTACATCCTTTCATTCATTAAGCCTGTGTTCTGTTACGAATCTCTCTCCTTCGATCTCGATGGTTCGAGGTATGCCTGTCATGTCCGAATATTCCCATGCAAATACATCTACGTTACATTGTAGCAGCTTGAGGAGCTTCTTCTTCAGACCTCCGGGAAGCTGCTTTCCTACCGATATTGGTTGGTCTGGGTATCCTGGGTTAACGATGATCTTTTCTTGGTGATCGGGCACCTTCGTAACATCCACTGGTGTTTCGGCTGTCTCCTTAACTTTCTTTACTCTGTGTACTTTCGTTTGGTCAAATTATGAGTTTATGGTCCCCACTCCTCTGGGTGTCAGATGTTTGATCATAGAGTGGATCGTGGAGGCGATCATCTCCAATCGCCGCATGGCTGGTCTTCCTAACAATATGTTGTATGGTGAATGAGATCTGACCACTATGAAGTCTAGCGTCTCCGTTCTTGTAACATCCCAAACTTTCTTTACTAGTTGACTAATGCCGTTAAGTCAATATTATGTGTGTCGTTAAGTCTATTATAGATTTAAATGTTTATATGTAGCTAATGTGTGTTATGTGTGAGGCTTGTAAGCCTAAATGTTAATGTAGTATAAATGTGTGTAATATGAAGATCAATGTCTATGTAGTGACATTTAATGAAGGATTAATGATGTTTGTGGTCAATAATGTAGTTTGTGACCAATAATGAAGGATTAGGAAGCTTAGGGGTTGGTTTTGACATGTGTGCAAAGTCAAAAACGGGTTTAGAGGTTTAAGGGCTGTCATTAAGAACTTTATGCAGATTTTCTTACCCTCAAATAAGCCCTAGTTGATTCTCCCTTCCCTCTCTAGTTTCTCCTTTGATCTTATTCGTTTTGGAGCCGAATCGATCGTGTATTGCTTAGATCTTGGATCTTGATCACCAAATACAGGTAATATAGGTATTCCTCAGTTGAGAATTGATTGTGTGAGTCTTATATTAGTCTTAATCCAGGCCATAAGGGTTTGGGTTGGGATATTTGATTAAACGTTTATCAATTTGATGTTATTAGAACGATTAAATGGTTGGTTTATGATGTTAATGATTTAAAGGATTATAGTATGGTTAAAGATGATAAAAGTGCAATTAAAAGGATTAATTTTAAGTCCCCAGGTTGGATTTGGGGTATGGATTAGTATGGGTTTCGTTTGATCAAAGTGTAAGGTGTAGTTACTGGTCTGCACCCCTGGTGCGACGCACCAAAGGGCTGGTGCGGCGCACCCAATGAGGATATAAGTTTCTGGAGTGTTTGTGCGACGCACCATGTGGGAGGTGCGGCGCACCGCTGGCCAGTTTTGATTTTGGTACACCCCGTTTTGCGACGCACCAAGGGTTGGTGCGGCGCACCTGCCTTTAATCAAATTTCCCTGGGAGTTTAGTGCGACGCACCAAAGGGTAGGTGCGGCGCACCTATTGATAGATAAGTTTTTCTGATGGTTTTGTGCGACGCACCAAAGGGTAGGTGCGGCGCACTCGTAGTTATTTTGAAATTCCCTGGAGGATTGGTGCGACGCACCACATGGAAGGTGCGGCGCACCACCTGCCCAGATTTTTGCTAAAAGTGTCGTTTAGCTTATCTTTCGATCTTATACTTGTTCTAGGTTATCGGAGACCCCTAGTCATCGTTGTATTGTGCTTGTAGCTTGTTGTTAAACCGTATCGAGGTAAGATACACTACTTTTGTCACGCTGAGGGTTCAACAAACAAAGGTTTCATACTTATAACTTCCTTAACGGTAACTTATGATATATGTGGGTATCTCGGGTTACACGGGAGGCATTATGGGATATGTAGTTGACCATGAGACCTGAAATGCAGACCCTATCGTAGTGAAATGAAGAATTGCTTAATGTAGTACATTGTTATGCAGTTTATGTAGTATTACGATGTAGCTTGTGATGCTTTGAGATGTAGTGTGTGTTGTTGATTGTTGATATGTGCATGATTGGATGGCTTGCTCAACTAGTACACTAGACTCGTTAAGTTGCCATGACACGTGCACGTTTAAGGGCCCAAAACGTAAAAGCAGTAAACGTAGAAAATGTTTAGGTAATGCAGTCACCTAAACTAAATAATGCAGGATCGAGCTCGTTAAACTTTGATGCAGGAAAGTGTTAAGCTTAACCCGTACTTGCCCTAGCCCGGCTAAGTGCGTTGACGTAGTTGTTGCTTGGGTGGCTCCTTGCAACATGGTCTTTATAATGCAGGGCGAGTAATACGAGGGGTCTGACCCACCTCCACATACGGATTACTCTTGGATTGGCTTGCCATTCCTTAACGACGCTTGATGTACAACCGTGTGGGGTTTGTCATCTAGTCGGGTGTAACTTATGTTACACATTAACGCAGTTAATAACGTAGTAAAGCAGTCAATGTAGAAAGCAGTTATGTGGCTAAACGTGTGTAATGAAGTAATGCAGGTTAGGCACATTTAGGGTGATTCATCCTAATTGATATGAAGTTGTTATGCAGTTTTGTGTGTTGGGCGTTGTGCCTAATGAGCTTGTCTAATAATGGAGAAATGTTTTAATTGGACAAATGCTTTTAAAATTAAGTGTGATCTTACTTAGCTATTCTTATAGCTAACACTTGTTTCTTTAATGTGGTTGTTCCCTCAGGTTTAGCTTGATGGACTAGTGACGCAGGACTTATGAGCTTGGGTAGATGCAATGAAGGAGCCTTAGCTACCCATAGTTGCTTAATATGGAGACTTTTGAATACATTTCATTGTGATGTCGAATTTATGTAATAACGTGTGAACGGTTGTTTAATGTTGGGCAACCGTTGGGTTTTCATTTGAACTAATGTTTGATATGGCATGTAACACCAATAAAATGTAGAAACCGAAATGTTTTTATCGGTTTGACTTTTAAAGTCTTTTCTTCCGCAAATTAACACCGATAGGTGAAAGTTTTTGAAAACCCATATTTTTAAACGTCGGGTGTTACAAGTTGGTATCAGAGAATTGGTTTAAGTGAACCAAAATTCGACTTATGCCGTAGGATTTTGGACTTAGACCGATGAGAAGTAGGTTAGGCTTAAGTAGGATGCCTAGCTAATGAAGTGGAATGCTCTAGGACGGGTTGGGGAGTGAGTGAGAGTGTGATTTAAGGCTTGTTTATTGTGTGTGTTAATGTAGTTATTTGTAGTAGAGCCTTAACATATGTAGTCACTCTTTAACTCTTGCTAACCGTCGTCATTGCTTTGTAGAATTAATGGCAAACACTAGAGCTAGTAATCAGAGAGCAGGAGGAAATGGTGAGGGTGTTCCTCCTAATGGAAACGGGGCTGGAAATGAAGTAGAGCAAAGGCCACCCCGTGCACAAAATCGTCGTCTTGGTGATCCACCAACTGTCTCTGAAGTAGATAGGGCAAACCCGGTTATAGAACAGGTTCCTAATCAAGCCCAACTACATGAAGAATTGAGAGCTATTCGAGCTCTCTTAATGAGAAATGAAGAAGAGTTAGCTCAAATGAGGGCTGAGAGAAATGCAGAAAGAATGGGGAGTGAACAAAGAGGTGAGCGTTCGGAAGGGAATTACTCTAATCCCTCCCAAAGTGCTGAACCATCCATGGCAGCCGTGGGTGCTAATGGAGTTAATAATGGAGGATATGGAGTTGTTAATGCACCTCGTGTTAATAACTTCAAATACGAAAGTTTTCAGAAATGTGGTGCCAAGGAATTTGATGGTACCCAAAATGCAGTGGGAGCTATGGAGTGGATTGAGGACATTGAGGTAGTTTTTGCATCTTGTTATTGTCCGGATGAAATGAAAGTTTTGTGTGCTAGTAGGATGTTGAAGAAGAATGCCCGTAATTGGTGGAGGGCTACTACAGTGTCTATGGCTCCTGAGGTACTTGCAGTATTGCCTTGGGGAACTTTTAAGGAGAAATTTCTTGAGGAGTATGTGGGAACGCGTGAGTTAAGGTTGATTGAAAAGAGTTTAGATCGTTAGTTGCTAAACCCGGTGCAATTTCTGAATATGCACACTCGTTTATGGAGAAGTTGAAGTTTGTTGGACACTTGGTTCGAAGGCAGGAGGACCAAATTGAGGCTTATTGTGATGGTCTTCCCGCTAACTACCGTGGATTATGTAGACAACATGTGACTTTATCGGCGGCTATTAAGGAGTCAAAGAGGTTGGATGATGACTTCAAAAGTGAGAAAGTTGTGGTGAAGATTGATGACAAGAAAGCAGGGTTCAAAAGAGGGTCAAATTGGTCATCTAACTACAATAATAATAATAAGAAGTTTCGTGGGAATTCTAGCTCAAGTGGTGACAGAGATAAAAAGAAGAATGGGTCTTGGTGTGCTTTTTGCAAGAATGTCCATGAAGGTAAATGTTCCGACAAGACAAGAAGGTGTCATAAGTGTGGGAAGTCGGGACATCTTGCAACAGAATGTAGAGACAAGGTTCGTTGTTACAAGTGTCAAGAAACGGGTCATCTTATTGCCGATTGCCCACAAATGAAGAATGACGGGAAGAAAGCAACTACTTCAGCAACAAAAGTGAGAGCCTTGCAAATGACTGTTGATGATGCTAAGAACAACGACGAAGTGGTATGTGGTACTTTCCTTGTTAATTCGAAACCTGCTTCTGTTTTATTTGATTCGGGTGCAAATAGGTCGTTTGTGTCTACTTTATTTGCTCCTAAGCTAGGAAGAGTCACTACCCCTTTAGATTGCTCGATAGAAGTGGAAATTGCTAATGGTACGGTTATTGATATACGTGTGGGATATGATGATTGTAACATTGAGATTGAAGGTCGTTTGTTTCCGGTCCAGTTATTGCCTACTACCTTAGCCGGTTTTGATGTAGTGATTGGTATGGATTGGTTGTCTAGAAATGAAGCTAGTATTTTATGTTCCCAAAAGATTATTCGGTTTCCTACACCCGATGGTAATGTGGTAATGGTTTATGGAGATAAGAAGAGAGGGGGAATAAAGATCATTAGTATGATGAAGGCTATTAAATGTATAAGGAAGAATAAGAATCATTTCTTGGCCTATGTTATTGATGTGAGAAAGGAGAAGCCTTCTATTGCTAGTATTGATGTGGTATCCGACTTTCCCGATGTGTTTCCCGAAGATCTTCCCGGTATTCCTCCCGACCGTGAAGTTACTTTTCAGATAGATCTTATACCCGGTGCTGCACCTGTTGCTAAAGCACCTTACCGATTAGCTCCTACAGAAATGAAAGAGTTAATGTCCCAACTTCAGGAGTTACTTGACAAAGGTTTCATACAACCTAGTTCCTCGCCTTGGGGAGCTCCGGTTCTCTTTGTTAAAAAGAAGGATGGGTCTATGCGCATGTGCATAGACTATCGTGAGTTGAATAAGCGAACGGTTAAGAATAAATATCCTCTTCCGCGAATTGATGATCTTTTTGATCAACTTCATGGTGCTTCATATTTTTCAAAGATAGATTTGCGGTCCGGTTATCATCAATTGAAGGTTAAGAAGGAGGATGTAGCAAAGACAGCTTTCCGGACTAGATACGGTCATTATGAGTTCTTGGTCATGCCATTTGGGTTGACTAATGCTCCAGCCGCGTTTATGGATTTAATGAATCGGGTATGCCGTCCTTTTCTAGATCATTTTGTTATTGTGTTTATTGACGATATTTTGATCTATTCTAAGTCAGAAGATGAGCACCGTGAGCACTTGAAAGCAGTTTTGGAGGTGTTGAAGGAGAAGAAGTTGTATGCCAAGTTTCTAAATGTGAGTTTTGGCTTCGAGAGGTGCAGTTTCTTGGTCATGTTATTTCATCAGAAGGTATTAAAGTGGATCCTTCAAAGATTGAAGCTGTTTCAAAGTGGGAGCAGCCAAAGACTCCTACTGAGATTAAAAGTTTTCTTGGTTTGGCTGGATATTATAGAAGGTTCATTCAGGATTTCTCCCGAATAGCCAAGCCCATGACTGAACTAACAAAGAAAGGAGTAAAGTTTGAGTGGACCGATAAGCAGGAAAATGCATTCCAAACGTTGAAAAAGAAGTTGTGTGAAGCTCCTATCCTTGCCTTGCCTGAAGGTACTGATGATTTAGTGGTATATAGCGATGCTTCTATTACGGGGTTGGGTTGTGTTTTAATGCAGAGAGACAAAGTGATTGCCTATGCTTCCCGCCAGTTGAAACCACATGAGAAGAATTACCCTACCCATGATCTTGAATTGGCCGCAGTTGTTTTTGCATTAAAATTGTGGAGACATTACCTTTATGGTACAAAATGCACTTTGTTTACCGATCATAAAAGTTTGCAGTATGTCTTTAATCAAAAGGAGATGAACGTGAGACAAAGGAGGTGGATGGAATTACTTAAGGATTACGATTGTGAAATCAAATACCATCCGGGAAAAGCCAATGTAGTGGCGGATGCACTAAGTAGGAAGGTGCAAAGTTCTTCTTGTAAGTTGATGAGCATGCAAGTTCAAGCCAAGTCGGGGCTACTTGATCGAATTAAGGAAGCACAAGTGAGGGCATTGATGAAGGATAACATTGACAATGAAAGCATTGGGAAGAAGAAACGTCTTGTGATGGAGACTAATAGCCGTGGGTTCAAAACATACAAGGGTCGAATTTGGGTGCCATTGCTTGGTGGTAACCGAGAATTGATCCTTGAGGAAACCCATAGAAGTAGATATTCAGTACATCCCGGTGTCACCAAAATGTATGCAGATTTAAAGCCAATTTATTGGTGGCCGGATATTAAAGGAGAAGTAGCTCATTTTGTAGCAAAGTGTTTGACGTGTGCAAGAGTGAAGACGGACCATCAAAAGCCGTATGGTTTGTTGCATCAATTAGAAATTCCCGAGTGGAAATGGGATCATATTACCATGGACTTTGTAACGAAGCTACCTAAAACGCCGAAAGGGAATGATATGATATGGGTGATTGTAGATAGATTGACGAAGAGTGCTCATTTTCTAGCTACCCGACAAGATGTGCCTTTAACGAAGATGGCAAAGATGTACATTGATGAAGTAGTTGCGAAACATGGAGTTCCTTTATCTATTGTTTCAGATCGAGACTCGAGGTTTGTGTCAAACTTTTGGAAGGGTCTTCAACGGGAATTGGGTAGTAGAATAAATTTGAGTACCGCCTATCATCCCCAAACCGATGGGCAAAGTGAGAGAACCATTCAAACCTTGGAGGATATGTTGAGAACGTGTGTACTTGAATACGGTGGAGCATGGGATGATCATTTGAGGATGATTGAGTTTGCTTACAACAATAGTCACCATGCAAGCATTGGAATGCCACCATTTGAGATGTTATATGGAAGAAGGTGTAGGACTCCAAGTTGTTGGATGGAGCCCGGTGAAAAGCAGTTGACCGGTCCTGAAATTATTGAAATTACCTCTGAAAAGGTTAATATAGCTAAAGAAGCTTTGCGTGTAGCAAGAGAAAGGCAGAAAACTTATGCAGATAAGAAAAGGAGACCGATTGAGTTTAATGTTGGTGATTTAGTGATGCTGAAAGTATCACCTTGGAAAGGAGTTATTCGATTTGGAAAGAAGGGAAAATTGAGTCCACGTTTCATTGGACCTTTTAAAGTTGTGAAGCGCATTAAAGACGTGGCATATCAGTTGGAATTACCTCCAGAATTGGATGGAATTCACAACACTTTCCATGTATCCTACTTGAGGAAATGTTTAGCTGAGGAGTCAAGTGTGATTCCTATTAAAGACGTGAGTATTGACCCAATGAAGAGAATAGTAGACGAACCAGTAGCGATACTTGGAAGAAAGCAAAAGAAGTTACGCCGAAAAGTGATTGACCTCGTGTTGATAAAGTGGAAGCATAACCATGGAGAAAGCTTAACGTGGGAAACTGAAGCAGTAATGAAGGAAAAGTATCCCGAGTTGTTCCTTAATGAAGAGATTCCGGGGACGGAATCCTCTTAAGGGGGAGGTAATTGTAACATCCCAAACTTTCTTTACTAGTTGACTAATGCCGTTAAGTCAATATTATGTGTGTCGTTAAGTCTATTGTAGATTTAAATGTTTATATGTAGCTAATGTGTGTTATGTGTGAGGCTTGTAAGCCTAAATGTTAATGTAGTATAAATGTGTGTAATATGAAGATCAATGTCTATGTAGTGACATTTAATGAAGGATTAATGATGTTTGTGGTCAATAATGTAGTTTGTGACCAATAATGAAGGATTAATGAGTTTGTGGTCAATAATGTAGTTTGTGACCAATAATGAAGGATTAATGATGTTGTGGTCAATATGTAGTTGTGACATTTAATGAAGGATTAATGATGTTGTGGTCAATAATGTAGTTTGTGACCAATAATGAAGGATTAATGATGTTGTGGTCAATATGTAGTTTGTGACATAATGAAGGATTAATGATGTTGTGGTCAATAATGTAGTTTGTGACCAATAATGAAGGATTAATGATGTTGTGGTCAATAATGTAGTTTGTGACAATAATGAAGGATTAATGATGTTGTGGTCAATAATGTAGTTTGTGACCAATAATGAAGGATTAATGTGTTGTGGTCAATAATGTAGTTTGTGACAATAATGAAGGATTAATGATGTATGTGGTCAATAATGTAGTTTGTGACAATAATGAAGGATTAATGATGTTGTGGTCAATAATGTAGTTTGTGACCAATAATGAAGGATTAATGATGTTGTGGTCAATATGTAGTTGTGACATTTAATGAAGGATTAATGATGTTTGTGGTCAATAATGTAGTTTGTGACCAATAATGAAGGATAATGATGTTGTGGTCAATATGTAGGTGACATTTAATGAAGGATTAATGATGTTGTGGTCAATAATGTAGTTTGTGACCAATAATTAAGGATTAATTTTAAGTCCCCAGGTTGGATTTGGGGTATGGATTAGTATGGGTTTCGTTTGATCAAAGTGTAAGGTGTAGTTACTGGTCTGCACCCCTGGTGCGACGCACCAAAGGGCTGGTGCGGCGCACCTGCCTTTAATCAAATTTCCCTGGGAGTTTAGTGCGACGCACCAAAGGGTAGGTGCGGCGCACCTGCCTTTAATCAAATTTCCCTGGGAGTTTAGTGCGACGCACCAAAGGGTAGGTGCGGCGCACCGCTGGCCAGTTTTGATTTTGGTACACCCCGTTTTGCGACGCACCAAGGGTTGGTGCGGCGCACCTGCCTTTAATCAAATTTCCCTGGGAGTTTAGTGCGACGCACCAAAGGGTAGGTGCGGCGCACCTGCCTTTAATCAAATTTCCCTGGGAGTTTAGTGCGACGCACCAAAGGGTAGGTGCGGCGCACTCGTAGTTATTTTGAAATTCCCTGGAGGATTGGTGCGACGCACCAAGGGCTGGTGCGGCGCACCTGCCTTTAATCAAATTTCCCTGGGAGTTTAGTGCGACGCACCAAAGGGTAGGTGCGGCGCACCTGCCTTTAATCAAATTTCCCTGGGAGTTTAGTGCGACGCACCAAAGGGTAGGTGCGGCGCACCTGCCTTTAATCAAATTTCCCTGGGAGTTTAGTGCGACGCACCAAAGGGTAGGTGCGGCGCACCTGCCTTTAATCAAATTTCCCTGGGAGTTTAGTGCGACGCACCATATGGGAGGTGCGGCGCACCGCTGGCCAGTTTTGATTTTGGTACACCCCGTTTTGCGACGCACCAAGGGTTGGTGCGGCGCACCTGCCTTTAATCAAATTTCCCTGGGAGTTTAGTGCGACGCACCAAAGGGAGGTGCGGCGCACCGCTGGCCAGTTTTGATTTTGGTACACCCCGTTTTGCGACGCACCAAGGGTTGGTGCGGCGCACCTGCCTTTAATCAAATTTCCCTGGGAGTTTAGTGCGACGCACCAAAGGGTAGGTGCGGCGCACCACCTGCCCAGATTTTTGCTAAAAGTGTCGTTTAGCTTATCTTTCGATCTTATACTTGTTCTAGGTTATCGGAGACCCCTAGTCATCGTTGTATTGTGCTTGTAGCTTGTTGTTAAACCGTATCGAGGTAAGATACACTACTTTTGTCACGCTGAGGGTTCAACAAACAAAGGTTTCATACTTATAACTTCCTTAACGGTAACTTATGATATATGTGGGTATCTCGGGTTACACGGGAGGCATTATGGGATATGTAGTTGACCATGAGACCTGAAATGCAGACCCTATCGTAGTGAAATGAAGAATTGCTTAATGTAGTACATTGTTATGCAGTTTATGTAGTATTACGATGTAGCTTGTGATGCTTTGAGATGTAGTGTGTGTTGTTGATTGTTGATATGTGCATGATTGTATGGCTTGCTCAACTAGTACACTAGACTCGTTAAGTTGCCATGACACGTGCACGTTTAAGGGCCCAAAACGTAAAAGCAGTAAACGTAGAAAATGTTTAGGTAATGCAGTCACCTAAACTAAATAATGCAGGATCGAGCTCGTTAAACTTTGATGCAGGAAAGTGTTAAGCTTAACCCGTACTTGCCCTAGCCCGGCTAAGTGCGTTGACGTAGTTGTTGCTTGGGTGGCTCCTGGCAACATGGTCTTTATAATGCAGGGCGAGTAATACGAGGGGTCTGACCCACCTCCACATACGGATTACTCTTGGATTGGCTTGCCATTCCTTAACGACGCTTGATGTACAACCGTGTGGGTTTGTCATCTAGTCGGGTGTAACTTATGTTACACATTAACGCAGTTAATAACGTAGTAAAGCAGTTAAAGTAGTAAAGCAGTTAAAACGTGGTAAAGCAGTCAATGTAGAAAGCAGTTATGTGGCTAAACGTGTGTAATGAAGTAATGCAGGTTAGGCACATTTAGGGTGATTCATCCTAATTGATATGAAGTTGTTATGCAGTTTTGTGTGTTGGGCGTTGTGCCTAATGAGCTTGTCTAATAATGGAGAAATGTTTTAATTGGACAAATGCTTTTAAAATTAAGTGTGATCTTACTTAGCTATTCTTATAGCTAACACTTGTTTCTTTAATGTGGTTGTTCCCTCAGGTTTAGCTTGATGGACTAGTGACGCAGGACTTATGAGCTTGGGTAGATGCAATGAAGGAGCCTTAGCTACCCATAGTTGCTTAATATGGAGACTTTTGAATACATTTCATTGTGATGTCGAATTTATGTAATAACGTGTGAACGGTTGTTTAATGTTGGGCAACCGTTGGGTTTTCATTTGAACTAATGTTTGATATGGCATGTAACACCAATAAAATGTAGAAACCGAAATGTTTTTATCGGTTTGACTTTTAAAGTCTTTTCTTCCGCAAATTAACACCGATAGGTGAAAGTTTTTGAAAACCCATATTTTTAAACGTCGGGTGTTACAGTTCTTTCATGGGGAGGTTCCCCTATTGTTACGTCTAGGTCGATCTCTCCTAACGGGCTGACCCTTTCTCCTGCAAACCCTATGAGTGGGGTTCGTGGGGGAGTAAGACGAGCCTTTATTGCCTTCGGGAGCTGTATGAAACAATGCTCATATATGATGTCACATTCGCTCCCGCCGTCGACATAAACTCTATAGACCCTTGTGTTGAATACTAATATCTATATTACGATAGTGTTTTCTGACGGAGGTATCTTTAACACAGGAAAGTGGAAATCCAAAGGAGTCCACTGGACGAGATCTTTTCTCTTGTTAGGTGATTTTTCATTCGGATCATTAGATCCGCGGTGTGATTCATCCTCATCTGCCATATTCGGCCGTGTTGCGTTCGGGAATCAAGGTCGTTGTGATTTCTTGTGGATTGCCTGAATTATGGTCCCACGGATGGCGCCAATTGATTGTGCACCGAACCGCGTAGGCCTATTATCATTCGAAGCTCAAAGGGGGATTTTGATTTATTTATGTTTTGTTGGCGATTCCCCGAAGGTAGGTTATGCCTCTTTACGCCAATTGTGGATATTTGTGTGATCGGCTAATGATGATATGATGATGCCGATTGAATAAGGGTTTGTAATAGATAGATTTGAGCTTTATTGATGGTTAATTGTGGATCTAGATCTGGTGTGTGTAATGTGTGTGTTTGTGTGTTTTAAGGTATTTGAGAGAAAGCCTGCATTAGTATAGAATTTATATATAGAATGATTTTATTATATGAAAGGGTTCCCTTACAAATGGGGTGGAAGGAGGTTTATATACATTTATCCTATTTTCACTAATACCCCTTCCACACTTAGATAATTACAATTCAACAACATAATTTATAATTCTAACAATCTCCCCCTTGGTGTTGAATTGTAAATGTTGCATCGTCTTCGGTCTTTAAATAAACATGATGAGCCCATTTGTTGAAAATCTTCAATGTTGAGTGGACTTTGAAGCTTTCTCATTGTCTTCAATGTCTTGTATCAACCTTGACTTTGAATCTTCTCAACAAACATATATATTTGACGATGACTTTTTAGAACTTGATCTTCTCTTGCAACTTTGAATACTTTGGAAGCATCTTTGAAATCTTGGTAACTTTTGAGCTTTGACAACTTGAACATTTGAATGTTGATTTCAACTTGAAGTTGCTTGGAGAAGTAATTTGAATCTTTGAGTAGCGTGCGGAAGTTTGGTTTTGACTTTGAATTCTTTTGAGACGCGGAAGCTTGGTTATCCTTGAATTCTTTTGGTATTGCGGAAGCTTGATTTGACTTTGACACTTCATTTTTTGATCTAACTTGTCTTCGAATCAACAATCATCATGGAGCATTTTATCCTTTGATCAATTAATTCTTGCTCCCCCTCAAACAATCAACTATCTCGAAACAACTTGATTAATTAAACAAACAATCTCTAATTTCTTGCTCCCCCTCAAACAAACAATCATTTCGGAGCATTCGATATCAATTAAGTAATTGATGAGTTCACTCTTGCTCCCCCTTAAATGAACAATCTCTTTTTAATCTCAAACTCATCTCATCATCGAACAATGGTCATTTTTCCAACAAATCTTTTCTTTATCGACCATGTACTTTCACAAACTAAAAATTGTCTCTCAAACACTAACATCATCTTGGATTTTAACTTCTAAAAACAATCATTCAACTTTCTAAAAAACAATCATTCAATTCTCAACATATCACGATAATTATTCACTCCCTTCACCTAAACTAATGAGCTTTCGAACAACCAAACAAAACGATTATCATCAATCAATATCTACCAATCAAATTCTACCTATAACCTTGAATTCCATCTATCAATCTGTAACATCCCAAAACTTAATCGTATATGTTGACTAACGTCGTTAGGTCAAATTCTAAGTCCGTGATATGTTATGTGGTAAAATGTGTGTTTATATGTTTATGTGCCCTATATGTGAGATTTAATTATCTTTAATGTGTGACAATAAAGTAGATTTAATGATGTGTAAAAGGCCTTTGTAGTGTGCGAAAGTGCTTCCATGTGTTATGTATATCCCCATTAGGTGTTTAAAGGTGTAATAAAGTCAATATGAAGTCCAGGGACTAGTTTTGCCAAAGGTGTAAAGTTAAAAACGAAAATTGTGATTAGGGTAGCCTAATCTCTGATTAGTTTCAGCCATTTCCCTAATCTTAAACACACATTAAGCCTTTCCAATTCCTTAATTGATTTCTTTAGCAAATCTTCAAGTTTTTGGTCAATAAATTGAGTGTTTTATATTGGAAATCAATCGGCCATCATTTGCTACAGGTAATCAATGATTCGTTGGCTATATTTCAGATCTAAAGATGTTTTTATTTGAATCAAATCTGATTTTAAAAAGGGTTTTTGTTTAATTAGGGTTCATGTTGTGTCTTTGGCTAACTAATGATCTAAACGGTGTCAAACGAGTTTGTAATCGATTTGAATGATCAAAATATGTTTATCAATGTCAAAATCATGTTTTGGGTGAAGCCCAAGTCGTTCGTTTCTGGAAAAATCGAAGAACAAGTCGTTTAAATGAATTCTGGGCGAAGTTATGTTCTGATGGCTAAATTCGTTTCCTGTTGGCTATTTTCGTTTGCCCAACGAAGTTTAACTTCGTTTGGGGTCATTTTCGTTTGTTGTTGAAAGTCTAAAATCGTTTGGGTTTAAATTCGTTTGTGAAAATGGAACTTAAATTCGTATGCACAAAGTAAGGTTTAAATTCGTGTGAAGTGAAGTTCAAATTCGTTCCAGATCATCTAAATTCGTTTGATGTTGCTTAAAACCGTTTAGTAGCTTAAATTCGTTTATGGGAAACCTAAATTCGTTTGTTAAAACGAAGATTAACTTCGTTTGAACTGTTCTAAGTTCGTTCGTGGTTTTCTAAATTCGTTTTGAAGAGTTAAGTTCGTTTTCTGGAATTAAGTTCGTAAGAACAAAACTAAGTTCGTTTTCAAGTCCATTTAAGGTCCCAAATGACTTATATTTCATATGTTAATGTACGATAGGTGTCGGGGATTACTATTAAGCACTATTAGCTCTCTGTTTGCTCGCGTACACTACTACGAGGTAAGATACACTACTTTTGTCACGCTGAGGGTGCAACGAAAATGGTTCGTAAACTATAACCTCCATAACAGTAATGTATAACTCATAGGTGGTTGGGTTGATATGGGAGGTACTCGGGGATTAATGATGACGATGTTTATGCCTAAAATATTTCCCCGTACATGTGGTTACGATATGAAATGTTATGATGAACGGTGGTTAATGATATGTTTACGATATGATATGTTATGATGAACGGTGGTTAATGATATGTTTACGATATGATATGTTATGATGAACGGTGGTTAATGATATGTTTACGATATGATATGTTATGATGAACGGTGGTTAATGATATGTTTACGATATGATATGTTATGATGAACGGTGGTTAATGATATGTTTACGATATGATATGTTATGATGAACGGTGGTTAATGATATGTTTACGATATGATATGTTATGATGAACGGTGGTTAATGATATGTTTACGATATGATATGTTATGATGAACGGTGGTTAATGATATGTTTACGATATGATATGTTATGATGAACGGTGGTTAATGATATGTTTACGATATGATATGTTATGATGAACGGTGGTTAATGATATGTTTACGATATGATATGTTATGATGAACGGTGGTTAATGATATGTTTACGATATGATATGTTATGATGAACGGTGGTTAATGATATGTTTACGATATGATATGTTATGATGAACGGTGGTTAATGATATGTTTACGATATGATATGTTATGATGAACGGTGGTTAATGATATGTTTACGATATGATATGTTATGATGAACGGTGGTTAATGATATGTTTACGATATGATATGTTATGATGAACGGTGGTTAATGATATGTTTACGATATGATATGTTATGATGAACGGTGGTTAATGATATGTTTACGATATGATATGTTATGATGAACGGTGGTTAATGATATGTTTACGATATGATATGTTATGATGAACGGTGGTTAATGATATGTTTACGATATGATATGTTATGATGAACGGTGGTTAATGATATGTTTACGATATGATATGTTATGATGAACGGTGGTTAATGATATGTTTACGATATGATATGTTATGATGAACGGTGGTTAATGATATGTTTACGATATGATATGTTATGATGAACGGTGGTTAATGATATGTTTACGATATGATATGTTATGATGAACGGTGGTTAATGATATGTTTACGATATGATATGTTATGATGAACGGTGGTTAATGATATGTTTACGATATGATATGTTATGATGAACGGTGGTTAATGATATGTTTACGATATGATATGTTATGATGAACGGTGGTTAATGATATGTTTACGATATGAATGTTTTGCTTAAACCTGGTGTTATCTTACTTAGCTTTATAGCTAACACTTGTTTCTTTTAATGTGTTGACACCCCTCAGGTTAGGCAGTGAGATGACGTGTGAAGCTTTGGCGAGAGATGGGTAGATGATCAAGCTGGCTTTAGTTTACCCAATAGCTTCGCATAGACCTTATGTTATTGATTTCCTTTATGGAAAAGATGAAATTTGTGGTCATCTATTCAGAACTGATGCAGATCAAGTCGCCTGCTATGTCGATGGTTTACCTCCAAGTTATCGAGGTATTTGTAGGCAGCATAAGACCCTAACTGAAGCAATCAAAGAATCCAAAAAGCTTGATGATGATTTTGCTGCGGATAAGAAAGTTGAAAAGAAAGAGGATGAGAAGAAGTCTGGCAATAAGCGGAGGTTTGGTGGGTCAAATCGTTTTGGAAAGAAATTTAAGGGATCTTCATCGTCCTCTGACAAGGGAAGGGCAGACAAGGATGGAAAATGGTGCCTTACGGTGGTAATAGGTACGTATAAATGGTGCCTGACGGTGGTAATAGGTACGTCATGCCTGACGGTGGTAATAGGTACGTATAAATGGTGCCTGACGGTGGTAATAGGTACGTATAAATGGTGCCTGACGGTGGTAATAGGTACGTCATGCCTGACGGTGGTAATAGGTACGTATAAATGGTGCCTGACGGTGGTAATAGGTACGTATAAATGGTGCCTGACGGTGGTAATAGGTACGTCATGCCTGACGGTGGTAATAGGTACGTATAAATGGTGCCTGACGGTGGTAATAGGTACGTATAAATGGTGCCTGACGGTGGTAATAGGTACGTATAAATGGTGCCTGACGGTGGTAATAGGTACGTCATGCCTGACGGTGGTAATAGGTACGTATAAATGGTGCCTGACGGTGGTAATAGGTACGTATAAATGGTGCCTGACGGTGGTAATAGGTACGTCATGCCTGACGGTGGTAATAGGTACGTATAAATGGTGCCTGACGGTGGTAATAGGTACGTATAAATGGTGCCTGACGGTGGTAATAGGTACGTCATGCCTGACGGTGGTAATAGGTACGTATAAATGGTGCCTGACGGTGGTAATAGGTACGTCATGCCTGACGGTGGTAATAGGTACGTCATGCCTGACGGTGGTTATAGGTACATCATGCCTTACGGTGGTAATAGGTACGTATAAATGGTGCCTGACGGTGGTAATAGGTACGTCATGCCTGACGGTGGTAATAGGTACGTATAAATGGTGCCTGACGGTGGTAATAGGTACGTCATGCCTGACGGTGGTAATAGGTACGTATAAATGGTGCCTGACGGTGGTAATAGGTACGTATAAATGGTGCCTGACGGTGGTAATAGGTACGTATAAATGGTGCCTGACGGTGGTAATAGGTACGTATAAATGGTGCCTGACGGTGGTAATAGGTACGTCATGCCTGACGGTGGTAATAGGTACGTCATGCCTGACGGTGGTAATAGGTACGTATAAATGGTGCCTGACGGTGGTAATAGGTACGTCATGCCTGACGGTGGTAATAGGTACGTATAAATGGTGCCTGACGGTGGTAATAGGTACGTATAAATGGTGCCTGACGGTGGTAATAGGTACGTATAAATGGTGCCTGACGGTGGTAATAGGTACGTATAAATGGTGCCTGACGGTGGTAATAGGTACGTATAAATGGTGCCTGACGGTGGTAATAGGTACGTCATGCCTGACGGTGGTAATAGGTACATCGTGCCTTACGGTGGTAATAGGTACGTATAAATGGTGCCTGACGGTGGTAATAGGTACGTATAAATGGTGCCTGACGGTGGTAATAGGTACGTATAAATGGTGCCTGACGGTGGTAATAGGTACGTCATGCCTGACGGTGGTGGAGCAAATCCCAAATGCAGCTGAATTGTACAATCTTGTGCTGACTCTCCAGGCCCAGTTAGCACAGACTCAGGAGCAACTGAACAACGCTCTTGCCGAAAATGCTGAAGGAACTGATGGCAATTTCTCAGTGCCTTCTCACCACACTGAGCTACCAGTTAATAATGTAGTCGTTCCCCCTGTTAATGTTGATGTGGCTCCTCCTAATGTAGTTCAAGCTCCTCGATTTAAGTTCGAAAGTTTCCAGAAGTGTGGAGCTCAGAAATTCAATGGAACACTTAACGCAGTAGGCTGTATGGAATGGCTTGATGATACTGAGATGGTCTTTGAAGCTTGTGACTGTCCAGAGGATAAAAAGGTGTTGTGTGCGAGTAGAATGCTGAAAGAAGGTGCTCGGGACTGGTGGAAGAGCATTACTATTTCGATGACTCCAGCTATGGTATCTGCTATTACGTGGGCTAACTTCAGACAGAAATTTATTGAAGAGTATATTGGAGTTCATGAGCAGAGAAAAATGGAAAAAGAGTTTCGTGCCCTGAAGGCTGAAGTGGGAAAAATTAATGATTATGCTCGTTCCTTTATGGAAAAGATGAAATTTGTAGGTCATCTATTCAGAACTGATGCAGATCAAGTCGCCTGCTATGTCGATGGTTTACCTCCAAGTTATCGAGGTATTTGTAGGCAGCATAAGACCCTAACTGAAGCAATCAAAGAATCCAAAAAGCTTGATGATGATTTTGCTGTGGATAAGAAAGTTGAAAAGAAAGAGGATGAGAAGAAGTCTGGCAATAAGCGGAGGTTTGGTGGGTCAAATCGTTTTGGAAAGAAATTTAAGGGATCTTCATCGTCCTCTGACAAGGGAAGGGCAGACAAGGATGGAAAATGGTGCCCAGGCTGCAAATCTATCCATTCTGGTCAGTGTTCTACAAAGACCCGCAGGTGCAATAGGTGTGGAACTCAGGGTCATACCATTGATCAATGCACTGACAAGGCAAGATGTTATAAATGTGGAGACACCAAGCACCGTATTGCAGACTGCCCGCAGATGAAGAAAGATGAGGGAAAGAAGGCAGAAGCTTCCAAAGCCAAAGCCCGTGCTTTTCAGATGACGGCTGAGGAGGCAAAAGACGATGATCAGGTAGTTACTGCTACCTTATTGTTAACTCCAAACCTGCTAATGTGTTATTTGATTCTGGTGCGAACAAATCTTTTGTGTCTACTCTGTTTGCTCCTAAGTTAGACATGACTACTAGTTCTTTACGGTGCCCTATAGAAGTAGAAGTGGCTAATGGTGCAACGTCTATTATTCGGGAAGGTTACTCTGATTGTCCTTTAGAAATAGAGGGTCGTTTGTTTACTGCTAACCTGTTACCCGCTACCATTCCTAGTTTCGATGTTGTTCTCGGTATGGATTGGATGTCTAAGAATGATGTTGTCGTCCTATGTTCGAAAAAGATAGTCCGAATCGCTACTCCCGACGGTAAAGGTGTCTGTGTTTATGGTGACAAGAAGCCGGGAAATGTTAAGGTGATCTCGATGATGAAGGCACTTCGTTGTATACGACAAACTAAGTCACATTTTCTAGCTTATGTCATCGATTCTCGTATCGCGAAGCCTACAGTCTCTGATGTCGAAGTTGTTTCCGAGTTTCCTGATGTTTTCCCTGAAGATCTTCCAGGTCTTCCTCCGGATCGTGAGGTTGAATTTTCTATTGACCTTATTCCTGGTGCTACTCCTGTAGCCAAAGCTCCGTATCGATTAGCTCCGACAGAGATGAAGGAGCTGATGACTCAAATTCAGAAACTTTTAGATAAAGGTTTCATTCGTCCGAGTTCCTCTCCATGGGGTGCTCCTATCCTTTTCGTAAAGAAGAAAGACGGATCCATGCGCATGTGTATCGATTATCGCGAGCTGAATAAAAGAACGGTGAAGAATAAATATCCACTCCCTCGCATTGATGATTTGTTCGATCAACTTCAAGGTGCTTCCTGTTTTCAAAGATTGACTTACGGTCTGGCTATCATCAATTAAAGGTTGAAGAAGAAAGTGTAGCCAAAACAGCGTTCCGAACTCGTTATGGTCACTATGAGTTCCTTGTCATGCCATTCGGTTTGACAAATGCTCCAGCGAAGTTTATGGATTTGATGAACCGTGTCTGTCGACCATTCTTGGATCATTTCGTTATTGTTTTCATCGACGACATTCTTGTGTATTCAAAGACGGAAGAGGAACATAGAGAGCATTTGAGGGCTGTCCTTCAAGTCCTCAGAGAGAAAAAGCTTTATGCTAAGTTCTCCAAGTGTGAGTTCTGGCTAAAGGAAGTTCATTTCCTCGGCCATGTCGTCTCCTCTGATGGTATAAAAGTAGATCCTTCGAAGATAGAAGCGGTGTCGAAGTGGGAGCAGCCTAAGTCTCCAAGTGTGAGTTCTGGCTAAAGGAAGTTCATTTCCTCGGCCATGTCGTCTCCTCTGATGGTATAAAAGTGGATCCTGCAAAGATAGAAGCGGTGTCGAAGTGGGAGCAGCCTAAGTCTCCAACAGAAATAAAGAGTTTTCTCGGTTTGGCTGGCTACTACCGACGTTTTATTCAAGATTTCTCGCGCATTGCCAAGCCAATGACGGAATTAACGAAGAAAGGTGTGAAGTTTGTGTGGACCGATGCTCAAGAGAAAGCCTTCACGACGTTGAAAAAGAAGTTGTGTGAAGCTCCAGTCTTAGCCTTACCCGAAGGAACAGATGATTTAGTGGTTTATAGTGACGCATCCATCACGGGGTTAGGGTGTGTATTAATGCAACGAGACAAAGTTATCGCTTACGCCTCTCGACAGCTGAAGCCTCATGAGCGGAACTATCCTACTCATGACCTTGAGCTGGCTGCTGTTGTTTTTGCTCTGAAATTGTGGCGACATTATCTGTATGGTACGAAGTGTACCCTATACACGGATCATAAGAGCTTACAGTACGTGTTTACTCAGAAGGACATGAATGTTAGACAACGACGGTGGATGGAGTTATTAAAGGATTATGATTGTGAGATTAAATATCACCCAGGCAAAGCTAATGTGGTTGCCGATGCCTTAAGCCGCAAAGGATATGCGAAGAGTAGATTATGTGCGATGATTACAAAGATTGAGTCGAATTTACTGGAACCTATTCGATTAGCTCAAATCGAAGCGTTAAAGGATGATAATGTGAAAGCGGAGTCTATTGGGAAAAAGAAGAAGAACAGACTCCAAATGGAAGAAAATAGTCGTGGCCTTCGAACTTACAAAGGTAGAATATGGGTTCCTCTCTATGGAGGCAATCGTGAGTTAGTAATGGATGAAGCTCACAAAACTAAGTATTCTGTACACCCTGGTGCCACAAAGATGCATGCAGATTTGAAGCCTATTTATTGGTGGCCCAGTATTAAGAACGATGTAATGATGTACGTACAGAAATGTTTGACGTGTGCGAAGGTGAAAGCTGAACATCAAAAGCCTTACGGGAAGTTTCAGCAACTCGAGATCCCTGAGTGGAAATGGGATCGTATTACGATGGATTTTATAACCAAGCTTCCGAGGACGCCTCGTGGTCATGATATGATATGGGTTATTGTCGATCAATTAACGAAGAGTGCTCACTTTCTCCCAGTTCGTGAGACTGCTCCTATGGAGAACTTCGCTACGTTGTATATTGATGAAGTGGTTACTAAACATGGTGTTCCGATATCGATTGTGTCCGATCGTGATGCTCGATTCGTTTCCAATTTTTGGAAGAGTTTTCAACGGGAAGTTGGTACTCAAGTTCGTCTGAGCACAGCCTATCACCCGCAGACCGATGGGCAAAGTGAAAGGACTATTCAAACGCTCGAAGATATGCTCAGAGCTTGTGTAATGGATTATGGTGGTTCGTGGGATAAACACCTACCTCTTATCGAGTTTGCGTATAACAATAGTTATCATGCAAGTATAGGAATGCCACCTTATGAGATGTTATATGGTAGAAAGTGTCGGACTCCTAGTTGTTGGTTGGAGCCCGGGGAAAAGCAATTTGTTGGACCCGAAGTAGTACAAATTACGGCCGATAAAGTTAATGTTGCAAAGAAAGCCTTACGTGTTGCTCGCGAAAGGCAAAAGTCATATGCCGATAAGAAAAGGAGGCCGTTCGATTTTAAAGAAGGCGAAATGGTTTTACTCAAAGTGTCGCCTTGGAAAGGTGTATTACGGTTTGGAAAACGTGGAAAGTTAAGCCCCAGATTCATTGGACCTTTAAGATCATTAAGAAGGTTAATGAACAGGCATTTAAGCTGGACTTACCTCCAGAACTTAATGGAATTCACAACACATTTCATGTGTGTTATCTACGTAAGTGCTATGCGAATGAAACGGATGTCATTCCACTCGAGGACGTAAGTATTAATCCCAACAAGCAGATTGTCGATGAACCTGTTGCTATAATTGGGAAGGAAACAAAAGAAGCTACGACGAAAGACTATCGATCTAGTTCTCATAAAGTGGAAACACAATCACGGCGAAAGTATGACTTGGGAGACCGAGTCCGTAATGCGGGAGACCTATCCCCACCTTTTTGATGCTGAAGTGATTCCGGGGACGGAATCCTCTTAAGGGGGAGGTAATTGTAACATCCCAAAACTTAATCGTATATGTTGACTAACGTCGTTAGGTCAAATTCTAAGTCCGTGATATGTTATGTGGTAAAATGTGTGTTTATATGTTTATGTGCCCTATATGTGAGATTTAATTATCTTTAATGAGTGACAATAAAGTAGATTTAATGATGTGTAAAAGGCCTTTGTAGTGTGCGAAAGTGCTTCCATGTGTTATGTATATCCCCATTAGGTGTTTAAAGGTGTAATAAAGTCAATATGAAGTCCAGGGACTAGTTTTGCCAAGGTGTAAAGTTAAAAACGAAAATTGTGATTAGGGTAGCCTAATCTCTGATTAGTTTCAGCCATTTTCCCTAATCTTAAACACACATTAAGCCTTTCCAATTCCTTAATTGATTTCTTTAGCAAATCTTCAAGTTTTTGGTCAATAAATTGAGTGATTTATATTGGAAATCAATCGGCCATCATTTGCTACAGGTAATCAATGATTCGTTGGCTATATTTCAGATCTAAAGATGTTTTTATTTGAATCAAATCTGATTTTAAAAAGGGTTTTTGTTTAATTAGGGTTCATGTTGTGTCTTTGGCTAACTAATGATCTAAACGGTGTCAAACGAGTTTGTAATCGATTTGAATGATCAAAATATGTTTATCAATGTCAAAATCATGTTTTGGGTGAAGCCCAAGTCGTTCGTTTCTGGAAAAATCGAAGAACAAGTCGTTTAAATGAATTCTGGGCGAAGTTATGTTCTGATGGCTAAATTCGTTTCCTGTTGGCTATTTTCGTTTGCCCAACGAAGTTTAACTTCGTTTGGGGTCATTTTCGTTTGTTGTTGAAAGTCTAAAATCGTTTGGGTTTAAATTCGTTTGTGAAAATGGAACTTAAATTCGTATGCACAAAGTAAGGTTTAAATTCGTGTGAAGTGAAGTTCAAATTCGTTCCAGATCATCTAAATTCGTTTGATGTTGCTTAAAACCGTTTAGTAGCTTGAATTCGTTTATGGGAAACCTAAATTCGTTTGTTAAAACGAAGATTAACTTCGTTTGAACTGTTCTAAGTTCGTTCGTGGTTTTCTAAATTCGTTTTGAAGAGTTAAGTTCGTTTTCTGGAATTAAGTTCGTAAGAACAAAACTAAGTTCGTTTTCAAGTCCATTTAAGGTCCCAAATGACTTATATTTCATATGTTAATGTACGATAGGTGTCGGGGATTACTATTAAGCACCATTAGCTCTCTGTTTGCTCGCGTACACTACTACGAGGTAAGATACACTACTTTTGTCACGCTGAGGGTGCAACGAAAATGGTTCGTAAACTATAACTTCCATAACAGTAATGTATAACTCATAGGTGGTTGGGTTGATATGGGAGGTACTCGGGGATTAATGATGACGATGTTTATGCCTAAAATATTTCCCCGTACATGTGGTTACGATATGAAATGTTATGATGAACGGTGGTTAATGATATGTTTACGATATGAAATGTTATGATGAACGGTGGTTAATGATATGTTTACGATATGATATGTTATGATGAACGGTGGTTAATGATATGTTGTAATGTTGTTATGTGCATGTATATGTGGCTTGTTCATCTAGAACACTAGACCTTTTTAGGTTGCCATGACACGTGCACGTTTTAAGGGCCCTAACGTGAAAGGATGATAGTATGGATTAGTTTAGGTTAAAGGTGGAAATCTAAACTAAATATGATAAATGCTCGAGCTAATTAGATGTTAAGTGTTATGCATAACCTGTGCCTTACGGTGGTAATAGGTACGTCGTGCCTTACGGTGGTAATAGGTACATCGTGCCTTACGGTGGTAATAGGTACGTATAAATGGTGCCTGACGGTGGTAATAGGTACGTCATGCCTGACGGTGGATATAGGTATGTTAAAATGGTTGCTCGGGTGGTTCCTCGCAACAAGTCATATGTGGCGAGTAGTTCGGGTGGCCTGATGACCCACCTAATGTCATGAACATAACGTGCTACTCATGGAATGACATTGTCTTTCCTTAATGGTAACTTCGGTTACAACTTAACGGTGACCTAGTCACAACTTAATGAGATGAGATGAAATGACGAAATTGATTAGGCACACTTAGGGTTATGAACTCTATGCTTATACGTGAGGTGGATATGTTTATACGGTGGTATGAATGCCTAATTAAATGACGTAATGTTTTAAAGTGACGATTTAAATGGATGAAATGTTTTGCTTAAACCTGGTGTTATCTTACTTAGCTTTATAGCTAACACTTGTTTCTTTTAATGTGTTGACACCCCTCAGGTTAGGCAGTGAGATGACGTGTGAAGCTTTGGCGAGAGATGGGTAGATGATCAAGCTGGCTTTAGTTTACCCAATAGCTTCGCATAGACCTTATGATATTGATTTCCTTTATGGAATTTATGTAATGACTATGTTATGATTGCTTTATGTTGGGCAATCTTATGGATTTCCTTTATTACTGATTTGATGCTATTAGTAACACCACTTATGTTTCTCAACTGTTTTCATTGGTTGAGGTTTTTAATAAACTGTTTCCGCTTTATTGACGCCATTAGGCGAAAATTTTTGGAAATCCATATTTTTACGAAACGGGTGTTATCTACAATCATTCTCATTTCTCCCCCTTTTGATGAATATGTGAAACGTGTTCATCATACAATAATGATTGATAGCATAAACGGTAGATGAAAACAAACAACATGTAAGCAAATCAACCCAACCCAATTCCCAATGAACCTATTGGTGAACTAGAATTTGAGGTTGCGTTGTTGGAAAAAGATTTTAAAATGGTGTTTGTGTTCTTTGTGTTTGTGTGAAGAGAAATGAGAACCGGATAAAAATAATCCGTTGACACAACCAAAAATCGAAAGGATTAATGGTGTGGCCTAAAAATACGATTACTATTTTTAGGACTTCCCATTATTATCGAGAAATGCACAAAGCTTATCTCTAAATGGTTCGGTCTATGGCTTTGCAACCAATAGATTGCTTTAAGAATGTAGAACATGGTCAGTGTCACAAAGGCGTATCGATAACCATGTTTAACTTTCCTCAAAGACTTTGGGAAATAAATACGAGGTCACTTAGACTTCTCGTTAACTCAACAAAATTCATTAAATGAGTAAACTCACGAATGAAGTTTGTGAGACCTACGTTCAACGTTGGAAAAGATGTTAGCATTGGTAGGATTTTCATTCGATCATCGTGGAATATCAATAAATATGATATCACTACGAATGTTCCGGCAATATCACAAAGATATGCAATGTCACAAAGACATATAATTACTCGATGTGTCCTAAGAAAAGAATGTATCAAAGAATGATATATCAATAAGCTCTAGACTCAATAAGTGCATGTTCGAAGTCGGGGACCGGAGCAGAGTGTCTCCCTTTTTCAATATCAACATCTTCCAAATGAAGAGTCGATAGAAATGTGAAAATCTCCGTGAGAATAAAACAAGTATTTGTTAAGAAATACTTGAGTGGTTAGGTAAAGATGTGCATTGCTTCACTGGGTCCATGAAGTCTTCTTCAATATTGAGAAATCAACAAATGAAATCCGATAGGAACGTGTTGACCTGACTTTTTAAGAATTTTGGGGAGGGCTTTTGTTTCTGATACCAAATGTAATAGATAGATTTGAGCTTGATTGATGGTTAATTGTGGATCTAGATCTAGTGTGTGTAATGTGTGTGTTTGTGTGTTTTAAGGTATTTGAGAGAAAGCCTGCATTAGTATAGAATTTATATATAGAATGATTTTATTATATGAAAGGGTTCCCTTACAAATGGGGTGGAAGGAGGTTTATATACATTTATCCTATTTTCACTAATACCCCTTCCACACTTAGATAATTACAATTCAACAACATAATTTATAATTCTAACGGGGTTATCTCTCCTTATATAGGAGAGAGTTTTCTTGGAGGAGAAGATTATGGTTTAATCTTTTCCCCTTAGATTTAGTTATTATACTTATCCGATTTCTTCTTTAAGATAATGATGTATCTTCTTATCTTTGGAAGAGATATATCTTATCTAATTAATTATATTCTTCCGAGCTTATGGCCTTCGTTACTATGCTTTGTAAAGAGTATTCTTCGTGTGGGCACTCGAAGGGGTATATCATCAGTTGTGAAAAATGTTTTCTAGTTTTCCATTTCTAATAAAAAATGAAAGGAGTTTTCCATCTCATGGAAAACATTTTTGGAAAAATATGATTTGAATGCGTTTTCTGTTTTTCATGTTTTCTTGGAAAACAAAAATGAAAAAACAAGAAAAAAAAAGTGTGTTCTAATTTCCATAGAAAAGTGGAAAATAGTGTTTTCTATTTCCATGGAAAACATTTTTGGAAAAATATGATTTGAATGCGTTTTCTGTTTTTCATGTTTTCTTGGAAAACAAAAATGAAAAACAATAAAAAAAAAGTGTGTTCTAATTTCCATAGAAAAGTGGAAAATAGTGTTTTCTATTTCCATGGAAAACATTTTTGGAAAAATATGATTTGAATGCGTTTTCTGTTTTTCATGTTTTCTTGGAAAACAAAAATGAAAAACAAGAAAAAAAAAGTGTGTTCTAATTTCCATAGAAAAGTGGAAAATAGTGTTTTCTATTTCCATGGAAAACATTTTTGAAAAAATATGATTTGAATGCGTTTTCTGTTTTTCATGTTTTCTTGGAAAAGAAAAATGAAAAACAATAAAAAAAAAGTGTGTTCTAATTTCCATAGAAAAGTGGAAAATAGTGTTTTCTATTTCCATGGAAAACATTTTTGGAAAACTATGATTTGAACGCGTTTTCTGTTTTTCATGTTTTCTTGGAAAACAAAAATGAAAAACAAGCAATGTTTTTCCCAACTAAACGCACCCTAGTTATTCATATAAACCAGAGTCTTGGTTGTTTTCGGTGGTTTCTGGTTTGTTGGCGGTGGTAAGTGGTGTTTGTGAAAAGAAAACAGAGAGCGTGAGCGAGCGGTTGACGATGGTGGTGGCCAAGGTGGTACCACGGGATGGGCAGGGTGGGCTTGTCATGGGAAGACATAGTCGGCATGGGTGTGTCGTGGGGACGCGTCACGTGGAGACGAAGGGGGTGGGACGAGGTGGGACACTGGGACCCAAGAGACCGTTTAACACAAATAAAAAAATAGTGTTCTAATTTCCATAGAAAAGTGGAAAATAGTGTTTTCTATTTCCATGGAAAACATTTTTGGAAAAATATGATTTGAATGCGTTTTCTGTTTTTCATGTTTTCTTGGAAAACAAAAATGAAAAAACAATAAAAAAAAAGTGTGTTCTAATTTCCATAGAAAAGTGGAAAATAGTGTTTTCTATTTCCATGGAAAACATTTTTGAAAAAATATGATTTGAATGCGTTTTCTGTTTTTCATGTTTTCTTGGAAAAGAAAAATGAAAAACAATAAAAAAAAAGTGTGTTCTAATTTCCATAGAAAAGTGGAAAATAGTGTTTTCTATTTCCATGGAAAACATTTTTGGAAAAATATGATTTGAATGCGTTTTCTGTTTTTCATGTTTTCTTGGAAAACAAAAATGAAAAACAATAAAAAAAAAGTGTGTTCTAATTTCCATAGAAAAGTGGAAAATAGTGTTTTCTATTTCCATGGAAAACATTTTTGGAAAAATATGATTTGAATGCGTTTTCTGTTTTTCATGTTTTCTTGGAAAACAAAAATGAAAAAACAATAAAAAAAAAGTGTGTTCTAATTTCCATAGAAAAGTGGAAAAGAGTGTTTTCTGTTTTCATGGAAAACATTTTTGGAAAACTATGATTTGAACGCGTTTTCTGTTTTTCATGTTTTCTTGGAAAACAAAAATGAAAAACAAGCAATGTTTTTCCCAACTAAACGCACCCTAGTTATTCATATAAACCAGAGTCTTGGTTGTTTTCGGTGGTTTCTGGTTTGTTGGCGGTGGTAAGTGGTGTTTGTGAAAAGAAAACAGAGAGCGTGAGCGAGCGGTTGACGATGGTGGTGGCCAAGGTGGTACCACGGGATGGGCAGGGTGGGCTTGTCATGGGAAGACATAGTCGGCATGGGTGTGTCGTGGGGACGCGTCACGTGGAGACGAAGGGGGTGGGACGAGGTGGGACACTGGGACCCAAGAGACCGTTTAACACAAATAAAAAAATATATATCTTTTTTGAATAATAAAACAATGAGAGAAAAGATAAGATGTCTTGTTAGAAGGAATGTGTTATTGGATCTGTTAAGAAGTATTGACGTGACACTGATATAACGAAATAAAAAAGTGAGAAAGATGTTACTTTTGAAAATCTTAAACCCTAAAACTAAAGCTTTAAACGTTTGTCGCACTTTTATGCATATTGCTAATTCTATAAATGGAATATAAATTCCCGTTATATCACTTTTATATATTCTAAGTTAGTAAGTTCTAACCATATGCCACCCAACTAGTCTTTACTTTTTGCCTTTGACTTATTATGTATCAAAAAGCTAGCAAAAATAATTCATGCAATATGGTTCCCACGTTTTGCTCTTCCCCTTCAAATCCTCCATTGCTTTAATTCTCTCCACATCCTATGGGATCTTCTCTCTTCCTTTATCTTTCTTCTCCCAATTTTTCTTTCGAATTCAATGATTTTTGTGATTCTTGCTTTGTGATATATATATCAACGAATCTTTGAATCTTCTTTCAATCTATGTGCGTAATGTGATCAAAATATATATTTGATCATTCTCCGGTATTTTGATGCAAAAGTTTTACATGTTCCTCTAAGGATTGATAGAAAGATTACAATATCTTGATAACATACTGCATTGTTTTAATTTTGGGTTTAGAGAATATTCAAATATCCAACTTGACAAAAACATGAGATGTTTTCCGTGTTTTTCGTCAAAAGAAAATAGACGATCAAGGAGATATGCAAGTCGTAGAGGGAGAAGCCCGCTTGTACACAATTCTCCTCCCCGCGAACCTCCTCCTCCTCCTCCTGGTAAGATTTTTTACTCATGAGATATGTTTAGCTTCCATCAATGATCGAATTTTTATAACGTTCAAATTTTTATTTCCATGTCATTTTTTTATAGTGATCATCACCTAATCCTCGTACAAGAATAAGCAAAAGATAGATGAACCCGTTAACCTTTTCGTGTTTTGTTAAGAGGATTGATATATGGGTTTTATTAACGACAGTCCAAGTAATATCGGTAAAAATAGAAATTTTATGTGATTGTTGATTTAATTATAAAATCTTGAAGTTTTCATTAACAAAATCCTATATATTACGGAAATGCGATTATAAAAGCTTTTAAATAATGACCCATTACTTCTACTCAAGCAATGCTTGAATTGCTTTAGTAGAGGTGACAATTTATATATGTCTCAAGTTATCACAACATACTCACTTTGCTAGTTTTATAGTTTTTGTAATACTATCTAACACATTATAAGATTAAAAATATTACAAAAAGTATTGGCGGGTCAAGCTAACCCAGCCCGTTTTCTTATTAGCTAACTTTTCTACTCTAATCCATTTGACCCATTAACAGTCAAGTATAACAATTCTTGACCCATTTCCATGTAGATGATTTAAGTTTATTTATAGTACTTTTCGTCATTAAATTCTTTGCGTAGAGAATCAAAGAAGGGTTCCATCAGAAGTCAAGACTCATAAACCTGCTACCCCTAACAGAACAGGCAATGAGGCTACCAATAATCAGGCTGCCGTAAAAGCAGCAGATGGCAGCAATATTGCAGCTCAAACTTTCACTTTCCGAGAGCTAGCTACCGCTACAAGGAACTTCCGACAAGATTCACTCATCGGTGAAGGTGGATTTGGGCGAGTTTACAAGGGAAAACTCCCTAAAACGGGCCAGGTGAATATGTAAAAACATAGGTGGCAATATAGTTAGGTAACAGGTTTGGGTGAAATGGGTAATTTTAGACCGGGTTAGATTGACCCGCCAACATTAGAAGTGGCAATTTTCCAAGCCATCATGAAATGGGTCACTTTAGAGTTCAGATTATTTAACTTATTAGGCCAAATGGCTAAATTAAAAACTTTTAACCGAAAAATGGGTAGAACAGTTTTTGGACAATGGGCTGAATGGTCTACCTATAATTTTTATAATAAATCAATTTAGGATCATGTAAACACTTAAACATACTTATGTTTTCCAATAGTTTTAATCCATTTCCAACATAGTTATGTTTTCTAAATCTTACTCATTTGATCCATTAACAGTAAAATATTACACGAACTGCCTGTTTCACATAATTGGTCGAAACTATCCTGCATATACATAAACACATACACACACACACACAAAAATTAGCCCTTGTTATTATTCAATTTACTATGTTTTATAACCAAATAACATAAACTACTTTTGTTTCAGCTTGTGGCTGTGAAGCAACTGGATCGCAACGGGTTGCAAGGAAACCGTGAATTTTTAGTAGAGGTTTTGATGTTAAGCCTTCTTCATCATCAAAATTTGGTGAGTCTTATAGGATATTGTGCAGATGGTGATCAAAGACTTCTTGTGTACGAATACATGCCTGCAGGTTCACTGGAAGATCATCTACTCGGTAATGTTTGCTTCTACTCTATTAATACTCTTGTATTTCAATTCCTTATAACGGCAGACTCATAATCTGATTGATGTCATCTATGACATGGGCTAAGTTTAGCGTGTGATTATTACGTTTTCGGATCAGATTGTTACTAAGTTCATTTTACTAAATGTAACTTCAGTAGTTGCATGTAATATAAAATGATAATAAAACCCTTTTCGAGAAGCATATTGATACGTGGGAAATAGGCTAAAATGATATAAGGACGTTAGAACAGAGAACAATGGATATGACTTGGATAAAGTTGTCACCACCAAGCCTAAAAATCTGATTGAATCTAGGATAAAGTACTTAAACACCACCAAGATCAATTAGATTGGCGAAAGGTGATCTCAATAGTGATTAAGCAGTAGCACCACACTAAGAACAATCAACAATCGACTCCTTTTTAGAGTAAAACACTCAAGAAAAGCTTCACAAGCTGTTGTGCATTCATATATAGGCTGGAAATTGGAAGAGTTCCCAAAGCAAACATTTAAAACTTGCTTGGGAAGGTATAACAAAACTTGAAAATTAAAGATAAATATTAATAGATAATTAATACTCATCACTAGGTTCATTGACTGTAGACTTTGATGGGTAGTGGACTGACGTAGAGTCTGTTAGGTTGCCATGTGATCAGGTTCTTTCCCCCAGCAGCCTTAAACCCAAATTTTCCCTCTATCTCAAAATCTGACCCGTTGCAAGTTTGGGTCAATAAGTGGGCCTGTTTTAGACTAACAGAATACTCGGATGCACCCGCATCACATACACTCTCACCCGCATTCTTTTAGTTCAACTACACTTGATGGAGTTAACATTCAAATTTGCAGATCTTCCGCGAGGGAAAGCACCACTACCTTGGTTCACAAGGATGAAAATTGCATTAGATGCTGCAAAAGGTCTAGAATACTTGCACGATAAAGCTAGCCCGCCTGTTATTTACCGTGATTTGAAGTCTTCCAACATCTTACTTGATCAAGATTTCAATGCCAAGCTCTCAGATTTCGGGCTAGCCAAGCTTGGCCCTGTAGGGGACAATTCACATGTGTCAACAAGAGTGATGGGCACATACGGATATTGTGCACCCGAGTATCAAAGAACGGGTCAATTAACTGTGAAATCCGATGTTTACAGCTTTGGAGTCGTTTTGTTGGAGCTCATCACTGGGAGAAGAGCCATTGATCCAAATATGAGAATTAACGAGCAAAACCTTGTTTCTTGGGTAATTACTAATTTACGCCTTGGTTTTGTCTCTTTTATTTGTTCCTCTATTTACATTAATAAGTCATAGACTCATGGCTTAAACCCCATCCATTAAATTTACTCTATGACTTTTTAGATTGGAATTATATATATATATATAAAGTGGTTTGAATCAGGTCTATAGATATAACGATGAAACAGATAAAATTTTTAAAAGGTTTGAGAAAAAACATGTCAGGACCCACTTGGCCCAACCTCAAGATTTAGCGTTTTTATGCGTGAAGTAGCTAGTCCAAGCCGCTATGGTAAAATCCTTTGCAGCTAATTTGATGTCAAGTTTGTTGTTTAACAGGCAGACCCAATTTTCAAGAACCCCCAACGGTTCACAGAACTTGCTGATCCATTGTTAAAAGGAGACTACCCGGATAAGGGTTTGAACCAAGCAATAGCAGTTGCAGCCATGTGTCTAAATGAGGATTCATCGGTTCGACCATTGATGAGTGACGTGGTTACAGCTCTTAGTTTCCTTGGAGATGGAAACGACACGATAGAACTAATAGATTCTCCCTCTGAACCATCCCTATCTCGACTTCCCTCTATCAATAAGCAGGACAAGGCGTCTACTAGTGATAGAGAAAGAGCAGTGGCAGAAGCCATGGAATGGGGTGCACGTTCTAGGACCGGCGTAATGTCAAGATCAATGCGGTAGACCCATCCAATTATAATGAACTGTTTTAGGAGCAGTTTTCAAAACGGCTTGATCCAATGCTTCAATACAGTTTTGACTACACGAACTAACGAGGAAATAGATCATTCGATCATGAAAATCTTTGCTACCCATGTGAGCTATAGACTGTTTTTCGAGTCACTTTTGAGTGTAATTATGTGATTGTGTTTTGAACTGAGTTTGGTGTATGATTATCTTTTAAAGATGTTCAAAAATGCATCATAGTTTTTTGGAGTATCTTTTTTTTTAAATGCTAAAAAACAATTTATTAGAGCTCTAGCAAGGAGCTAGGCCTTAAAAACTTGCATAGTTACATATTACGTTGAGATCATAATAGAAATAAGAGATATAGAACAACAAATAAAACTAGAGTAAATGTGCTGCAATTGAGAATTGACTCCATTGATCCACACATAAATGCCAATAAATCTGAAGATGTGTTGTTTCGTCCGCTCATACTAGTAGAATAATGAACCGGTCACTGGACCCATTCGTTGATTGCTTTGATTATGAAAACAGTGCTTTTGGTGAACTTAAGGTCCCTGGTGGTGGGACAAAAAATAATTCTTTTAAGGTACCCGTTACCAATGAAGCCTAGACCCATATGTGAAGTTTAAATACGCGTGTTCGATCCTTCGGGGTGCCCAGATCATGTGGGGATTAGGATGGAGGTATTTTATCGGCATTATATGGCTCATACGGGGTGGGTCGATGGGTATCCAATTGTGGTACCGGGGCTAGGTTCCCCGTTACCCTTTACCCTTTTTTAACAGCTTAAATTTTATGTTCAGTGGCAGACTCAAGGTGGTGTTGGGGTTGTCTAAGTAAACAATTGTTAGCGTTTCACACAAGCTCCAAGCTTTTACATTGTAAACTTACTGAAATAACCCCCTTTTCATTCGCTTGATAGTGATGTTATAACAATTTCTTGTGAGATTTATGTACAGGGCCATGACATATATATTTTTTACTTCAGCACATGCGTATGATGGGAATGAGAATATATATGGCTATATGGGTATCATATATAAGTAGCACAACTTGCAAATGACTACAACACAATAGATTTTTTTATTTATTTATATTTTGTAATTGTATTTGGTTTTAAGTATCACATTTTATTACTCGTATGTATTATTTATATACATGTGCATGTGTATATGTAGAAAACAAGTTAAGTTTTTTTTATATATGTATTATATAGGAATTAAATTATGTTTTTCCTATGTATTTAAAAATTATAACTTTCACACACACAAATAACAGTATTATCTTTAGTGCTAAACTTTTTTTTTACTTATGTCTATTTTTGTCATTTTACACATTTTGTTAAAAGCTACAGCTAGTTTGCCAAACACATAAATATATCTAAAAAGTTTCAGCTACCAGCTTACAGTTACAGCTTTCAGCTAGCAGCCACCAGCCTTCAGCTACCAGCTAATTTTGCCAAACATACCGTAGCGTTTAGAATTGGAGCTTTTTCACATGATCTAAAAGCTTCTAGCTCCTTCAACCAAACAAGATTTTTATTGGGTAGGAGCTTTTTCTTAAAAGCTTGAAGCCCCTAAAAGCTCCTAAAATCTCCATGCCATATATCTGGTTTGGATCACCAACCGGATGAAAACCGAAAATAGCATCGCCAGTATCATTCCAAATTTTTCTTAAATATTTTGTGAAGATGACGTTATTTGATCATTGGTTGCCTAGGTGCATGTGTTGTAGTGGTTTCAAGAGTATACACTTCTAATGGGATGACAACACGAAATTTGGATTCTTATCTATAATATAACTAAAAGAGGAGGTTGGGGGTACACTTGGCACCCTAATCCCCCTCCTTTAGCCTAATACTCTCTAACACCCCGAGCTAGGCTCAGAATAATACTGAAAAGATATAGCGTATGCATGGAATTATCGTAGAAAATGAACTATATGACATAAAAGGGATTCGGTGAATCCCACATCAACATTTAAGATACAATATACATAAGGAACATGAAAACATAAAAGGGCGAATGAATCACGGATCCACGTAAGTCCAAGCCCTAGCAAATGCAACAATCAACCAACACGTCTCGGATTCACTTGATTACCTGAAAAGTGTACTAAACAAGGTCAATACTAGGTTGGTGAGTTCGTAGTAATGGATCACAAGGAACCATCGTCAAATAATCACAATATGAACAAGATAAAGGCAAGTAATAACTTACATGTAGCCCTTAAACAACCATGACACGAAATATAGGTTCGCTCATAGCGAAACCTCATCACACACAAGTAATCATACAAATAACTATACAAGATAGTTAGTAAACGTATAATGAACATACACGAGTAATATCAACAACAAGAAGTGCACCAAATGTGTGTCAACATCAATAAATGTACCAAATGTATGCCAATGTCAATGGTGCTTCATAAGCATGTAATGTATATGCACAAGTGATGTCAATATCAAGATGTGTGCCGCATGCATGTCAATGTCATAATGCATATCATAAGTGTGACCCTCAAGTCATCAATGCAACGATACTCACATGCCATCCCAATGAACAATGTGGCATCTCAAAATCATCGGTGTATATATGTCTATATACCCGGAGTCATGTACGTCTCATCAAATCAACACAAGTGTATACATCTATACACTTGGATGTACATATCCATCTCATCAATATCCATATCATTCCATATGCGTGTTTACCTCAATCACAAATCCATCAATCATCGACCATCAAACCAACCAAAACTATACGTACATACACTTAGGAGGATTCTACTTTCAATTAGTTCTAGATGCTTATATATAGGGTCACCCGCAGCCTTCCCACCACATCTAAAACCCCTTGAATGCATAACCGACCTCCATGTATGTACGTCTTTCCTAAATAAATCTCAACATCTCAATCGTATGCGTAAATCCATCAAATGATAAATCAAACCATTCCATCAATCAAACCATATCTCAAATCAAACACTCAATCACGCAATCAACAAGCAATAAGACAAATCGTAACTCAAGCCAATCAACCAATCAATCAAACAATCACTAAGCCGTAAATCAAGTCAACCAAACAATCAAACAAGCACGTATGTGTACACTTTTCAGCCCGAATCTCAATTGAGTAGGGAGCTACAGAACTCACCTTGATCGGCAAAGGAAGTTAAGATCGAGCTAAGATGAATTTAAAGTCGTCCAACGAGCTCCACGTATCCGCAACCTATAATTATATATATTGTACACACATTATTATTTTATGTTAAGACCCCAATTAAGGTTTCATAAGTGTTTCCGCTTTTAAATGACTCTCGAGACTCAATTGCATCGTTATAGGAGTCAAGTACTAGTTTAGAGTCAATTAAGGTCGTCTAACAGTCGTCTAGTATTTCAAAAGTCATTAATATAATTAACACTCATGTTATTATCCTTATTCAAAACCCTAGTTAGGTTTTTAAGTATATCTTATGACTTTAGAAGGCTCCCGAGACTCTACATGGTCGTTAGAGGGGTTAGGTAATGGTTTAGAACGAGTTTAAAGTCGTCTAAAGATTGTCTCGCGCCCGAATTCTAGTAATTATACATGTTTATTTCACCTCGAGTTTCCATTTCTAGTTCTATAATTGACCCACAACTTTAGGTGACAATTATGACTCGATTAAGACACAAAAGGGGTCAAGGAAGAACTTATACGAAAGCTATGCGCGTTCCAAGGACAACTCACTTCAAGCTAGAGCAAAACAGAAAGTTGAGAGATGGGGATGACCGTAAGCTACGGTGGTGGCACCGTAACCTACGGTGGGTCAAAACATGCCTAGCGTAATGGACGGCCAAACTACCGTAGCTTACGGTGGCTTGGATTCTCTCATTTTGGCGTCTCATAGTTCATAATTAGCGTAAATAGGTGCATTTGGACGTAAAGGAAAAGGAGAGCACCGTAAGGTACGGTGCTCCTAGCGTACCCTACGCCACCACCGTAACCTACGCCTTTCACGACGTACCAGACGCCCAAGCAACTTCAGGGTAGCCTAGATTACACCCCAGGTGAGCGTAGATTACGCTAGAACAGAAAGAAAACGAGCAGCAGCAGCAGCAAAAAGCATGAAAACGACCAAAACCCTAATATAACTTCATTTTGGACTACCCAATCGGTTGGAAAATGTTTAAGACTCATTTTGGAACACTTTTACACAAAATAAACATAACCCTTTCAAGAAAACTCAATTCATTTCACCAACCCAAGTGGAAATCGACCAAGAGCCAAAATCAAGAACTCAAAACCCTAATTTAATCTAATTGAGCTTTTTGAAACCGATTTCGACCCAGACTTGTTTAGATACACCAAGAATCAAGTTTTGCACTACATAAAAGAGAGTTTAAGCTAAAGAATACTTACAAAAGCTCCCACCAATTGCCAAGTCCGAATTTGACTTTAAAACATGAGTTTCCTTGCACTTAGAAGGTCAAATCTTTGATATGTTGTGAAGAAGATGGTGATGAGGATTTATCTAGAGGAAAACTTGCTAGAACCAACAATTTAAGATGAGAAATTCTAGAGAGAGAGGGGGATACATGTGTTTGTGTGTGCTTGGAAGAGAATAGAGAGAGAAAGAGAAGATGGAATGAAATGGGTGGAGGAGGAGGATGGAAGAGTTAGGAGTGGATGGGGTTGGGTCTTGGGTATGAATCATGGGTTAACCCATTTAAGTTTCTTAATTGAATTCTCATATAGTCTAGTGTCGTTTCACATAATAATTCGATAAATCGACCCGTCAAGTCCATCACTAGTTATTTAGTCTTAAAATAAATGAAATTATATTAACAATTTAATTCGCTAGTCAAATTACGTACAAAGTCAAATGGTCCAAATTTGCGGATGTTACATACTCGCTCCTTATTAATCCTCTATTTTTTAAATATTTATTTAATAATTGGCCGACCTTTAATAAAAAAATCTTTATTATTATTATTATTATTATTATTATTATTATTATTATTATTATTATTATTATTATTATTATTATTATAATTATTATTATTATTATTATTATTATTATTATTATTATTATTATTATTATTATTATATATATATACCACCTAAAAAAAACCCTCACATATTCTCAACCAAAAAAAAAACTTACGGCCAAAAAAAAATCTACGATCGACTACCAAAAAGGTTTTTTTATTTATATACTTTGTTCATATTTAATCATTATTATTTAACATTGAATTCTTATGTTATTGTTATTAATATCTCTTTTAATTTAGTTTGTTGTCCATTATAGGTTTATTATGGCTTCTTCTTCAACAACAAAAAATAAGACCACATTAGTTCATCTTAAAGATCTTAAGCCAACACATGTTAACCATCATCTACGACTCCGTGTTATGCATGTATAGACTATTTCGGAGTGGAACAACCGGAAGAAAATCAAAACGTTCGAGATGGTCTTTGTTGATGAATTTGTATGTATTTTTCAAATTATATACTCTACACTTTTTGTTTCTCTTTTTATTTAACTAAAGTTGGAAAAAAAAAGGTAAACTGGAATCAATATTTATATGGAGTTAATTTTCATATGTTTCTTCTTTAGCTTTCGTATTGATTAAGTTGTGATATTGGTCATATTGATGGTTGCTCGAATCATACCGTTACTGTGTAAATTTTTAATTCGTCTATATTTGATGGAAACCAAAAGAAATTACTGTTTGGTCGCTAGCTTTTCGTTGCATAAGAAAAGCACTCTTGAATTAGCTTTGACTAAAAGAACATCAAAAGTTGTCATCAATAATCAATTTACTAAGAATATATATATAGAGATTTATGAAGCAGAAACTTACCTATCAAGAATTAGTACTTGATCTTCGTATGCAATGCAATTTCTATTTAATATACTTGAATTCTAATTTTTTAGCTTTGATTAATATATTTTGAGACCTGGGCACTAGTAAATTAATATGTCTTTATCATGAAAAAGTTTTTAGTTTGACATCTCTTGGTCATGTTTATAACAAGTCTAACTATGGAAAATTCAAATGCTTTTACTAAACCTAAAACTACAGTGTTGATGATAAATGCATTTATGTATAGTTCGTGTCAAAATGAAATCATGGTTGGTACACTCGGTCGCACTTATTTTTAAATGGTAAGTTAGATTAGTGATTCAAAATACATCTTTCTAAAAAATAAGTCTTTTCACACAAAAACAATTACTGTATCTAAAGCATTTGAGATATGGGTATTGGGTAGTGATAAATCTCCAACAATTATTAGTCATCTATAACAAATGCACACAGTTTACTGCACAGTTTATAACTATGTAAAACATATATTGTTGTAGATATATCACTTCTCTTAAGATATCCCCTTAAATGTTGAGAAATTGAACACCAAGATTTATTTTTACGCATTTACTTGTAACTTCTTAACAAATACTTATACTATACACCTTTAAAGAAACACTTACACTAATCCATACATAAGTTTTATACGTAACAACCTAACAGGCTAACACTAATTCATACATACAATTTATAGGAATTAAAAAACTAAATTAAATCAAATAAACCCATTTCCTATAACATTGAAGTTGTACAGATACACATTACATCATGATGAACTAGACTAAAATATTAAACTCGAATTTTAAATATTACGAATTTAGTATATTTTTCCTTTTCAATTTACTACAGACAATCAAAACATAAAAAAAGTCGAAACATGATATTTTCATTATTATAAACATAATTTTCTACAACCAGAATTCACAAGAATGAAGAATGTTATTAACCATCAAAAAACAATAAAATTCATGAATTTTAATAAGCGATCAATGTAATTATTTTCTCCCATTGTTAATTTGAAAATTTTGGTTCCACATTATATTTCCTCTCAAATATTCATTTCAATACATTTCTTTTCCACAAGTCATTACATAAACAATAAACTCATTACATTTAAACACACATCATATCTTCTACTGCATTGAGAATGATGTTTTTAATTAAAAAGTGTTAAATACTATTAAACCATTTGCTTAGTACAAAAGGGTGGAAAACAATGCCACTTAAATTCAGCACAACCCAATTTAATAACCCCCGCCTTTTTAAAATATAAAAATATTTAATGATTGACAGCTATCTAGCTCACTATCTCTATTTAACAACTTCTTTCGTCACACCCACCTCATTTACCCCCTCCCAACACCAAACCTCATTCCATACCTAGTTTCTCTCTCTCACCCAAACCTCTTAAAAAACTTATCCGAACCTCATTTTCCCTTTCCGAACCTCTTCTTAAAGGTTTCTGTATTTCCGTCTGTCACTCATAGCCATTTTTTATTCTTTTTCTTCTTCTTTAACATTAACATTAACAGTATGTTACAATTAAATAAATAATTATTTATACATATAACTGTATGTATATCAGTATATATATTATCTATCTATATCTATATATATATTTTAAATTATAAATATTATATCATGTGGAAGTTCTGTTGTTGAATTTCAGGCGAAACTGGATCTTGATCAGTCTAATTACACTCTGATTGAACTCAAAAATTCCTTTCAGTTCTCTTCCAAGTCAATTCAGTTGCCTATACAGGTTTCATCTATTTCTACTTTTTACTTATTTACACACACACACATATACATATATATAATTTATTTACCTCATATATTACTACTAGCAATCTGTTTTTTTATGAATTGAACTAATACTGACTGTTAATAGCAATCTGTTTTTTAATGAATTGAACTAATACTGAATGTTAATATGAATCTGTTTTTTAATGAATTGAACTAATACTGAATGTTACTATGAATCTGTTTTTTTATGAATTGAACTAATACTGACTGTTAATAGCAATCTGTTTTTTTATGAATTGAACTAATACTGACTGTTAATAGCAATCTGTTTTTTAATGAATTGAACTAATACTGAATGTTAATTATGAATCTATGTGTTGAATCCTTATATATAACTAATTAATTATATATGATATGATATAGTATATCTATATGTATATATTATTGACTGTTGATCATGAAAATTCAGGTCTGAATCATTTTTGATATTTAATACGCTAGTCCGATTGAAGTTGAATTTTGCTTCATATTGTTCGGATTATAACTAAGGTTAGTGATTCTTGAATTAATTAATATTATTTATTAGTTATTTCAGTTCTAGAGTAGATTTTTTGTTTTATTTCTAAACTTTATTTTGTAGAATTTAGCTGATATATGGTTTGTTAAATATGAATTTAAAGGTTTGTGAGTTTGATCAACAATGCTGGATTCAATTCTAATAGACTTCTGGTATGATTCAGCTGCTTTTTTCTTGAAATTTTATTCATATATATATAACTTTTATTTCAATTATAGTTTTATATTTTGGATTTGATTTTTGAATTTTTATAATAAATGTGGAAGTGATTTCAGAGAATTATTGTGATTGGAGATTTGTGAATTAAATCATGGCACAGAGTAGTTGGGAAGCTGATAAAATGTAAGCACATTTCTTCAGTTTTTTGTATTTTTAGATAATTTTCATTTCAGAATTAGTATTAGTATTAGTATTAGTATTAGTATTTTTATTATTAAAGTCTACAATAATTTTTTAATTTTTACTGTTTATGTGAATTTTTTTTTTTTTTTTTTTACATGTTGATTTGGTTGAACAGTCCATTAAAGAAACATAAAATTTATGGCATTATAATTATGTGTGCAGTACACAGTCTTAAATATTTTTATTGCATTTGTAAAGTAGAATAGTAGTAGGTTGTACTACTATTTTAATATATAATGGTCCTTGGTTGCTTAAAATGTATAGTGTGACCTCTGATAATCTTTCCTGGATAGGATTTTGAGTTCAGTTCTGATTTTGGAAATTCAAGACTGTTATTTCTTGAGCTATAATTGGCATAATTGTTTTATATTATTTACCTCAGCTCCAATGTCTTCTTTAATGTACTTATAGTTATATATATGTATTTAAATCTATTGCAAAGTAAATATTTAGTCTGTTTGACACTCAAAAGCCGAAAGAAATACCACTTGTATTAACGTAATTGCAACTTCTAACTGTTATTTCTGACTCTGGATAACTTTAGATAAAATGGCATGGTGATTAGCACCAATTTAGATTGCAAGAACTTTATCTGTTTAGCTAGATAGCACTAAAATTTGGAATGTGTGGCTTTGATTTTGTTTACTTGCGGTCGCTATTAGATGATCTAATTTTAATCATGAATTCACCTTTTCTTTGCTAGGCTGGATGTTTACATCCATGACTATTTGTTGAAACGGAAGTTGCATGCATCTGCAAAAGCTTTTATGTCTGAAGGGAAGGTTGCTACAGATCCTGTAGGTATGTTGTCATGGGTTCAATTTCTTGGCTTCATATGTACGTTTGCACTGTGTGCAGTCGTTAGTTCAGATCTCGTTCTCAAGTTCAAATTTTTGGAAGCGATTTACTGTTTGTTAATCTTGGAATATGAATCAAATGACGAGTAATTGGTACTGGTTTATGTACTTGATTTTAAGGGCTAATCTGGTCAATGTACAGCTATTGATGCACCGGGGGGCTTTCTCTTTGAATGGTGGTCTGTCTTCTGGGACATTTTTATTGCAAGGACTAACGAGAAACATTCTGAGGCCGCTGTAGCTTACATTGAGGTTTTTCTTGGATTCTATCATGCATCATATTATGTATTACTTTATTTAAATGGTTAATGATGTTTATGTTTCTTATTATGTTGTCCCATCATTTTCTGTTTCACACTCTTCTCGTTTTGTAACAATTCCAGACACAGCAAATGAAAGCAAAGGAACACCAACAACAGCTTCAAATGCAGCAGATGCATCTTTTACAACAAAGAAATGCTCAATTGCAAAGGAGGGATCCTAATCATCCTCCTCTAGGTGGTCCTGTTAATGCTATGAACACTGATGGAATGATGGGAAAACCATCACCCAGTACACTGGGTATGAAAATGTTTGACGAACCCATGAAGCCTTCTCATTCTATGGATTCCGAAACTTCTCCTGCTCTTCTTGATGCTAGTAGGATGGCCCTTCTCAAGTCAGCCACGGATCATCAAGGGTACTATTAGTTCTCTACAACCAGTTGGCAGTTGCCCATTTTATTTTCTTCCCCTCTCATATTTTGGCCAGATGATTATGTTCTTTGTTGCTCATATAGACAACTAGTACAAGGGAATTCTCCAAATATGTCAACCAGTTTGCAGCAAATTCAGGGAAGGTCTCAGCTAAACTCGGTATGTTCTTATAAAAGTTATATGTAGAATATTGTTTAGACATTTATGTGTTTATTTCTTGCCTTTTTCATGTTTAGGCTGATGAGATATTTATGAATCTTAGGAAATTAAACAGGAAGTTAATATGGGTAACACACAGAAATCCTTGCCCACAGATCCTTCATCAATTTATGGACAGGCTATTTTGCAGTCAAAGTCTGGATTGGGTAATACAGGTAATTGTTCAATAAAATCATGACAACTTACAATTTAATGAATTTATGAGTCTGTCTTTTGAAAAGACTTTTCCTGGTTTCATTTCAACTTACCACGGCTCTTCATCATTTTGCCCTGTCCAATACCCTTTTTTCAGTGCTTAATGACTTAACTTGAACCACTTTCACTTTAGCATCTCTATTTGGTCGGTTACCAAACCTGAGGTCTTTGGGGATTAGCTAAGTACTGTGTAGTTTGTTAACATACAATTGAATTTATAATACAGGGAAGTGTCAAATAGTTATCATAAATAATGCAATGTATAGAAATCTTATCGCGATGATATGTTATTCACTCTTGATTTTATTTTCCTTCTGTTGCGATGGTATCTTTTCAGGATTGAATCAAGGTGTTACTGGTCTTCCCTTGAAGGGCTGGCCTCTGACCGTAAGTTTTTTTAGTCATTCTCAAATTTCTAGTGATATTTTGTTAACCTAATTGACCTTGGGTGTTTACGTAAAATGCAGGGAATTGAACAACTTCGCCCGGGCTTAGGTTTGCAAGTACATAAACCTAATATGCAGAACCCAAATCAGTTCTATCTGGCATCACAACAACAGCAGGTATTGGCACATGCCCAAGCACAAGCCAACCTGGGAGCATCACCCAATTATGGATTTGCCGGATTACCTAGAAGTAATTTAGTTATGAAGGATGGTCAAGCCACTAGAAACGAGGGATCTGTTTCTGTTGGCTCCCCTGGACAAATGAATTCGCCCAAGGTTTAGTTCTCATCTCAGGACCTATGGATTTTTGACAAAACTAGCTTTTATATGATGTGATTTTATGTTTCTATGTATGGGAAAATGACAGCGCTTGCTTTAAGTGTCTGTCTGTCACTGAAAAACAAGAGAGGAAAAAAGCATATAAGATTTGTTACCGAGTATTATGTTGTTCAAATTTTTCATACGATATGAAAGTCATAATTGGATGGTGATCAGGTTTCTATGGTCTCGTCTGTCGTAATATTTATGAATAGAGTTCTAGTTTTCCCAAACATGTAAAATACCTTGCAGAGTTGTCCGTTAACTACTCTGTCTGCTGTAAGCCTAGGCTTTATATATTACTTGATCAAAAAGTATGATGCTTGCCTTCGTCAATGTTTATTATTTCTCAGTCACTAAGTTGTTTGCAGTAGTAAATGCTCTATTGTTTTCACCATGACAATATTTATGAGTTTCTACTAGTTTCCATATGCTTTTTACATACCATGAATCTGTAGTGTTGGTTAGAGGCGATAGTTTCGACATAATTATTCGTGAACAAGTCAATTTAGATCTTGTTTATACCTAATCGGTCAAAGGGTTGCACAAAGTGAATTTGAACGTATGCAAACTACTAATGGCTGTATTAGAAAATTTAGATAATTGTTAGAGTGGATCTTTTGTAGCTTATCTATATATTTAAGATACGGGAAAAAAGTTATTGGGTCAGCCCAACCTGTATACTTATGAACAAGTCGCTTATGCTTATAATTTAATACAAAATATTTTTATATGATGAAATGGGCAACAAGTTTTCGGCTAAACCCAACACATAAAATTGTACCCGTTACCCAGACCGCATACTTTTCCATCTCTAGTTTTGACATAATCTTCCATGATTACAGATGTCATCTATTTTTTTTTGCCACTTCAAAGCATTAAGGCTTAATTTTGACCAAATTTGTTGAACAGATGAAGATGCCGCAAATGCAACAATCGTCTTCACAACAGGACCAGTTGCAGCAACAGCAACTCCAGCTACAACAGCAACAGGTTGTGCTTCTAGTTTATCTTTTAAGAATTAAATAAATATATATCTCCTGGAAAGAGAAATTATATTATGATAGTGAACCACGTAAACAATATGGCTAGTTAGATTTATTTATTGTAATCTCTTACAACGTTGTGGTTCATTTAATTACTCCGTTGTCTTCAAATTTCTGAGCAGAACAATAGAAAAAGAAAACAACATTCTTCATCTGGACCAGCTAACAGTACAGGTACAGGGAATACAGCGGGACCCTCACCAAGCTCTCCAGCATCAACTCATACACCTGGTGATGGGGTAACTACAGCTAGTAGTCTACAGCACGTGAACAATGTTCAGAAAAGCATGATGATGTATGGTGCAGATGGAACGGGTGGTATCGCTTCGTCAACTAATCAGCTGGTAGGCTTGTTTCTTTTTCCACATATAGCTTTAAACCTAGATGCTAGCAATAACTATTGAATTATTGATAGAATAATCATTTGTCTACTGTGCTCAACTTGATTCCTTATTCACTTGCTGGATACCTGGCTTCCCTTAGTGTACCTGTTTGTACATTGTGTATACCGGAGGTTGTACTTTTGACCCATCTAGTTATGAATGGGTTGCATCGGGGACTCGGGTATTGTTTTATCTCTAATGGGTCAAAGGGACAAAATCACAAAAGGTAGCTAAAAAAAAATGAAGGGTTGAACAATTTGAAAGTCGCCTAGAATGTATTTCTAAAGCATTAGACATAGTGACATACTGAACCATTTTGTTCATAATACCGTTGAGATTATGAGTTCTGTAAAATATATCTGGCACAGTAATTAATAATTATATAATATGAAATCAAATAATTTAGATCAGCATAAAAAGTTAACCCTTTTTACTCTTAATATTTTTGACCCATTACCAACTCCCACTCATTTTCTGACCTTAAATATACAGATTTGGGTTTAGAATCTGGTTATGAACCTTTCGCATGAAATCCTCCATGATCCTCAACCTTTTTCTTCGTAGTGCAGGATGACATCGAGCACTTCGGAGATGTTGGTCCCCTGGACGATAATGTCGAATCTTTTCTACAACATGATGCAGGAGATTATAGCACATTAAAGCAGACGATTACAGAGCACAAGACTGGGTCTTCTAAGGGTACTTAATAATAAAACTTTGTGTTTCAGTAAAAGGACCGTTTCTGAGCCAGTCTTAATTAAATACTACCTCACAGGTTTTTCTTTTGGTGAGGTCGGATGTATACGGACAAGAAATAAGGTCACATGCTGCCATTTTTCTTCTGATGGGAAGCTGTTAGCTAGTGCGGGCCATGACAAAAAGGTAAGAGCTAGGAGTGGCAATTTCAGCCTTTCTATGTGAAATGTATTGATTTTAGCTTTATTTTAATACTAATAGGTCAAATTGGTGAGTTTAAAAACTTGACATAAAGGAAAACAGGTCAAATGGGTTGCATAAATCTTTTCTAAAACATATATGCATGAGATATTTTCAAATATTAGTATGATGTGTTTTCTAATTTTTGTCGAACTGCCACCCATAATGTCTTGTGTAGTTTTTAATTTCTTACTCATGGTTTCTGTGTAATCTGTCAAATTTATCAAGCATCAAGTCAATGCAATAATTAATTTCTTTGTTCAGGCTGTTTTGTGGAACATGGATACCTTGCAAACTGAGAGCACCCCTGAAGAACATCAATATGTAATTACTGATATTCGGTTTCGTCCAAATTCAACTCAGCTAGCAACTGCATCCTTTGATAAGTCTGTGCGGATATGGGATGCAGCTAATGTAATCTTTTTTTTCTTGCAAGTTTTGTGTAATTTACATTGGAAATGGTGGCTTTGCGGTCTGATGTGATGAGTTCTAAACTGCATTATATTGTTATATTATGTTGCAGCCAAGCTATTGTTTGCATGCACATACTGGGCATACGGCACATGTTATGTCACTAGATTTTCATCCCAAGAAGAATGACCTTTTCTGTTTCTGTGATAGTAACAATGAAATCCGATATTGGAATCTCAGCCCTTTCCAGTGCACTCGCATCTCTAAGGTTGGTGTGCAATTCCATGTAGTTTCCCTTTCGTGTTTGTACAGAAGGTTTTGGGATATCTGAACAAGTGGGTTAAATAAAAGATTAGGTAAAGGAGAAGGGTGTCACCCAAAGTGTACTTGATGCATAAAACCTCCCATGTCATTTTATCTAGAAAGTTATAAGATTATTATCAAAATAATTTTAATCACTGCTCTTATTGAAAGTGTAGCAAGGAGGAAGTGCACAAGTGCGATTCCAGCCTGTAACTGGACATTTACTGGCGGCAGCATCTGACAAAGTTGTCTCAATTTTCGATGTTGAAAACGATAGGCAAACACATTCCTTTCAGGTATCTAGATGAAACCCACAGCAACTTTCATTGATTAAGTGTTTATGACCGTACTCGTCATTACCTCACGAGCTCATTTACAATTCCTAAACATTGGTTATCAGGCACATTCAGGAGTGGTTAACTACGTGTGTTGGGACTTAAACGGTGACTATCTGGCTTCTGTTAGCGAGGAATCTGTGAAAGTGTGGTCATTAGCTTCAGGGGAATGCATTCATGAGCTCGCTTCCAATGGGAACCAGTTCCACTCTTGTGTTTTCCATCCAAGCTATTCTACACTTTTGGTTATTGGTGGTACTCGTGTAAGTAACTATAATTTTGTAAATTTCAAGCTTTCGAGTTGACAAATGAATTAATCCTCTCATCTACCTCGTTTAAGAAATATGACACTGTTGCTGTCAAAGTTGTAGAGGGTTGGTTGTCTCATTGAGGATACAGTAGAGATAAACATATCTTGTTTCAAGAATAAGGATTAGTTATTTAGTATCGAATAATATAGAATAGAGGTGGCAAAGCAGGTGGGTTGGTTATCGGGTTAAGTTGGGTGTTACTATATGTAGCAATCTGAACCCAATTACTTATGAATTGTCTCATTAGTCATTCCGATTCTCTTTTATATCTAGGGTAGAAAATACTAGAAGGAAATGGGTCACATGGTTAAACATGTTGAATGTCTGTTAAAAAAAACATGTTGAAAGTCACGCAAAGCTTTTTGGTGCATAAATCTTCCTATATAATTGTATTAGAATTAGAATTCTATTTAAAAAACATATTTCTTTTCTAACCATATTTAAACACTAGTTATTTCTAAAAGGATTATAACTTTGTACAAAAAGTGCTTTGCGTTAACACGAGCCATACAAAATTGCCATTTTTGACCTTTTGCCTAACCTATCAAGCTGATTTGCCACCTCTTAGCCCAGGTCAAAACATGCCAGATTGCCTTGAACACCTCCCAACACACTCTTTTACGAGTATGTCATTTTCGTAGATATTTAGTCTATTTTTTATTAATTCAAAGCCTTAGGTAACTTTTGACCAGTTATAAATGAATCTGAACCAATTTCACCAAGGTTTTGTTTGGCATTCGTTTTTTTACATAAAGGTTTTTCCTTCTAAAAGATCGGTTGTTATGACATTTCAACCCGTGATTAACTAATTAATAAATATTCTCCATTGTTGCTTTTACTTCATCTTCTCAGTCATTGGAGTTGTGGAACATGACGGAGAACAAACGCATGACAGTTCAAGCTCATGACACCATAATAGCTGCTTTGGCACAGTCGCCTGTTACTGGAATGGTTGCCTCTGCAAGTCACGACAGTTCTGTTAAATTATGGAAATAAACAAATAAGGATGTGCCCATTTGTCCACTAAAGGGCGGGCTATACTGACTATACACGCCAAATCAAGGTGCTAAAACCCTGTCATTATGCAGTTATGTTTAAGCCATATATAGCAGTCTATGTTTTATAATTTATTTTCCACAATGGATAGATTATAGCCGAGTTAGGAGTAAGGTCAAGTGTAGTATGTATAGGTTTAGTACGAGTAACTGTTTTCTGGTTTGTAATAAATTTACCATTTGGGTTCCCAGAGTCGTTTTATTAGTCCATAGTATTTCAGTAGAGCTCTAATTTTGTGCATTTAGAAACCATCGTGAATGGTGAAAATCCCCCCCAATTTTTAAAAACCATACAACACCATCAAAATGTTGGCTAAATGTTAAGAATAGCATTTTATATACATATATATATATACATAGAGGAAAGATAATTGTAGTACAAGGGTAAAAAAAAGTACAAAAGTACAATCTCCAGCCGTTGGATCAAAGCTTTGGACGGCTCAGATCTTCCTTCTTCCTCCTTCTCCGGCCAGCAGCTTGCTTCTTCTCCGGCGAGACTGCCGCCGCCAGCCACCACCTTCTTCTTCTCTGGCGAGACAACCACCACCAGCCACCATCATCTCCGACCACCCCAACCACGGCGCCGGCAGCAAGGGCTTCGCCCGTACCGTAGCAAACCGTCACCATCTCTTGGATCGCCGCCCATCAAATCCATACGATTTCCATATGCGTCCCTTGACGGTCAGTTTAGAACGGATAAGGGTCTCTGGCCCGTACCGTATCCACCCGAAAACGAACCTGATTCTCGCCGGAAAGTCGCCGGAGATGTCGCCGGAGGTGGTGGCGGTGGTTGTTCGCCGGAGAAGAAGGAAGAAGGAGGAGGTGTGGCGGTCGCCGGAGAAGAAGGTGGCCGGAGAAGAAGGAAGAAGGTTGTACTTTTTGTACTTTTTCCCCCCTTGTACTACAAATATATATATATATATTCAATCTTATATAGTATCCAGTAAATTTGACCTGAAATAGTATCTAGTAAGTTTGGATGTTGCATGTATACATATAAGTCCATCCACATGCCTATATTCCAGAATTGATACAAACATGTATCTGTTCGAGTATTGTCATGATACCAAATAATGGCTTTCAAATTAAATGTTTTCCATGGGAAATGACAACAAGGAAAACTAAATAAGCAACCAAGTTTGAATAGCTTTTTGGCAAAATTTCTGCACTATATTCATAAATAATGTGTCAGAAATCAAATAGAAATATTGGAAAAAAAACTTCGCCTTATCATGTTTATAATCATGAATTCACGGTTACATAACAAAAGAAAAAAATAGAAAACAAGAACAAACAAAAAGTTAACCAGCAACATATATTAAATGAGTAAAAGATAGTGAATAATAGGGGTGAGCTTGGGTCGATTTTGGCCTAAAATCAAAACCCGAACCGATCTGTTCGGTTTTTAGAATACGTATTGAACTGCGTGGTGGGACCACACACGCGATAATCCACGGGAGACGAAATCGAGGTGACAACGGTAAGAAAATGAGCCGTTCAATTTATTTTTATTTTTATTTTATTTTATCTTTTCTTACCTTCCCTATATATACTTACACACAATACATATCAAATTTTACACAAACACATCTCATATTTTACACACTTTACCTTCAAATTATACACAAACACATCTCATATTTTACACACTTTTCCTTCATGGCAAACACTACAATGAACCTTTGGGATTGTAAAATGGCGATGCAAATCCACCTGAATAACGACGCCAGACACCGATCTGAAGTTAACAACGTCATTCAGAGCGTATCTGACAACAAGGCGGCTTACCAAGCCGAAATCAACCGAATTGAAGCTCCCAATCGGGTTCGTAGCGCCGCCGAAAATGAGTATGTTGTATATCTTCGACAGAAGATCGATTGGCTGGATCAAGTTATTTTCCAGCTTACCACCGCCTCCTCGACGTTGACAGCCACGCTAGACCACGGGGTATTCTGGCAAGGCAGTGTCGGTGGTGGTCGGTATGTAGATTACGATACTGACCCGGGGGAGGAGTACGTATCTCCTCAACCCGACGACGTTGCCGGGTCTCCTGAACCCTACCGATACATTCATCGAAACGACGGCGACAGTACTGTGGACTCGGACTATTCCGAGTGTTAGTATTATGTATTTTAATATTATTATGTATGTTTTATTTTTATTTATTATGTAATGTTTTAGTATTATGTGTTTTTTAATTATTATGTATGTTTTATTTTTATTTATTATGTAATGTTTTAATTTAATGAAATTTTAATGTTTAAATAAAATAAAAATTGTAGTGAGTGGTGAAGTGAGTGGTCGAATGCCAACAAAATTTGGATGAGTGGTGAGTGAGTGGTGGAGTTGAGGTGGCATAAGGTGATTGGTTATAAGTGGGTGGTGAAAAAGGAAATGAAACATGGGATGCCAACCCTCTAACAACCTTATTGCGATAGGCATGGAGAATTGATATCTTTTTACATGATAATAAAAGATATCAGTATTTTATTTTATATTATTAATTGTAATATTGTTGTTATTAGTGAATGTAATCAAATTATAATTAGGATAATCATTCTTGTTATTAGTAATTAAAATCAAACTATATTTAGGATACAAATTTTTCTTATATAAACTGAACCTACAATAAAATCACAACACACGAAATCTTTGAAAACCCCATGAACCAGCCATTACTTTTATTGTTCTTAACAACCATGGCTAACGAAAATAAAATTACTTTTTTTGCAAGACATCAATGAAAACTCGGTCAATTGTGTAATCAAAGTTAAGATATTGCTTTTTTGGAAGAGTTAGTATAAAAGAAACCCTACTACATCATTCATCCTTGATATAATTTAGCATTCAGCATTAACATTTGAATATCGTAATTCCTTTTTAAGTATATTCTTACATATTTAACCTATAAGTATTTTTTTCAGTTCTATATACTAATTATTATATTGATAATATTGTAAAACCTGTGTATTTGACACGGGTTTAAAATCTAGTATAAGATCTAAAACCCTAAAACATTTAAGACTTTTTACATAATAACTAAAAAAAATTAAAAAAAATTAAAAAAGCGGAATGCACTTGCCGGGAGTAAAACCCGGGTGAATTGCTTGCAGGGCAATTATCTCAACCGTTAGACTACACAAGCACTGTCGTTCACATAGTAGTTTTTCATAGGATATATAGCATACAAAAGTAACTCCCAATGCCGTCTTCCACGGGTTTTGGGTCCCAAATACCGTCTTCGACGGAGTATGGGGGAGGTTGAGATGTAGACAGCCTTACCCCTACCAAAGGTAGAGAGGCTGCTTCCAGGTTCTACCAAAGATAGAAAAGGACCTCCAGCCTTGCTGGGCATGAGGATCGAACCCATGACCTCTGTCTCCAGAGGCAAGGTCTCCAACTACTGATCCAACCCACTTGGTTAGGATATATAGCATACAAAAGTAACTCCCAATGCCGTCTTCCACGGGTTTTGGGTCCCAAATACCGTCTTCGACGGAGTATGGGGGAGGTTGAGATGTAGACAGCCTTACCCCTACCAAAGGTAGAGAGACTGCTTCCAGGTTCTACCAAAGATAGAAAAGGACCTCCAGCCTTGCTGGGCATGAGGATCGAACCCATGACCTCTGTCTCCAGAGGCAAGGTCTCCAACTACTGATCCAACCCACTTGGTTAGGATATATAGCATATACATACGGTAATTTATAAAGAAAAACTAATATAATAGAAGAAAAAAGCAAAAAAAGGGCAGACACCGTCGCCAGGAGTCGAACCTGGATAAATTGCATACAAAGCAATTGTCCTGCCGTTGGACTACAACGATGCACCCGATTATATTTTCGAAAGAATATATCTATAAACGTTTGCAAAATCAAACACCTTCACAAAGTCAACAACCCACCCCGTCCTTCTGTCTCACATCAACACCGCCACCACCATCACAACCGCCTCCATCCTTGTTTCCGGCCATCGACCACCAACCGCATATACTTCATATGATTTAGCATTCAGCAGAATATATAGTATTATAATTGTAGACAATCTAAAGTTTCTTTACCAGAATATATACATCGTACATATAATCAATTAAAAATTGTTAATATTAAAGTAATAGAATTATTATATTTTAATATTAATTAAATCACAATTGTAGATATGTTACTGGTTGTATACACACATTCACATAAAACTATATAATTTGCTTTAAAAATAGCTCATCGGCTGCGTAAAAGATCTACTCATATAGGCTGTAAAAAGATAAAACGAGAACCAATAAAATGTCGAGAATTATGAGAACCAAAATTTCATTAATATGTACAGGGATAATATTGTAATTCTATAAATACACTTTAATCAATTAATTATCAATTCCCCATCAATATCTCATTCAGTTACAATCTCCATGAATAACTAACAATTTAAATAAATAAATCCCCATGAATATCTCGATCATTTATTTTCATTCATAACATGTTAATATCCGTCTTTTGTAATCTTGCTTTTTTTTTTCTTTCGATAATATTTTTTTAATTTTTTTTTTTTTTTTTTTTTTTTTTTTTTTTTTTTTTTTTTTTTTTTTTTTTTTTTTTTTTTTTTTTTTTTTTTTTTTTTTTTTTTTTTTTTTTTTTTTTTTTTTTTTTTTTTTTTTTTTTTTTTTTTTTTTTTTTTTTTTTTTTTTTTTTTTTTTTTTTTTTTTTTTTTTTTTTTTTTTTTTTTTTTTTTTTTTTTTTTTTTTTTTTTTTTTTTTTTTTTTTTTTTTTTTTTTTTTTTTTTTTTTTTTTTTTTTTTTTTTTTTTTTTTTTTTTTTTTTTTTTTTTTTTTTTTTTTTTTTTTTTTTTTTTTTTTTTTTTTTTTTTTTTTTTTTTTTTTTTTTTTTTTTTTTTTTTTTTTTTTTTTTTTTTTTTTTTTTTTTTTTTTTTTTTTTTTTTTTTTTTTTTTTTTTTTTTTTTTTTTTTTTTTTTTTTTTTTTTTTTTTTTTTTTTTTTTTTTTTTTTTTTTTTTTTTTTTTTTTTTTTTTTTTTTTTTTTTTTTTTTTTTTTTTTTTTTTTTTTTTTTTTTTTTTTTTTTTTTTTTTTTTTTTTTTTTTTTTTTTTTTTTTTTTTTTTTTTTTTTTTTTTTTTTTTTTTTTTTTTTTTTTTTTTTTTTTTTTTTTTTTTTTTTTTTTTTTTTTTTTTTTTTTTTTTTTTTTTTTTTTTTTTTTTTTTTTTTTTTTTTTTTTTTTTTTTTTTTTTTTTTTTTTTTTTTTTTTTTTTTTTTTTTTTTTTTTTTTTTTTTTTTTTTTTTTTTTTTTTTTTTTTTTTTTTTTTTTTTTTTTTTTTTTTTTTTTTTTTTTTTTTTTTTTTTTTTTTTTTTTTTTTTTTTTTTTTTTTTTTTTTTTTTTTTTTTTTTTTTTTTTTTTTTTTTTTTTTTTTTTTTTTTTTTTTTTTTTTTTTTTTTTTTTTTTTTTTTTTTTTTTTTTTTTTTTTTTTTTTTTTTTTTTTTTTTTTTTTTTTTTTTTTTTTTTTTTTTTTTTTTTTTTTTTTTTTTTTTTTTTTTTTTTTTTTTTTTTTTTTTTTTTTTTTTTTTTTTTTTTTTTTTTTTTTTTTTTTTTTTTTTTTTTTTTTTTTTTTTTTTTTTTTTTTTTTTTTTTTTTTTTTTTTTTTTTTTTTTTTTTTTTTTTTTTTTTTTTTTTTTTTTTTTTTTTTTTTTTTTTTTTTTTTTTTTTTTTTTTTTTTTTTTTTTTTTTTTTTTTTTTTTTTTTTTTTTTTTTTTTTTTTTTTTTTTTTTTTTTTTTTTTTTTTTTTTTTTTTTTTTTTTTTTTTTTTTTTTTTTTTTTTTTTTTTTTTTTTTTTTTTTTTTTTTTTTTTTTTTTTTTTTTTTTTTTTTTTTTTTTTTTTTTTTTTTTTTTTTTTTTTTTTTTTTTTTTTTTTTTTTTTTTTTTTTTTTTTTTTTTTTTTTTTTTTTTTTTTTTTTTTTTTTTTTTTTTTTTTTTTTTTTTTTTTTTTTTTTTTTTTTTTTTTTTTTTTTTTTTTTTTTTTTTTTTTTTTTTTTTTTTTTTTTTTTTTTTTTTTTTTTTTTTTTTTTTTTTTTTTTTTTTTTTTTTTTTTTTTTTTTTTTTTTTTTTTTTTTTTTTTTTTTTTTTTTTTTTTTTTTTTTTTTTTTTTTTTTTTTTTTTTTTTTTTTTTTTTTTTTTTTTTTTTTTTTTTTTTTTTTTTTTTTTTTTTTTTTTTTTTTTTTTTTTTTTTTTTTTTTTTTTTTTTTTTTTTTTTTTTTTTTTTTTCTTTATACGTACACATGTGAAATTTGTTATAAAAAACTCTGTACACATGTGAACTTTGTTATAAAAAAAATCTATATACTTTTGAACATTGCTAAAAAAATTTTATCGATACACTTTTAATTATAGTTATACACATGTGAACGCATTTCATATACTATTTTTTTCTTTATACGTACACATGCGAAATTTGTACACATGTGAATAAGGTCAATCACATGTGTTTTATGATGAAAATCTATAGTTTGTAACACTTTTATATTTCATATGTTCACATATTAACAATAACGATCATGTGTTCACAAGTTAAAAATGTAACCTCTTTCTTTATATTTCCATATGTAAATGAACAATTTACATGTGTGTAACTAGAATTTTTATAGTTTTTATCTTCTATATACTTTTATGTTACATTCATCCGTATGTTAACAAATACGATCATTTGTTAACACATAAGTTAACAAATGTTCATGTAAATGTAAATTATGATTATAAGGAATTAGGAAAAAATAATGTCTCTAAAATTCTTTTTTATTGATTCAATAAAATTTTAACAATGGTCAAATAAAATAAGTATATTTATTGTTATTGATGATAAAAAAAAACTATTAATTGATGATAAGTTAAAATTGACAACCTAAAAATGATCCACAATTGTCGTGCAACATCCGTTTCTTTTTTTTATTCCATTTATACCCTTCTTTCAAGTTTTATGCATTTAGAAATTAATTATGTTAGGTCCAGATTTACTGGACTCGCTCCAGACTCGACTACTGGAGCTTACTGAAGATCTGTACAGATTGGGATCTGGAGTCCTTCTAAAGATTTGTCCAGAAATAATGGAAGACTAGTGAGCAAATACTTGTATAGGAAATCTGGAGTATTCTCCAGATGAGCTCACTGGTCTTCACCCCAGTCCAGATCTACTCTACTGAAGACATTCTGACTGAAGTCAAAGACTGAAGTCTGAAGAAAGAAGACTTATCAAATGGCGGAGTCCACTGGAAAGTCTTACCAGATCTGTACACTGGAGGATTGTCAGTGTTCTAGACCTTACAAGTCTGAACACTGATATCGAGGATTGACTTTAAGCCTTTACACACTTTCCAAAGAACAACCCACTTGTTCTTTACCAAAGTATACGTGTGTTAAGGTGGTTGGATAAAAGGATACACTTGCACTTGATGTGATTTTATCCTTATTCTTTATCCAATGCATTTAATGTTCTTGTCGGTTCATTAAATGCATCCAACCATATTTGTACGGCACAAAATTCACTGGTGAATTTTGTTGCCTATAAATACAAAGTCATTTCTTTGAGAAAATCACTTTTTAGCAAATTGGTGAACTTGCTTAAATACTCTCGATCTAAACAGCTATACTTCACAACTCTAAGTATATCGATCAAAGGAGTTTATTTAGCAAGTATAGATCACTTGTAATTCAAAGATTGTTTAGATACTTACATACGTGTAATATCTAGGTTCCGCAACGATCTTGTATTTTGTTTATACATCAATAAAGAAAATACACTTGAAAACTACATTCGTGTTCCACCTTTTATTTACTTGTTTAAATATTGCTTAAAGTCATTTATTACTTTGTTTATATTCTTGCATATTTATATTGAAGTAATACTAGTCCGATTCTAGTTCATACTTGTCTTGTTATTTTACACTCGTGGGTTAAACCATCGTGTGAGGGACTTTACAATTGGTATCAGAGTAGAAGGTTAATATACTTACCTAGATCTGTTTCACGATGGCAATCCCAGAAAATACTCAAGAAACTCATGAAACTAATGTTAATGAACCACCCACTGGAAATAACAATACACCACCTCCTCCTCCTCCTGCTTCTCCACATGTGCATGTGCATTACTCGAATAATCCTGTTCCTAAATTCAATGGGAGCAGTGATGAATTTGGTACGTGGAAAGCTAGGATAATATTGCATGTGACTGGTATTGAAAGGAATATGATGAAAATTTTAAACGAAGGACCCTATGTGCCAAGACTTCCTATCAATGCACTTCTTGACCCTACAGGATCAAGAAGTGGGAGGGAAAAGAGAGAGGAACACTGGTCCGAAGAGGAGAAAAGATTAGTAAATCTTGATACACTTCTTAAAAATATGATCCTCGGGGCTGTTCCAGAAACTCTCATTCCCACACTAGTTCTCTATCCCAGTGCCAAAAGTATGTGGGATGAACTAGTAAACCAGCATGAGGGAGGTGATGATACTGTTGTTACCAGAAAAGTCTCCTTAAATAAAAAGTATGAGTCATTTTTTGCTCTCCCCAATGAGTCCCTTACTGGTACTTACACCAGATTTATGAGCATCATAAACCAGTTAAGAGGACTAGGGGTAGATAAAGACAAGGATATACTTTTGGAGAAATTTTGTGATATTCTTCCAACAAAATGGTCTCACATGATTCTGGTCTTGAGGCAAGGAAAAACCTTGCATTCCCATACTTTGTCAACATTGTATGGAGCCTTCAGATTCACTGAAGAAAATCAAGCCCAGAGGATTGAGGCAGAAAAAGATTCTTTTAATCATGCTTCCAGTAGTTCCACAGTGGTCACTAATACTGCACCACCTTGTGCGGCATTAATATCTTCTGAGAATGTATTTTCTATGAAGAAGATGATGTCTGAACTAATGGATTCTGGAGTCTGTAATGATATCTCTCCAGACTGTGATGAAACTGACAGTGATGACCTGGTTGCAATGATGGCCAAAACGTTTAACCGTTTTAAGGCCAGAGCAAATAGGCCCACTGGACTACATGCACCCAGTTCTTCCACTGACAAGACCAATCTGACATGCTTTAAGTGTGGCAGAAAAGGTCATTTCATGAAAGAGTGCAGGTCCAGTCAGTTTGTCTCCCAGTCTGGTCCAACTGCTTCTTATAACAAGCCTGATGATAGCTATAAGTTGAAATACAAAAAGCTTAAGGCTCAAATTGCTCTCTTGTCTAAACAGATTGAAGACAATAACAAATGCATGATAGCAACCACTGAAGAAGCATGGGTTCCCTCTGATGATTCATCAGTCGATGAAGAAGAGGAAAGAGATTGTTGTTTTATGGCTCTGGCAGATCAAGAGCATCTGGTGAAGGATGATGTCACATCTGGTCGTTGGGTCGACATTGTCATTAAAAAGGTTAGTGAGTATGATCTTGAAACTAATCCTGAACTGAAATTGGACATCGCTGAAGCTCTAAATTCTGATTTAATTTTTGTGGAAACTGTTAGATTTGACAGTTTAAATGGTCTAGAAACAGATTCCTCTGAAATGGCCGCCTTAAAATCAAAATTAAAAGAACTTCAAGACATTGAACTGGCATTTCAAGCCCAGATTCTGGTAACTGAACAATTGATCCAAGAAAAACAAGATCTTGAGATCATTTTAGAAAAAGAAAAACTGGTGATTAAATCATGGCTTGAAACTAGAAAGCCATATGATGCTGGAGTAAATCAATTTCCTACTCAAAAACGTGCATATTTAGATGGAAATACTCATGTAGCATCATTAATACCAGTAATCGATCGATTACCAGAGGGATTCAGGCCCACCACTGTTTATGATGAGCCTGTAACTCCCAAGGCCAATATTCTCCCAGTTCTTTGCCCAGAGGTTAAGACTGGAGTTGTCCAGATGACTGCTCCAGTTAAAAAGGTTAAGCAGAATAGACCTTTGCCTCAGAACAATCCCCTACCTAAGCCTACAACTGGAAAGGCTCAGGTATCATCTGATGAAAATGTTTTGTCCAGGTTAGAGAGCCAGATTCAAACACTGACTCGTCAAATTCAAAGTTTTAATGCAAGACTAAACTTTATTGAGGGTACTTCATCTGGCCCTAGACAAAATACTAAACCTTTTGCAAAGAAAGACAAATTTATTTCTCCAGTTGAGAAAAAGAAAAACTGGTGATTAAATCATGGCTTGAAACTAGAAAGCCATATGATGCTGGAGTAAATCAATTTCCTACTCAAAAACGTGCATATTTAGATGGAAATACTCATGTAGCATCATTAATACCAGTAATCGATCGATTACCAGAGGGATTCAGGCCCACCACTGTTTATGATGAGCCTGTAACTCCCAAGGCCAATATTCTCCCAGTTCTTTGCCCAGAGGTTAAGACTGGAGTTGTCCAGATGACTGCTCCAGTTAAAAAGGTTAGTGAGTATGATCTTGAAACTAATCCTGAACTGAAATTGGACATCGCTGAAGCTCTAAATTCTGATTTAATTTTTGTGGAAACTGTTAGATTTGACAGTTTAAATGGTCTAGAAACAGATTCCTCTGAAATGGCCGCCTTAAAATCAAAATTAAAAGAACTTCAAGACATTGAACTGGCATTTCAAGCCCAGATTCTGGTAACTGAACAATTGATCCAAGAAAAACAAGATCTTGAGATCATTTTAGAAAAAGAAAAACTGGTGATTAAATCATGGCTTGAAACTAGAAAGCCATATGATGCTGGAGTAAATCAATTTCCTACTCAAAAACGTGCATATTTAGATGGAAATACTCATGTAGCATCATTAATACCAGTAATCGATCGATTACCAGAGGGATTCAGGCCCACCACTGTTTATGATGAGCCTGTAACTCCCAAGGCCAATATTCTCCCAGTTCTTTGCCCAGAGGTTAAGACTGGAGTTGTCCAGATGACTGCTCCAGTTAAAAAGGTTAGTGAGTATGATCTTGAAACTAATCCTGAACTGAAATTGGACATCGCTGAAGCTCTAAATTCTGATTTAATTTTTGTGGAAACTGTTAGATTTGACAGTTTAAATGGTCTAGAAACAGATTCCTCTGAAATGGCCGCCTTAAAATCAAAATTAAAAGAACTTCAAGACATTGAACTGGCATTTCAAGCCCAGATTCTGGTAACTGAACAATTGATCCAAGAAAAACAAGATCTTGAGATCATTTTAGAAAAAGAAAAACTGGTGATTAAATCATGGCTTGAAACTAGAAAGCCATATGATGCTGGAGTAAATCAATTTCCTACTCAAAAACGTGCATATTTAGATGGAAATACTCATGTAGCATCATTAATACCAGTAATCGATCGATTACCAGAGGGATTCAGGCCCACCACTGTTTATGATGAGCCTGTAACTCCCAAGGCCAATATTCTCCCAGTTCTTTGCCCAGAGGTTAAGACTGGAGTTGTCCAGATGACTGCTCCAGTTAAAAAGGTTAGTGAGTATGATCTTGAAACTAATCCTGAACTGAAATTGGACATCGCTGAAGCTCTAAATTCTGATTTAATTTTTGTGGAAACTGTTAGATTTGACAGTTTAAATGGTCTAGAAACAGATTCCTCTGAAATGGCCGCCTTAAAATCAAAATTAAAAGAACTTCAAGACATTGAACTGGCATTTCAAGCCCAGATTCTGGTAACTGAACAATTGATCCAAGAAAAACAAGATCTTGAGATCATTTTAGAAAAAGAAAAAGGTTTCTAAACTATCAACTCCAGTAGTGTTTTCAACAAAAACTACTGTTGAAGTAAGTGAACTAGACCAGATTGCCCCAGGGACCTATAAGGGAGGGTCCAGTGAACCCATCAGTCGATGGGTTCCCAAATCTAACTGATAAATATCTGGTGTATGTGTAGGGCGATCGAAAGAAGTATATCTGGTATCTTGACAGTGCAGCTGGCAGGACTATGACCGGATGTAAGACCCTACTGGAGGAGTTCACCATTTCTGATGGACCCTCCATCACTTTTGGAAATGATGGTTGTGGAAAGACTGAGGGATATGGTGTTCTGAACAATGGACAAGTCAAGTTTACACGTGTTGCATTTGTGAATGGTTTGAAATATAACTTGATCAGTGTAAGCCAACTGTGTGATGATGGCTATCAAGTCTTATTCAATGTTGCTCAAGGCATCGTATTCAACAAGGACTGGAAGGTAGTGTTGATTGCTCCCAGGAAAGGGAACGTATATGTGATGGACATGGAAAGCTCTCCGTCAGAGCAATGTTTCTACACTCAAGCTGATGAAGACACAAACTGGTTATGGCATAAAAGGTTATCCCATTTAAATTTCAAAAACATTAATAAGTTGTCCAGAAAACAACTTGCAGATGGGATACCTTCAGTTTCCTTCAAAAAGGAAAGGCCATGTCCAGGATGTGAGATGGGTAAGCAGAAACGTGCCAGTTTCAAGACCAGACAGAATTTCAGCATTACTGAACCTCTTCACATGCTTCATATGGACCTCTTTGGTCCAGTGAATGTTCAGACTCGTGCTGGTAAAAGATACACCCTGGTGATAGTAGATGAATTCTCCAGATATTGTTGGGTGGTCTTTCTCAGGTCTAAAAATGAAGCTGCTGCTGAAATCATCTCTCTTATCAAGCAGATTGAACTGAAGCATAAGCGAAAAGTGTGTCAGTTAAGAAGCGACAATGGAACAGAGTTCCAGAATGCAACTCTGGAGAAATTCTGTACTGACACTGGCGTCTCCCAGAACTTCTCATCAGCACGCACTCCAGAGCAGAATGGAGTGGTAGAAAGGAAAAATCGAACGTTGATAGAAGCTGCCAGGAGTATGCTAGCTGAATCTGGTCTTCCTACCAGTTTCTGGGCTGAAGCAATTGCAACTGCTTGCCACACCCAGAATCGATCAGTGTACGTGAAGCGACACAAGAAGACTTCCTATGAAATATTGAGAAATAGAAAACCAAATATTGGTTATTTTCATGTTTTTGGATGTCCAGTTTACATCCTGAACGACTCCAGTCAGCTAGGCAAATTTGATGCCAAAGCTGATGAAGGATATTTCTTAGGATATTCAGCCATTCGCAAAGCCTTCAGAGTTTATAACAAGAAACTGGAGAAAGTACAAGAATCCATACATGTTACTTTCGATGAATCAAATGTTGCAATCAACAACAAACCAGCCCTTGACACACCCCCAGTACTTCCAATTGTCTTTTGTGAATCTGATCCAATAAACGACAAAATTGAAGATTCACCAGACACAGTTTCCAGTCATCCCGATCTGGAACCTGTTCAGAAAAAGAAACTCTCCAGTAGTACTCCATTCTATCCCTCTATTATTTTCAAGCTACCTTCTGAAATTAATATTGGTTCAGATGTGCGTACTACTCCCCCAGTATCAGTGTCAGTTGAGAATGTACCAGAAATCCAAACTGAACTAGTACTCCAGGAAATACCTTCAAATGAAGAATTTCATGATGCAAATCGTGATTTGAATGACTCAGATGAAGATACTGAAGTAATCTGGAAAGATCCTCCTCCAGAAGCAACTCCAGAGGAGACTCAACTGAATTCTTGCACTGATATTGTTGTCAGTAACAATCCTGGTCAATACTCCAGATGGACAAAAGCTCACCCTATTGATCAGATCATAGGTGACTCCAGTCGTGGAGTTCAGACCAGAAGAGCCTCCAGTGATCAATGCTTATATGTCAGTTTCTTATCACTAAATGAACCAAAGAAGATTGACGAGGCTCTGGAAGATCCAAACTGGGTGACTGCTATGCAAGAAGAGCTTCACCAGTTTGAAAGGAACAAGGTCTGGTATCTGGTTCCTTTCCCAGTTGGAAAGAAAGAACCAATTGGAACAAGATGGGTCTTCAGAAACAAAGTAGATGAAGATGGCCACGTAATCAGAAACAAGGCCAGACTGGTAGCACAAGGCTACTGCCAGTCAGATGTCGACTTTGATGAATCATTTGCTCCAGTGGCTAGACTTGAAGCGATCAGAATATTTTTAGCATTCGCTGCTCATCATCAGTTCAAGGTCTACCAGATGGATGTAAAGAGTGCTTTCTTGAATGGAAAGCTTGAAGAAGAAGTTTATGTCAGACAACCTCCAGGTTTCGTTGATGAAAAGCATCCACATTGGGTATATCGTCTGGACAAAGCGCTGTATGGCCTCAGACAAGCCCCACGTGCCTGGTATGACACTCTGACTAAACATTTATTGAAAAATGGTTTTAAACGAGGTGCAATTGACAATACCTTATTTATTCTTCATGAACAAGGTAATCTGTTAATGGTACAAATTTATGTTGATGATATTATTTTTGGGTCTACTGATGAAAACATGTGCCAGAAATTTTCGAAAATAATGTCTACTGAATATGAAATGAGTTTGATGGGTGAATTAACATATTTTCTTGGACTCCAGATTAAACAAAACAAAGATGGCATCTTTATTAATCAGGAAAAATATGTTAGAGATCTTTTAAAGAAATATGATATGAACTCTTCACCATCTAAACCAACTCCAATTTCTGCACCACTGACACTGGACTCTGATCCAGATGGTAAACCAGTGAACACCACTGTCTATAGAGGCATGGTTGGTTCACTGATGTATTTAACTGCCAGTAGACCAGATATTATGTTTTCAACATGTTTATGTGCCAGATATCAGTCTAATCCAAAAGAATCTCATATGCTTGCTGTAAAGCGCATACTGAAGTACCTTAAAGGTGTCCCCAGTCTAGGTCTTTGGTACCCCAAAGGCTCAGGCATGGATCTAATGGGTTATTCAGATTCAGATCATGCAGGTTGTAAGATAGACAGGAAATCCACTACTGGTGGATGTCATTTCCTTGGTGGCAAACTGGTCAGCTGGACCAGTAAAAAGCAAACTTCAGTTTCATTGTCCACTGCTGAAGCTGAATATGTGTCTGCAGCCAGTTGTTGTGCTCAGATACTCTGGATGAAGAACCAGTTGCTTGATTATGGTATTAAGTATTCAAAGACTCCAATCTTTTGTGATAATACCAGTGCCATTGCTATCTCAAACAATCCAGTCATGCATTCCAAAACCAAGCACATTGATCTAAGGTATCACTTCATTCGTGATAATATTGTGAAAGGAAACATTGAACTCCATTTTATCCCCACTGACAAACAACTCGCTGACATTTTTACTAAACCACTGGATGTCAAAACATTTGAATATCTTGTTGGTGAGTTGGGAATGTTAAACCCTTAAATCTGGAACCTTAGTATTGAACGCCATTGTGTACTACTAAGGATCTTTGATTTAAAGATTCATAAATTTATTTCTGGATCAACATTCCAGGGGGAAGACTTTGAAAGATATATTTTTCTTAAAAATGTTTAAAGTTCAAAAGGAATTTATTAATTTATTTTCTCACTGGACAAAATTTTCTTACTGGACAAATTGTCCAGAAAATATTACTGGTGCTTTGTAGATGTGTCCCTCTCACTGGTAACTAGATAAGTTGAAGTGCGTGTTTGAGTTGACTTATGTCTCCTTGTAAATATGTCCCTCTCATTTGTCTATATTAGTTGACGTGCATGTTTGAGGTTACCAGTCTTTCAAAATGGTTTTCACTGGTACTTTAGGTTTACTGGAGTGTCCCTCCAGTGTACCATCAGTACATGCTTCACTGGACTAATCCACCAGTGATACTGGAGTGTCTAGTCAACCTTCAGATGGACTGAATTATGTCACAATACTTTTTAAATACTTGGTCATTGTGTGTGCCACGTAAGCAAACTTTTTCAAAGATATTTATCTTATAAATCCTACGTGGCATGTATTTTTCAAAGATATTTATCTTATAAATCCTACGTGGCATGTAATTTTTCAAACGAAATGATGATATTTTTACATTGGGAAGATAAAAAGAACAAGTTGTTAGTTTTTGTGGGCGGTAAACCATCACACATTAATGTGTGATGTGATGTAATTAATGCGGATCTCAGAACCCGATCAAAAATTGTATTTGATAAATTCAAATTAATCGTTTGAGTTCCACATTATTTCTCTCCTATATATACCCACTTTCACTTTCAATTTCATTTACTTCGAACATTTACTCCAAAATCTTACTTCCTTCATTCAATTCTTCATTCCTTCATTATTTTCCAATCATAAAACTCTCATATTTACTGCAATTCATTAAATTCTTCATAAGCCCTAAATTTATTCAATTTCATTTTCATCTATCAATCATAAATGGCACCCAAAAATCTTTTATCTGCTGAATATGCTCCGGTTGATGATGTTGTTAAACCGAGACATATTACTCTTGAAGCCAAAGCTATTCGAATAAATATGAATAACTGGATGGCCAAACTTTCCAGTTCTCATCCTGCTCAATCAATCATTGGGAGATTGAATACTTTCTTTCTCTCATCCCCTTTGTATGGTGCATTAACCCTAAATCCAGGGAGAATGTATCATGACTACTTATGTGAATTCTGGTACTCCGCATACTATAATGAAGAAACCTCGTCAATTTCTTATACTCTTAGGGGTGGTACCAGATCCTTTAGTTTCTCAGTGAGTTTACTCAGGTCTGTATTGCAGTTGAATTATCTTGACCAGAATGAGCTGGCCATCGAACTTCCTTCTGGCATAAATTACAGGGAAGTGTGCAGGTTGATGGGGCATACAGAAATTGTTGATGACCATGGCCAGTTGTTGAGAAAGGGTACAATTTATATGAGCAGATTGACAGATTCATGGAGATTTTTCTTCACCCATTTGGTTGAGTGTATGGGAGGTAGTTCTGGGGGTCTTGATCAGATAAATCAAACCCAGCTCCAGATTGCCTATTGTTTGTGGTTCGGGATAAGAGTGGACTTCGCTCAAATTTTGTTCAATGATTTGGTGGATAGACTGAAAGCAAAAGGGAGAAAACCACACGTTCCATTTATTCGTTTTCTTTCCCTTATGTTTAGAAGTGCTCTAGGAAATGAGTACGATTATGATACTACTCATTTCTCAGTGAGTGAGTTTTTGAGGGACCTAAACAACCTTCAATCAAGAGATGGTGAGGTAGATATTCCTCAGTCCATGCTCTCATTTCAAAGGGTGGAAGAGATTGTGGCACCAGGCAGAGTACAAGTTGTTGGAAGCCCTGGTGAAGACCAAGATGTTCAGGTTGTCGAGATGGTACAACCTATAAGGCAAGTGGCTCCAGTAGAAAGTGTGCAACCGAATGTTGAGCTTTCCAGGCGACCCAGATCACATAGGCGTCTGATGCGAGGTGGAGTCCAGGTAAATCCATCAACCCATCCTGGTGATATAATGAATGTTGATGGATCTCCTATCTTTGAAGAGGAGAATATTGATTCTTTTGTACAAATTGAACAGAGAGTGGATACTGAAGTCCAGGCTGTTGTACAAGAAGAGGTTGTTGAAGAAATAGAAGATGTTCAGACTGAAGAACATGCTTCTGGTGAGCAAGAGGCTCCACTGGACTTAAATGTTGAAGCTGGTGAACAAGGAAATGTACAGTCTGGTGAACAGACAGTTGGGAATGTTCCAGAATGGGATGATGTTGACTCCCCAATGTCTGAAGGATTCGATGTGAACTTAAATTTTCTGGGTGAAGAAGTACAAGAAGAAGAAATACCAACACCTACACCAGAAATGCCACCACCAGAACCTAGTATGCCACCACCACCACCACCAAACCAGAACCAAACCACCACCACCACCACCACCACCTTCAATTCCAGAAAACACCCAATACTTCAATCCAGCAACCACTCAACCTTCTGAATCTCAACCTCCTCCTCGTGCGCCGGAGTCACCAGTTGCAACGTCTGAAGCTGCAACTGAAGAGGACTGGGCACAAGTACCAGTAATGACCAGATTGACTTCTCATCTGGAACATCCCAGTGGTCTCTCCACTTCTTCTTCAACCGAGGTCCAAGGCCTTCTTAGTAAGGTGGCGGACCTGGAGAGATCACTCCAGTCATCATCCCAGGTTGTCTCTGATTTCAAATCTTTGTTATCAAACAACTTAGCTTCTGAAATGAATACATTTGCTGGCAATGAGAAGCTAGTTTTCGAGAAACTGGATGAGCTGGTACTGGCCACAAATATCAATTCTCAAAATATAAGGGTGGCAGTACAGGGGTTTGAAGAAAGGATTGTCAATTCTGTTCAGACTGCAGTGGATAGTCAAATTGTTCAACCACTGGCAGGTCTGAAAGAAGAGATAGAGAAGTTGGTTACAAGGGTTTCCTCACTGGAAGGCAGACCCATTCTTGATCAGACTGTTATTGCAAGAACAATAAGTGAAGAATGTACAAGGGAGTTCAGATCCAGTATGCTTAAAGAAATCACTGAAGAGATTTCTGGATCTGTCCTTCGATCTATTCAAGAAAGTTTGTTGCCAGAAGTTGTGAAAATGATTGAGGTTGAGCTGCCAAAGGACTTGCCAAAAGAAGTTGAAAATATGAAAAAGGAAATGTACAGTCTGGTGAACAGACAGTTGGGAATGTTCCAGAATGGGATGATGTTGACTCCCCAATGTCTGAAGGATTCGATGTGAACTTAAATTTTCTGGGTGAAGAAGTACAAGAAGAAGAAATACCAACACCTACACCAGAAATGCCACCACCAGAACCTAGTATGCCACCACCACCACCACCTTCAATTCCAGAAAACACCCAATACTTCAATCCAGCAACCACTCAACCACCACCACCTCCACCTCCACCACTACCACATGCCGCTACCACCACCAGTCACCACCTACCGCCACCATCTATCACCACCCGTTACCACCACCACCACCACCACCACCACCACCACCACCACCACCACCACCACCACCACCACCACCACCACCACCACCACCACCACCACCACCACCACCACCACCACCACCACCACCACCACCACCACCACCACCACCACCACCACCACCACCACCACCACCACCACCACCACCACCACCACCACCACCACCACCACCACCACCACCACCACCACCACCACCACCACCACCACCACCACCACCACCACCACCACCACCACCACCACCACCACCACCACCACCACCACCACCACCACCACCACCACCACCACCACCACCACCACCACCACCACCACCACCACCACCACCACCACCACCACCACCACCACCACCACCACCACCACCACCACCACCACCACCACCACCACCACCACCACCACCACCACCACCACCACCACCACCACCACCACCACCACCACCACCACCACCACCACCACCACCACCACCACCACCACCACCACCACCACCACCACCACCACCACCACCACCACCACCACCACCACCACCACCACCACCACCACCACCACCACCACCACCACCACCACCACCACCACCACCACCACCACCACCACCACCACCACCACCACCACCACCACCACCACCACCACCACCACCACCACCACCACCACCACCACCACCACCACCACCACCACCACCACCACCACCACCACCACCACCACCACCACCACCACCACCACCACCACCACCACCACCACCACCACCACCACCACCACCACCACCACCACCACCACCACCACCACCACCACCACCACCACCACCACCACCACCACCACCACCACCACCACCACCACCACCACCACCACCACCACCACCACCACCACCACCACCACCACCACCACCACCACCACCACCACCACCACCACCACCACCACCACCACCACCACCACCACCACCACCACCACCACCACCACCACCACCACCACCACCACCACCACCTCTGTCCTTCGATCTATTCAAGAAAGTTTGTTGCCAGAAGTTGTGAAAATGATTGAGGTTGAGCTGCCAAAGGACTTGCCAAAAGAAGTTGAAAATATGAAAAAGGAAGTCCAGGAACTCAAGAAGATTATGGCTGATACAAATCCAGAGACTGGAAGAACTTATGGTTCTCTGGACAGGCATATGATGGAAGCTTTATGGAATGATCTAAAGTCCAGGACTAGAGATCCTTCCAAAGGGGAAAAATCGACTGTTCCATCATCTGGTGTCCAAGAAGGTTTGATCAGAAAGAGGAAAGAAGATATTGTTAGGGCTGTTGCAACTGAAAGTGTTGTGCAAAGAAGACAAGTGACTGGTACTGATGCCAGTGCACGATTAGCCCAGAGAGCACTCGGTACTGAAGCCGTTGTGCAGACAGAAGAGGCTACTGGTACTGAAGCCAGTGAGCCCCAGTTTGAATCCTTCCCAGATATTCCAACTACACTAAAGGCTGTTAAAGGAAAAGAAAAAGTGGTGTCTGGTGAAGAGGAAGAGCAAATTGAAGATGTTGATAATGAGACTTCAAGGAAGTTACAACAACAATGCATTATGATTGAAATTTTCAAGAATAATCAAAGAGATGAACTGCTGGCCCATCACAGGGATATGGCAACAATGGGTACTCTGGACTCCTACAATGCTGGCAGGTTAGGCATTAATATTGAAGTGTTTAAAAGGATGAAGGATGACCCTAGAGTTCATCAGTGTCTTGATGCATTGAATGATGTTCATATACGCTCGTTCTACGCTGAAGAAGAACAGGTATATGATTCTTTGATTTATGGTGTTACCATTCCAGAGTTGATCAGGCAAAGAAAGGAGGAGCTGGTAAGCCTCCAGAAAAAGATTAGAAAAAATGCTGGTGCTCTGGAGTTGGAGTATAGAAAAAGATTGACTGGTCTGCCAAAGCTCACTGCCAAACAAGTCAAGGCAATAAAAGATGCTGATGTAAGCACCTTCATTCCTCTGGATACTACTCTGAGAATAAATCGCCAAGAACTCCAGTCCACTGAAGGACAACAGAGTGGTGTATCTAAGGAAACTGAAGAAATGGTTCAGATGGCAAAGCAGAAAGCAAAGTATGATGATATGATGAATTTCAGGGCCAATGCCAGAAAGATTGTTGATGCTGAAGTTAAATTGGCTGAAAATCATCAAGGAATGACCAGATTCAATGTAAAGTTGACCAGAGAGGGTAACTTTACAGATGAAAGGAAGGATACTTCAGTCCAAGCTTTTGGATGGACTGAACTGAAGGAGATTGGAATGACCTTTAAAGGTAAAACTGATTTGTCTCCAGATGTTAAGGCCTTTATGAAGAGGATTGAGAAGGTCTGGAAAAGAATACAACAAATGGAAGCTGTGTTGGGTCTGAGACCACCAGTGTCTGTTCCATCATCTCCATCTCCAAAGAGGAAGGCCACTGAAGATGCACCAGGGCAGCCATCAAAAAGAAGGGCCTGAATCTTTTAATCATGTACTTATTATAATTAATTGTCTTATGAAAGTTGTAACTATTTTCCAGTTGATGTTAGTAATAATAGTTGCAATTTTTAATTTCATATAAGTAAATGATCAGATTTAGTCTAAGTTAGAACTTAAATGATGAAACTGAAACACTCATGATCTATAAAGTGTTCTCCAGTAACTTAGATTTTTTAGACTTAAATCGACTAAGTGTTTTCCAGACATACAAATTTGTATATCTATAAGTCTGAAAACACTTGCATTATTTCTAAACAAATAGGGGGAATTTGTTAGGTCCAGATTTACTGGACTCGCTCCAGACTCGACTACTGGAGCTTACTGAAGATCTGTCCAGAATCTGACCTACTCCAGACTTGGGATCTGGAGTCCTTCTAAAGATTTGTCCAGAAATAATGGAAGACTAGTGAGCAAATACTTGTATAGGAAATCTGGAGTATTCTCCAGATGAGCTCACTGGTCTTCACCCCAGTCCAGATCTACTCTACTGAAGACATTCTGACTGAAGTCAAAGACTGAAGTCTGAAGAAAGAAGACTTATCAAATGGCGGAGTCCACTGGAAAGTCTTACCAGATCTGTACACTGGAGGATTGTCAGTGTTCTAGACCTTACAAGTCTGAACACTGATATCGAGGATTGACTTTAAGCCTTTACACACTTTCCAAAGAACAACCCACTTGTTCTTTACCAAAGTATACGTGTGTTAAGGTGGTTGGATAAAAGGATACACTTGCACTTGATGTGATTTTATCCTTATTCTTTATCCAATGCATTTAATGTTCTTGTCGGTTCATTAAATGCATCCAACCATATTTGTACGGCACAAAATTCACTGGTGAATTTTGTTGCCTATAAATACAAAGTCATTTCTTTGAGAAAATCACTTTTTAGCAAATTGGTGAACTTGCTTAAATACTCTCGATCTAAACAGCTATACTTCACAACTCTAAGTATATCGATCAAAGGAGTTTATTTAGCAAGTATAGATCACTTGTAATTCAAAGATTGTTTAGATACTTACATACGTGTAATATCTAGGTTCCGCAACGATCTTGTATTTTGTTTATACATCAATAAAGAAAATACACTTGAAAACTACATTCGTGTTCCACCTTTTATTTACTTGTTTAAATATTGCTTAAAGTCATTTATTACTTTGTTTATATTCTTGCATATTTATATTGAAGTAATACTAGTCCGATTCTAGTTCATACTTGTCTTGTTATTTTACACTCGTGGGTTAAACCATCGTGTGAGGGACTTTACAAATTATGATTATTATAATTACATAAATGCATGATTTAATATTGACCTTTGATCTACTTAATCTAATGGATAAATTAGGTTCCGTACAACGATCTTGTATTTTGTTTATACATCAATAAAGAAAATACACTTGAAAACTACATTCGTGTTCCACCTTTTATTTACTTGTTTAAATATTGCTTAAAGTCATTTATTACTTTGTTTATATTCTTGCATATTTATATTGAAGTAATACTAGTCCGATTCTAGTTCATACTTGTCTTGTTATTTTACACTCGTGGGTTAAACCATCGTGTGAGGGACTTTACAAATTATAAGTATTAAATTACATAAATGCATGATTTATATTGACCTTTGATCTACTTAATATGTGTAATATCTAGGTTCCGCAACGATCTTGTATTTTGTTTATACATCAATAAAGAAAATACACTTGAAAACTACATTCGTGTTCCACCTTTTATTTACTTGTTTAAATATTGCTTAAAGTCATTTATTACTTTGTTTATATTCTTGCATATTTATATTGAAGTAATACTAGTCCGATTCTAGTTCATACTTGTCTTGTTATTTTACACTCGTGGGTTAAACCATCGTGTGAGGGACTTTACAAATTATGATATTATAATTACATAAATGCATGATTTATTATTGACCTTTGATCTACTTAATCTAATGGATAAATTTAGTTCTCGTAGTTCTCGACAAATAATTGGTTCTCGTAGTTCTCGACAAATATTAGGTTCCACAACGATCTTGTATTTTGTTTATACATCAATAAAGAAAATACACTTGAAAACTACATTCGTGTTCCACCTTTTATTTACTTGTTTAAATATTGCTTAAAGTCATTTATTACTTTGTTTATATTCTTGCATATTTATATTGAAGTAATACTAGTCCGATTCTAGTTCATACTTGTCTTGTTATTTTACACTCGTGGGTTAAACCATCGTGTGAGGGACTTTACAAATTATGATTATTATAATTACATAAATGCATGATTTAATATTGACCTTTGATCTACTTAATCTAATGGATAAATCTAGGTTCCGTACAACGATCTTGTATTTTGTTTATACATCAATAAAGAAAATACACTTGAAAACTACATTCGTGTTCCACCTTTTATTTACTTGTTTAAATATTGCTTAAAGTCATTTATTACTTTGTTTATATTCTTGCATATTTATATTGAAGTAATACTAGTCCGATTCTAGTTCATACTTGTCTTGTTATTTTACACTCGTGGGTTAAACCATCGTGTGAGGGACTTTACACATCATGTAATTGTAATTACTAAAGCGTTGAAATTTTTTTTTTTTTTTTTTTTTTTTTTTTTTTTTTTTTTTTTTTTTTTTTTTTTTTTTTTTTTTTTTTTTTTTTTTTTTTTTTTTTTTTTTTTTTTTTTTTTTTTTTTTTTTTTTTTTTTTTTTTTTTTTTTTTTTTTTTTTTTTTTTTTTTTTTTTTTTTTTTTTTTTTTTTTTTTTTTTTTTTTTTTTTTTTTTTTTTTTTTTTTTTTTTTTTTTTTTTTTTTTTTTTTTTTTTTTTTTTTTTTTTTTTTTTTTTTTTTTTTTTTTTTTTTTTTTTTTTTTTTTTTTTTTTTTTTTTTTTTTTTTTTTTTTTTTTTTTTTTTTTTTTTTTTTTTTTTTTTTTTTTTTTTTTTTTTTTTTTTTTTTTTTTTTTTTTTTTTTTTTTTTTTTTTTTTTTTTTTTTTTTTTTTTTTTTTTTTTTTTTTTTTTTTTTTTTTTTTTTTTTTTTTTTTTTTTTTTTTTTTTTTTTTTTTTTTTTTTTTTTTTTTTTTTTTTTTTTTTTTTTTTTTTTTTTTTTTTTTTTTTTTTTTTTTTTTTTTTTTTTTTTTTTTTTTTTTTTTTTTTTTTTTTTTTTTTTTTTTTTTTTTTTTTTTTTTTTTTTTTTTTTTTTTTTTTTTTTTTTTTTTTTTTTTTTTTTTTTTTTTTTTTTTTTTTTTTTTTTTTTTTTTTTTTTTTTTTTTTTTTTTTTTTTTTTTTTTTTTTTTTTTTTTTTTTTTTTTTTTTTTTTTTTTTTTTTTTTTTTTTTTTTTTTTTTTTTTTTTTTTTTTTTTTTTTTTTTTTTTTTTTTTTTTTTTTTTTTTTTTTTTTTTTTTTTTTTTTTTTTTTTTTTTTTTTTTTTTTTTTTTTTTTTTTTTTTTTTTTTTTTTTTTTTTTTTTTTTTTTTTTTTTTTTTTTTTTTTTTTTTTTTTTTTTTTTTTTTTTTTTTTTTTTTTTTTTTTTTTTTTTTTTTTTTTTTTTTTTTTTTTTTTTTTTTTTTTTTTTTTTTTTTTTTTTTTTTTTTTTTTTTTTTTTTTTTTTTTTTTTTTTTTTTTTTTTTTTTTTTTTTTTTTTTTTTTTTTTTTTTTTTTTTTTTTTTTTTTTTTTTTTTTTTTTTTTTTTTTTTTTTTTTTTTTTTTTTTTTTTTTTTTTTTTTTTTTTTTTTTTTTTTTTTTTTTTTTTTTTTTTTTTTTTTTTTTTTTTTTTTTTTTTTTTTTTTTTTTTTTTTTTTTTTTTTTTTTTTTTTTTTTTTTTTTTTTTTTTTTTTTTTTTTTTTTTTTTTTTTTTTTTTTTTTTTTTTTTTTTTTTTTTTTTTTTTTTTTTTTTTTTTTTTTTTTTTTTTTTTTTTTTTTTTTTTTTTTTTTTTTTTTTTTTTTTTTTTTTTTTTTTTTTTTTTTTTTTTTTTTTTTTTTTTTTTTTTTTTTTTTTTTTTTTTTTTTTTTTTTTTTTTTTTTTTTTTTTTTTTTTTTTTTTTTTTTTTTTTTTTTTTTTTTTTTTTTTTTTTTTTTTTTTTTTTTTTTTTTTTTTTTTTTTTTTTTTTTTTTTTTTTTTTTTTTTTTTTTTTTTTTTTTTTTTTTTTTTTTTTTTTTTTTTTTTTTTTTTTTTTTTTTTTTTTTTTTTTTTTTTTTTTTTTTTTTTTTTTTTTTTTTTTTTTTTTTTTTTTTTTTTTTTTTTTTTTTTTTTTTTTTTTTTTTTTTTTTTTTTTTTTTTTTTTTTTTTTTTTTTTTTTTTTTTTTTTTTTTTTTTTTTTTTTTTTTTTTTTTTTTTTTTTTTTTTTTTTTTTTTTTTTTTTTTTTTTTTTTTTTTTTTTTTTTTTTTTTTTTTTTTTTTTTTTTTTTTTTTTTTTTTTTTTTTTTTTTTTTTTTTTTTTTTTTTTTTTTTTTTTTTTTTTTTTTTTTTTTTTTTTTTTTTTTTTTTTTTTTTTTTTTTTTTTTTTTTTTTTTTTTTTTTTTTTTTTTTTTTTTTTTTTTTTTTTTTTTTTTTTTTTTTTTTTTTTTTTTTTTTTTTTTTTTTTTTTTTTTTTTTTTTTTTTTTTTTTTTTTTTTTTTTTTTTTTTTTTTTTTTTTTTTTTTTTTTTTTTTTTTTTTTTTTTTTTTTTTTTTTTTTTTTTTTTTTTTTTTTTTTTTTTTTTTTTTTTTTTTTTTTTTTTTTTTTTTTTTTTTTTTTTTTTTTTTTTTTTTTTTTTTTTTTTTTTTTTTTTTTTTTTTTTTTTTTTTTTTTTTTTTTTTTTTTTTTTTTTTTTTTTTTTTTTTTTTTTTTTTTTTTTTTTTTTTTTTTTTTTTTTTTTTTTTTTTTTTTTTTTTTTTTTTTTTTTTTTTTTTTTTTTTTTTTTTTTTTTTTTTTTTTTAATCAAGTGTACGCCGAGCTTGAAGATACCGGCACCTCTTCCGACACTCGTAGGTATATCGATCGAGACCGAGAAGAAGCTCACGCGATTCTAATGCGTGACTACTTCGTTGAAGACTCAAAGGCTTTAGACTTATCATACCTTGACGATCCAGCGATGCAGCCACCATCAGTTGCGAGTTTGATTTAGTTGTCTTCGTTATCATGTAGAATTTAAATTTCGGTTTATGCTGTTATGTACTTTTTAATTTATGTTTATGTAATGTTTAGTTTAATTTTAATGAAATATTTAAGTTTTTATTAAAAAAGAAAGTGTTTGATTAAATTAAATGAAAAAGAAAAAAAATAAAAAAAAAAAAAAAAAAAAAAAAAAAAAAAAAAAAAAAAAAAAAAAAAAAAAAAAAAAAAAAAAAAAAAAAAAAAAAAAAAAAAAAAAAAAAAAAAAAAAAAAAAAAAAAAAAAAAAAAAAAAAAAAAAAAAAAAAAAAAAAAAAAAAAAAAAAAAAAAAAAAAAAAAAAAAAAAAAAAAAAAAAAAAAAAAAAAAAAAAAAAAAAAAAAAAAAAAAAAAAAAAAAAAAAAAAAAAAAAAAAAAAAAAAAAAAAAAAAAAAAAAAAAAAAAAAAAAAAAAAAAAAAAAAAAAAAAAAAAAAAAAAAAAAAAAAAAAAAAAAAAAAAAAAAAAAAAAAAAAAAAAAAAAAAAAAAAAAAAAAAAAAAAAAAAAAAAAAAAAAAAAAAAAAAAAAAAAAAAAAAAAAAAAAAAAAAAAAAAAAAAAAAAAAAAAAAAAAAAAAAAAAAAAAAAAAAAAAAAAAAAAAAAAAAAAAAAAAAAAAAAAAAAAAAAAAAAAAAAAAAAAAAAAAAAAAAAAAAAAAAAAAAAAAAAAAAAAAAAAAAAAAAAAAAAAAAAAAAAAAAAAAAAAAAAAAAAAAAAAAAAAAAAAAAAAAAAAAAAAAAAAAAAAAAAAAAAAAAAAAAAAAAAAAAAAAAAAAAAAAAAAAAAAAAAAAAAAAAAAAAAAAAAAAAAAAAAAAAAAAAAAAAAAAAAAAAAAAAAAAAAAAAAAAAAAAAAAAAAAAAAAAAAAAAAAAAAAAAAAAAAAAAAAAAAAAAAAAAAAAAAAAAAAAAAAAAAAAAAAAAAAAAAAAAAAAAAAAAAAAAAAAAAAAAAAAAAAAAAAAAAAAAAAAAAAAAAAAAAAAAAAAAAAAAAAAAAAAAAAAAAAAAAAAAAAAAAAAAAAAAAAAAAAAAAAAAAAAAAAAAAAAAAAAAAAAAAAAAAAAAAAAAAAAAAAAAAAAAAAAAAAAAAAAAAAAAAAAAAAAAAAAAAAAAAAAAAAAAAAAAAAAAAAAAAAAAAAAAAAAAAAAAAAAAAAAAAAAAAAAAAAAAAAAAAAAAAAAAAAAAAAAAAAAAAAAAAAAAAAAAAAAAAAAAAAAAAAAAAAAAAAAAAAAAAAAAAAAAAAAAAAAAAAAAAAAAAAAAAAAAAAAAAAAAAAAAAAAAAAAAAAAAAAAAAAAAAAAAAAAAAAAAAAAAAAAAAAAAAAAAAAAAAAAAAAAAAAAAAAAAAAAAAAAAAAAAAAAAAAAAAAAAAAAAAAAAAAAAAAAAAAAAAAAAAAAAAAAAAAAAAAAAAAAAAAAAAAAAAAAAAAAAAAAAAAAAAAAAAAAAAAAAAAAAAAAAAAAAAAAAAAAAAAAAAAAAAAAAAAAAAAAAAAAAAAAAAAAAAAAAAAAAAAAAAAAAAAAAAAAAAAAAAAAAAAAAAAAAAAAAAAAAAAAAAAAAAAAAAAAAAAAAAAAAAAAAAAAAAAAAAAAAAAAAAAAAAAAAAAAAAAAAAAAAAAAAAAAAAAAAAAAAAAAAAAAAAAAAAAAAAAAAAAAAAAAAAAAAAAAAAAAAAAAAAAAAAAAAAAAAAAAAAAAAAAAAAAAAAAAAAAAAAAAAAAAAAAAAAAAAAAAAAAAAAAAAAAAAAAAAAAAAAAAAAAAAAAAAAAAAAAAAAAAAAAAAAAAAAAAAAAAAAAAAAAAAAAAAAAAAAAAAAAAAAAAAAAAAAAAAAAAAAAAAAAAAAAAAAAAAAAAAAAAAAAAAAAAAAAAAAAAAAAAAAAAAAAAAAAAAAAAAAAAAAAAAAAAAAAAAAAAAAAAAAAAAAAAAAAAAAAAAAAAAAAAAAAAAAAAAAAAAAAAAAAAAAAAAAAAAAAAAAAAAAAAAAAAAAAAAAAAAAAAAAAAAAAAAAAAAAAAAAAAAAAAAAAAAAAAAAAAAAAAAAAAAAAAAAAAAAAAAAAAAAAAAAAAAAAATAAGTTAAGTGGTAAAAATAAGAAAAAAAAAAAAAAAAAAAAAAAAAAAAAAAAAAAAAAAAAAAAAAAAAAAAAAATGTACCATACAGTTGTGTGTTTTGAACACAAATGGATGGGAAAAGCAAACAAGTAAATTACTGCAGATTCCAGCAGGACGTGTGTACTCTCCCCTTGCTTGCCGTCCATGAAACTCAGATAGCTGTTTATGAAGTACCTAAACTGGAATCCCCATTACAGGTCTGTTTATACGTCTTCGGGCACATTGTATGACATTATGGTGTATTTTCTTTTGATTCTATTCGGAATATTATGAAAAATGCCATTCTTTGAGGTTTCTCCAGGAACATATTTTAGATACTTTGTAATGTAAACTATTTTATAAGATTCTAGCAAGTCTAATAACAAATCTTAACAAGTTAAAGGTGTGTTCAGATTTGCAGTTTGAAATTGGTTATCTGATAAACACATCTGGCTTTTGATCTTACAATATTTGGGGGCTCAAATGTATTTCCATTTCATATATCGTAAATTCAATCTATTAATTTATCAAGTAATCAGAAGCTGTGAAACTTCAAACAGTAGAAACAAATTATCTACTAACCATTTTATTACAGAATATAACTTCAAACAGTAGAAACAAATTATCTACTAACCATTTTATTACAGCTGAATATCTTAGTCTGATAACTGAAAATATTACATGTTCATTTTCATATTGCACTTCCAAACACCCCTTTAAAACTTAAAATTTAACTAGTGTTTGAATTCATACTTATTTTCTTTATGGGCCTACCTTGTTACTTACTGTATTCCAGTCCCCTAAATTATTGTAAATTTCTTCCGTATCAACTAAGCGGTAATCAGCTTAATTATTAACAGTAGTAAATTAGTCATGAATTATGATCTAAGTTTGTCATTTATGTTTCTTCAAATAGTGGTTCCCACCAGAGACAAATGGCTTGATCACCCATGCTACTTATTCGTGTGATAGCCAATCGATATTTGTTGTTTTTGAAGATGGAAGTGTTGGTATTCTTACTGGATCGACACTCGGGTTAAGATGCCGGATTAGTACATCTGCATATTTGCCAACCACAGAGTGAGTAGTTCTTTCTGTAGATATCTTGCAAGACATATTTATATGTTTCAACCCCTGTAGTGCGGAGTATGATTACTTTCCTTGGGTATATCACAAAAAGTCTCTAATTTTAATCATATGGACAAGCTGATATTTTAATCTAGAGATGAAGAATAATGGCTGGTTGAGTAACGTGTAAAAACGGGGAAATTTTTGTATTCGTGGCTTGGGTTGACCCAAAACACTTTTGGTTATACTTAACATAGAATGCAATGTATGATTACAGAACTACACTATGACAAAATTAACCTAATCTTTTGCACAAACCTATTTACAAGGTTGTATACTTGTATGTTTTATAAATACAATCTAGGCAACTTTGGTTCCATATGTCCCATTTCATTTTCAGATTAGTTTTTTAATTGGTACATTTGACGTGAAATCGATCAAACTTGTAAGTAAACATGCTGAGTCCCACACTAGCTACTTTTACTTGTTTCTTATAGCATTTGTCAAATTTTGCAGTCTAAGGGTGCATCCACTCGTCGTTGCCGCACATCCATCTGAACCTGAGCAGTTTGCATCGGGACTTAGTGATGGTGGAGTTTGTGTTTGTGAGCCACTAGAGTCAGAAGGGGACACATCACCTCCACTAGAAAATGGTGCCAGACCAAGCAGTGCAACTGCCAGCAAGCGCAAATGATCAAGCACAGAAGTAACTTTAACCGGATCATGGAAAAATGCAAAAGATCTAGGTACAGTAGTGTAGAGGATAGTCTGCTATAAGTTAGTGTCGGTGCAACACTAAATCAAAATGAATAGTTATACATGATGTTCTGGTGATGGTGAATTTTAGTTATGGTGAAATTTGAAGGTAAGGTAACTTACGTGGAATATACATGTGACGGATAATTTTAAAATTTAAAAATCAACAATAATAATGGTTTTCAAGTTAAAGGTACTTAATGATGAAACAATTGTGTTCAAGTAAAAGGACCATTTCTGAGCTAGTCATCTACCCTGCAGGTTTTTCTTTCGGTGAGGTTAGATGTATACGGACAAGAAATATGGTCGCATGCTGCCATGTTTTTTTCAGAAGGGAAGCTCCTAGCTAGTGCGGGCTTTGACCCTAAGGTAAGAGTCAGGAGTGGCATTTTCAGCCTTTCTATGTAAATGTGTTGATTTTAGCTTGGAAATAACTTGAGGGGTCAAGTTAGAGAAATTTTGACTATTGATTTAAAATCAAGGGTTGAGATTAAAAGATTGTCTTTTATGTGGTGCTAATTTTACTTTATATGATAGGTATGTCAAATTCTCTTTGACGTTATGCTTATTGATCAGGATTTACATTTACAGAGGTCAATTCTGTTCGTGCTAGTCAAAGCAAGGTTGTTTGTTGCCATTTTTCGGCAGATGGTAAATTGCTTTCTAGTGGTGGCCATGATAAGAAGGTAAATAATTCTTCCACATTAATTTTCGAACACTTGTTATCTGAAATTTAAAAATTGTGTGTGCTATGATCTTAATGGTAATAGTTCTAGTGGATTTGTAACGCAGGCTGTCGTGTGGTACACAGATTCTTTAAAGCCAAAGGCGATTCTTGAAGATCATACATCAATGATCTCAGATGTGCGTTTCAGCTCAAGCATATCGCCACGCCTTGCCACATCATCCTTTGATAAGTCAGTCCGTCTTTGGGATGTTGGCAATGTTAGTTGATCTAGTTGTCCTTGAATTTATGTTTTACGTTTAAAGATAGCATATTTATTTAGATTATGACTTTTACCTGCAGCCTGGTTATTCTCTCCGTATCTTTATGGGGCATTCTGCTCCAATGATATCACTGGATTTCCATCCAAATAAAGACGACCTCATATGTTCGTGTGACGGGGATGGGGAGATACGATATTGGAGCGTAAATAACGGTAGCTGTGCTCGTGTGTTCAAGGTATGAATACTGATGAAAGGAAACCATGCTATAATTCTATTACAGTTGATATATTGTTTATTAAATGAAGTTTGTGTATTATTTTGGTTCATCAGGGAGCAACGGCACAGGTGAGATTCCAACCATACCATGGAAGATTTCTCGCAGCAGCTTCAAAAAACATTGTATCTATACTAGATGTCGAAACTCAAGCTGTTCTATATACACTACCAGTTAGTTTCAACTTTTTTTTTAGTCAGATTGTTCATTTATCTTATCTGAGGGTGCATTGCATAACGTAACTGATGATACAGGGGCATACAAAACCAATTGATTCCGTTTGCTGGGACCCGAGCGGTGATTATTTGGCATCAGTTAGTAAAGACTCGGTTCAAGTGTGGTCACTTACGACAGGAAATGGAAGGGAGTGTGTACATGATCTTAGCAGTAATGGCAATAAGTTATTCCACTCGTGCGTTTTCCATCCTAGTTATGATTCGTTGTTGGTCATTGGATGTTATAAGGCAAGTTGTCACTCTTTTTCAAAATGTAATATGTCAAATTGATATATGTTCAAATTTTGATTTGTGAATGCAGTCTTTGGAGCTATGGAATATGCCAGAGAACAAAACAATGACTTTACCGGCTCATGAAGAATTGATTGCGGGTTTGGCAATGTCTACCACTACAAAAATGGTAGCCTCGGCTAGCCACGATAAGATTGTTAAACTGTGGAAGTGAATATAATGTAAAAGACGACAAACATGTTGTATGATCACAGCCTGCTTCTGGAATCCTATGTTTTCCTCCTTTTTTTCCCCTTCACTTGTGGAATGTTGAAATTTAGTACCAAAGGAGTTCATGTTGTCATACTGGATTCTAAACATGTTGAAAAAACACGTATCGTGATAGTCTTTGTACAAAAACACAATTACTTTTAAAAAAAAACATAAAAAATGCAGTATGTACCATATAGGTAATTGGGTTGATAGTCGTGCGTCAATTTGGGTCTATCATTTTGCACCAACCCTTGAATAAAGTAAAAGTCTTCAAAATTAGAAGTTAAACATGCCTCACTTGGAGAAAGTGTGTCGTAAGTATCCAGGTAACTAGTTAACCAACTTACCTGCTTGAAGTTCTTTATGTTGAAATTTCAAATGACCATTATGTACAAATTGAATTTTAGATAACTGGTTTATCAAAAACCAAAATTGAAAGAAAGTTGTTTTTGGTATTTTTACTATTTCAACATGACTGCCACTAGCAAGCGTTTTCCATTCAAAGAGAAATGGCAACAAGTGAATAAACCCTGCTTGGACTCGCATGAACACGGTCAAGCTTTATAATTGTAAACTCTAAAGGGCACGGTGTGGAAACTATTGCACGCCATGGTAGCACACCTTCGATTCCTAGTTTGAGTGGTGATTTTCAAAATATATGGGATACAAACTTAAGTTATCATATATACAATTGTACTTGCACACTTCCTAGTGTTTTTCTGGATTAAAAGTTGTTAATAAAGGTTCAAACCCAATGAGGGGTGCTGCAGTTTATTGGTTAAAAGATGAAGGACCATTTATAAAAGTTGGAAGCTTTGTTCACTTATAGCAAGTGAGAAGAAGTTAAGGGTGCTGGGAGTATTTCATAATTGGCTCTGATAAATGCTAATAATGTCATTACCACACACACATATCTCTCTACAGTTCACTAGTTTAGACCATATGATTAATGATATAGTTTGCTGAGTACTTTAATTCTTTGTTATGATCTGGATTTCATATATTCTAGTTGGGTATTAATAATCTTGTTTGAATAATATCTCTGTTATATGTGTTCTTGAAGATCTTTGATGTTGTAGTATTAAATTTCATAAAATCCCTTGGTTTCTGGTTATTTTTGGCGATCATTAATATAATCCCTTGTTAGTTTAAAGTAACAAGTTCTTCACAACATTATATGTGTATGAATTATAGAGGATGATTTCTCACATTTAAGAAGATCAGAATCTTTATTGAAATTATAGCAGATTTCACATTTGTCTTAACGAGCATAGTGCCCGCGCAATGCGGCGGAAAAAATTTACAACGTGCGATATGACGTGATGACGACAATTTATAAAATGGTATTTATTTTCCGTTAGTTAGACATTTTGTCGAAGTATATCAAATGAAAAAACTAACCTTCATTATTTTTTACAGTATAATTTCATTTCTTCTTATAAACATTTAATAATTTGTGGAGATCCACCTGGATTCGAGTACCACTTTTCACATTTGTGAGAGTGGATTAATAGGAGTTTTCGAGAGTCATGGTTTTCAGGCATACGTGTAATTTAGGAGGAATAGAATGCCGTTCAAAAAGAAATAATAAAAAAAGATAGTAATAATATTGTAAAGTGATAAAACTAAGGGAAAGCTTAGTAAAACATGCAGTACCTATCTTAGGTAAAACATGTGTATTTCAGGGAGGAATTATGTAAAATTCAGAAAGAATTATGTATGTTTATCAAATTCAAAGGTTTAATTTGTAACTTTTTTTAACATAGCATTACGGATCATTTTCCTAAAACTAATTATGATAATAAGGAAAATAAAGATAAACACATAAAGTGATAAAACAACCAAACACACTATACACTCTTTTGTTCACACATGCCTTCGTCAGTTCGTCTCCATTTTCTTCCGCCCACACGACAAACATACATAATAATCTATCCCCAAACTATGTTCACCCATAAACAATAAAAGATTCCAGAGCAATTAGATAAAAACAAACACAAATACAAATCATATTCGACGGTACCCAACAGCGATAGTGGCAATCGGAAAGCAGCAGCCGCCAAAATAAGTAGCAGCAACGTCAGTGGCAATCGAAAAGCAGCAGCCGCCAAAATAAGTAGCAGCAACTTCAGTGGCAATCGAAAAGCAGCAGCCACTATTCGCCGGAAAAAGCGTTCCTTTTATCCGGCGACAGCTAAAACCACTACCATATCCACCCGTTTCATGTCTTAATTCGAAAAAGCGAAAGAGAAATCACGTTTTTCACTTTTCCGGCGAGTTTTCGAATTTTCCGGCGAACCTTGAATCGGTTTTATTTTGGCAAGGGTTTGTGCGGATTTTGTTCCTGAGCATTTTGGTGACAATTTCGAGTTCCAATTCGAAGAAACGGAGGAGCAATCGTAGATCTAAGTTTTCCGGCGAGATTCATGAACTTTTAGGCGGCGGTGGTGGTGATGTAATGGCGGCGGTGGCGGTGAAGGGTGGTGGTGGTGAGCGGCGGTGGCGGCGATTGGTGGCGGCGGTGGCTGGAGGTGGTTGAAGACAGCGGCGGCTGGTGGTGGTTGAAGACGGCGGCTGCTGGTGGTGGTTATAGGTGGTGGTGATTGGAAAGGTTTTGAGGGTAAAAGGGTAATAATCTATAAAAGGTAAGGGTAAATTAGGTAGATCAACGTTGTAATTAGATAAAATAGCAGCAGCTGCTTCCTTCCTTTCTCATTCTAAGTTTTAGGATTTCTTTTATCACAAATTAAATAAAAATGTCCTTACTTGAAGACTTAAAAAGCCTACGTATACCCTTTGGTGATATTGAAAAAGCCACTAAAAACTTCACTACACTTATTGGAAAGGGTGGATATGGCTTGGTTTACAAAGGAGAACTTCTGCTTTCTGGTAAACTTACCACTGTTGCTATTAAGCGACTAAGGTTATTTCCGGTCAAGGGTTTAAGGAGTTCTTAACAGAGATTCAGCTGCTCACTCGTTATAAACACCCAAACCTCATCTCCCTTATCGGTTTTTGTAACGAAGGTGAAGAAAAAATCCTGATCTATGAGTATGCCGAACATGGAAGCCTAGACAAGTACTTAAGTACCGCAGAAAATAGGCGTACACTGACATGGAAGCGACGGTTGGATATATGCGTCAATGCAGCCCGCGGTTTGAACTTTCTTCATAACGAGGCAGCGTCAAATGAAAGAGTTATCCACAGAGACATCAAAAGTGCAAATGTTTTGTTAGATCAAAATTGGAAAGCAATGATATCAGATCTTGGGCTTTCAAAATTAGGCCGTGCTAATGAGAAAGACACTTATCTCATTACCAACGCTTCCGGAACATATGGTTATTGTGATCCGGTATATAGAAAGTCAGGGATCCTTACAAAAGAATCAGATGTCTATTCTTTTGGTGTCGTTTTGTTTGAAGTGTTTTGCGGGAGGCTGTGTTTTATAGATGTACACAATGAAAGCCGGTTTCTACCTGAATTAGCCAAAAGCTGCTACAAAAAGGGTCAAATAAATGAGATTATGGATCCAGAATTGCAAAACCAGGTTGACTCGGATTCTTTAAACAAGTTTTCACAGATTGCATTTAAATGCATACACAATACTCGTAAGCAACGACCCTCAATGCGTTGGGTGTTAAAAAAGCTTGAGGTATTTTTGAATTTGTTGAACATTATAAAGATTCCTTTGAGTGCGTATACACTATATTAACTAAAGTGATATTATTATAGTCTCTTTTGGTTGAACTTACCTGAATATATATTTCTCTTTTGTTGGTGCAGGAACTTGAAAAAACATTGGATATACAAGTAAGTTCAAATTTGTGAAGTATTAAGATACCTTTGGGTTTATATATGCTAAATTGACTTTTATTGGTACAGAAACTTGAAAAAATATTGGATTTACAGGTAAGTTCAAACTTGTCAATTATGAAGAGAGTGTTTATATGTTAAATTGACTGCAATAATGTGTTTGGTGAACTTGAGGATACATTTATTGAATACATAAGTGAGTTCAAATTGATTTATAGTTAATAGATTCATTTGATCTCTCTGAGTCTCCCCCTTTTATTTTGTTCCCTCACCACCCCACCAACTCAATCACAAACTAGCATAGTCTAATATATATATATATAATATATATATATATAATATATATATATATATATATATATATATTCGATTTATGTTTGATTGAATTAGCTTAAATTGATGGAATTGAAACTTGATCTTTAATTCCAATGTAGAAACATTTTGATTTATACAGAAGTTTAAAATGGTCATTTACTTTTATTCAGGCCTATCTACATCCATATAGTCATCTATATCAATACAGGGCTTCATGGAAAAATAAAATAAAAAATGAACAGGCCGTATGTGATAAAAAGGTACTGTAATGATAGGATCAGATCAAGGCAATAAAATTTCGACATTAAAAGGATGGTCTCTCACAGTACGCATATTGATTAGTAATCTGCATTTAGCCCTCTACCTTTCTCTACTTATGGAATTATACATTTATATTACTTGTGATGATAATAACAGGGATTAAATCAGTTGCGGCCTGGTCTGATGCAACAGCACAAGTCTTTCATGCAAGACTCCCAACCATTCCATCAGCTAACAATGCCCCTTAATAACCGCAGCATGAGTTTGGATATACCAACTGATGGATCCAAATCCCCAATTTCGGTCATTTTTCAATTTTCATACAAAGTTGTTATCTTATAGAGCAGTCATTAACACAGGTGATGCTAAGTAACTCTATTTATTTCCTATTTTAGTTATATATGTCGTATTTACAACAACAACCACCACCACCACCACCACAACAACACCACCAACAACAACAGCAGCGGCAAGAGAAGATTTGGGGTGCAAGTAGTGCCGGTGATGGGAGCATGTCAACCTCATTTAGAGGAAACGATCATGTATAGATTGATTCTAATGTCTTGTACGGTTTTCAAATCTTAATATGTATAGATTCTAATGTCTTGTACGGTTTCAAAATTCCAGGCTGGAAGAAAAAGAAAGCAGCCCGTGTCGTTAGTAAGTCCTGTGTGATGTTTTAGTTTTTAGATTGATTAGTCTTGCAGCGGGATGACAAATTAACTAGGAGATTGTGCAGTTGGATGACATGGATCGTTTTGTGGAAGATGGATCTCTTGATGATAATGTCCATTCTTTATCATCTCACGATGATACGGATATGAGAGATTCGGATATGAGAGATACGGTCGATGTGAGCAAAGGTTTGTATACCTTTTGCCCTATTATGGGGTGCTAATTTTGACTTTATATGATAGGTATGTCAGTTTCTCTTTTGACGTTATGCTTTGTTTGATTTCAGGATTTACATTTACAGAGGTCAATTCTGTTCGTGCTAGTCAAAGCAAGGTTGTTTGTTGCCATTTTTCGGCAGATGGTAAATTTCTTGCTAGTGGCGGCCATGATAAGAAGGTGAATAATTCTTCTATTTTTTGGAAGACTTGTTATCTGAAATTTCAAAAATTGTGTGTGCTATGATCTTAATGGTAATAGTTCTAGTGGATTTGTAATGCAGGCTGTCGTGTGGTACACAGATTCTTTAAAGCCAAAGGCGATTCTTGAAGATCATACATCAATGATCTCAGATGTGCGTTTCAGCTCAAGCATATCGCCACGCCTTGCCACATCATCCTTTGATAAGTCAGTCCGTCTTTGGGATGTTGGCAATGTTAGTTGATCTAGTTGTCCTTGAATTTATGTTTTACGTTTAAAGATAGCATATTTATTTAGATTATGACTTTTACCTGCAGCCTGGTTATTCTCTCCGTATCTTTATGGGGCATTCTGCTTCAGTGATGTCACTGGATTTCCATCCAAATAAAGACGACCTCATATGTTCGTGTGACGGGGATGGGGAGATACGATATTGGAGCGTAAATAGCGGTAGTTGTGATCGTGTGTTCTAGGTATGAATACTGATGAAAGGAAACCATGCTATAATTCTATTAAAATTAATTACTATTATTATTTTGGTTCATCAGGGAGCAACGGCACAGGTGAGATTCCAACCACACCATGGAAGATTTCTCGCAGCAGCTTCAGAAAACATTGTATCTATACTAGATGTCGAAACACAAGCTGTTCTATATACACTACAAGTTAGTTTCAACTTGTTCTTATTTACTCGACTGTTCATTTATCTTATCTGAGGGTGCATTGTGTAACATTGTAACGTAACTGATAATATAGGGACATACAAAACCAATTTGTTTTGTTTGCTGGGACCTGAGTGGTGAGCATTTGGCATCAGTTAGTGACGAATCGGTTCGAGTGTGGTCTCTCATGGCAGGAAATGAAGGGGTGTGTGTACATGATCTTAGTTGTAAAGGCAATAAGTTCCACTCGTGCGTTTTCCATCCTAGTTATGCTTCGTTGTTGGTCATTGGATGTTATCAGGCAAGTTGTCACTCTTTTTCATAATGTAATATGTCAAATTGATGCAAGTCTTGGGTTATATATGCTTGAAGTTTGATTTGTGAATACAGTCTTTGGAGCTATGGAACATGCCCGAGAACAAAACCATGACTTTATTGGCTCATGAAGGATTGATTGCGGGTTTGGCAATGTCTACCAGTACAGGAATGTTAGCCTCGGCTAGCCACGATAAGATTGTTAAACTGTGGAAGTGAATATATTGTAAAACAGTAAAAGACAACAAACATGTTGTATGATCACACCATGCTTCTGGAATCCTATGTTTTCCTTCTTTTTTTCCCCTTCACTTGTGGAATGTTGAAAATCAGTACCAAAGGAGTTCATGTTGTCATACGAAGTCAATTACTATTACATCAAAAATGCAGTATGTCAACATGAATACCTCTGTTACTGGATTCTAAACATGTTGAAAAAACACGTATCGTGATAGTCTTTGTACAAAAACACAATTACTTTTAAAAAAAAACATAAAAAATGCAGTATGTACCATATAGGTAATTGGGTTGATAGTCGTGCGTCAATTTGGGTCTATCATTTTGCACCAACCCTTGAATAAAGTAAAAGTCTTCAAAATTAGAAGTTAAACATGCCTCACTTGGAGAAAGTGTGTCGTAAGTATCCAGGTAACTAGTTAACCAACTTACCTGCTTGAAGTTCTTTATGTTGAAATTTCAAATGACCATTATGTACAAATTGAATTTTAGATAACTGGTTTATCAAAAACCAAAATTGAAAGAAAGTTGTTTTTGGTATTTTTACTATTTCAACATGACTGCCACTAGCAAGCGTTTTCCATTCAAAGAGAAATGGCAACAAGTGAATAAACCCTGCTTGGACTCGCATGAACACGATCAAGCTTTATAATTGTAAACTCAAAAGGGCACGGTGTGGAGACTATTGCACGCCATGGTATCACGCAATGAGGGTTCTGTAGTTTATTGGTTAAAAGATCAAGGACCATTTATAAAGATTGGAAGCTTTGTTCAAGTTATAGCAAGTGAGAAGAAGTTAAGGGTGCTGGGAGTATTTCATAATTGGCTCTGATAAATGCTAATAATGTCATTACCACACACACATATCTCTCTACAGTTCACTAGTTTAGACCATATGATTAATGATATAGTTTGCTGAGTACTTTAATTCTTTGTTATGATCTGGATTTCATATATTCTAGTTGGGTATTAATAATCCGGTGTCTGATTTATTCCTGTTTGAATAATATCTCTGTTATTTGTGTTCTTGAAGATCTTTGATATTGTAGTCTTAAATTTCATAAAATCCCTTGGTTTCTGGTTATTTTTGGTGATCATTAATATAATCCCTGGTTGGATAAGGTTATTCTTAGTTGTTCATCAGTTTAAAGTTCTCGTTTGAATATTCAAACAACTTCTTCACAACATTATATGTATATGAATTACAGAGGATATATATACTTGATTTCACAACATTATTAATAAAATAGCAGCTGCTTCCTTCCTTTCTCATTCTAAGTTTTAGGATTTCTTTTATCACAAATTAAATAAAAATGTCCTTACTTGAAGACTTAAAAAGCCTACGTATACCCTTTGGTGATATTAAAGAAGCCACTAAAAACTTCACTACGCTAATTGGGAAGGGTGGATATGGCTTGGTTTACAAAGGAGATCTCCTACTTTCTGGTAACTTACCCTTGTAGCTGTTAAACGACTACAAGTTAGCGTTTCCGGTCAAGGGTTTAAGGAGTTCTTAACAGAGATTCAGTTGCTCACTCGTTATAAACACCCAAACCTCATCTCCCTTATCGGTTTTTGTAACGAAGGTGAAGAAAAAATCCTGATCTATGAGTATGCCGAACATGGAAGCCTAGACAAGTACTTAAGTACTGCAGAAAATAGGCGTACACTGACATGGAAGCGACGGTTGGATATATGCGTCAATGCAGCCCGCGGTTTGAACTTTCTTCATAACGAGGCAGCGTCAAATGAAAGAGTTATCCACAGAGACATCAAAAGTGCAAATGTTTTGTTAGATCAAAATTGGAAAGCAATGATATCAGATCTTGGGCTTTCAAAATTAGGCCGTGCTAATGAGAAAGACACTTATCTCATTACCAACGCTTCCGGAACATATGGTTATTGTGATCCGGTATATAGAAAGTCAGGGATCCTTACAAAAGAATCAGATGTCTATTCTTTTGGTGTCGTTTTGTTTGAAGTGTTTTGCGGGAGGCTGTGTTTTATAGATGTACACAATGAAAGCCGGTTTCTACCTGAATTAGCCAAAAGCTGCTACAAAAAGGGTCAAATAAATGAGATTATGGATCCAGAATTGCAGAACCAGGTTGACTTGGATTCGTTAAAGAAGTTTTCAGAGATTGCATTCAAATGCATACATAACACTCGTAAGAAACGACCCACAATGCTTTGGGTGTTACAAAAATTCGAGGTATTATTGAAATTGGTGAACACTATAAAGGTTTCTTTGATTGGTTGAAAAAATACTCGTGAGCAATGACCCACAATATATATATATATATACATATGTTGGTACAGGAACTTGAAAAAACATTGGAAATACAAGTTCGTTCGAATTTGTCAAGTTCAAGTATTAAGAGATATCTTTGTGTGCTTGGTGAACTTGAGGACACAAGATTGAATATACAAGTGAGTTCAATTTATTTTGTTATAATGTTAAAGAGATTCATTTGATCTATCTCCATCTCCTAGTCTTATTTTGTTCCCTACTTCCCTCGCCAATCCACCACCTCAATATGAAACTAGTGAATGTGTATACACTACATTGACTAATTAAAATGATGAGTATTACTAGTCTTTCTTGGTTGAACTCTCTTAACACATATGAAATTTCTTTTGGTGCAGGACCCTGAAACACCATTGGATTTACAAGTAAGTTCAAATTTGTCAAGTATTAAGAGATACCTTTGTGTTTATATATGCATGCTAAATTTAGTGCAATAAACTGATAACGTGTTTGGTGAACTTGAGGACACATATAGATTGAATATATACACAAGTGAGTTCAAGGATTAGGTTGACTTGCAAACACCTTTTTGTCCATCCTTATAAATTTTCATTATTAATAATGCTTCAACTATGATTACAAAAACAATACCCCTACAATAAAAATTCATATCCTTGAATAGCACAATACATGATGTTGTTTGTTTCAAAAGTGGACTTTGGGCAACTGTCACCATTTTAGAGATAAAGCACAACCAAAATCGAGTTGTTGATGCAGTAAACTGGTAGAATAGGCCACTTCTAGTTCTCTGTATTCTTTGTTTGAGGTTTTTGCATGTTATATGTTTGATGGTATCCTGATGTGCGAGCATGGTTTGCTTATGTCTCACAGGCTCAAGATTTTGGGACACAAGGCACACAGATAAGGAAGAAGATGTGGTGGCAGAACAAGAAGAGAAACCTGATTGTTCTCGCAATGATCATCGGCTTGGTTCTCATTATAGTCCTATCGGCTTGTGGGGGCTTCAATTGTGGCAAGTGAGACACATGCATCTTTGCTTCAGGCATTTAGAATGGTAAAAATCTCATTCATGGAAAAAAGACTCAGGGCTCTATCTTCCCATGTTTATTTGTTTGCCAACGATTTTCTTTTGCTAGTTACTTTTTGGGTGGCAACGGTAGTTCTTTTGCCAATTTTATTTGGAAGCTTTGTTCCACTTATAGCAAGTGAGAAGAAGTTAAGGGTGCTGGGAGTATTTCATAATTGGCTCTGATAAATGCTAATAATGTCATTACCACACACACATATCTCTCTACAGTTCACTAGTTTAGACCATATGATTAATGATATAGTTTGCTGAGTACTTTAATTCTTTGTTATGATCTGGATTTCATATATTCTAGTTGGGTATTAATAATCTTGTGTCTGATTTACTCATGTTTGAATAATATCTCTGTTATATGTGTTCTTGAAGATCTTTGATGTTGTAGTATTAAATTTCATAAAATCCCTTGGTTTCTGGTTATTTTTGGCGATCATTAATATAATCCCTTGTTAGTTTAAAGTAACAAGTTCTTCACAACATTATATGTGTATGAATTATAGAGGATGATTTCTCACATTTAAGAAGATCAGAATCTTTATTGAAATTATAGCAGATTTCACATTTGTCTTAATAAAATAGCAGCAGCTGCTTCCTTCCTTTCTCATTCTAAGTTTTAGGATTTCTTTTATCACAAATTAAATAAAAATGTCCTTACTTGAAGACTTAAAAAGCCTACGTATACCCTTTGGTGATATTGAAAAAGCCACTAAAAACTTCACTACACTTATTGGAAAGGGTGGATATGGCTTGGTTTACAAAGGAGAACTTCTGCTTTCTGGTAAACTTACCACTGTTGCTATTAAGCGACTAGAGGTTATTTCCGGTCAAGGGTTTAAGGAGTTCTTAACAGAGATTCAGCTGCTCACTCGTTATAAACACCCAAACCTCATCTCCCTTATCGGTTTTTGTAACGAAGGTGAAGAAAAAATCCTGATCTATGAGTATGCCGAACATGGAAGCCTAGACAAGTACTTAAGTACCGCAGAAAATAGGCGTACACTGACATGGAAGCGACGGTTGGATATATGCGTCAATGCAGCCCGCGGTTTGAACTTTCTTCATAACGAGGCAGCGTCAAATGAAAGAGTTATCCACAGAGACATCAAAAGTGCAAATGTTTTGTTAGATCAAAATTGGAAAGCAATGATATCAGATCTTGGGCTTTCAAAATTAGGCCGTGCTAATGAGAAAGACACTTATCTCATTACTAACGCTTCTGGAACATATGGTTATTGTGATCCGGTATATAGAAAGTCAGGGATCCTTACAAAAGAATCAGATGTCTATTCTTTTGGCGTTGTTCTGTTTGAAGTCTTATGCGGGAGGCTGTGTTTATAGATGTACACAATGAAACCGGTTCCTACCTCAAGTAGCCAAAAGCTACTACAAAATGGGTCAAATAAATGAGATTATGGATCCAGAATTGCATAATGAGCTTGTGTAACACCCCAAGCCAAGGCTCGAAATATTACGGAAATCATATAGCACAAGGTGGAATTAATGTAGAACATGAACTAAATGCAAATAAAGATTCAGTGAATCCTTACAGAACGACAAACAAGTATCAAAATACATAAAGAACAAGTCATCATCAAAGATTACAACTGAACATCAAAAGATGGCTAACGGTTCAAAGTACTATGCAAAAGAAGGCAAATGGATCCTTGATCCATATAAGTCCAAGTCCGGGTTCAACAGCAAGCTAACAAATCGATCAAACTTCATGCCTTGGAATAACTTGGTTACCTGAAAAGTGTACTAAGCATAGTCAACACAAGGTTGGTGAGTTCGTAATAATGGTCCATAAGGAACCATCGACAATAAGCACAAGATACCAGTGGAGGCTAGACATGACTTACAGTGAGCCTCGAAGAACACATGTAACATCCAACAACAAGATTACACAAAGCAAATAAGAGTGTAATATGAATGCATAAATGATAAAAATATCAATGCAAGTACGAATGCATAATTAAGCCAACATGCCTATCTTATGCGTGAACTCAGTTCACCTATGCAACGATACTCACATGTCATCACAATGAACAATGTGGCATCTCAAAATCATCGGCGTATATATGTCTATATACCCGGATGGCATGTCTCCAACATCTCACAGGATAAGTGTATACATCTATACACTAGGATGTTTGCTTCCTCAACCGAGGGATTATGAACAATGTATGCAATGCTTACAATCAATTGTAAATGCATAAATCATGAACCAACAATCAATGTACGATGAACATGAACCAACAGTCAATGTACGATGAGCATGAACCAACAGTCAATGTACGATGAACATGAACCAACAGTCAATGTACGATGAGCATGAACCAACAGTCAATGTACGATGAACATGAACCAATAACCAACATTCGACAAACATAAACCAGTAATCACAATATAAACAAACTATACGTACATACACTTAAGAGGGTTATCCATTCTTCGAATCCCAGATGCTTATATATAGGGTCATCCGCAGCCTTCCCACCACATCTAAAACCCAATGAAGGCATAACCGACTTCCATGTATGTACGTTTATCCTAATATAAATGAAATACTTAACAAAACATAAACCAAGTCAACCGAACGAAATGAACCGTCACATCAATCCAACAACTAAACCAATCAATCAATGAGTACAAAAGCATAATCAATCTCAACCACAAATCTATCGTACAACAAATCATATAAAACTACAATGCACGTATAAATCATACGACTTTACAATGCACGTCATGTTCTATCTAAATCACAATATGTAACCAAAGTTTACCACATAATCAACCAATCACTCAAACAATAAAGCACGTATGTTTACACTTTTCAGCCCGAATCTCTATTGAGTAGGGAGCTACGAAACTCACCTGATCGGCAAAGAAGTTAAGTTTGATACAAAGTTGAGTTACAGTCGTTCGATGTTCGCTTCGCGTCCAAAACCTAAATATCGATCATATACATTCACATCAACACACATAAGCACATATACGTAGTTATTAAATATTCGGCAAAACCCTAATTAGGTTTCCAAAGTGGTTCTCGACGTTAAGTGACTTCTAAGACTCTTATTCATTGTTACATAAGATAAGAAGTGAATTAGATCAAAGCTCGACGCGTAAAAAGGTCCAGAAAGTCAAACTAGGTCAACAAGAAAAATCTGGAAAACACAACTGGCGTAACCTACGGCCCTAAGGGGCGTAGGTTACGCCCTTGCAAAGTCTGGTGTAAAGGGGGCGTAAACAGAAGCAGTTTGGCGTAAGATCATTTTGAAGATAGGGATAGGCGTAAGCTACGGCCAAATATGGCGTAACCTACGCCCAGGCAATTTAGACCTGGCGTAACCTACGCCTGGGTGGGGCGTAAGTTACGCCCTCTTCTGGGCAACTCCAAGTTCAGCAGCATCAGCAGCTACAAGTCCGACCCACACAACCCAAAAACAACCCAAATGACTTCTAAATCGATTTGTAAGTGTTAGCAACTTATTTTGAAGCATATTTAAGCATTATTACACATAACCACACTTAACCCACACCATAAATCCAATCTTTAACATCAAAATCATACCAAATCGTTCCAACCCTAATCAAAACCCTAGCTAAACCCAAAATCGGTTTCGACTCGATTTGCGACCCGAAATGGGTTGGGACCAACTAGAAATAGATAAATAAACATACAATGATGATTATGGAATGAGTTTAGCTTACCAAAAGTCCCTTCTTATGCTCAAATCCGAAAATGAACTAAATGAGAAAGTTCTTGCACTTTGTGATGATTCAACACTTGATATGATGCAAAGGAGATGATAAGGAGAATGATTCTTGCACTAGATGTCTTCAACAACACTAAATAATACTTAGGTTTTTGAGAGAGAGAGGGAGAGATGAGCTTGAGAGAAAGTTAGATAGATAGATAGAATAGAAATGAAAGGAGGAGGAAAGGATAAGGGGGGGAGAAATGGGTCAAGGCTGATGGGTCGTGGATGACCCACGGGCCGACCCGTTTCTCTTCTCAAGCCAAAACACAATCATTTATACAATTAAACGCCGATTAAACATACTAACGACCCGACTAACATACCACATAGTCATATAATCACAAAATGAACCCAATTATTTCATTCAACAAAATAGTTAGTCAAATTACACATAAAGTCAACGGGTCAAAATTCACGGATGTTACAGTAATGATCATCTAAAGAAACGATTTTAGAGATTGCATTCAAATGCATACTTAAGACTCGTGAGCAACGACCCTAAATGCATTGGGTGTTACAAAATCTTACGGTATTTTTGACTTTATTGAACCTTCTAAAGGTTCCCTTGAGTAGGGCTGTAAATGAACCGAACACTTCATGAACTGTTCGGCGGGAAGTTCGTTCGTTCGTTTAGTTAAACGAACGAACATGAACACAACTCTCGTTCGTTCACTTATGTTCGTGAACGATGTTCGTGAACATCCGTTCATTTATGTTCATGAACATCCATTCGTTTATGTTCGTGAACATTGTATTTGCTATATATACTAATATTAATATTAACTTAACAGCAGTCCAGTGACTTTTACCTGGATTCTGTTGATATCGGCTAACGATGTTTTGCGCGAACGCCACATCGGGTCTAGTGCATCTAACCGCATACATAATAGATCCCACAGTCGAAGCATAAGGAACTCTTTGCATACGCTCCACCTCATTAGGTGTAGTAGCACCCTGTTTGACAGATAAACTAAGTCCTTCTTGCATAGGTGTAAACCCACGCTTAGAATTCTCCATCTTGAATCGCTTCAAGACCTTATCAATATAAGCACTTTGACTTAGTCCAATTAATCGCTTTGATCTATCTCGGTAGATCTTGATTCCAAGAATGAATGCCGCTTCTCCTAAATCTTTCATGGCAAAACACTTTCCAAGATGGGATTTAACATCTTGCAACATTGGAATGTGTTTTTCTATGATCAATATGTCATCAACATACAAGACAAGGAAAGTAACATTACTCCCACTAGCTTTGCGATATACACATGGCTCATCGGGATTTTGAACGAAACCAACTTTTTGATTTCTTCATCAAACCGCTTGTTCCAACTTCGTGATGCTTGCTTTAGTCCATAAATGGACCTTTGAAGCTTGCATACTTTGTTGGGATGTTTGGATCAATAAAACCTTCAGGTTGATCCATATAGACTTCTTCATCCAAGTAACCATTTAAGAAGGCAGTCTTAACATCCATTTGCCATATCTCAAAGTCATAGTACGCAGCTATGGCTAAGAGAATCCTAATAGCTCTAATGTCCGCAACTGGAGAAAAGGTCACATCATAGTCAACACCGAAACGTTGAGTATAACCTTTCGCCACGAGACGAGCTTTATAGGTGTGTACATTTCCATCCATGCCCGTCTTCTTCTTGAAGATCCACTTACACCCAACAGTTTGAGCATTTGGTGGAAGATCAACCAAGCTCCAGACTTGATTGTCTTTCATGGATTTCATTTCCACCTTCGTAGCTTCAAGCCATTTGTCAGATTCCTGATCTGATAATGCAGCTTTGAAATTCGGAGGCTCATCGAGATCTCCTAAAACATTTTCTTCTACCATCAGACATAATCTGTCAGTAGGACGTTTTGTCCTTTCGGACCTACGAAGTGGAATCGCTTCATCATCATCGACTTGAGGTTCATCACTTTGAACATTTTCCCCCCCAAGTTGATGATTGCTAGGAGCTTCAGAAGGTGACACGTCTTCCTCTTGAGTCTCATCAAGTTCTACAACCCTCCCACTGTTCTCTGGAACTAATTTCTTTTCAAAGAATTCAGCATATCGAGCAACGCGAACAGTGTTTTTGACGGAATCATAGAAGTCGTAACCCATCGTTTCCTTAGGGTATCCGACAAAGATGCACTTATTAGTTATGGGTTCAAGTTTGTCAGGTGTATCGCGCTTCACAAGTGCCTCACATCCCCAGACTCTTAAGTAAGACATATTAGGAACATTTCCATGCCATAATTCATATGGTGTCTTGTCAACCTTCTTGGTTGGAACCATATTGAGAATGCGTACATCAGTCTCAAGAGCATAATCCCAAAATGAAAATGGGAGAGTCGTAAGGCTCATCATAGATCTCACCATGTCTAGCAAGGTTCGATTTCTCCTTTCAGACACTCCATTATGTTGAGGAGTGTATGGAGGAGTAAGTTGTTGGACAATTCCACATGCTTTCAGATAATCCTTAAACTCTTGGCTTAAGTATTCACCACCTCGATCCGAACGAAGAATCTTGATGGTTTTGCCGAGTTGATTTTCTACTTCATTTTTAAACTCCTTGAATGTTTCAAACACTTCATGTTTATGTTTAAGCAAGTAAACATAACCATAACGACTGAAATCATCCGTAAAGTTATGAAGTAGCTAGCTCCTTTTCTTGACACATGTCTAAATGGGCCGCAAACATCGGTATGAATGAGTCCAAGAAGATCTTTAGCCCTTTCTGGTTTATTCAGAAAAGGTTTTCTTGTCATTTTGCCGGAAACACATGACTCGCATTTATCAAATGATTCATCATTTAATTGTAAAATCCCTTCACATTGAAGTCTTTCAATGCGATTTTTGCCAATGTGTCCAAGACGACAGTGCCACAGATAAGTAGAGTCCAAGTTAGTCTTGGCTCTTTTGCTAACATTATACATTGAATTATTTGAATCACAACCACGCATATCAATTTCATAAATACCATCACAAGCAATAGCATCAAAATAATGAACATTATTTTTAGAAACTGAAATACCATAATCATTAAAAACATTAATGAATCCGTTGTCTTTCAACAAAGAAACTGAAACTACACCTCTAGTAATAGAAGGTGCATAATGACAATTGTCTAAAACAATAATTAAACCGGAAGGAAGAACTAAATGATATTCTCCAATAGCTTCAACAGGTGCTGGTAGACCATTGCCCACGAACAGCTGCAAAGCTCCGGGCTTCAGCTTCCTCCTTTTCCTAAGTGCCTGTAATTCATTACAGATATGAGTTCCACAGCCAGTGTCATAAACCCATGATTTGCGCTTAGTAAAGGAAAATAATTCAATAGTGAAGATACCTGAAGTACTAGCATTGCTAGCTTGCTTCTTCTTCACATTCAACTCGGCAAGATACTTGGGACAGTTCCTCTTCCAGTGCCCGACTTCATTACAATGATGACAGGTCTGGTCTTTAGCCGGATGCTCTTTCTTAGCCGGAGGGGTTTTCTTTGGTTTGGGGGGATTAGCAGCTTGCTTACCCTTGCCTTTACCATCAAACTTGCCTTTAGCTTGGTGCGATTTCTTAGCTTTCTGGATCCGACCCCACTTTATCATAAGGACATTTGGGTCATTGGCCTTCTTTGGAATCGTCTTCTCATATTCAATGAGCATAGCATGAAGTTCATTGACGCTTTTTTTCATAGAGTGCATGGTATAGTTTTGCACAAAACCCTCATATTCCTTCGTAAGGGATTGAGAATCATGCCAACTTTTACCTCTTTATGATAAGCGTACTCCATCGAATCCAATTTGTCAAAAATGCTCTTCATCTTCACCCTATAACAATCCTACAGGTGGCAGGCATTTGGAACAAAATCATGATGTACCTAAACGCGACAATGGAGAAAGGAATAGCCTGATACTCAATGGTCAAATGAGTCAGAACATAGATCATGCCTATGACAACGATGATAGGGTTGATTCTAATGCTTTAAAAGGTAACATAGATAATTATAAGAGTGTGAAACATCAAATTTTACTTGATATAATAGAACCGAATGTAACTTTTGTTATTATTGCAAGGGAGAGATGGCTTTTTTCGACTTGTTCATACCAATATTGATCAATTTTGATTACCCGATTAAATTTTAAAACTTACCAGAAGTATATGGGTCAACTGGGTCGACAATATCAAACAGGCCAAAAGTCACAAAATTGTATGCAAGTGCTTAAAACCTTCTAAAATCTTTCGCTACAAACATAAAATTGTTTTAACAATATAGTTTTTAAATATCTGACACATTTATCACTTATATTCGAAAAGATTGTTCAGAAGAAATAGCCGGTTAGCTTAACCCTACCCGACCCAAATGTCTCAAAATGTTGCCTGTTTTGACCCAAACCCTGTTACCAAACTTGTTACCCAACATGTCTTACCTGCCCATGTTGCCACTTCTAATTACTAGAGAGTAGAGACCTGATTTCTACTTCTTATAGATGCTAATATATATTATATCTACCAATAGAATATGGACCAGGTGTAAAGGACTTCCAAATAATTGGGGATGCAAAACCAGGTGCTAAACTTTTATGCTGTGCATATTCGGTTAATGGGACTTCACTAGCCATGTTTCAGGTGCAGAAGCTTCTAAATGCACTAATTATTCAACATACTTTTATTATACACTCTAAGGCAATGTACCTTCACTCTAAATTTATTTTATTTTTCTTACAAATGTTCCACTTTGTTAATACCCGATTCAATGGATTTTGGAAGGGTAGAACACAATTTACAAGTACGTTGCCTAAATAAGGCACAAAAGTGCAGTGCACTTGGAAACGTACATAATTGTCACATGCCATTATCCCTTGATTGATATACATCATATTTGTTTGCCTGTGTCAGTGGGTTCGTCACCTTCAGGACGGCACTAGAGAGTACATTGAGGGTAAGTTTTTAAAGACCTTTTTATGTCAGCGACTTGCATCATTTACTTGTGTATATCAGTAAACTTGTTTGACTACTCCCTGGTTTCCTTTAATCCTCCAATGTTTAAATTATGATTCTTGCACTACTAATGTCACAGAGTAGCGACGTATTTAGGTTGGTGATCGATTTTGGTAATTAAATCAATAATGCCCCTGCTTGGTAGTTAGACTTGATTGGGGATGGTGAAAAAGATGATGGGGAAACTACCTCATCAGAAAGTTTTCTATTTTTTTTTTTTTTCTTGTAATGGATTATAAGAATTATACTTTTTGACATGAAATGGACTTGGTGTTTATACTTTTCCGCAATCTACTAATTTGGTAATTATGGTATCATGCATTTTTGAAATGGACTGATCTGTTGAGTATAATTTACCAAAACAATCCACAAACTGAAAACATTGCTATTCTAACACATTAACTAATAAATGCGGATCTTCCAACCTGACCTAGCCTGCTTTAACCTATACTACAAAGTAACATGCTTCATGATAGTGCTTCCCATTCGATGTGGGATGTCGGATATCCAAATGGTAAGGCTGTAATTCTTTGAAGTGTCATAACTATCAATTGTTGATGAACCACAAGTTTCTGTATGACACAGGGGCCACAAATCCGGAATATATAGTTACAGCTGATGATGTCGATAAACTTATTGCTGTTGAGTGCATACCAATGGATGACCAAGGTCGTAAGGTACCTCTTAAACATTGCCTATACATTCCTTACAGTGGAAGTTTACCTTTTTGTATGACATACATAATCGCACTAAATGTTATCACTACATGAGGTACCACATTCTATTTAATGTTATGAAACATATATAACAGTATCAAACATCACGTAACACTATGAAATCACATGAAATCCTACCTACACATTTACATATTGTTATATTACGAATGGAATGGTAAGAACTGTATGATCTCAATCGCGTATGGCAGAGTAACTTTTTATTAAGTTAATCTTTGTTTCTCTATATGCCTAGATTAATACTATTGGCATGTAAAAAACATTAAATGTATCACGTGAATATCTTCTAGGGTATCATATCTCACCCCATTGTATGCTTCGTCTTTATCATACTTACTAATGATTGAACATGCTTTGAACATGCTTGCCATTGTTACTTATCGTGAAACTATTTTGCTGTCAGGGGCAAATAGTGCGACTCTTTGCCAATGAGCAGAACAAAGTAACATGTGGTAAGTTTCTTCAGCGTGCCGGTGAACTAATAATTTGCTGAAAGTAAAATTCCATGATTTCTTATTCCTATTTTTTGAAATGTCATTTGATGCAGATCCAAAAATGGAACAGGAAATTGACAATTATATGTTAGCTGGTGAAGCATCATTTGATGTTTCGCTTCTGGTACAGTTTCTTTCACTTTAAAGATCATTAGTAGGTGCATTATCGAATATATTAATATACTAGTTACATAAATTTGATGCTTTTCATAGTTTCTTATGGCTAGATTATTTGCGGAACAATATTCTTTCGGTTATTTACTTGTAACACCCGACACTTTTATTTTTGCAGATGGATTCCTTTGAGAACTGGGAACAAATAACGTTCTTTTTGACACGATGGAACTACCAAATAAAGATCAACCAGACCCAAGTTATTATCATCGACGAGATATATACCAATGATTTATCGGTACGTAAAACCGATGTTTCACGCATTTATGTAGTGGTGGCTAAAAATTATCAAGAATATATGCAGTGGTTGCAATTTCAACCCATTTACTTATAAATAGATTGATTTGAGTTAGGTATTTATATCTGATACAAATGGGTAAAATTTGAATTTTGTTGAAATGGGTAAAAAATGTCTATTTTAATGTATTAAACCTCCTTATTAATTTGTTGATTAATAGTATAGTTATGCAATCACCTTCTTATTAATTTGAGTACAGTGTTTTGGGTCAATCCAATCCAACAAACAAAAAGTTACCTGTTTACCAAGATCACAATTGCCCTTTTACCCAAAAAAAAAAACTTTTTAACCAAATTGCCCAACCCACCTATTTTGCCACCTATATTTTACACACAAAAAAACTAGCCATCAGATATTCAGATCTATTAAGCTAGTTGGACTTTCAACTCCTTTACACTTACTTTAAGGATGTGTTTAATTATGTGATTAATTGACTATCTAGGCATATTTGGCTTTACTGCAAACATACTTCATTCTCGGAATGAACAGCTACATTTTGTAACTTGTGAGAACAAGCAATGTTGGAAATATGTCAAGTATGATGGACTTGTGTTTTTAGCATTTCTATATTCCTAGTTTGCCTAAATTTAGTATATTTCATTTGCATCTCTATAACTAAGATGACAAGTTTGCAATGAAAAACCAAATATAACATGTTAGAAAGTCATCCCTTCTTACCGTATGTCTTAAGTACACTTTAACTTCGACAAAATATGAATCATGTTCTTTTGTTTTTTTTTTTTCAAACCAATGACTGTGCTTAACAGGTATACTAGAACATAAAAAGTTGCCGAAAATAGATGTAATTTTCGTGGGAAATATGGAGTTATAACTTTTATAAGTATCGGTTCTAGTACGTTTTATGTTTTGATATCGATAATTATCATCTTTTGTGTAAATATGTTGCAGATTAAAATCCCTTCGGGGGTTAATACACAATTTGTGTTGACACGTCAGAATGGTTCTTCACATACTTTCAGTACAATCAATGATATTCGGTAATACATTGACTTTACATTCCTATTTACTAGGTGTATGACTTTCTTGTGTCAGTAAAAACTCTGACTCTCCGGGTCATGACTACTTTTCAAATTTGAAATACAATGTACAAAGTTTTGATGCAAATTTGTAGAAACACGCCTAGCTTCAAATTTGACAGCATTGACCTCATGAAAATATTGATAACTTTGGTTTTTTTTTGTCACTTTAACCTTGAGATTTACCTTCTAATAGTTTACAAGGACTGGGGGTAACGTATTTTCTTTTCTTACTTTTGTAGAAAGCGCGACACCGTGGTGCTCACTATGAGAATGTTCCAAATAAAGGTATCTTTCAAATTTAACATTTTGACCATTCTTAAAGAGCTAATTTATCCCGATATTCAAAGAAGAGGAAACTTATTTAACTTGCTACACCCCGTTTTCCTAAAATAGGCATTGGACAAAAGAGGGAACGTCAGGGGGAGCAAATCGAGAAGTCCTTCGAAAGATAGGGCTTCCCGGACAAATGATGGAAATATAAATTATATTGTTGAATTGTAACTTTCTAATAGTGAAAGGAGTATTAGTGTTAATAGGTTAATGTATAAATACTCATTTTCAATCCATTTTTTCTTTTTTTGAACATTCCATACTTCACACTTTTAAGTTCACTTCCATCACTCTCTTCCTATCCAATAACCCTAAATTTAACTTGGATTCGTACTTAAATCAACTCGATTTGGTTGGTTGTTGCTCCATTTTACATTCTTTTTTGTGTTGAAGGTATGTATTTGTCGCTGTTTTTTGTGTTTTTTTTTTCCTTTTCATATAGTAAACAAATGTTGTATACTCTTATTAAATGTAAAAAAACTTTTGTTTATTTTTTAACTTTATTTTTAAAGAAGCTCTTTTCAACTTTTAAATTAGGGCTTTTCTGATGTAGAAAAAGGGGAGAACGATGGTGATATAGAGGAAGAGGTGGTTACGGATGCTGACGTAGTTAATTATGAGGATATAGGCATGGGGATAATGATGTCAAGGGATGGTTATTTTTGCTAATGAACCAATTAATAGTGAATCTAAATAACGATAACTACGTTAATTAAGGACGCCGCAATAGAAATGTTGTCGTCGAACACAATGTAGAGGTTGAAACTAATGTTGCACCACAAATATGTTGTGAGAAAGTTATTTCAGCAAAATGATACACCAACTGTTCGTAAAAGTAAACATGTAATTACAATGTAATAGCAAAATGATTATTCAAGTGATACTCAAAGAGAACAATTAAGAATATATCACTACAACAAATATGTTATTTATTAACACTCATTTCTTCGCATTTTTTAAAAATGTTAAGAAATTGTTAATTTGTTCACACTTATAAATGTGTGTGTGTGTGTGTGTAGTACATGAATTGAGTTGCCCTGATCTGAGGCAAAGGTCTGCTATTTATAGGCACCAAGGAGGGGTGGTCCTTGGTGTGTGACGTCTTGATGGCAGGAGACCGTTATTCGGTGCGTCGTCTAGTGTAACAAACTTTGTCTCTTTAGTTGACATTCAGTACGTTTCTGCAATGTACGAGCATGGACGTCACTGGGTCTAGGTACAATTAGCTCCGGATTAACGAGTAATGCCGCAGCTGATAATGATGTCCGTAATGAGTGCCGGAGGGCATACGTCATCAAGCCCCCCAGCCTAGTGTTGCGAGCTTGAACGTAAGGCTAGGCTTGGTTATGTTCTTACGTTGCTTTCTTTTCTCTACCGGAGGTGTTCCAGACATCAGGTGTTGTTTTGAAATTGTACGTGTTGCTTGTCCACGTGTCCTTCCCCTCCTAATTTTTTTTTTTTTTGAAATACGTGGTATTTAATGCATTGCCACGTGGCGGCCACGCTGGTAAAGTGCGATTACACGTGGCGTCGATCCACCTCACCTGTCGATTCGGTTACTGCTACAGTGCCGCTACAGTAGCTTCCCATCTCGCCTATAAATACCCCCCCACTTTACACTTTCCCCCCCCCCCCCCCCCCCCCCCCCCCCCCCCCCCCCCCCCCCCCCCCCCCCCCCCCCCCCCCCCCCCCCCCCCCCCCCCCCCCCCCCCCCCCCCCCCCCCCCCCCCCCCCCCCCCCCCCCCCCCCCCCCCCCCCCCCCCCCCCCCCCCCCCCCCCCCCCCCCCCCCCCCCCCCCCCCCCCCCCCCCCCCCCCCCCCCCCCCCCCCCCCCCCCCCCCCCCCCCCCCCCCCCCCCCCCCCCCCCCCCCCCCCCCCCCCCCCCCCCCCCCCCCCCCCCCCCCCCCCCCCCCCCCCCCCCCCCCCCCCCCCCCCCCCCCCCCCCCCCCCCCCCCCCCCCCCCCCCCCCCCCCCCCCCCCCCCCCCCCCCCCCCCCCCCCCCCCCCCCCCCCCCCCCCCCCCCCCCCCCCCCCCCCCCCCCCCCCCCCCCCCCCCCCCCCCCCCCCCCCCCCCCCCCCCCCCCCCCCCCCCCCCCCCCCCCCCCCCCCCCCCCCCCCCCCCCCCCCCCCCCCCCCCCCCCCCCCCCCCCCCCCCCCCCCCCCCCCCCCCCCCCCCCCCCCCCCCCCCCCCCCCCCCCCCCCCCCCCCCCCCCCCCCCCCCCCCCCCCCCCCCCCCCCCCCCCCCCCCCCCCCCCCCCCCCCCCCCCCCCCCCCCCCCCCCCCCCCCCCCCCCCCCCCCCCCCCCCCCCCCCCCCCCCCCCCCCCCCCCCCCCCCCCCCCCCCCCCCCCCCCCCCCCCCCCCCCCCCCCCCCCCCCCCCCCCCCCCCCAAGCCCCCCAGCCTAGTGTTGCGAGCTTGAACGTAAGGCTAGGCTTGGTTATGTTCTTACGTTGCTTTCTTTTCTCTACCGGAGGTGTTCCAGACATCAGGTGTTGTTTTGAAATTGTAGGTAGTTCGGTGAATACTGGGCTGCGGACATATGCTCTTTGATTCAAAAGAGACAGTACTGGGTAAAGGATCAACAAAGGTATGTAAAGCTGCATTACAACTGCTTATTGCAGATATATGGAAAAAACTGTAATGTACATTAGTTGAGACAGTTGAATAAATTATTATATTCCACTCTATAGTTGTAGTTATAGAATTATCAATTATGTGATGAACTAGAATCAACATATGGATTGAAGTCAAGTGATTAAACTATTTTTCCTCATCAAAGTGAACTCTATCTATTAATGTAATTATACATTTTTAGTTATTTTTTATAGTTTGTTTGTCAAACAGTTTTGTACTAACCGGAAGCTTTGGTTTTTGTTTAAGCATAAATTTACACGAGCCTTAATGTTATATTTATACTTAATTTCAGGGGGTTTTAATCTTGCTTAGAACGTGATCGGATTTATCGAAGACTTGCTAGCGGTTCCCAGTTGGTGTGGAGGTATGATCAACTTCCACGCTACCAAGTATATAAATGTGTGTGTGTGTAGTACATGAATTGAGTTGCCCTGATCTGAGGCAAAGGTCTGCTATTTATAGGCACCAAGGAGGGGTGGTCCTTGGTGTGTGACGTCTTGATGGCAGGAGACCGTTATTCGGTGCGTCGTCTAGTGTAACAAACTTTGTCTCTTTAGTTGACATTCAGTACGTTTCTGCAATGTACGAGCATGGACGTCACTGGGTCTAGGTACAATTAGCTCCGGATTAACGAGTAATGCCGCAGCTGATAATGATGTCCGTAATGAGTGCCGGAGGGCATACGTCATCAAGCCCCCCAGCCTAGTGTTGCGAGCTTGAACGTAAGGCTAGGCTTGGTTATGTTCTTACGTTGCTTTCTTTTCTCTACCGTAGGTGTTCCGGCTAACTTACAGGTAGGTTTTAGCTTCCGTCGTATATTTTTTGTTTAGATCCGTAGGGTACATATTTTGTCGTTGTAAATGGGTAACAGGAGAGATCTAAAGATCACTACGTGCGGTATATGCCGTGATGATCTGGTCTGGTTTTTGGAGAAGTACAGGTTTCCGTTAGGGTTAGGGTACACCGTCCCTCTTCCGTCCGATACAGCCGCAAATCCTCCGGCTGGGAAAATTACTTTATATTTTCATACTTTTTCATTAGGTAATATTCGTTTGCCCTTCACTAACTTCTTCTTAGCCGTCTTGAATCATTTTGGTTGTCATGTGTCTCAACTCACTCCTTTTGGTGCTGCTCGTATTGCCATGTTTGAGGCCTTATGTCGTGCTCAACGTGGGGAGCCTTCAGTTACATTATTCCGTAGGTTTTATAAATTAGGTTCTGCCGGTGACTGGTTCACCATCGAGAAGAAGGTTGGTTGTGCCGAGGTGGTGAAGGGTGTGAAAGATTCTCAGAAAGGGTGGAAGTCCCAATTTTTTTATGTGGATTCCTCCGTAGTACATCCTGCTTATCCTAATGCTCTAACTTTTCGTGATACTCTCTTGACTAAGGGTGCACTCAATGATCCGATTCCTCCCGACGGCTTTGATATTGCCCTATATAAACGTTTGCTTCTTGCCCCCGTGTTCTGGAGGCCGTTACCGGAGCCTATCTTGTTCCTTGCTAAATTGAGAAAAGACTGGCTGCATTCTCCGGCCACTCCTATAATCAAGGGTTTAGACGGGGAGGGTACGGAATCATAGGTCTTAACTACTTTTCATAAAGCTTTTGTTTGTTGATGTGCTTATGTTGTACTATCTTTGCAGTGATGGATTTTACTCAATTCCTTAATGCTGGTTACGAGACAGCAGACTTTCTGCCGGACGTGCCGGAAGGGCAGAAAGTTGAAACTCAACAAGCTCCGGTTTATGGTCCCGAAGTAATTGTCTTGGAAGAGCATGTTGCCTCTGCCGCCGCTGATGAGACCGATGGGTCCTCCGCTAGGGTGAGGGGTGACTTCAAGAGAAAGAACAAACGTGCTGTTGTTGAGGAAGGCGAGATTGTAGCTAAAAAATCCAAGAAAAATCATGGTGATGGGAATAAAAAATCCAAGAGTTCTGGCGTTGTTTTTAGGAGTTCTTCGAGTGGTAAGGGTCGCTCCCGGAAAGACTATGACATGACCCCCGACTATGTTCCGGGTAAAGGTAAATCTTATTAGCCTTTAAGATTTAATATAGGATACATCCCAAATTATGAAAAACAAAAAATAGGGTCGACTTGTATTTTTTGTTCTCTCAATATTTTGTTTCATTATTGTTTCTTGTTATTCTTGTTTAAAGTTATTGTTTGAATATTCAAACAAATCCTTCAGCTTTTTTTTTTCTTCAGTGGGAGGAAAAACGTGTTTTCTAAAGATCGAAATTTCTATTGAAATTTTAGTAGCTAAAAATGTCCTTACTTGAAGAGTCTGAGAGCCTACGTATTCCCTTTGGTGATATTAAAGAAGCCACTAAAAACTTCACTACACTATTGGAAAGGGTGGATATGGCTTGGTTTACAAAGGAGAAATCCTACTTTCTGGTACACTTACCACTGTTGCTGTCAAGCGACTACGAGTAAGCCTTTCCGGTCAAGGGTTAAAGGAGTTCTTAACAGAAATTCATTTGCTCACACGTTATAAACACCCAAACCTCATCTCCCTTGTTGGTTTTTGCTACGAAGGCGAAGAAAAAATTTTGGTTTATGATTATGCCGAACATGGAAGCCTAGACAAGTACTTAAGTACTGCAGAAAATAGGCGTACTCTGACATGGAAGCAACGGCTCGATATATGCGTCAATGTAGCCCATGGTTTGAATTATCTTCATTATGAGGCTGCAGCAAATGAAAGAGTTATCCACAGGGATATCAAAAGTGCAAATATTTTGTTAGATCAAAATTGGAAAGCAATGATATCAGATCTTGGGCTTTCAAAATAGGCCGTGCTAATGAGAAAGACACTTATCTCATTACTAACGCTTCCGGAACATATGGTTATTGTGATCCGGTATATAGAAAGTCAGGGATCCTTACAAAAGAATCGGATGTCTATTCTTTTGGCGTCGTTTTGTTTGAAGTATTATGCGGGAGGCTGTGTTTTGTAGATGTACAAAATGAACACCGGTTTTTACCTCAATTAGCCGAAGCTACAAAAAGGGTCAAATAAATGAGATTATGGATCCAGAATTGCAGAACCAGCTTGACTCCGATTCGTTGAACAAGTTTTCAGAGATTGCATTAAAATGCATACATAATAGTCGTAACAAACGACCCTCAATGCAGTGGGTGTTAAAACAACTTAAGGTAATTTTGAATTTGTTGAACATTGTAAAGGTTCCCTTGAGTACATACACTACATTAACTAAACTGATATTATTTTAGTCTTTATTGGTTGAACTTCCCTGGATATATTTTTTTGTTTTTTTTTTTTTTTTTTTTTTTTTTTTTTTTTTTTTTTTTTTTTTTTTTTTTTTTTTTTTTTTTTTTTTTTTTTTTTTTTTTTTTTTTTTTTTTTTTTTTTTTTTTTTTTTTTTTTTTTTTTTTTTTTTTTTTTTTTTTTTTTTTTTTTTTTTTTTTTTTTTTTTTTTTTTTTTTTTTTTTTTTTTTTTTTTTTTTTTTTTTTTTTTTTTTTTTTTTTTTTTTTTTTTTTTTTTTTTTTTTTTTTTTTTTTTTTTTTTTTTTTTTTTTTTTTTTTTTTTTTTTTTTTTTTTTTTTTTTTTTTTTTTTTTTTTTTTTTTTTTTTTTTTTTTTTTTTTTTTTTTTTTTTTTTTTTTTTTTTTTTTTTTTTTTTTTTTTTTTTTTTTTTTTTTTTTTTTTTTTTTTTTTTTTTTTTTTTTTTTTTTTTTTTTTTTTTTTTTTTTTTTTTTTTTTTTTTTTTTTTTTTTTTTTTTTTTTTTTTTTTTTTTTTTTTTTTTTTTTTTTTTTTTTTTTTTTTTTTTTTTTTTTTTTTTTTTTTTTTTTTTTTTTTTTTTTTTTTTTTTTTTTTTTTTTTTTTTTTTTTTTTTTTTTTTTTTTTTTTTTTTTTTTTTTTTTTTTTTTTTTTTTTTTTTTTTTTTTTTTTTTTTTTTTTTTTTTTTTTTTTTTTTTTTTTTTTTTTTTTTTTTTTTTTTTTTTTTTTTTTTTTTTTTTTTTTTTTTTTTTTTTTTTTTTTTTTTTTTTTTTTTTTTTTTTTTTTTTTTTTTTTTTTTTTTTTTTTTTTTTTTTTTTTTTTTTTTTTTTTTTTTTTTTTTTTTTTTTTTTTTTTTTTTTTTTTTTTTTTTTTTTTTTTTTTTTTTTTTTTTTTTTTTTTTTTTTTTTTTTTTTTTTTTTTTTTTTTTTTTTTTTTTTTTTTTTTTTTTTTTTTTTTTTTTTTTTTTTTTTTTTTTTTTTTTTTTTTTTTTTTTTTTTTTTTTTTTTTTTTTTTTTTTTTTTTTTTTTTTTTTTTTTTTTTTTTTTTTTTTTTTTTTTTTTTTTTTTTTTTTTTTTTTTTTTTTTTTTTTTTTTTTTTTTTTTTTTTTTTTTTTTTTTTTTTTTTTTTTTTTTTTTTTTTTTTTTTTTTTTTTTTTTTTTTTTTTTTTTTTTTTTTTTTTTTTTTTTTTTTTTTTTTTTTTTTTTTTTTTTTGTTTTTGTTAAGATATTCATTTAATCTCTCTCAATCACAAACGAGTTAGTGTGTGTGTGTGTGAGCAGAGAAAAAATACTAAAAAAACATGATGGAAATAGATGGTGAGACTACCCTGATGCAAGAAGTTTTTTGGATGGCCTGTGCATTAGATTATGCATCAAGTAGAATGTCTTGAAGATTGAATTCCTTTATGGGACCTTGCTTAATATAGTTTCAAGGGTTGTATGCAAATAATGTTGTAGGATTGACTATTTATTTACTTGTATGTCAACGGTTTATGCGAATCACGGTAATGTTGATGGAATTGATTGATTAACCTTTCTTCGTGTGTAACTGATTTTAATGATTTTGTTACAAAGTGGCATTCGTTCATTATATTTAGGGCTGTTATTGATATTAACATGTGTGAACTCTAAATGAATTCAATATGTTTGTCCTGTTTTCTCATTCAGTTATAACTTTTAAATACTTATATAGTAGAGACTGCTGTTTACAAAACTCCGGTGCTAGTCATTTACTCAGTCTCGCTCTGCTCTTTTTCCCAATCTTTGTATTTGGTGTTTCACGGCTTAATTAACAGCATTTGGTTTTTGAAAAAATACTTTAATTATATTCGTAAACCATCTCCAAGGTGGCTTAGTGTCCAGAAGGTCTCAAAAGAGCCCATGGTCCGAATCTCACTGGGTAAACATCTTAGGATGGCCAGGGAAACAATCTAGGAAACGATCATGGGAATAGCGGTTAGACTGCGTTCCATAGAGCCATCGATTCGACTTTCCCCTTGTAGCTTGAACATGGATCCTTCTTTGTTTACTGCTTTAATTGTGATCGTAGTCTGTCGTAATAGCTGGTAGTAGTCCATATGAAAAGGTTGTGGCAATGTTCTAAATTATGTCTCTATGAAAAATCAAGCTTTATATTATCCTACACTTGTGTAAATTTGAGCTTCAAACTATTTTCTGTTTCGTGTATTCTTGTAATCTGCATTGTTTGCAGTTTAATGCTCATCTTTTGGTGATATATAGGTTGCCAATGTGTTTGTTGAGAAATATTTTCACGTTTTACACCAGGCTCCTCATTTACTGTATAAGTTTTATAAGGATATCAGTAAAATCGGGCGTCCCGAGGAAGATGGTACAATGAGCATAACCACTACTATGCATGTATGGTCTCTGTTCCCCTCCTTTATTCATTCGATTTGATGTCATACATCTGTTTTTTCATATATGATTTCAGGAACTGTTTGTACATTTACAGACATTTATTGGAACGATTACTTTTTAGTTTAGATACGTAGATCGGTGGACACAAGCTGAGAAAGAAATTGATTTCAACTTCTTTACCCAAAAGAAATCTGTCAATAAAAGTGTTTTGTTCTACATGATTTGTGATCTTCTGCTTCTGATCGGGTGTTTTTTTGGATTTGCAGGATATTAATTCCAAAATATTATCTCTCAACTATGATCAGATCAGGGCTGAGATCAACTCTGTTGATTCACAAGATTCTATGAATGGTGGAGTCAGTGTCCTAGTCACTGGGTACATGACTGGAAAAAACAATGTTCGTCGAAAGTTCATCCAATCTTTCTTTCTCGCACCACAAGAGAAAGGCTACTTTGTCTTATTTGATATCTTCCGTTATGTTGACGATGCTTTTCATATTGAAGGAAAAATTGCTCCTTCAGTCTAAATTGAAACAACATGCATGAGTCTAAATTGATCTTTTAAATATATATCATTTTTTACCCACGTATGTAAATGCTCTAAGAGCGCAGTATCGTAGTATACGAATATTTGAGTTATTTGTTATCATGTCCGCCTCTAACGTGATTACTCTTTCACACTCTTATCTATCCAATTCTTCTTTAATTTTTGGGTATATTTGGTACAAAAGCTTATAGTTTGGGTTATGGCTATGGGCTTGGGGCTGTAGCTTGAAGATGAGGCTGGAGCTGTGACTTTTATTTCAAACCTTCTTACACAAGCTTTCTTTTCGAGGCTTTTAAGAGCTTTTTGGGGCCGTGACTTTTGACTTTAAATACATATTTAAACAAGACGACTATTTTAAAAGGGGTTAATTTTTAAAAGCTCGGGCGGGACAAAAAAAAATTTCAATCACTGGGCCTGTTAAAAAAACAAAATGGGCTGTACCAAAAGCCCATATATAGAGGCTTACCGACAATGATATTCCGCCTCGTTCTTTTTACTGAAGAAAAACCCGAATTAAAAATTAAAATCAAAATCAAAATCTAAATATTTAAGTTTAATATTATTATTTATGGAGCTTAATTCACAAACCCAAAAAAATTAACATTAATGGAGTTTGAAGAAGAAGCCAATGCATCGGAAAATGTTTCTGATCATTTTATATGCGCTGTTTGCTTGTAATGTCTTCCCACACTTTATCTTTTATTTTATATTATTTTAAGCTTAAGTTCGATTATTTCAAATCAAATAGTTGTCTTAGGTTTTTTTAGTAGGTCCATTATAATTCATAAATACTCAATTTGATTATTGTTTTATTGATTTCTATGCTAATTTGCCAAATCCGTTTTGAATTTATTTATTATATTAAGAATTATTATTACTCCTATTATTTTGATGTTGTTATACAATTTCTAGGAAACTAAGTTGATTATTTGTAGTTAAGCTGCATTTATATTTTTTTTATTACTAAATGTAGTTATGTTAGTAGCTATGGTGTGGTGCAAATATGAACTTGAAGGTTTATATTTCATATTTTTTGGCTAATTGTTTGATGATTGTAACATGTTTATTTTAGTAATTTCAGTGGTTGTTTTTACTATGTTGATCCATACTTGTGTGTGTGTGTGTATATATACATATATAGGTAAGTTGATGGTTCACATAGGAAAGGGTCTTAACGTAGAAGTATAGGAAGCGCTTTGGTTGCTTTCACTCGTTGACTTGGTGCACTTTGATGCACCTGACGTGTCATGGTCAAGGTTAGTCAGGTGCATTAAGGTCAAGCACCAAAAGGTGCATCAACGTCAAGAGTTCTTCCTACCGGAACCTCACCCTATATATGGGCTTCTAAAATACAGTAGAACTTTGCTTTTTCATTTGGCCCGACTGTTTTTTTGTACATTGATCCAATACGTCAAAAGATGGTATGGTATAACATGTAAATTTAATATTTTTATGTAACATCCAACGATATATTAATCTAACGTTTTTATACATAAAATTGATATAAAATGTCACTTTTGATTGCGGTTTCTTAAATAAAAAATAACCCGAACATGACAGGTACCATTTTTTAATGACTCAAATGTACATAAAAGATTACGATGACTACAAGGAGACACTTAAAAAAGTATGTTTGTATTTTACAAAAAATAGTTATAAGCTGTTCATATTGAGTGATTGATTGCCTGTTTCTTTCAAATTGGTAACGACCTTTATGAACAAAAGATTTTTCCTTTATATTGCAGGGACCTTCTCTTCAAACCTATTGTTCTAGGTAAGAAATGCTTAAGATTTTGCCACTTGTGTAACTTTGGCATTATGAATATATATTGCTAATGGCGCTGTTCTTGTTAATTATGCAGTTTGTGGCCATGTCACATGCTTCTGGTGTTGCCACTGCTCAATGGATATGAGGGGTCAATCTCATTGTCCGTTATGTAGGAACCCTTATCGTCATTTTCCAGCCATATGTCGGATGCTAGACGTATTCCTCAAGAAGATGTATCCGATTTCTTATGATAGAAGGAAAAAACAGACTCTTGGTAAACTATATATAGTCAACTAGTGGTTTTTGCATTTATAGTTCATAAGAGTTGAAACTACTTAAAATAAATTTCATCTAGCCTTTTTTTTGTGAAATAAATTTTTGTTTACATGGTATAGCGGATGAAGACCAAGGCTCATTAGGCTTTGCAGTGGACTTGGATGAAAAACTAGACGATCTAAGCATGGTGGACCAACCTTCTCATTTAACTTCTGAAGATAATGTGTCGCTAAATTCTTCATCTAATGAAGAAAATAAATCAAGTGGCGAGGATTCCGGTGGAAATTGTAATCAAGTAACAGTTGCTGATGTGCTATGTGCAGCTTGCAAGCAACTGCTATTTAGGCCTTGTGTTCTTAATTGTGGTCATGGTATGGTTACTTCACTTCATGTACTTTATTATGGGCAAAATTACTAGGGATTGTGTTCAACTTTAAACTTTTTGCTATTGTTTGTTTCTTACTCCAAAACTTACATCTGAATGCTTACACGTCAAAAACTTGCTATTGTATATACCCAGGGGACCTCTTCATTAGGTCGTCAGATACAAAACGATGTGGTGGCCATTGTGCTGCGACATCAGCTGCCACACCATAGCCGCACCAATATAACAGGTGCCACATCACACCGGCAGCATGTTATAGGAAGTCATACATACAATAGTATATTTGAAAGTTCTTATGTACAATACAAAGTTTTTTTGGTCCAATACATACAATGTCAAAAGGTATAAAGTTGAATACATTCATATGTAGTTTGCCCTTTTTAATAAAATCTCATTATACACAGTATTTTCTTATATTATTTTTTAGTTTACTGTGAGGCCTGCATCACCATACAAGAAGATGAGGTGATTAAATGTCAAGTATGTCAATGTCGTCATCCAAGTGGATTTCCAAAAGTCTGTAAAGAGCTTGATTACGCTCTGGAAGAGCAATTTTCTTCAGTCTATGCACTTAGAAGAAGCAGTACACAGCTTCGCCAAGAGCATACCCAAAATGGAAGTTCTTCCAAGGGTGAGTTTTGAACTTTTGATGGTTTTATAGCTACGCTTGCATCTAATTGGATCCTTATCTGAATTACGATATTAAGGAAGTGTCTGATTACTTTTCGGAGTTTTATTGTTGTTCACGTATGGTGCCTAGGTAGGGTGCCGATTGGGTTGAAACCGAATTGGGCTGAACCGAACTGAAATTTATGAAATTGAAATGAAATGGGGACTGATCTTAACTGGTCCTAAAATGGACTATGAACATAGTACAAACTCTGGATTTTCTAGTTTAGAGCAATATAATATAGAATTATGATATTTCAAGCTTGAGAACATAATTTTAAATGTCTTGATTCAATTTCAGGCTTGGACAAACGTGGGACTGTTTTTTTAAGATTTCTAGAACAGAACCTTATTTACCCAATTTCCTTTTTCCAGTTTTGGAATGTCTGGACCAAAATTTGTACACCCCTAGTTCCTGTATCTGTATCTGTAGTGTATTATTATTGAACTTTTGTAGCGGTGCTAATAATATCTTTGGATTGATTAACAGCCAATGATCAAGGTCCCGAGTTCTCATATCCAACTGATGAGAATTTCCTTCAATGGTGGACTGTTAATGGCTCAAAGTTCCATCCAAGTGCTGGTTGTGATATGTGTGGGGTAAGTTTTTTCTTTATTTCCCTTCATCATTATCTTATACGAATAATAAGTGATGTCTTTTTAGGCATATAAGAGAATACCATCTCTTTCTAGGTAGTGGATGTTTATACCAAATTCCTCTTAATAATGCCTCGATAAAAATAAAAATAAATAGATCATCTTCCATAATGTGATCAAATATGGTAAACTGTTTATGTTTGTTTCTACTGCTACCTTTCATCACATTATCTGTGAGGAAAACATATGCACTAGATATGACGTGAAGTTAGGTCATCTCTCGTGTTTTTGACACACTTCCCGGTTATTGATCCAGGAACCTATAAATACATTCTAAATTCATTAATATGAAGGACACAAAAGCTAGAAACGCACACGCTTATCAAATATCAAGGGACCGCTTTGCCAATTATCAAATACAGGGGTGTCAAGGGTAGATTTGCCAAACTTGCAAACCACATGTGCACCAATAAAATCAGTTGATTATTAGATACAAACATAAGAATACATCCAACTGATTGCCTTTTGTTGACACTACAATGTTTTGTTCCCTCTTTGTATATATCTATTGACTTCTAAATTGACCATTTAAAAAGTTGACCTTTTAATTGGAACATCATCAGAAATCAGATATTGCAACCTATGCTATACCAATGCTTGAAATGAAGAATTTGATCCTTTTCAGGTATGTCCAATAATTGGAGATAGATATCAATGTAAAGATTGCACGGAAAAAAGCGGTTATGATCTTTGTGGAGATTGTTACAACACGGGTTCAAAGCTTCCAGGCAGGTTCAATCAGAAACATACTCCACAACACCGGCTTGAGTTGGTAAAACCAGCCATAAATCGAGATGTTATATACAGATTGTTAAGTGGACAACTGGCTATTGTTTCTGCTGCTTCTCGAAGTCTGGCTAGCACTGGTAATGAGAGCCCTGAGTTTGCATCGTTTTCCCTTGATGATATTGGTGGAGATGGAGACGGAGACGGAGATGGTGATGCTGCCGTTGCTGCTAATGATGATGATAATGGCGTTGATGTGGTGCCAACCGAGTCTGCCAGTGATCCAAGAGAAGGTTGAAATTACAACCAAACTGCTATGTGAAAGGTGGATATGCTTTTAAGCTTTCACCGGAGGTGGCAAAATGGGTGGGTGGTGCCGGTTGACTTGAAATACTTTCTGTCCAAGTTTTTTTCTACCTTGTCATATATGATTACAACGTACAGTATTAAATCTACTTTTTAAATAGAATGAGTTATAGGAAAGAAAAATAAATAGGGGGACTCGATTTGTATGACCCTATTTCTTTATAGCTAGTTATTTTCTTTTATTTTGTACATGTTTGTTTGACCCATTAGAGATCAAACATAACCCAAATCGCTTCATTCATACCGTCATACGTACACGAGTTCGCTTGTCACCTCTACCTTCTTTTTTTTAATTGTATGGTGATTGTCACGAATACTTGGTGAAAGGAAGGTAAATGGTCTAGGCGAATAACATCATTGTTCAAAGTGATGGTCTGTATGAAACCATTAGGCGACATCGTTGTTCAAACTGATGGACTGATGGTCCGTATGAAACCATTTATAGGATGTGATATGAACAACTTATTTTCACTCTTTTCATGATCTTCTTTTTATAAGAAGATAAACTGTAAATGTTCAAACAAAAAGTAATTGTGGTGCATGAATTACTTCACTTTCAATATCGGATATCCTATCTTTTTGATTACTACTAAAATATGGATGAGCCGTTGCTCGAATTGTGTTGATCTGGTAAGCTCTTAGTTACTTATCGTAATCGCAATTTGACTTATTTTTAACCATGAATTACTTGATATGGCCAACCCAATGTCCATCTCTAATAGATCGATCGAATGGGACCCAAATATACCATATTCTTAGCTTCATATTATTGATTGTGATTAGTGCAATGTGAACATTATTGAAGACTTTCTCATATGATATTGGGACCCAAATGGTGGGGTAAATTTTTTGTGATTACATTAATTAAACTTATGTATCATATAATATAATAATATAAAAATAATATAATGAAAATGAAGGTTAAATGGGAATCCTATTTAACTATTCACGAGCACGAGTGGCCATTCCTCTTGCTCTCTCTCTCCAATCAATGTACCCCGCTTCATCCTAATTCTTTATTCGTTCAAATTACAGCATAATTATATTCTTTGAATTTTTAATTGCCACTTTATAATATTTTCTATTAGTTAAAAAATATAAGATTGTACCACAACAGTACAACACTTTGTTTTATTTTTATATTTAACTGTAAAATAGATAAATAATGATTAAAGTGATTGTTGATGTGTTTATGACATAATTTTGAAGGCATACTTAAAGATAAAACAGTTTAAGAGTAAGGTTTGAATTCAAGATTTTCAAAATATTGTACATAAATGTTATAGTAACTAGTACGAGTATATAACAGATTAACATCTATGATACGCTTAATTTGGGTGAGCCTTTTGTGATGGCTTTTATTGTTAAACTACTTGTTAGGCTGTCTGTTTTAATTCTTTTTTTTTTCTTGTCATGATTTCAAACAAGTATTTACATTCTCATTTGTTGTTTGTTTTGGACAAATACTTATACGAGTATTTCGGTTTGATACCTTAGATTCAAATTCAACCAAAAGCTTAGAGCAACATCTCCAATAAACGTTAGATGAAAAAAATTTCTGGAAAAATTTCTTTCTTAAAAGCTTGATACCATTAACTGCAAAGGTTTTTTTTTATTTATCAAAAGCTTGACATCTATCAACCTATTGAACAAAAGCTTTTTTAAAATCAAACTATTTAATAAAAGAAAACTACCAATAGAGTAGATAACTCATTATAAAAATTGAAGTTCTCTGAATCACCTGTAACGGCTTATGATCTACATCTCGTAGTCTAGAGTACGTGCAGGACTTCATCATTATACGGTGAGGTGTTCCCTAACGTCGAATACCTATTAACTGTTCAAAAAAAATTATAAAAATTGAAGTTAATGAATTTATAAAGTGCCAATCAAAAATGCTAAATTTTGTTTTTTCTTTGGAGATGCTTTTAGAAATAGTTTAGTATATTTGTTGTGCAGTTTCTCCATACTAGGTATTGGATGAAGAGGCTCTCTAACGTGAACTCGATTAACACAACATAGTCTAAAATTAAAACTATACTTCCATAAAATTAATAAAATACTAAAATATAATTCCAGAAAAATGAAGTAAAATACTGAGTAGTGAGTACTATTTAAAGAGAAATGGTGTACTCTCTACCTTTAACTTTATACACATTATATTACAAATCTTTCCCCCCATTTCCAAACCCCCTCACCTCCCTCTCCATTTTCCATTTTAGACAAATTTTTAAGTAACAAAAACCGAGCATCATCAAAAATACACACACACAAACAGTATATATAAGTATATATAATCAAATAAACAATCAATGGGAAAATACATGAGAAAACCAAAGTTAACTAGAGACAAGGTGGCCATAGTCGAGGTTGTCGTATCATCACCATCATCTCTAGGCGTTCGAACTCGTGCCAAAACCTTAGCATTGCAAAAACTTCAAGATTCTTCAAATTCAACCATCGAAACGTCACCGGAGCTCCGCCGTGAACTGGGTTATCTTCAGTTACGTAGCCGGAGACTAGAGAAGCAAAACCCAGATCGTGGTTTTCTAAATGGGTCGGGTTTTATTGTGACCCGAGTTGAAAAAGAAGAACAAGAAACAGAGGAGTGTTGTTATTTTGGTGAAAATAATGTTGAGCTTGATACTAGAGAAGAAAGGTAATTTATTTTTATTTTTTGATAATATTTTTTTTATATAAGATACTAGTTTTGGACACAAACACTTTTTTTCACCACCTCTATCCATCCATATAATAATAAACAACATAGTTTATAGAGTTATGAACTTATGATCAACATATTTAGGTGTTTCTAAAATAAAAAAGGTTAGCGAAACAACTTGTTGTCTGTTTGTCTTTTATTTCTTTGTAAAATGTTTTAAGTGGAATGAAATATCTATCCAAAGATAGTAGTAATTTTGTTTTAAAAAAAATAATTTAAAAATATCCTATTTCATACTTTACATATTAGAAACCATATGAATTATATATGTGTAACAAATTCCATTTAGATATATGCTACTCTATTATTATTTATTTATTTTCTTGATTATATGAAGAAATATGGAGCAAGTGTTTTTGTATTTGTTTACTTAATAGAAAATATAATAAAATAAAATAAAATAAAATATATATATATATATATATAGTTTTTGCAAAAAAATGTGACTAATGTTGTTTTTATTTATTTAAATGGTAGTTTTTATATACTTATGTTTTTAAATACACAAGATTCTGAATGCATTTTTGTGACTTAGCTCAAAAGCTAACACCTTATTTTTAATGTATATTACCAATTAAAGAAAATGGTTTTTTTTTTGTGATTCTTCAAATGTTTGCTTGATTTGTTTTGTAGTTTTTAAACGTCTTAGTTTTGCTATACAAAAAGGAGTGGCGGCGCAGCTTGTTGCCCGTTTGCCTTTTATTTCTATGTAAATTACTATATCTATTAATTAATTTTAATAGCCATAGTGATATACAATAGCCCCGTAAACAATATAATCAAATTAAACCAACATTTATTTTTCAAAAAAAATAAAAAAAATAAACAATATAATCAAATTACTATTTGCCCCTTTTTTTTCGTATATATATTTTTTAAGAACTCTAAGAATTTGGAGTATCTTAACCAAAGTACTAAACTCTAGCCTAGTAGCCTGCCTCTGCAACTTATTTTAAGTTGGCACTATGTAGTCCGACCGAATAAAGGGTAACCGGACCAGACTATCCGCGGCGATGTCGCCGCTAATGAGGGGGGGCCCGCTAATATTCTGTCAGATTAGACGTAAATGACATGGGGCCCGCACTTTCCGCGGCGATGTCGCCGCGGAAACTTTTGTCTTTTCCGACTTTCCACGGCGACATCGCGGCGGAAAGTTTTTGGTCCAGTTACCCTTTATTCCATGGTCGGGGTACGCGTGGCGTATTTTAAGCATGACTGCATCCTACTAGCTAACAAATATGACTCTACAATCTGGGTTTCTTACTAACAAGAGAGGATGTAATATAGAATTATTGATTATTTTTAGACATATGTTCTTTAGTCAAATATTTCAACTTGAACATATTTTAATAATTTTATATAAATGTAACAGCAATAATGTTACACTCTTTTGTTTTGGCTTCATTGCTTTGTTTGGCTGCTTAATGCATAATTTATTTGATAGTAGACTACTAGAATAAAATATCATTTGATGAAATTTGGCCGAAGATTTAAAAGAATCGGTCCATGTTTGGGCATCGATGTACTGATTGTTCAAGTAGAAAAAATATCAAGTGTCGGCAAATTTATACTCACTCCATCTATTTCGTTTATAACTTGCAAATACTTAAAAATTGGGACGGAGTGAGTTTTAGACATGTTCATGTTGTCGGCCGTGTCGGCTGACAGCGAGTAACAAAAAACCCGAAAACGATTTCCTTTTAGGGGCCCTTCTAATTTGTTTTACATATATGTGATGAGATGTTACAGTGTATGAAATTAAGGCCTGGTGTATTACTCAGATGTTATCAGCCACATGGTCTCATTTAATTATGAACTGTTTCCTCTTTCTATATATATCAGGTCACTTCTTTAATAGGTGTATCTATAGCACTTGTTGCCTATCAGGAAAGAGTCAGCCCTTCTAAAGCTAAAATGTGTAGTGAATTTGTGATCCTTATATCTGGTTTGGATAATTGGATCTGTTGGTTAAGTTTACTAAAAATAACACCAAAAAACTATATATCAATTTATATTATCACTGCAAGGATAAGTCTTTGATCAAAGTTTAGTAGGTTTATTGATATGTTTTGAAGTGATTATTGCGACTTTGATGTTTAGACAATGAGAGTAGTTTTTAAAAAAAAGTGTTTAATACTGCTTATGTTTTTTAAATTATAAGAAACGAGAATAAGTACCCGCGCGTTGCGGCGGTGAGATGGTGGGGGTGATAGGTCATAAAGTGTGATAGCCAAATGCCTTAGCCGTACGGGCTCCGCTCTCGGATTTAAAAATTCGTCGAAAGTATATCGAATGACATCTCTAATGAAAGAGCATGAAATTTTAAGAACACCCATATAATTTTTATAATTTATCGATGTACGGTTTTTGAGATAAAAGATTTTGAATGAATTAGAGGAATAAAATGATTTATGGAGGAGAGAGAAAAAATGAGTGGTTGAGATTTGAGCAGAGAAATAAAAATGAAAGTTGGAAGTTGTGGTGCATTGATGTATGATACATCATGCATTATCATGTGTACATTGTTGAAATTGAAAGTTGAAAGTTGAAAAGTGGATTTGCTTTATAATATAGTATAGATATAGATAAACACTTGATTAAATAAGTTTAAACTAAACATCCCCATGTTTAGGGGCACACCAGACAAGACACCCCCTGAATAGCATGCATGAATAAAGGGGCCACATCAGTTTTTTTAGGCGCCATGTAGTCCAACCTAATAAAGGGTAACCGGACCGGACTTTCCCGGCGACCTCGCCGCTAATGAGGGGGGGCCCGCTAATATTCTGTCAGATTAGCCATTAATGACATGGGGGCCCGCACTTTCCGCGGCGATATCGCCGCGGAAACTTTTGTCTTATTTGACTTTCCGCGGCGACATCGCCGGGGAAAGTGGCTGGTCGGCTTACCCATTATTCTTTGGTCGGGGCACGCGGGGCGTTTTTTTAACCCATATGTAAGTAAATAGTACACAAACAGAGGACAATAATTGGATTTGTAACTTCCATTGGCATCTTTTTGACAAGTAAATTTTTTCCCTATATGTAATAGGATATTTAAGTTACCTCTGCATCTTTTTCCTTTATTGTCATTAGAAAATTAATGTTATTAATTTGGTTACTTAACATTAAGTTATTGTTATTAAATGTAGCGTTAAGATAAACCTACTCCTTAACTACCTTACATATTTGAATTACACTCTTATGAGTCATGAGCATCTACCGAGTTGGTTAACCTCACATTGACAGATTATTTGTGACTGTATAGATGTTAATTTGTTTGTTATTGCTAGAGTTCTAATCTCGTCGGTTTTTGACAATAAATCATGTATCATAACAGGAGCACTCGAGAAAGCACTCCTTGTAGCTTGATAAAGGACTTTAATAACGTTATTAGCACCCCCGATGGTTCTAATCAAATAACCCATAATTCTGTTACAATGAGCATGCCCTTGGCACAGGAGATTGAGGAGTTTTTTGCCCGTCATGAGCAGGAACAGCAGAGACGGTTTGCTGACAAGTACGCTATCTTAACCTAAGTTTTATTTTCTTTTTAAAGACAATTATTATTCACAAACCACAAAATTGTCCCTAATGAAACTCAAACCTGGTGGTTGCCACCTTGAATACTGCTAGACTAAAGGCCCTTTAATAAGCGTTTTTTCCAATTCGAGGTGGCAAATTTGACACATCATAAATTCATAATGGGTAGTTTTTGTATACGTTGAAATGGTTCATTTCCAAAAATTTACTTTCTTTTATTGATAACAAGATCTGGGACCCGTGTTAACACACCCGGATTATATTTGGTTCACATTGTATAGTCATAAAGAAGAATTCTTTTAAAAGTATTGATTTGAAAAAGTTAGCTACTCAAAAGGTAGTATTATTTCTTAAAATAGTTAGCTACTCAAAAGGTTTATGCATAATCTTGAGCAATAACTTTGACACAATTTTCAAAATTACATGTTACATATAAAACATAACTTGAATCAACTCATTCATAAGTAATGAGTGAAAATTACCACATTAGGTTCTTTTTTAAAGACTGATATTCACATGTGATCAAATTTAATTTTATTTTTTAGCATTTGCCAAAGTTCTGACCTTCACAATCGAGTACTATATATATATAGATCGACTATGCCCATTTTTTCGGTCTTGATGTTAATGTAGGTACAACTTTGACATTGTGAACGAAAACCCGCTTGAAGGATGTTATGAATGGGTAAGAGTAGAATCCTTATAATCAAGATGGATGGATGGATATATATGGCATTCAAGAAAGCTTGAAATTAAAGAGTGTTGGTGTATTTTCCCTTGGTTCTCCAGTGAAATGTAAAGGGCAATAACTAATAAATTGATTGTGTGATTTAATGATAGAAATCACACATTAACCTCTTAATTAGGGTAGAATGTGTAGAGCAAAACCATGTAACTTTGTAGGCTTAGTTGTTTCATGTTTGTCTAGATTTGCAAGTAATTAATAATTGCCAGAGTTTCATTTTTCATATCAAGATTTCTTTACATCTCATATATGAAATGCACCATTGAGTACCCCTGTATCTAAGATGTCATCCAAACAAGTGGTTCGAATTTGTAGAGGTATATATTGAAAGTCTGAGTTTTTTATTTATTTAAATGATGGTCATAAAGTTATGTTTTGCATCTAAAAGTGTTAAATAGGTAAACTAAGAATATGAGCTAGAAATATGCTCAAATTGATCCCATTATGTCACAAAACACTTTATTGTTCTATTTCAGGGGGAAAAAAATTGATTGTAATGATATATTTTAAGTAATCTTAATCCTTCACAGAGTTAATAAAATACACGTATAAGTATTAATCATACTTGTTAGTTGTTACAATGTAAAAACCTTATAAGATAATTTATATCTATATACATAATAAAACAGTAGTTATCCTGACTTTCTAAAGCTATCCACCTAAACTTAAAGTTATCTTTAAACATTGCCACATAGGATAAATCCTATGTGTCATCTCCATATTTTTTCACACATTTTCATTAAATAAAATTTTTTACATACATTGTAAATATGGCAAATATTTATATAGAAGAAAAATAAATATAAAATTTATATTTATATTTAGTGAGAAATCACGGCTAACATTGTATGATAAATATTTATTTTATTTTTTTTAACTATAAACACTTCATAATTCATGACTCATAATCCATGATATTTTATTACGTTTTCTTCTCTTTTTTTCTTTTCTTTTTTTACTATATACACTATTACACTTCATAATCAAACTATATATATGTCCGCATGGGTAAAACCACGTCCAAAAAGTTTTACAATTTAATATTAAATTTTATATTATTGTTACTATTACAATACTTTATTATGAAAAGTATTATTTACTGATAATTTTATTAATGTGATTAAATATTATTACATATAACATTGTTTAACATTTATTTTTATATCTAAAATAAAGAATATATGTCAAAACTTTATTAATTGATCGTTTTAAATAGCCGCACATCGTGCGGGTAAAAAACCTTGTAACTATATATACGTATATACTAATGCAATATTGGAACAAGAACATATACAAAACCATAAATGGTCACAGTATGTGGTCATCTGGACGTGTGAGCCCCTAGATGTGTATACATCACAGTTCGAGTCTTACAAGCAGGGGTTTTTCCCAATTATTTGGGTTTCCTCCTGAAAGGTATTTGGGGATGATCGCGTGGCTGCCACTGATTGCAAAAGGTGATGCCGTGAGTGATCCAAATTGCATTTAAAAAAAAAACTACACGCTACAAGAAAACTGAAATTTAATGACATTCTTAGAAAATGTCATTAAAAGTTATAAAAAATTATTAAAAATAATTAAACGTCAATGTCCAACCCAAGGCCTCAAGCTTTTCGCCTTCCCTTTGTGCAAAGCTTTTCACTTTCTCTTTGGACCACTAAACCAAGAGCTCCTTGAATATTTCATAGTTATTCAATGTCAAGATTTCGTCAATCGCACCTTTTGGCTATAATTAACCTAGTAAAGTGGGGTTCACCCTTACTTTGCTGCATCAAGATAAAACCCTGTAATAGATCAGAAAGATAAGTCACATGTGATGGTTTAAAAAATGTTTAATTTGTGTCCTTTTAAGTAAGTAACTAGCTAATCAACCCGGGTAACTACCCGGGCATGATTAGAAAAGTTTAAATAAATATTTCTATATTTGATACACTTAAAGCAATTACAATATTTATATTACGCATATTCACACTCGAGCTAATCAAATCCAAGTAATAAACAGGGGATAAGTATCCTGGAATGTAACAAACTTTGGACGAATATCTATGTGTATTGTATGTAAAAGTTCATACGTGGCAACCATATATAGCTGTCACTTGTTAGTTTTTGATTGGTCGGATACAAATTTTTACATACAATAGACATAATTTAAAGATAAATACATACAATGAACACAACTTTAGTTATTTCACACTATAGACATTCGTCCAAAGTTTGTTACATTCCAAAATACTTGTCCCAATAAACAGTCGCTTCTATCAGAATCTGAAATCATTACCACATGTTAATAACTCAACATATGTAAAAGTTCAACGATCGTATTGACTTGGATATCAGCCATATGTGGAAGATCTTTCACAGCAATTTTTTGGATTAAACCAATCACTCCAGACTCTTATGGAGTATAAGTTAAATAAAATCATAATAATTTTACGGCACACGCCAAAACCCTTGTACTCCAGCCTCTTGTCGTATTCTGTCATGGAACAAGAAGTCGAACGTCTTCAAGTAGAGCAGCACTGCCATTGCTCTTAATAGCTCAACTCAACCTGTGCACAATCTGGCATTTATCAAAAGGTGAATAATGATGGAAAGCAATGGATTAATGAAATATTAAGACAGATAAATCTTTTGAAACTTTTAATTCTTCTTTATTCCTGTTAATCTGTTTGCAAACCTACATGATTTATTAAGGTACAAGTCACCATAAGTCCATATTGTGCCCTTCTTGTACAACAACATCGATTAAGAACAGTGGTGGAGTCCCTGCTTCTGATAAACTGCAATGGCAAACCGTAAATGTTCATTTTTTAAACCCGAATTCCCTTTACCCTTCAAAAATGATGTGAGAATTGAAAATATGAAGTACTAATTAAAAATAACCTTTTGACACCTTCAACACTTAGTAATGACTATAGTGTAAAATGCATCCCACAACACCAACCAAACCAGCCGAGTAATCCGGGTAACTATTATTACAACCAACAAAATTGAAAAAGTTATAAGAAAATTAAGAAGAGAAAAAGAGGTCGAGTCATCTTGCTTCATGGCTTTATAATTTAAATGCGCTACAACAAAGAAATATAACAATGTGTAACTTAGTGAGAGCATAAAACAAAGACATAGCAATGTGCTCTTGGTCTTTTAGATATAGTAATCATGAATTCCAAAAACAGGTCGAGTCAGCTTGTTTCATATATGTTGTACTTGCAGTAACTATCGGCTTGCCTACCTGCAAACCGGGTAAAGAATGGGTTTGCTCCAACTCTTCTTGGGTCTGAAAGAATGGCTCAGCTTGTTGTCTACCTGTCTGCTTTGAAAGAAAATCATGAAATCTACATCAAAGATTATGATCAATTATGATCAATGTAAGCTTAGTGGTAAATTAGTATAGAATGGTACATTTTATGAAACATAACTACAAACAATCTGACATCATAAAAAAACAGATGAGAATATGATGCAACTAATTCGAGTGGAACTGAAATAAGACGACTCCAACCATATACCATTACATCGATAGTATTGTCTATAATACTAAGTTCCATATTAAAAGTCTTCTTAATATTAAACACTTCTATCAAACATTGGTTAAGTCAAATAATTGGACATTAGTTTAACTAAGTTCAAAGTAATAGCAGGCAAGAAAGGTCACAATACCAGGAGCCGCAAAATAATTAATTGTTAACTCTCCTAAAACTAATAGCATACTATACTTGGACATTAAAATACCAAATACTGGAAGCCTATCAACAAAAGAGGAGAAAAAGAAAAAAAAAATGTAAATTAATTTGTCTGGAGAAAAATGGGGCACAAACAATATATTTACCCAATGTATTTATCCAAAAACTAAAAGATTGATGCGTGTCACACCCCGTTGTAGCGGAAATTACAGGGTTAACAAAGAATTGCATACTAATCAGAAGGTTAATAGAGATTACATCCATTTATACCAATACAAGTCAATACAAGTACAATCGTTCAAAGTGTGGACCCCAAAGTACGGATACAAGTCATCCTCATTTGGAACTGGGCCCACAGAATACAAGTTCAATAAATTGGACAGTCAAATACAATTAAAGCCAAAAGCATGAGAGTCATCAATGTCTGATGCTAATTGTACGTCCAAAGTCAAAAGATTGGCCCTATAATGCCAAAGACGATTCCAAGACTTACAGATGATCACCTGAAAAGCATGAAATTTGAGAGGATCAACTATCGAAATAGTTGGTGAGTTTACAGTGTGTTTGACTAAAAGATCAATCGTCGTTTGTTGTAGTTATTTAATACTGGACGGTCCAGACCGAAGTCCGACCCTGATACGAAGACAAGACGGTTCAGACCGAAGTCTAACCTTAATATATAGACAAGACGGTTCAGACCGAAGTCTAACCTAAATATATAGACAAGACGGTTCAGACCGAAGTCTAACCTAAATATATAGACAAGACGGTTCAGACCGAAGTCTAACCTAAATATATAGACAAGACGGTTCAGACCGAAGTCTAACCTAAATATATAGACAAGACGGTTCAGACCGAAGTCTAACCTAAATATATAGACAAGACGGTTCAGACCGAAGTCTAACCTTAATATATAGACAAGACGGTTCAGACCGAAGTCTAACCTTAATATATAGACAAGACGGTTCAGACCGAAGTCTAACCTAAATATATAGACAAGACGGTTCAGACCGAAGTCTAACCTAAATATATAGACAAGACGGTTCAGACCGAAGTCTAACCTAAATATATAGACAAGACGGTTCAGACCGAAGTCTAACCTTAATATATAGACAAGACGGTTCAGACCGAAGTCTAACCTAAATATATAGACAAGACGGTTCAGACCGAAGTCTAACCTTAATATATAGACAAGACGGTTCAGACCGAAGTCTAACCTAAATATATAGACAAGACGGTTCAGACCGAAGTCTAACCTTAATATATAGACAAGACGGTTCAGACCGAAGTCTAACCTTAATATATAGACAAGACGGTTCAGACCGAAGTCTAACCTAAATATATAGACAAGACGGTTCAGACCGAAGTCTAACCTTAATATATAGACAAGACGGTTCAGACCGAAGTCTAACCTAAATATATAGACAAGACGGTTCAGACCGAAGTCTAACCTTAATATATAGACAAGACGGTTCAGACCGAAGTCTAACCTAAATATATAGACAAGACGGTTCAGACCGAAGTCTAACCTTAATATATAGACAAGACGGTTCAGACCGAAGTCTAACCTAAATATATAGACAAGACGGTTCAGACCGAAGTCTAACCTTAATATATAGACAAGACGGTTCAGACCGAAGTCTAACCTAAATATATAGACAAGACGGTTCAGACCGAAGTCTAACCTTAATATATAGACAAGACGGTTCAGACCGAAGTCTAACCTAAATATATAGACAAGACGGTTCAGACCGAAGTCTAACCTTAATATATAGACAAGACGGTTCAGACCGAAGTCTAACCTTAATATATAGACAAGACGGTTCAGACCGAAGTCTAACCTAAATATATAGACAAGACGGTTCAGACCGAAGTCTAACCTAAATATATAGACAAGACGGTTCAGACCGAAGTCTAACCTAAATATATAGACAAGACGGTTCAGACCGAAGTCTAACCTTAATATATAGACAAGACGGTTCAGACCGAAGTCTAACCTAAATATATAGACAAGACGGTTCAGACCGAAGTCTAACCTTAATATATAGACAAGACGGTTCAGACCGAAGTCTAACCTTAATATATAGACAAGACGGTTCAGACCGAAGTCTAACCTAAATATATAGACAAGACGGTTCAGACCGAAGTCTAACCTAAATATATAGACAAGACGGTTCAGACCGAAGTCTAACCTTAATATATAGACAAGACGGTTCAGACCGAAGTCTAACCTTAATATATAGACAAGACGGTTCAGACCGAAGTCTAACCTTAATATATAGACAAGACGGTTCAGACCGAAGTCTAACCTAAATATATAGACAAGACGGTTCAGACCGAAGTCTAACCTAAATATATAGACAAGACGGTTCAGACCGAAGTCTAACCTTAATATATAGACAAGACGGTTCAGACCGAAGTCTAACCTTAATATATAGACAAGACGGTTCAGACCGAAGTCTAACCTTAATATATAGACAAGACGGTTCAGACCGAAGTCTAACCTTAATATATAGACAAGACGGTTCAGACCGAAGTCTAACCTTAATATATAGACAAGACGGTTCAGACCGAAGTCTAACCTTAATATATAGACAAGACGGTTCAGACCGAAGTCTAACCTTAATATATAGACAAGACGGTTCAGACCGAAGTCTAACCTAAATATATAGACAAGACGGTTCAGACCGAAGTCTAACCTAAATATATAGACAAGACGGTTCAGACCGAAGTCTAACCTTAATATATAGACAAGACGGTTCAGACCGAAGTCTAACCTAAATATATAGACAAGACGGTTCAGACCGAAGTCTAACCTAAATATATAGACAAGACGGTTCAGACCGAAGTCTAACCTTAATATATAGACAAGACGGTTCAGACCGAAGTCTAACCTTAATATATAGACAAGACGGTTCAGACCGAAGTCTAACCTAAATATATAGACAAGACGGTTCAGACCGAAGTCTAACCTTAATATATAGACAAGACGGTTCAGACCGAAGTCTAACCTAAATATATAGACAAGACGGTTCAGACCGAAGTCTAACCTAAATATATAGACAAGACGGTTCAGACCGAAGTCTAACCTAAATATATAGACAAGACGGTTCAGACCGAAGTCTAACCTTAATATATAGACAAGACGGTTCAGACCGAAGTCTAACCTTAATATATAGACAAGACGGTTCAGACCGAAGTCTAACCTTTAAATATTTATTTAAAGTTATTTTTAAAGACTCGGCATTCGTCTAGATAGCTAATAGTCTACGTCATCAAGATACGTCTATTTTGACTAAGTCAAAAGTCCAAAAGTCTAATAAGTTCCACGTCAAATGACTGTCTAATTGAGATTAGGACTAACCCGATGTAAATTAATTACGAGTTGTCACAATGCGCACCTCAAGATCTCTTATTTACCCAATGTTTTGTTCAATCTGATGTGAAGAGATGCCATGTATTATCATTATCATTGTGATTGTTATTGTTATTTATTATTAAAAAAAAATGTATATGTTTTAACAATTTTGTAAAAAAACTGTGGATTTTAGGTTTATGGAGATTTTTGTGAAGTAAAGTGGTTTGCTGCCACCTGACACCTGTTTTAAAAGTTCAACTTTTGGGATCATGAAGAAAGAAAAGATAATGACCTGAAAACTTTGTATGTGTTTCATGTGTCATCCACATCATGTTGGTACTTGGTAGGGTAGACATTATTATGTCCAAACATATTTTTCATATTTTGGAAGTTCGGAACATTAATCGAAATTACTGATATTGATAGTTGATAATTAGTAGGAGTATATGATAATGTCTTGGTATGTATGTGTAAGTATGTAACTAGTTGGTTTTAACTTTTAAATGTCCGGGATCTTTGAAAATACCCGGGTTGAATCGCTTAGGATTGTTGCCTTTTACCTTTCTATAATCATTCCATTACTTCTGGTATCACTTGTTAGCCTGCATTTTTTTAACATTTAGCATTTTTAACCGTTTCGAAAGAAAATTTGATAGTATCTGGGTAAAGGGGAATTTAAACCACGGTCAGCTTTTATACATCACCCAAAAACAGTAAATACAATCAAGAGCAAGAACTTGTCTCTCGGTATTGGCATATATAAACTCTTAGTGACCATTCCCACTATGACTCTGGGCTTGAAAAGAGAATTGCACCTTAGATAATTTTCATAAGTGTGTATGCATCATTTACAAAAGATTGTGCAAGAGACATCATCATATTTGTAGGCTACTGGCATTGTTAGGAAGTATTGATTGTATGGCATTGGGCATGAAAAAATGGTATCATTAGGAAAAAAATTATCCAGCTCTTCAACTTAATTATATCAAATAAAATGTGTGGTTCGAGCTCCGCATACTGCCTAATTCTCGAATGCTAACTGCTAACTATTAACTTGTTATTAAAAAAAAAAAACTCAAGCCATCTTGTACACTTAAATAAATTCAAAGCTAAGATTGACAAACTCATTTCTCAGCATATCACTTATGATATATAGTTGGATTGACATTCTCTTTTTTGCGGTGCATGGTGGAACACTAGCATCAAGGTTCTTCAACAATCTCTAATGTTATTAACAATTTATTTATTTTATAACATATGCCATCTAATTAAAAATAGTATTAGAATGTGAAATCATTAAAAGTAAAAAACTGTCGAGTTTTACCTCAGACATATATGAGGGTATCTACAATTATTTCATTTCAGCTTATGTTAGATTTAAGTGAGTTTTCTCTTCCAAATTTCTAGGTGACGGGAGATTTTATCGATGGGTTTAAATTGAGGAATTATTTAGTGAGGGGACTCTCTAAAATAACATATGCTAGACCTCCCGTCATTCACGCATAATTCATACCTATAAAAAAAAATCTATTAAATCACATACTCGCAAGTGCAAAACGAATCAGGGGAACTTATTGTTACAATTTCATAAGAATTAGGTTTGTATGCAAATGAAAAATCATACAATTATACAAGTAATATATTGCTCGTTAGCTTTCATAGAGTATAAGACCTTTGCTTTGCCTATATCAATTCATGAGTCAAGTATTTTATTAAGTTATATATATATACAATGTCATATACGTATAACAATAAAGAAATGATAATAGTACCGCTACTTTTAATTAATTACCACAATATACAAGTTTTACAGCACACAGTATAAGCCATTAATGCTTATAAGCGGTAGATTTATCATTTGTTATGGTGCAGATATCACTCTGCATAACAATATCGTTACAAAAATGTTATATCGTACTACAGTAATATTTATAAAATCTGCCCTCAAAAAGAGAAAAAGACTATATATATATATTAATTGTTTACGTGTTGTGGGTGTAGCTCAGAGGCCAATGTACGTGTACTGAAATCTTGAGTTCTTAAAATAATCTGACTCATTGCATCAGTGTGCCATTGAATTTAAGATTCAGTTCACGTCACGTACACCTACCTTTGTTTGTAATCCAGGACTCTTGTACATTTTTATATAAAGACTCGCATGCCTGATTCTGCAAACTTACATTCATTTTTGGGTATATATCAACTTTTTGTTCACATGTTGAGTTTATTTATTTGGATTTTTTATGAATATTTTGTGAATATATATACATCACCTGAATGACTCCTGTGAACGTAGACATTTTACTAATGAAATAAGACCCCATTTGTAATGGGAAAGTGATCCATACATTACTAAACGTGTTTTACAACCTTATACAGTATAATATATATATTTCTGTACTTCTATATACTACTATATAAAAATTATACATCTTGTTAAAAATTAAAAAAAAAGAGATGCGAAATGACCATCTTACCCTTAATGAATTAATTTACATCATCTGTCTTTTATCTTTAATATAAATATACTACCCTTTTAATCAATTACCTTTATATTAATACTATCACCACCACTCGCCACCATCATCACCGCCGCATTGCGCGGGTATCATGCTTGTATCCTAAAACATGTTTGATGGTAAATGAAAAAAAAAAAGCGATAATACAGATGGGCAACGATGGTTCGTATTTCGTAATGTAACATATTTCATTTCTATTTTTGTTTTTGAAAAGGCGATCTTCAGTACCGATAGGGGAAGATAAAGAATCATTGCATTGAATCTGTTATACAATATTACCTGTACAATCATTATCAGTATATAAACATACATCACTTGATGTTAGTTTCGATTAGCAGAATTGATTTGATCTTACACGGGCTCTTAATACGATTTAATATTACTCTGACTTGCATTGGTAGGTCAAAAAACAGAAACAAAATTGTCCCAGAAGTTGATACAAAGCAAATTAGTAAAGTGATAAAGTGATATTACCTACAAATTAGTAAACTGGTAAAGTGACATTATCTTTAACGCTGAAACAACACTGAACTAATTGGTACCGGAATTTTTGGAGGTTGAGAATCCGTACTAACTACCGCAATCGATTGTAGCCCGTCTGAACCGGTTCAGTTATAATATGAGAATCGGTAAACTAGGAATACTGAAACAGAACGCATAAAAAAATATGAAATACAGTAGCAATAGCTGCCGTGATTTCCTTATCTTTGTAGGTTGATCAAACGAACAGAGGATTCTGAATAGCTCATAAAAAAAAATGACCAGCTTGGCATCTAAAAGCTTGCACTAAAAACCATCCTATAGCGTCATATGTATTGTGTACCAACAGGCCTTTCGCCCAATGATAGCGAGATGACTCGTTAACCAAGAGGTTGTATGTTCAAGTCGGTAGAGAGAAACGTATAGACGAACTCCACAACCTGTGAGTCGATAAGTTCTTTAACTAAAAAAAAAAATTTGAATATTTTGGCCTCAATTATAGGTTATCACTACTCATCAGTTCACACGTCAAAGCTGCAGACGATTTTAAACTCTAGGCTGCAAGAGTTACATACATACATTTCTAACAATATATGTACATTGTAATAATAAGGTACACATGTGAACAGGAATATAATCTGCCAAAAAAGAACTGTTTGGAAAATTTTCACTGGTAAAAGTAACACTGTCCCCTTTGATTTCACAACTTTCTTACTTGCAATCTTTGGCTTTAAGTGAAACATGTCAAAACCTATATATGGGAATCAAACATAGGCTCTTCATATCAATTGTATTTCATGCTCAATAACTTACAGATTCCTTGTGTGTCACAGTTGTCCATTTGTTAGCCACTTGCTATACAACTTCAGTCATTTTATTGGCATCATGAAGAATCCAACTCTGAAAATGTATAGTTCAAGTAAAGGTCAATGTTTTTTGTAAAAACAAAAACAATGCTAATGATGAGTTGTACTATGTGCAGAAGAAAGTTGTACATATTCCAGTACTACAGTATTTTGAAAGATGGCATTTCAGTTGGCATCTTGTGTAGTTCACAAACTTCACTGGAATCAGGAAAATAGTAATGGATTTGGATGCTTCAGCTTTATTGAAGTCACTCCTGTATAATTTGCAGATTATGTTTTGTTTTACTTTGTAAATTTATTTGATACAGTATATGCTATCTTAATTTACTTTTGTATATGTTGTATTGTTTTACTAATCTTAGTATATTTGTAAAGGAAAATAATCCGTGCTCCAGCAGACCTAGCATAGGTGTCGCCGTTCTCACACCCATTTCTAATAAACTTCAAGGGGCAAACGAAAATTTTTTATAATAAAAAACAGCTGCTGCAGCACCCAGTTAGGAGATGGTGAGATCACTTTCCGATTTCTTAATTATTCAAGACACGAAACATAACTGAAGTTTGTTTCGAACATGACATACAAACTAAACAAAGGACATGTTTCTCCATTAAGAAATGCAGATTTGACTTGATACATGTTTAATGAAAATGTTTTGACTGTCGATATTATATCTGAAGTGTCCACTACTAACGTAAAATGACAAAAACAAAGGAAACATTTGGAACAAAACAGTTCCAAATATCAATTGATGACTACTGGTTCACACACGAATAGAATATCTGGTTTAGATCAATTTGAGCATGAAAACCAACCAAAATGAACATAAATTACCCCGATAAAACAAGCCAAAAATTACTTAACCATTGCAAAAACCAACAGCCCGGTTTCTTAAAATTTTATTAACCGACTAAATCAGCCCGGATATAGACATATAGTTCATTCAAAAAACTGAGCCACCCCATATATTCGATTTCAAATTTTCGTATTAACTTAGTTTTTCATGTATTGATATAATACATTTATATGCTGATAGTGTTCAAAGTTCAACTATGATTATTGGGATTTTGTTTTGGACCAACATTTTGGGCTGCTGGGCCAATGGCTGGGTGGAGTAGTGTTACAACAATGGTAATGTACTATTTTTAAGTAGGTTGTGGGTTTGCATTTTAGCCATTTCTTATAATTTAAGGCCAATGGTTATGGAAACTCGACATCTCGCTAAACATGTTACAGATTTAGACTTTAGTGGTTTTGTAGATAGATAGTCATTGTACACATGTTTCATAAGATACAAGCTTTGCGAAGAAAAAGAAAAAATATACTCCGTATTTCTGTTGTAATGGGCAGTAAACTGAAAAAATGTGACTGTTTGAGCCCAAGCCCAAACCAGTGAATTCTTGTATTGGGCTGAAAAAGCTCAAACCAATGAAATGTTACTGGTGGCTGCACACTTCACTCAAGAAAAAATTACTATATGTTAGACAATTACTAGATACTATTTAGTAATTTGAATGGCATTTGGTTTGTTTTTTACTTGAGTGCGCTTTTTTTTTTTGGGTCTGCGCTTTTTTTGCGCCTCTCGCCTTCGCCAGATTTGGGGTCTTTGCGCTTTGAGTTCGCCTTCGCTTTTGTCAACTATGCCAAAAACATTATTACACATACGATTGTTTAGAGTTCTCATTTTGTGAAAAGGGGCTACTCACTTGTGTGTACGTGTGCTGGTGGCTTGACGCTTCATATTACAATAGTACTACCATAAAGGCCTAAATTCATAAACTGCTGTTCTTATGGTGAATTGGTGATTAAAACTTGATCAAAGGATTTATGAATGTTAAATGCAAGCGTTGTTGATTTTAGGTTTAGAAGTTGAGTCTTGAACTAGATACCATATGGGTGAGTTAATGTGTTATATATGTTTGGATGCATGATACATGTTGGTTTATGTACTCATTAGTTAGAACTCAGAACACAATCTGTTGAGGTATTGAAACCTACAAAACTTGACATTGAAGCTTGGAAACTCATTTTAATGGATGTTAACTGGAGAAGGAATGTCATGGGGGAAACAACTTTGTAACATTACCCAATTTGGGGAGATGCTTAATTGGTTACTACAGTTCCATGTCATACATAAAGTGTAACGTTATAAACTAGAACATTATGGCTATGTGCTTTGGAAAGTCAAAAATTGATTTTGATGTTTAGTGCAATAGTGGAACTTGGTGAGACTTTAATAAAGCGCCATAAGGGTACTAAAGCATGTACGTTACTAGTACTATCAATTATTTAGAGTTCTCGGTCAATAAAACATGGTACCTATTTGTTGGTCATTGTCTAGGTAATCGGATATCCGTGAGCGATTGTGACACTCCAGGTTGACTTCTAGTGATTTACTAAGCATTGATGCATACCAAAATTGGTACTTGAACAAGAATTGTTATCCACACCACATAATATTAAGCTGTAGGAGGGATTATATATGTTGTTTTCCATCTTGTTAAACATAGATATTATATTTGTTTAATTTGTTGTTTTAAGATTTGCAAAATACACGGTGGGTCTCTCTAAGCGTTATAGCCTATGCATATGTTATATGTATCCTCAAGTTGAAAAGCTAGTTGGCATGTGTGATAGAGGTGAGAACTGGATCAAATCATTTAGATGATAAGCAGAACAACCGAAACACATATCTACTTAGATACTTGTGAAGACGTATACTACTGAGGGTATAATTTTGAATGACTCGACAGTAATGTCGGTTGTAAGTAAAATATCATATTGGTTATACTCACCCTGATTTGCAAGATTCAATCGTAATGAAAATATTGATTCAATACATAGGTGTTGATAAAATGAGCTTTTTATATAAATGAACTGGATGATTATGAGAAGTGGGTGTAACATTTTTGTACGAGAGGTAAGGGGTTTTCAGTTATCAATATAATGATATACTTGTAGTTATCATCATATACACAGAATATAATAATGTTGGAAAAATAGTGTTCTCTGTCAACCCGAAACACCCTGACCCGTTTTGACCAGTACACAGAATATAATGATGTTCGTTACTCAACCTGTCTTAACCACCAAATTGCCAACTCTAGAAAGTACACAAAAAAACACAAGTCAGATAGTAGAATGAGCAAGAAATACCTCGACTCTCTATCCAGTTTGTCTGTCAGATTCGCCATCTACACTACGGAATCTTCAGGTTCCAAACTTTCTGGCTTCCTTGCTTCTAACATTTCAACTTCATATGCCCCGGTATTGGAATCTTTCTTGTTCTCTATTTCAATTTGTTTAAGCGTCTCTAACCGTATGGCATGTAGCTCATATCTGATGATCAAGAAAAAAGTTATAAAAAAAAAATGTATGGTAAAGATACATATATAATCATGTAAATCTGAGCAAAGAAACATTTGGAGAAAGATTATATTAAGTGCAATAGCAATTGGAAGAACAATGGACAATATGTCAATAACACTCAGGTACATGGTTTTATCTTCATTCCAAGTGACCTTCTAGTGAACTCTAAATGTGAGAACGAATATAATATAATGACCAAAATGAATAAAGTCTAAATTATAAAATTATTGAGACTGTACATTTAGTTATTGACTTATTTCTTATAGAAGTAGAATAATGTTAAACTAGAAGAATAAAAGCAACCATATAGGAAAAGCATTAGAAAGGAAAAACAAATGATCTTACTTTGCAACGTAATTCTTCACAAGTGTAAAGTAAATTCTCCAAAACTGTCCTTCTTTCAGATAGCGTGGACATAACCTAAATCTAAGTTGTGATAGTTCCTGTAGATGCAAATAAATAAAAACTCAATATCTCCAGTGGAATCATTAAGAAAATGATGTTTGAATTTGTATTATTAACTCATAAAGAGGATCCACTACATAATTTTCCAAACCAAAACTTCAAATTCAGTCTGATAGTTAGAAGTGGCATCGTCAGTTCGTCACCATTGACCATTTTATAGCTAAAAGGGTGAAGAAAATTATGTCTGTTGGCTTCACTTTAAAATTATCACTAAAATAAAAAGTTTCTCCAACCTAAGGCAATGTAATATGGCAGAACCTCTATCCAACATGTTCATGCTATATGACATTGCATCAAATGTAGACTAAAAAATTACTGATCTATTCATTTCAAACAAGGACTGTCTAAAATTTAACTTCAAAATTAACATTGATTTTTTGAGCTTTCTACAGAAAACAGATACTTTATACTCCAATATTTAGCAAATACACATACACTTTAAACTCATTACTTACGATATGTGACATAAATAAGGGAGCATTCGGATGCGAGTCTGATGTAATTGAGCATTTCGCAAAACCTCATTATGAATCCAATTTTATGATTCTTTTGGGTTATAATGGTATGATTTGGAGGAACATAACTAAGTATTAAGATGGAGACGCAATCCCATAAGAACACCAAGAGTGCATCATATTTTGCATTTAAATCAAATAAATCAGAAAATTCACATTTTTTAATTTGTGCACATGTGGATAAGTGCGTCTATGATGCATATCTGAATTTCTTAATTTATATCATATTGAACACTTGTACATATTTGAGATACAAAAAACTGAATTTTGTGAACTTGTTGACTTATAAGATTCAAATTCAAAAACCTGATCCGCTCTTACCATTCTCATTAGTACTATATAATTATGTACTATATGAAACCTTACCCCTATAAAAAACTTACTTTGCCCAAAAGCGTAAAAGGACAAGCTTTGTTAAACTAATGAACAAAATGAAAAGCAAGTACCACCTTACAAGATCTTGTGACATTTGCCATCAGTGTAAAAGAACATGGATTATACGCTTTCTAACCTAAGTGCACTTTGTATTTGATCTCAATTTATTTATTTTTCGTCTCATAGATAGATCCCTATGCAGACTACCCCATGAAAGTCTGAGCCTTTAGCTCTTGTGTACATGACCTAACCAGGTAACAAGTATTCCGGTGGCCGTTTCCTAGACTATCTCCCTGGTCATCCCAACTTAATATTTACCCAGTGAGGTTCGAGCACAGCCTTCGGGAACTCATCAAGACAAAAGTCATAAACTTATATCTATAAGTAAATGATCATAACAACCTATACTAACCTAAATTCAAAACAAACAGGGAGACACTAACCTTAAAACCTAAATTCAAAAAAAAAAAAAAAAAAACATACACACACACAGGGAGACACTAACCTTAACAGTAGAAAGAACAAGTAAAGCATGTTTTTCTTGCCAATCAGACAAATCCTTTTGGACATTAGATTCACCACCTCCATTATTTATCATCCCTTCTTCCTGTTCTTCATCTATATAATACAGTTCAGTATATATCTAATTATTTATCTTTAACTTTAATTAACAAAAATAAAAACATGAAACATGTATGTAAGTATATACCTTGAAGATTGAAGTTTTTGAAAGTTTCAAGAGTAAAAGATTGAATGTGATTAATTAGGTCATCAGTGATTCCGTACAACTTATTTTGGTTGATTTGATTGTTTATTGTTGGTGTTGGTGTTGATGATGAAGATTTGTTTTTGTTAGAAGTTGTTCGGAACCATGAGTAAACTGTCTTCATCCTTTTTTTTTTTCCTCACTGTTGGACTGAGGGGTGTTTGATGACGATGATTTATTTTTGTTAGCTTTTTTTTGTTTTAAAGAGAATCATTTTTAATTACAGAAATCGTCCCAGTCGTGAACCTCTACTTGCAGCTTTCGTCCCTAAGTTTAATAAATTACAGTTTTAGTCCAAAAAACTTTGCCCCGTCAACACTCTTGGTCCTAGGTAGTAACGTACGTTTAAAAACCTATCACGTGTCAGTCACGTGATGGGTATTTTCGTCATTTCTCTTCTTTCATTTATTACACTTTTGTCTGTACATCTATACAAAACAAAATCATATGAAATAAACCAATTTCAAATTTCATACCCAATATACTAAAATCATTCATATACAAATTTTTTTACATATCTATACATATATCCAAATCCAAATCCAAACTACAACACCATCACGGTTCACCATCACGGTTCACCACCACTATCACCATCCAAATCCAAAATCAAAACTAACCAAATCCAAACTACAACACTATAAACAACATCCTAAATCCAAACTCCTTAAAATTCTTTTGACATCCTAAAAAAGCTCTCAATAAAGTACATGTATTATATATATATATATATAGGTTAAGGGTAAAATAAAATAACTATTAACCTAAAACAAATAAGACACTATAAGCAAATGACATGTGGCATAAAATATTTAAAAACTAATTTTTAATTTAAAGGGTATATTAGACATTATAGTTCATGTGATTCCCGTATAGGTATAGTACACATACCATTTCCAAACCTAAAAATCATTTATCCAAAACCCCATTTCTCTCTGACATTGAACAGCCACCTCTCTGCGCCAACCGCTGCGATCTCTCTCCGTCAACAGCCACACCGCGTCTTCTCCAGCCACTGTCGGACTGAGGGGTGTTTGATGACGATGATTTATTTTTGTTAGCTTTTTTTTGTTTTAAAGAGAATCATTTTTAATTACAGAAATCGTCCCAGTCGTGAACCTCTACTTGCAGCTTTCGTCCCTAAGTTTAATAAATTACAGTTTTAGTCCAAAAAACTTTGTCCCGTCAACACTCTTGGTCCTAGGTAGTAACGTACGTTTAAAAACCTATCACGTGTCAGTCACGTGATGGGTATTTTCGTCATTTCTCTTCTTTCATTTATTACACTTTTGTCTGTACATCTATACAAAACAAAATCATATGAAATAAACCAATTTCAAATTTCATACCCAATAAACTAAAATCATTCATATACAAATTTTTTTACATATCTATACATATATCCAAATCCAAATCCAAACTACAACACCATCACGGTTCACCACCACTATCACCATCCAAATCCAAAATCAAAACTAACCAAATCCAAACTACAACACTATAAACAACATCCAATCCAAACAAATCAACAATATCTATACATATATCCAAATCCAAATCCAAACTACAACACCATCACGGTTCACCACCACTATCACCATCCAAATCCAAAATCAAAACTAACCAAATCCAAACTACAACACCATCACGGTTCACCACCACTATCACCATCCAAATCCAAATCCAAACTACAACACCATCACGGTTCACCACCACTATCACCATCCAAATCCAAATCCAAACTACAACACCATCACGGTTCACCACCACTATCACCATCCAAATCCAAAATCAAAACTAACCAAATCCAAACTACAACACTATAAACAACATCCTAAATCCAAACTCCAACAAAAACCAAATCCTAACCCAAACCCTAAACCTATACCCAAATCCAACAATATCTATACATATATCCAAATCCAAATCCAAACTACAACACCATCACGGTTCACCACCACTATCACCATCCAAATCCAAAATCAAAACTAACCAAATCCAAACTCCAAACCTAAAAATCATTTATCCAAAACCCCATTTCTCTCTGACATTGAACAGCCACCTCTCTGCGCCAACCGCTGCGATCTCTCTCCGTCAACAGCCACACCGCGTCTTCTCCAGCCACTGTCGGACTCGGACACCCAACAAAACTGTTCATCCATGCCGCAAGCTGCCGGCCACACGCCATCCTCATGCTACTGCCTCCAAACTGCCTTTCCTACTCCGACGCACCACCGCCGATGTACGCCACCGCTCCAACGCCGCCGTATGCCGCCGCCCAAAACCCCCACCATTCTCTTTCTATCTTTTTTTAGATCTGAAAAGCGATTATCTTTATATAAATATGTATAGATTTGATGTTTACAACTTAAATCTTTGAGAACCGATTATCTCTTTTTAGATCTGAAAAGCGATTATCTTTATATAAATATGTATAGATTTGATGTTTACAACTTAAATCTTTGAGAACCGATTATCTCTTTTTAGATCTGTTGGTTTCAGTTTATGTGCATCAGTTTGTATGTGATTTGGTTCGAATGAAGATGCAACGTTTATGAATTTTGATTTGGAACATGGGTCATCAAAGTTATTCAGGGTGAAGGTTTAAGACGGGTCATCATAGTTAATCAAAATGCATCAATTGAATTAACATTAGTGTGCATCAGTTTTTTATTATTTTGTGCATCAGTTTTGTTCTTACATATTTTTGTGCATCAGTTTTGTTCTTATAATATTTGTGCATCAGTTTTGTTCTTACATATTTTTGTGCATCAATGGTTACAACATATTTTGTGCATCAGTTTTGTTCTTATAATATTTGTTTAGCCAATAAATTGTTAGCGTTTTTTTAAATACTGTAAATAAAACTGAAAGTAAGTATAATATAGAATCAAATTAAATTTAAAGGAAATAAGATATGGATTATCAGTGCATCTTGATATGCGTATTGGAATTAATTAATCAAATTATGAGAAAATTGATTTATACGTTGGTCAACAATATCCGTAAAAGACTATTATGCCCTTGATTGTTATTTAATTAAAACCTTTAATTTGATTTCAAGATCTGGTCAATCCAACGGTTCTTATGTTATCTTACCTATTTTACAATAATAGTTATTTTACAATACCTAACCTCTATATATATATGTATACAGATTTGAAAATATAATATATGTACCTGAGTTCCTTTCATCACTACCATCAACATAACTGTTCATCACCACCATCAACAAAGCCAGTCTATTGTCAATATTAGTGATATATATATATAGTTCATCTTTTTTATGGAAAAAGAAATTTGAGATGATGATGATGATGAAAAAGTTTGAAGATATAGATATGATTTTTAGATATAGATTTTCTATGTATATGTTTGTATTAATGGGTTTCTTTCTCTTTTTGAGGTTTGAAGACTATAATTTTTTTTGAAGATCTGAAATTTTTTTGATGATGTTGATAAGATACAGATCTAGATGTGATGATTATGTTTAATATGGATACAGATTTGATATAGATTAATTAAAAAAGTTTATAGTTAATTACACTTTTAGTCCTGTGGTAAGAAAAAGACCACACTTTTGGTCCTTGTGTCACTAAAAGACGAAATTACCCATCACGTGGCTGGCACGTGATGGGTTTTTAAACGGACGTTACTAACCAGGACCAAAAGTGTTGACGGGACAAAGTTTTTTGGACTAAAACTGTAATTTATTAAAGTTAGGACGAAAAGCTGCAAGTGGAGGTCCACGACAGGGACGGTTTCTGTAATTAACTCTACATTTTAATCTTTCTTTTAAAAAGGTTAAGAATTTAGCTATTACAGTAATAATTTTTAATTTAAAAAGTTGTAAATAATTTTAAAAGATCTTAATCTGTTTTTTTCTTCCAGCAGCATTTAGTTTTTATTTTATTTTTAAAGATAACTTTTATTCACACTGCTCCACACACCCAACTATGGGTGGAGACTATATAATTTACAGACGCTAATTACATTATACAAAAGTGAAACTATTCCATTCCTCCCAACTCAAGTTCCTTTCTTTAGTTCTATTGCGAAGCCAAAGAAATCCTAACGTGTAATCTCTTGAAGTATCATTTCAGCATCTACCTTGGCCTCATCAAACCTCATTCCGTTCTTAGCTTTCCAAAGGCACCATACGGTGATAAACACAATACCTTTGAAGATTTTCTTCTTTTTGCCCTTGAAGCCAACATATTTGTGTAAGTCAACAATGTCTTTGACAGAGAAGGGAAATAAAGGCCCCACCTTGCACCATAAGCTAATCTTGTTCCATAGCTCAATTACCATTTCACAGCTACACAACAGATCGATTCATCCCATAATTGACAGAAAATGCACCTTGTATTCCCAACATAACAGTTTCTAGCTTGAAGGGCCAGAGTAGTAGGAAGACGGTCCAGAACCGCACGCCACATGAGAATGTTGCATTTCTTAGGTACCCATCTTGACCATTTGAAGACGAATCGGCTGCTAAAATCCTTGTCACTTCTTAGAAACTCCTTTACCCCACTGACAGAAAACTGCTCTTTCTTTCCCCCGAGCATTTAGCTATTAATAATCTTTTCTTTATCATATCTTTATTGTTAAACAATATATTTTTAAAAAATTCTTTTTCCTTTCATTTCTTTGATTATATTGAAAATATAGATATAAAAAAGAAATTGCTTTAGTAGGTCAAAAAATATCATCCTTTTGAACCCTTTTGAAGAAATAAAAATTTCTTCTCAATGAGGGAACCTCCAATGAGGGTTGAAGAATAGCTAGTTTACTAGAAGAAAAAAGTCTTTTAAAAGGTTGATGTCATCGGATGCAAAAAAATTTTTGATAAAAAGGTTGATGACTGATTAAGTAAAGCAAAAGTTTCTGAAAAAATAAAATTGAAGTTTGTTTGATTTTATATTTAGTATACAAGTATATTAAATACAAATTCCTTGTTTTGTTAAAAATGTGAATTTTTATTTTGGTACGATTAGTATTTGTATCCTATATAGTCTACATATATGTTTCTTGAATCCATCTCTGTGAACATTGCTCATCTATTTCCTTTTGGCAATGGGGTATTATATTTAGTTTCATAGTGTCACTTATTGCCAGCACCACAACGATTTTGTCTATCAATAGTATACGTTAATACTCCTTAATCAAATAGTACATGTTAATCAGATGGCCTATGAATTAAGCCTTGTCACCGTAACGATCATGCAATGTAAACTATCAAAATTGTGTCTCGTTAAAAAAAAACAAAAAAACAAAAAAACAAAAAACAAAATCAAGAAATGTATAAGGTAAATACACAGAAGATACGGCCAACATGATATTTGCTTGTATACGGTCTGGACAGATTGACAACAATGATGATGGCTGCATCACTTTTTGATATTCGAATTTGGCTGCAATTCATAAAATGGATGTTCTTGATAGTAAGGCCTAGAAGTTAGAAGCATAAATTTGTTTCTTTAACCGGGTTTTGGCATGACCTGGAAAATAAGCAGTAACCAACTATCACGAAACCTAAAAGTTGATTTATTTCGTATCAGTATTGTCTATCCATCTATATATTGTTTCTAATACTCACTCCATCCTAGTAGAGAAAGGATACCTTACATATGCCTGTTGGTGTCATTATTTGAAATAAGACACTTTTTCTTAGCTACTTGACTTACTTAGACAACGAACCATTTCAAATAGATCAAATGCAAATAACAGGAACAAATAAAGGTTATATTTGGATGAAGTATGAACAAAGGAGGATTTTATTTCTCACCTTTATGATGCTGACTGCCAAGTAGAGACTGCAACCAGTGTCAACATTCCAACCAAACCGTAATTCACAACATTGTCAACATCTTTGATACTCTGAACCTTCTCAACAACGGCATTCCATAAATCTGCATGAGGACAAGTTCTACGCTCCACCGCCTGCATCTTACTTTCATTAGACCCAGATTTAACAAAAAGATAATACGTATTAGAAGTGCCGATTTCGCGCTATTTATTTATGGATGAATTGATTTGGGTTATGTTTCATCTTCAAGGGCTCGAATGGTCGGATCAAAAAACCAAGTTAAAAAAATGGGTCAAATTGTTTGACAAAAGTTTGTCTGTAATGCATACAACCTCCTTACCGTCATATGCAAAAAACTCAGATCAATATTCTGATACTATAGTTTTGTAATCATATATAACACTCATAGGATATAACACTCATATGTTTTTATAGAAAACAAACAGTGAATGTGTCAATCCAACCCGACCTGATACGTACCAAAAATCATGTTGGGTTGTTAACAAGCCACCTACGGGTCCATTTTCCCACCTCTACATATTAGGTTTTCTTTTTAGAAGATTCAAGGACCCTTACTTTTGTCTCTTGATGATCAACTTGTTTCTCAGGATCTGAACTAGTACTTGTTCTTTGAACATCCCTGTCATAAGAGTGATCTAATGACTCGTCAGATGTGGCGCGGCTGCTGTCTTTACCTGATATTGCCCTGTAAGCATAACTGGTGTGGATGGTTTTCATGACTGAACCAAAGAAATTTGATACGGGTACCTGATGGGCAGACATGTGAAAGTCAATTATTAACTTTTGATTTCAAAATGACTTGCGGTTGGCTGTAAGTCTACAATTGGATTCGTAAAATGGTCCAGATTGGAGGTTGAAGATATTTAAATTCAGTAGTGTAGAGATCAGAAAGTTTTACTTAAAAATGGCAACTAATTTGGAACATTTAAGTGATAATGTATCTGCACCTTCATGGTCACAACGAAACAAGAGGAAGATCAGGAAGGACTAAACTCAGAAGTGGCCATTTCTGTAAGTTCAGGTACGTGCACCAACAATTTCAATACAAGAATGGCGGATTGAACTTTATTTCAAACAGGTCAAATGGGTATTTAAAGAAAGACAGCTCTAAAGAAAACAGGTCAAAAGTCACCCAAAGTGTACTTTTAATGCATAAAACCTCCTAAAATGATTATATTGAAAAATTATTAATGAATTTAACTTTTGTTGAAAAGATACAACTTTTTAATAAGAACATATAAGAAATAAAAAGAAAAGAAAGCAAAGGATTACAAAATAAGTTGGGTTCTTGAGTTTAATTTAAGGAGAGAAATGAAATGATAAGAATTGAAAGGAATTTCTAGTTGATTATGTTTAAAAAATTTCTGCCCATTTATGGGATGATTTGAAAAGAAGATAACATCACTTCCAATCATTTCCTTTCTTTTACAACTTAAACTCAAGAACACACCGCTAAAGTTTTACACTATTAATGATTGTAAAAAGAGGAATCAGATGACCAGGCCTAGAGAAAAGGAACTCCCTTTCCACAAAAAGTGTGAAATGAGATACTGAATGACACATCTACATCTGACTTACCTTCTCCACTTCTTCTTGGTATAGATCTGTTCGATAATATGCAGTTGACATCAGCAAATTTGGATTAAACGAGCTGAAAAGACTGTAGAACAAAAAGGAGGGACAGAGAAATAAATACAGGCCAAGGAAACTTTAAAGAACTTTCATAATTTAATTTTTATATACCTGCTTAACGATGCATTGTCATACATATTAAGCCTCTCAAAGAAAGCTAAGGTATAATATGTGAATCGATCCACAACCGAGACACCAACCTGAATCACAACAATTCCTCCAAGATTAGTCGGAGAAATCAAAGATTTAAAAGTGTATCTGTACATCAAAGTATAAATCCAGGATCCAAAGATCATACTCACATCAGAATCCAAGTGATGTGAATAAGAGTTTTCCCCTTTCTTGCTACTTCCAATAGCCAAAACACCAGGTGAATGGAGCTGAAAAAAAATATATAATCCATAACAGAATTAATCCTTCAACAACCGAGAATAGGACCTTGTAAATTAAAATGGTGACGTGTTTCTGTAGTAATAACATCAATTAAGAATTCACTGCATCTATGAACATATATGTACAGTTAAAACCTGGATGCATCTTTAGCTTTAATATAAATTGATATCACCCCGGTACTAAATGCAATAAAAACAATTGAATACGTTTAGCAACCATGTACAGCTTTATTCATACATGTAAGTGGCAATTTTGATTCATCTACTTTTAACTGGTAAAATAATAAATACAAACTACATAAGAAACACGTTAGATGGGTAATTGTATTATTGATACATAAAACAAAACTGCTTGAACCATTTTATTTAAAAAACTGGATAATTATTGAGATAGTATAATCGTTGAATCATATTTGACACGCTAATTTTTAAACAATATTGGACAATGAGATTCACGTCAACCAAACTTAATACATACACCAAGTACATGTTTTGGCACGCTTGATCCGTTACCCACCCAGCATGTATTGCAAACTATATTCATATAGATGAATGCATGCTACAAACTGGAGCTTTGAAGTACTCCCTTCATAAGCATCATTAAGAAAATAAGAAGCAACTAATGTTGGTTCGTATATTGGTCTCTATAGGTTATTAGTAATGTTGCATTGTTCAGAAATCTTTCTAGATCTTTATATCTTGGAAATGGATATTGTCCCATGAATGATAATTATCAGATGATACGAATGAGAGAATTTCCTATTCAAACCAGTCAAAGCAGAATGCTTTCCAAAAGTAAGAGCCACACAATGATACCATGCATATACTGACTCTATCATACTATGCAATTGGTTGATAATCAAACTTGTGTAGAGGTTATACCCTGCAAGGAAAAGACTCAGACCTGGGAAAAGAGTGTGGCAGCTTGACAAGTATCTACCATGATCAACAGTTCCTTGAACCTGGATATGAATACGCATAAGAAGAAAAGTCATTGTTCTACAGCCAATGATATATAAGATGGCATTCAAGTGGTTCAGTATTTTATTATGAGGCTGTGAAAATAATCATGATTGATAGTAGTTCACAGAGGTGGCAAAACAGAGGGTTGGCTAACAGGTTGAAGCATGTACCCTTTTGGTACGGCTCACGATGGCCGGGCGAGTCTGGTTAACCCGAAACACTTTATGTCCAAATTTTGTATGAAAACTAGTGAGTTATTTAAAATTACGATAATTATATCTTGTTAGGAATCAAGGATATAGAAGTACGAGCCTATAGAACAGATCCTGTTCAAGTAAGGTCGTACGATAATTATATCATTGCAATAACAATCTATATATTTATCAATTAACAAAACAATTAAAGGAGTTGCATCCATTAAAATACTATCTGAGCGATTATCGACCCGTATGACACAAATGACTTGTTTCTTTTTTAGCTATTTTTACTTTACCTGTTTGTCCAATTAGAGATGAAGGAATTTTGGAGCGACCCAACTATAAGTAATTGGGTGGGAAAAAGCCACCTTCAGTTATTCGAATTTAGCCCAATAACATATGATTCCATAACAGTAACTAAAATAATACATGTATCGTTCTTTCAAGGCCAAGGTCATCATATTTGTTTCACTTCCTTTGCTAAAACTAATGGTAAAACGCTAGGTATACAAGAGTCTATCAAATACAAGCCATTCTTAATCTCACCTGCGCTTTTCTTTCATTTGTTTTACTGCATCAGCCAAATCATGGCTCTGAAGTTCTTCCGAGTCTTGAAACTTCAGAAACTCATCTCCTCCATGTCCTGTCATGTATAGAAGTATATGGCTACCTTCATCGCTTAAAAGACGTTTGGATCTTGGTACAGCATTTTCATGGCGCCCCGTTAAAACTCGCATAAAGTTTTCAACTGTCACTTCATAACCTCTATAGTCTACCTGACATAACAGAGTGCTAAAATCAGCATATTTTCGAATGTACACAGCATAGGCAACCTCCAACGTCTGTAAAACTAACTTAATATTCAATACAAAGTTCACCTCAACATTATCGCCATACAGATTAAGCTTATGGTTTTCATTATTGAAAACTTGTGCAGGGTACTTGTTGCGAGCATTGCAAGCCATGTCATCAGCTAACATAAGAATGATCCGCTCATCGGGTATTCCTAGCCGTTTGACAGTCCTAAATTAGAAGACCATAAAAAATAATGACATAATGTATAATATCTACAGAGAGGCGAGTCACCTGTCTGCAAATTATAAACTCAACACAAAGATAAGATTGCAACAAAACGATATGTACCTATACAAGGATAAAGTGTTTGCCATATGCCGGTAATTGAACCTAAGATATAATTACATATGAAAAATTAGCAAAAACGGTCAAAATGAGTAAATGTTACAGAGTTGTAAGATATATTGGTCTTAAATGACTTTTGACAATGTTCACCGAGATTAGAAACAATTAGAAATGAAAGTATCCCGCCTTTGACGGGATTGGGTATAGTTGTCGCAGAAATGAAAATACCAAAGGTCATAACGACATAGGAGCAATTAGCAATAGTGGCCAAAAAGAAAAAAGAACATGTACATATGTACATTTAACAGCCCTAAAACATTATTTGTGCTACCTAGTCATTGATTGCATATAGAACTTGAAGTCAATACAGGTTCATGATTCGGAAACTCATTTTTAATTGAATTTCCTTTCTCAAAGTGACAGAAGCTTTAACCAGAACACGGTACTAAAACAGAAGTCTAACTATTAGTTGGACAATTAATCCTCAATCACAACAAAGCAGGTGGGCTGGTATAAACAATATCAGTATTCAGTAATGGTTATCAACGGGGAAAAAAGAAGCTAGCTTTTGGTTGAAATTTCAAAAAGAATCTTCCAATCAAGTCGAATATTACAAAACTGCATTCATATCTATCTATCTATACTTATCAACTACTATTAACTAAAGCAAATACCCCAGCCCATTTTAACAATCAACACTACCAACCACAATATAACATATCTCCCTCTTTTCCCCACCAGATATAAATGTGACACATCACCCCTTCTCTCGCATCACTGCTGGAAACCGCAAAATTGTCAAAAACCATCTAAACAAATACTTCACAAAACTATTTGCCACTGTTTCATTGCCTTTTAAGATTCAAAAAAACCAATCAAAATGTGACACATCAACATATCTCCCCCTCTCTTACACCACCACCGGATACCCTTAGAAAAACACCATAAACCGTCAGACGCCATCACTTTGCGCTGGCACAAAGCTAGTCCTAAAAACGAAGAAGCATGGTTTTCAACAAATATTCAGTGGTTCCTATCGCCATCATCTATATCTATATCTATATCTATATCTATATCTATACTATATTATATATCTAATCTATACATATTTATATCTACATCTATACTATATTATATATCTACATCTATACTATATTATAAAGCAAATCTCCTTTTGAGTTTCAACATTGAACTTAAATTTCAATATTGATTTTAAGTTTCAACAATTCATCAAAACTACATTACATCAATAACCTAAACTACTCGCCGCCACCACTACCCACCCTCACCACCGCCACCGCCGCCACCACCACCGCTACCTCCGAGTGCCACCATAACCCGTCACCGTCGCCATTACACCGCCGCTCGCGCGAGAATAACTCTAGTAAATTGAAATCCTATCCCTTGATAGCTACCCACATTCGTTCATATCAAATTCTGTAAAGGTCTTTCGGCTAAAAGGCAAATGTACTTCACTACAACTTCATCTCTTATTACGATACCACCATCGTATTAAACTTAGCACCTCGCAACTAAAATAATTATATATTACGATACGACACGTGTTAATCTTCACATCTATTAACACCCTTTTAGCTAAAATCTACGATTACATAAAAAATTTATAAACTTTAATAAACCCTAACACATAAAATTCATCAAATCACTCGCAATTAATAAAATTCATTATTATAATAGAAAAGAAATGAAAAATGAAAAAGAATAACCAGAAGCGAGATGTGCAAACAAGGACGGCCCAATTGTTGGTGTGAACAGATGTTGAAGAAGAATCAGCAGCAGCAGCATGTGTAAATGAAGATGATATAGATACAGATATAGATACAGTGATAATTGTTATTATTAAATTACTGAAAATGTTGTTTTTACAATGATTATGATGATAATTATTCGTCATTGTTTTGATTCACCTTATGTATAACAATCCGTCTTGTGATTTTTCAGTTGACGATGATCAGGAAGTTTTGGAGTATCTAATTAGCTTTGATTTGAAAAGGGTGTGGTACTAATTGTCAATGTTTGAAACTTCCAAGTACTAAAAATGTTACCTACACTTGCAATTTTATTTTTTTTTTTCTTTTTTCGTTAGGGGGAATTTTCATACTGCCCAATCAAATTACTCCACCTCATTTTAACCTTCCAACCTTTTTTCCAACATTTTTTAGTCGCAATCATCACTCCCAACCTTTTCTTCACATTTTAATAATTTATCCTTAACATTATAAACTTTGCATAATTAACCCTTTTAATTATTTTAAGAACTCAACAAATATATAAAGAAAAACATACATTTTATTAGTGATTAAAAATTTAAAGATACAAATCATAAAATAACATAAAAACTACATAAATAAATCTACAATCGGTGTTGGTTGAGCCGTCGGGTCGTCGAGATGGGCTAAATTTTGTCTCCCAACGTGCTCTGTAAGATCATATCGAAGACGATGATGGATATCTTCATCTTGTATCTCATCCACTGCGTCGTGGTTATAAACCGCTTGAATTCCCGAATCCACAATACGAATCGGTGATATTGCCCTTCCATCGTCTCTTATAATCATGTTGTGCAATATAATACACGCGTGCACGATGTTAGTAATCTTGTCGACCGTCATCACTCGCATTGGCCGACTCAAAATCCCCCATTTTCCTTTAAGAACACCAAAAGCTCGCTCGACATCCTTTCTTGCCGATTCTTGAACTTCTTGTCATTTGTTTCAGTCGGATATGACATTGCTTTGACATGAGTCGCCCGCCTAGGATAGATTCCATCGGTAAGATAGTAGTCATCAAAGTTATCCGGAGGGTTGCCCGTTGGGAGTTGTCCCACCGCGGATGTGCATTTTTGTATGGTGATGTGTCGTTTGTATATAATGAAAAGCGGTCAAGTTTTAAATTTATAAAATCAAGGAAATACCAAACTAAACACACACTCACGGACAGTGGATTCGTTCGTTTGTAATATAGCTATTAGGTAAGACCAGGTTCGTTCGCAGGGACTATGTTCAAGAACTGAGCGAGATCAAGTAATACTAAGATTGGTTGGGGTTTTGTGACCGAGTTGTCACGTTGCTTTTGAAAGTTAGTTAGCAGAAATAAATCAAGTTAGTAATTCCGAGGAATTAATCGAAAAGAGTTTTTGTTTTAAACACAAGGATTAAAAGTCATCTACCTCGAATCAGATCCATAACATGTTTGGGTTGCATAAATTAATACAGTAGTAATTTTGTCTTCTAGTTTACCAAACTATTAACACGTTGATTCTTATTAATATTATCTTGTACTTTATCATACCATGAATTAAAGCAATCGTTTACCAAACAATCAAGATCATATAATCATGCAAGTAATACCATTAAAAGCATAATCATACAATCAACAAGACAATAATTAGTAATAAGAAATCAATACATTAAGATCATGACAAAACACTAGCTGCAGTCACAATAATAAATACAACCGTCACATAATCATGTCACTTCATCTCAGTAGATGATTAAATATTTAGCTACTCATAATTGAAGAAAGATCAAAGTCAATAATATATGAATTCATAATGTACCGACAATGAAATAGCAATCTGAATGATGATAATGTTGTAGAGAATCGATGTCTGATCTTCTGTATGATATGGTGGTGTTACGAGGGTTTAGATCTGATGAAAATACCCTAGGAGCAACCCCAAAGTCGACTGGAATGAGTTATTTTCGAATTTTAGGGTTTAGGGGGGTATTTATAGGTTTTCGAAAATTCCAGATCTGAACCGACTTCACCAGCGGCGCTGGTGAGCTTCAAGATCACTTCCAGCGGCGCTAGAGCTTCAGGTGAGCGGGCTGGTCTTCGACATCAACACGAAAGTTGTAGATCTTTCTCTTGCCTTTCCGTGGACAGCTTACTCGTCAGAAACGGAGTTCGTATGAAGAAGTTATGCCCAAAATACTAACACATGGTGATAGGCTTCATGTCGACACAAGTTTCTTCATCTTAAGTCTTGAATCTCGACCCGAATCTTCATCGAACCATCATTTATCTTCCTTTAAGTCCTTTATTACCATTTCTTGACGTCTTCCTTCATGCCACGAGCAATGAACCTGAAATCACATATACATGCCATTAAGTATCATAAGTTCACTCAAATGACTATAAAATGGCCAAAACTAGTGCGAGAAAAGTCTATATAATTACCGCTCATCAAATACCCCCACACTTAAGCTTTTGCTTGTCCTCAAGCAAAGTGTTCAAAAGAATAATAGAAACATTTAAAGATGAGCGGACAACTTAAGGGACAAAACTTTTCTACTTTTCAAAACATTCAAAGGCTAGTCATGCAAATTGTTTTTGAGAAAGCTTAAGACAAAATCAGAAAGCTATAAATTAGAGGCAAAGATAACCAGTCAGTCAAAGCTAAAATTTACCCTTTTATTTGTGTTAATACCTCAAAAACCGTTCCATAATTCCAACTGTCTTACAGCTCAATCCTACTTCTTAATGGAGACTAGTTAAGCACTTAGTACAAGTTTGTATAGCAATCGGTTCCACTAGCTACTAGTAAGGAATTTTATCTTATTATTAGTTGTACTTGTGAATCACTACTTAGATATACTGTCACACTAAAGTCATGCCTCCTAGCTAGACACTAAGGTGGTTGTACAATAATTATCATCTTTAATAGTTGAGACAGCGGTGACAGGTCGGTGGTTCCCCACGTGCAAAGCGACATAACTCAACTAATGGTTAGAGTTTATACCTTACATCAAGACAGCGGTGACAGGTCGGTGGTTCCCCACGTGCAAAGCGACATAACTTGATGTGTATAAATTCATTCATTTAATAGCTCTTTGAACTCTTTTATTAATCTACTGATTGTCTTTCTTAAGATTTTCTACATTATTCATGCATAGACTTAATCAGAGACCCTAAATGACTCATACACTTACTTAGCATGCAACTAGTTAACAATTAATAGTGTAAGAATTAAGGTAAAACCATACATCTAAAGTAGATCTTACACAAGCACTTAAAGCATTAAGGTTCAATTGATATACCTATACTAATAACTAGATAGTTCCAATTGCTAGGCATATTAAAGTCCAGTTAGATGTGCTATAGTAAACTAAATCGCATACAGTTTCAGCTTAAGCTATAATGCATTTGGAAAAATGAACAGCCACAAATCTATGATTAAACTAACAACTCTAGCTAACAGTTCATCTTACCAAAGTTAATATCGCTTATATATCGTCATCTTTTGTCTACTTGCAAAGCTTATATTCTCAAAGTGTTTTTGACAAAAGAAAATTTGAAATTTTTTGCATGAAATGAGTAGTAGAAAATTTTGAAAATTCAAACAACAAAACACCGGGTTTTTCCCATTCCACCCCCCACACTTAAATTGTACAACCCCCTCGTTGTACTAGACATTATAAACAAAAGGGAAATAGGAAAAACAAAATAAAAAGATAAGAGTTACAAAACTTCCCGGGTTTAAGCAGTTGGAGATGGAAAATGCTCGGTTGACTGTGAAAGATCCTCGTGAAAGCTTGAGTCAACTCCTTTGATGGCGATCCATTGAAATTCCTCCATCTCTTTTCTTTTTGGTATTTTCTGATTTTTTAATTTTTTTGGATTTTTTGGTTTTTCTGATTTTTTTGGATTTTTGGGTTTTTCTAATTTTTTTGGATTTTTCGCGATCTGGTGTGCGGGCTGACTCCAGGAGCGGCGCTGGCTAAGTGGGAGCGGCGCTGGACTGATGGGAGCTGCGCTGGCCAAGCCTGAGCGGCGCTGGGATGCCCAGGTGCTTACCCAGCGGCGCTGGATGTCTTCTAGCGGCGCTTGCGAGTCCTGTACTTGCTTCGACGTCTGATTTTCCTTCACGATTTGATTCTGGCATTCCCCCACACTTAGCTTTTGACCAAGTGCATGGTTTTCTTCAGACTACAAAAGTAAATACTCCTGCACACTTCAATCAAAATATAAAAATGGAAAATAACAAGCTAAAACATAAAAATAAAAACAAAAATACGATTGCAATAAGTTACTTGTTTCCTTGATCCATTGAAAGCTTGCATATGTGATTCTATAGATATAGTTCATATAAAACAGGTCACAAATGATAAAATTTAAAACAATTCACTTAATTGCAATTAGTCACATATTCCTAAAAATAAAAATGAAAATGAAAATATAAATACGGCTTGGGTTGCCTCCCAAGAAGCGCTAAGTTTACCGAGTCTTCAGCCGGACTCTTACCCCAATCTTACCATGGCGGGGTCTTAAACGCCCCCACACTTAAAGTGTCTGGCGGTTTACGCGAATAAGGTGAATAATATGTGAATCTAATCTTAATCATTACCCAAACCATTTCATTCACCTTATCAAAATTTGCTTTTAAGATGTTAAAAATATTTGATTTCTTTTTAAAACTCATCTTAAAAATCCAACCTTTCATACGAACATATAAAATTTTGAAAATACCGTTATAACACATTATTTTCAAGTAAGTGATTTGAAAGCTCATGTTCGTGGATTTGAAAGGTTTGGGAGCCAACGGGTCCGGGGCTAGTTTCAAAAATATCAAGTAGTGCATGTAATTACTACTAGCCCTAAGAGTACTTAACTTAATGCAATTAACACTGTAATTTAAATCACAATAAGTAAGAGTAAGAATGCTCCCTGGATAACCGACTTGGGTTGAAAATCATCCTTGCTCATGTCCTCGCATTCCTTCTTCGAGAGCCGTATCCCCTTTATCTGGCTCCTTCTTTCGTGCCATGATCTTCTTGAAAGATGTCAGCGGCTTTGGCACTCCTGCAAACAAATCAAAGGAAAGAATTTTAGTAAATAATATATCAAATAGGTACGAATGCTTACCTGTTTCAAACTCCATTTGTTGTAGAATAATGATCCGGATCTGATTGGAAGTCTATTCCGGGGTCAAAACAAACTTAGAACGCGAATGTGTCTAAACTGGGGCTGCCAGCGGCGCTGGGGCTGTCCAGCGGCGCTGGTAGCTGTCTGGGTCAGGATCCCAATCTTCGACCTTGATTTTTAATCCTTCAATCTCCGGGACCTGCCAATTAGTATTAGGTATAAACGCAAAATCAAAAGAGGGTTAAGAAGACTTACCTGAATAAGTGAACATATGTTTCACTTCGTCTCGAGTCGGTGGGATTATAGACACCCCCACACTTAAAGTGTCGGGAGGTCTAAACTTAAAGAGTGAGAAATCCTCGAGTCGGGCATTGGACTTCTCCCAACTAATGTCTTCCCGTTCTTCCTCATGAGCTTCAATGTCGAGTGGCACCTTCCTAATGGTGGATACAATCTTGGTTTCCATGGTCGGGGTCGTAACTAACTCTTCATCCCATATGATCTCAAGCTCGTCTTCCCATTCGGATTCATCCCAAACTACTTCACCTTCTTCCTCCAATTCCACATCAACAGCTTCATCTTGTTTGGTTCCGGATGTGGTGCTTCACCTTGAGCAACGCGACTTCTTTTTATTCGGCTCCTTTTGTTTCGGGATCACATTCTCTTGCTCAATAACGACTTCTTGAAAGATCCTCCCCTCTTCGGTGCTTGAAATAGCCTCATTTTGATTGATTTTGCGTTTACTAGCGATTTGGGCTTCATCGGCACTTTGAAAACGAGCTAAAAATGATACATCGCGAGAATCTGGGCTGCTGTCAGGGCTTCCAGCGGCGCTGGGAGTCTCCCAGCGGCTCTGGTGGTCACCAGCGGCGCTGGCCTGAAGGACCAGTGGCGCTGGAGGCTCCGAAACGACGTCAGATTCTTCAATTTTGCTTGTTTCGCCTTGCTCTTGCTTCTTTTCGACCGGGACTGCATCAATGGTTGAGGAAATGTTCTCCACATCAACAAGATGAATCTTGTTTTGTTCCGGATGTGATACTTCATGCCCACCTCCATCTTCGGGTGGCGATTGAGAGACTTGTGCTTCCTCTTCAACATCATCATACACGACAGTGAAGTCATGTAAATCCTTGAGGGTTAGACGATGCTCCTGTGATTTTTCCTTCCTCACTTGACTATGTTGCTCCAAGAAAGCGTAGGAAGAATTAAGGAGAAAACAAACGCAAGCAATGTTCAAACGATCGAGGGTAAAGACGGGGTAAAAGATGAGTCAAGAGAGTGGGAGATGATACTTGAGGTCGTGGAAGATCTTCAGTTTGATGGTGGCGGGGTAGGGAGTCGGGCGACGGCTAAGACGAGAGCATAAGGAGAAAAGGGGAGGGGAGCAGTGAAGGGAGCGTGGGGTGATGGGTAGAAGGGGCAGGACGTTAAGTTAAACAAGACAGAGTGAGAGGAGACCGGGGGGATACGGGGCAGTCTAGGTGGACATAAAGAAAGAGAGGGTTAGGAGATTTGGTTGTATGGATCGCTGGGGGGTGCGAACATGTAGAGTGTGAGGGTACAGAGGCGTTGGTGTGGGCGAGCGAATAATCGAGGGTGGGACAGAGAAGAGAGGTGAGAGAGGTGGGTGAGGGGAGTGGGGGTTTACTGAGCGGTAAGGGGGAGGGGGGAAATGAAGATGAGTGTGTGCAGACACGGAGAGAGGTGTGGTTTGAGAGGAAAGGAGTGAAAACGAGGGATAGGATGGGGAAAGGCAGAAGTGCGAGGTCGGTCTCACAAGATAGAAAAAAGGGCGCTGACGCGAGTGATGGTAGGGTAATAATAACATTGTGAGAGCTGAACGAGGAGGATCCCTGCTTAGACTTCCAGTTTCTCCTCCCGCCCTCCCCCCCCAAAAAAAAAAAAACAAGAAAGCGTAGGCTTCTTCTAGAGAATTAAGGAGAAAGTGATGACCACAAGCAATGTTCAAAGCATTCCTAGCGCTATCATGTAGTCCCGTGAGCTTGTAGACATACACTCAATTTCCTCCTTGTTTTCCCAATAATAATCTAGCGGTCCAAGTTCCCAAAATGCTTTAAACATCTCTCTCATTCTCCTCCAAGCATCTACCCATGTTTCACCCTCCTGATGACTGAACTCCATAATCTTCTCCAAGTAGGGGTCATAATCTTCATCGCATTCAGACTCTTCGTACGCCATTGGTAACACCTGCAAAATAGACACTAGCTACACCCGTGAAAAGCAAAAGTTTATTGATAACAACAAAAAAAGTAAAAGAAAAGACAGAAACTAAAATTAATTTGGGTTTTTAAGATTTAAGAAAACAAAGTCTAAACTAAATAAAACTAGACGGAAAATAAAAGACAAAGAAGTAACTTTCTCATGAGTAAACACGAAAAAGGGTTGAATTACAAAATCTCACTAAATTCCTAGATAAATAGTCCCCGACAGCGGCGCCAAAAACTTGATGTGTCGTTTGTGTATAATGAAAAGCGGTCAAGTTTTAAATTTATAAAATCAAGGAAATACCAAACTAAACACACACTCACGGACAGTGGATCTGTTCGTTTGTAATATAGCTATTAGGTAAGACCAGGTTCGTTCGCAGGGACTATGTTTAAGAACTAAGCAAGATTAAGTAATACTAAGATTTGTTGGGGGTTTTGTGACCGAGTTGTCACGTTGCTTTTGAAAGTTAGTTAGCAGAAATAAATCAAGTTAGTAATTCCGAGGAATTAATCGAAAAGAGTTTTTGTTTTAAACACAAGGATTAAAAGTCATCTACCTCGAATCAGATCCATAACATGTTTGGGTTGCATAAATTAATACAGTAGTAATTTTGTCTTCTAGTTTACCAAACTATTAACACGTTGATTCCTATTAATATTATCTTGTACTTTATCATACCATGAATTAAAGCAATCGTTTACCAAACAATCAAGATCATATAATCATGCAAGTAATACCATTAAAAGCATAATCATACAATCAACAAGACAATAATTAGTAATAAGAAATCAATACATTAAGATCACGACAAAACACTAGCTGCAGTCACAATAATAAATACAACCGTCACATAATCATGTCACTTCATCTCAGTAGATGATTAAATATTTAGCTACTCATAATTGAAGAAAGATCAAAGTCAATAATATATGAATTCATAATGTACCGACAATGAAATAGCAATCTGAATGATGATAATGTTGTAGAGAATCGATGTCTGATCTTCTGTATGATATGGTGGTGTTACGAGGGTTTAGATCTGATGAAAATACCCTAGGAGCAACCCCAAAGTCGACTGGAATGAGTTATTTTCGAATTTTAGGGTTTAGGGGGGTATTTATAGGTTTTCGAAAATTCCAGATCTGAACCGACTTCACCAGCGGCGCTGGTGAGGTCCCAACGGCGCTGGTGAGCTTCAAGATCACTTCCAGCGGCGCTAGAGCTTCAGGTGAGCGGGCTGGTCTTCGACATCAACACGAAAGTTGTAGATCTTTCTCTTTCCTTTCCGTTGACAGCTTACCCGTCAGAAACGGAGTTTGTATGAAGAAGTTATGCCCAAAATACTAACACATGGTCATAGGCTTCATGTCGACACAAGTTTCTTCATCTTAAGTCTTGAATCTCGACCCGAATCTTCATCGAACCATCATTTATCTTCCTTTAAGTCCTTTATCACCATTTCTTGACGTCTTCCTTCATGCCACGAGCAATGAACCTGAAATCACATATACATGCCATTAAGTATCATAAGTTCACTCAAATGACTATAAAATGGCCAAAACTAGTGCGAGAAAAGTCTATATAATTATCGCTCATCAAATACCCCCACACTTAAGCTTTTGCTTGTCCTCAAGCAAAGTGTCCAAAAGAATAATAGAAACATTTAAAGATGAGCGGACAACTTAAGGGACAAAACTTTTCTACTTTTCAAAACATTCAAAGGCTAGTCATGCAAATTGTTTTTCAGAAAGCTATAACTTAGAGGCAAAGATAATCAGTCAGTCAAAGCTAAAAGTTAACCTTTTATTTGTGTTAATACCTCAAAAACCGTTCCATAATTCCAACTGTCTTACAGCTCAATCCTACTTCTTAATGGAGACTAGTTAAGCACTTAGTACAAGTTTGTATAGCAATCGGTTCCACTAGCTACTAGTAAGGAATTTTATCTTATTATTAGTTGTACTTGTGAATCACTACTTAGATATACTGTCACACTAAAGTCATGCCTCCTAGCTAGACACTAAGGTGGTTGTACAATAATTATCATCTTTAATAGTTGAGACAGCGGTGATAGGTCGGTGGTTCCCACGCGCAAAGCGACATAACTCAACTAATGGTTAGAGTTTATACCTTACATCAAGACAGAGGTTCAAATTGAGAAATTCTTCCAGTTTGCCCAACCGGGGTTATGGGAGGGTGATCTATTGAATAGTCATAAGAAACTTGTTCCTTTGAGCTCTTTAAATGCTAGACGAAGTGATCGCTACTTGTTGGAAAAGATAGCTTCATTCTGGGATTTCCAAATCGCCCAGCAATACGAGAGGATTACCAATTGGATTAATTTCTGGAATTGTGCAGACGAGCTAACAATTTTATGGAATTCCATAAGCTCCCTAAGATTGTTAGGCTTGGAAACTAGGGTGTGACACCATGTTTGCAGATAGCACCAGATGGAATTCGTGAATTGACAATGAATAAAAAGATGTTCAGCCGTCTTTGGAAAGGAGTTACACAATGGGCAAGTCTTGGACGAGATTGTGATATTAACCAAACAAAGACTTAATTTAGTTAAAGAAAATATTAATGACAGCTTAAAGGGATATCATTAATTGTTTATTATCTGCATAAAAACTAGTATTTATACATCAAACCTCATTTGAATTTTCACATATCACCTTGCAAAATTTAGTGAACCCAAATAGTTTATATTACAGCTCTAAAGGTTGTTAGTTGTTGAAATTATGGAAATATCTCAACGAAATTTATACGGCCGTTTATATATGATCCAAGAAGGGTCACACGCGAAGAACATTGAAAGGCTAGTTGAACTTGTAAAAATATGTAAAATATAAGAACTTTCCAAAAATAGATTTGGAAATGAATTTCGTGTCGAAACCGTGAATCGGGTAAAAATCGGATCGGGTACCTAAGCACCATGGACCAATCCATTTGATCATGGACCAAACAAGATTGGCCCATGTATACCCCATGGGTCGGTGTAACACCCCGAACTAGGGCTCGGAATATCACGGAAATTATATAGCACAGAGTGGAATTATCGTAGAACATAACTACATGAAATAAGAGGATTCGGTGAACCCAAACCAACATTTTAAGGTACAAGATGCAAAGTAAACAGGGAGTCATTAACGGAAAACAAGACGAGATAATACAACTACACCCAAAAGGTTCTAAGCATAAACTCTAAGAGGGCAACGGATCACGGATCCATGAAAGTCCCAGTCCAAGCCCTAGCAAGATCAACAAGTAGTCATCAAGTCTCTAATTTCACACGAATACCTGAAAAGTGCACTAAACAAAGTCAACACTAGGTTGGTGAGTTCGTAGTAATGGATCACAAGGAACCATCGATAGTCAATCACAATAATACAAGATAAAGGCAAGTAGTGTACTTACCGTAAGCCAATACATGTCACACAAACACCAAATAGGTTAACTTATAGCTTAACCTAGTCCAACAAGTAATCGTACAAGTATGGCGTGAGATGAATGAAGTATGCCATATATGAAGTATGCAAATGATCGTATGCAAGTAATGCTAGTCTCAACCAATGTGTTGTGTATGCCATACAACGCCCTCAATGCAACGATACTCACATGCCATCACCATGACCAATGTGGCATCTCAAATCATCGAGATATATATACGTCTATATATACTCTGGTGTTCATGTCCGTTTCATCAATGCAACAATACACACATGCCATCACCATGACAAATGTGGCATCTCAAATCATCGAGATATATATACGTCTATATATACTCTGGTGTTCATGTCCGTTTCTCATCAAACAGTCCACCAACCGACTCCCATAGTCGGTCTCCCCAATTCAAACCACAAATCAAGCATCCAACCGACTCCCATAGATAGGTTTTCCCAAGTCCAACCACAAATCAAGCATCCAACCGACTCCCATAGATCGGTTTCCTCAAGTCCAACCACAAGTCCACATTCAACCGACAGCCAAATCAACATGTACATACACTTCGGAGGATTCTACTTTCATCGAATCATAGATGCTTATATATAGGGTCACCCGCAACCTTCCCACCACATCTATAACCCTTTGAAGGCATAATCGACTTCCATGTATGCACAACTAACCTAACAACCGATAAAATCATAATCGAATGCAAAATCAACCAAGTAAGTAGTCAACCGTAAATCAATAAGCCAACCATCAACCAAGATTACACAAATAATGGAAATGCGAGTAATAAGATTTCATACGTGTTGACAACGTCAAAGTATAATGCATGCAAATCACTAAAACATCATAAATCAATCAAACAAGTATGTGTGCACTTTCCAGCCCGAATCTCAATCGAGTAGGGAGCTACGGAACTCACCTTGATCGGCAATAAGAAGTTATAATCAAGTTAAAGTTGTCCAACGATCGTCAAATGTCCACAACCTAACAATATGTGTCACAATACAAGTCATGGTCAACACTAGTTATACAATACCACAACTTCCTCCAAGGTGTTTTAGAAGTGATTCGAGAACGTTTAAACGACAATTGAAGAGTTTTGGTTAAACACGGTTCAATGACTTAGCACCAAAATTTGACATGAAAATCAAAGTGTTTGGAAATGAGTTTTAACAATTTTGTTGACCTTAGAATGATGATATAAGGCTTCCTTGAAAGTTACAAGTCAATTGAATGTAGGACGAAACGGGAAACGAAAAGTAGTCGACGAGATCCGTGGAGGACAGATTTTGGCGAATGATGTGTTCACATCATCCGCGCACATCGTCCGCCGGGGACGTCATCATCCGCCAAAACCAGCAGCTACCAACAAGCCAAATACGACCCAATTCACACCAAAACTCCATTTTGACCTCAATTTCGACCAAGTGACACTTCCAAACTCATTTTCAAGCATAAAGGGACATAACCCACATCACAAACTCGATCTATAAGGTCAAATCCATGCCCAAATCGTTTGACCCATTTCTAAACCCTAATTGAAACCCTAGAAACCCATTTGACCCGAAATTGACCAAGACTCACAAGATTTGACTTAGAAACATGTTTAATAACATGAAATGATAAATTTGAGTTGAGTTTTACTTACCAAATCCAAAATTTAGCTAATTAGGAGGTTTCCTTGCCCTTTGACAACCCAATCTTTTGATATGTTATGAAGTTGATGATGAGGATGATGATTTTAACACAAATCTTGCTTGAATCACAACAAATGTTGCAAAAATTTAGAGAGAGAGTGAGATTATGTGTGTGTTCTGCAAGAGGAAAAGAGAGAGAAAGAGAAGAGTAAGAATGAATGGATAGAGGATTGGATAAGGTTGGGTGGGGATAGGGTTGGGGTAAGTTCTTGGATCATGGGTTGTGGGTTTGACCCACGGGTTGACTCGTCTACACTTCTAGTTTATTTAATCATCGTTAGTTATCGTGTCACATAATAAGTCGATAATTTGACCCGTCAAGCACATCACTAGTCATAATGTCTCAAAACAAAACATTTACATTAATAATTTAAGTTGTGAGTCAAATTACGTAAAAAGTCAAACGGTCAAAATTGACGGATGTTACATCATTCCCCCGTTAAAAGAATTTCGTCCCGAAATTCAACAAAACGCTAATCATTAAACAAATGTGGGTACTTAGACCTCGTAGGACTCTCTCGCCCCCAAGTGAACTCGGCTCTACATCTAGCATCCTATCTAACTTAGGAAATCGTGTGGCGCTTATTCTTTAGTTTCTCGACTTCATTATCTAGGGTTTTACCGGTTCTTCAACAAGTTTAAGCTTTTGTCTACTTGGACCTTGTCCATCGACACGTGAAGGGTGGGGTCCGCCATTCACTTATGTAATTTACAATTAGGAAATGCCCTAAGCTTTTGAGTAAACTCCAATGGTCTACGCTTCACCCTGGTGTACCTCTTTTGTTGTCCATGAGTTAGTTGCAAGCCCTTTGATTTGAGAATTTTACTTTGTCGTTTTGATTCACTACCCCCGACCCAAGTTAGGGGAGAACAACGCTTCCTACCATAAGGTGCCCTAACGGGTGCCACTTTAATACCCGCAGGCTAACTATTATTGTTCGAGAGTTACATCAATGGTAAGTGATCTCCCCATCTACCACCGAAGTCATTAGTACATGTTTTTAATATGTCCTTTAGTGTTTGTAACGTTCTTCCACCGTGCCTATTCGTTTGATGATGAAGTATCGTACTCATATCGATATGAGTACCCATAGTTTGTTGAAAGGCTCTCTAAAATTTAAGTTAACCCGGGTATCTCTATCGGAGATGATAGAAACCGGAGCTCCATGCTTTGACACCACCTCTTTTAAGTAGAAACGAGCCATGGTGTCAAACTGGTCGGTTTCACGAATGGCCAAGAGATGAGCCGATTTCGTTAACCGATCCACCATCACTCAACTCATATCACAACCATTTCTTGTCTTCGGTAACTTCGTGTTGAAGTTCATTGCGATTCGTTCCCATTTCCATTCTCGCTCCACATGTTGCACCATCAATCCGGGTAGCTCCTTATGATCGGCCTTAACTTGTAAGCGAGTGAGACACTCACTCACATGTTTAGCCGCATCATGCTTCGTTCCCGGCTTCCAGTAAAATCCTTTAAATTTAAATACGCCTTATCCGACCCGGGATGGACCGAATAAGTTGAATTGTGGCCTTCATCCACAAGGGACGTTCTTAGATTGCCCAGAAATGGGAACCCAGAGCCTCTCAACCGAATATGATCCATTCCCTTCTTCTGGATCAAATTGTTGCCCCACGTCGTCCAATCCTTCACTACCAAAGTTCTCCGGTGGTGTAGCTTGTATTTGAGTTTCAATTGATCCGTCACGCATGTTTTGCCCTACCGTGAGGCTCATTACCCTTGCTTGCCTCGCCTTGACCTCTCTTTCCCACTCAAAATTGGCCACAACGTTTGCTTTGCCCGGCGTAACGGATTTCACATTCATAGTCGCCCAAGGGTTCAAACCATCGCCCTTTTGTCTCATGTTTAACTGGTTCCGGTTAAAGATGTGTTGGGAGGCTTTTTGTGATCGGCATAATCTACACAATATATCCTTGAGAATTTGGAAGGCTCATTCTTGTCTTTTGCCCCATTCAATTCTTCTCTCTCTTTGAGTCAAGAGGGTAAACGGTTGTGCATCTCCAGGGGAATTTCCAATTAATCTTCTATGACAACCCGCCAATCCAAGAATTTGACGAATCTCGGATGGCGTCTCGGGTGCCTCAATTCTTGGCCGCTTAAATCTTGCGGGTCCACATGAATTCCATCCTGGCTCACCACGTGACCAAGGAATCAGACCTCTTCCAATCAAAATTTTGTACTTGGAGAATCTCGCATACAACTTTTCTATCCTAAGCAGTTTGAGTACTTTACACCAATATTCCATATGTTCTTTCTTCGTCTTTTGAGTAAACAAGGATGTCATAAATGAAGGCAAGGACAACTTTTCCAATAAGGCCGACACACCCGGTTCATCCAGCCCATGAACAGCCGGTGCATAAGTTAACCCAACCGGCAAAATGGTGATTTCAAAGTGAACATACCTAGCCACCGTCTTTGAAATGTCATTTTCATGCACTCGGAGTTGATGATAACCCGAGTGAAGATCAATTTTGGAGGAATGTCTGGCGCCTTGAAATTGATCAACAAGTCATCAATTTGGAGAAGTAGATACTGGTTCTTTATCGTAAGCTTATTCAACTCTCTGTAGTCAACACACATTCTGATGATCCGTCTATCTTTTTCACCATAAGATAAGAGCTTCCCTAGGTAATCGGCTAGGACGAATAAGCCTCTCTTTCTTGGAGCTCTTTAAGTCGTGTCTCCAATCCTCGTATTTGGTTATGGAAAGTCTATAAAAGGCTTTAGCTACAGGTGCGGCGTTAAGGATTAAATCAATACGAAAGTCGAGTTGACGTGATGGAAGTAATCCCGACAAGTTATCCGGAAAGATTTCGGGGAAGTCACGAACAATATGAACGGTCTATAATTCCTACTCTTGGGACGGTATCACTAAGGACTTGGAGTTAGTAGAATCGGATATTTCGTCTTAGACCCTAAGAATCTTACCGTTAGACAAGGACATTTTAAACAACTCTTTGGCCACAATCACTAATCACCTTACCCACCGTCTTCAAATCCACACTCGCAATATTATCGAAGTTCCCAATGTTAAGAGGTTTAGGGCCAATAAGGAATTTGACGTCGTTAAAGTTAAATATCGTTACGCATAATTGACGAACCGATTTAGCACACTACTAATCGTTTAAGGATTGAGATTCAAAATTAGGCATACGGAAAATTGGCCAATCGAGGAAATCAAGCAAAAGGAAGTAAGGCCATAATCGGTCCTAAAATCAAATAGCATCGCGTAGTGGCGGTCGGGAAGAAGGAATGTACCTGTCGCCACCTCTGGGTCATTGCGGGCTTCATTAGCATCTCCCGCCAAGGCTTGTCCTCGAGGTTGCACTTGACGGCTTAGTTGGCTATGGTTTTGTGTAGAAACGACAACTTGAAGTTGACTATGGGAAGCCGCCACTTGGACTTGTGGTTCAACCCACCTAGGACAAGCGTTTCTATAGTGGTCGGGGCTACCACACTCAAAACAAGTGCCCCGTGAGTGATTTGCTTGTGAAGGAACGGCTTGGAGAGGAACCACATTCAAAGGAGACACTTTTGGTGCTCTACAATCCCTGACTACATGCCCAATCTTGTTACAATGGAAACATGCCCCACAAGAAGTGGTAGGAGCATGATGTCGGGAACACCTCCCGCACCTAGGTAGAGAGCCCAAATACTCTCGTCTTCCGGGCTTGAATGCCGCAAACGCTTCTCCCCTACTAGCATACTTAGAGTCAAACCTACCAACTTTGTTCGTCCCACTTGAATCCCCGACCTCCTTCCTCTTGGTTGAAGACCTACTCAACACACCATCATCACCCACGTTTACTCGAGCTTCGTGTGCTTCGTTGTTTCCTTGAAGGCTTGACGTGACTTGGGCTACAATAGTAGGTATGGCATTTGCGACCGCTTGGGCAATCACGGTTGCCAAATCCGGCTCATCGTTATGATTAGTCATACTCCTTCTTGGTCCCACCATTTTCTATAAAGCAAGCAACGCGTTGACCCGAAAGTTAGTCTCAAGATGCTCACATGTTAGTCACACAAGTAGTCAATGCTCTCATATCGATATAACATGTATATTTCATATCATTATGCTAAGGCAAAAGTGCTAAAGTTCTAAGGGGATTGTTATCTATCATGCCATCATGCCAAGTTCACTACAATCATTTATCATGAAAACCAAGTATTCATGTTTAACACATCATACAAACAAGCAACTAAAACAAGCGATTTTAAAGTATAATCCGAATCCAATATGCTCTCTAGTTATTGACCAGGTTTGTATACAGGTGATACCATCGGCTTTCCCTCCACCCAATCAACTCCCATTAAGCATATCGGTTCCTTATTATACTCTAAGCCAAGCATGTGCAATCCGTGATGTCATTAACTTGCATATAACACGGGTGACCATAAAATAGTTGATCAGGCTCTTTTAGGGTTGCCACATGTTATACTACGTTAATGCCATAACTTCATTTTTCCCTAAATCACCAAACTATCATCAAACTCAACAACAATCCAATTTATCTCATCAACAATCAACAATCAAGTCCACATCAATGTATACGTTGACCATATTGTATTCATCTCAAAACAACACGTTGTCCAATTGTATTCAAGTCATCACATAGTTGGTCTTGTCTACGAACTCACAATATACACCTTCAGGGTTTCACATAATTCACGTTGCACACAAAATTCCTAACCATGCATGCTATATGAAGAGTTTTAACTTAAGTCATAGTCTAGGTCAAACCGCCTAATTCTCTACGACCACGCATGGGCCACCATTCTGTAACACCCCAAACTAGGGCTCGGAATATCACGGAAATTATATAGCACAGAGTGGAATTATCGTAGAACATAACTACATGAAATAAGAGGATTCGGTGAACCCAAACCAACATTTTAAGGTACAAGATGCAAAGTAAACAGGGAGTCATTAACGGAAAACAAGACGAGATAATACAACTACACCCAAAAGGTTCTAAGCATAAACTCTAAGAGGGCAACGGATCACGGATCCATGAAAGTCCCAGTCCAAGCCCTCAAGATCAACAAGTAGTCATCAAGTCTCTAATTTCACATGAATACCTGAAAAGTGCACTAAACAAAGTCAACACAAGGTTGGTGAGTTCGTAGTAATGGATCACAAGGAACCATCGACAGTCAATCACAATAATACAAGATAAAGGCAAGTGGTGTACTTACCGTAAGCCAATACATGTGACACAAACACCAAATAGGTTAACTTATAGCTTAACCTAGTCCAACAAGTAATCGTACAAGTATGGCGTGAGATGAATGAAGTATGCCATATATGAAGTATGCAAATGATCGTATGCAAGTAATGCTAGTCTCAACCAATGTGTTGTGTATGCCATACAACGCCCTCAATGCAACGATACTCACATGCCATCACCATGACCAATGTGGCATCTCAAATCATCGAGATATATACGTCTATATACTCTGGTGTTCATGTCCGTTTCGCATCAAACAGTCCACCAACCGACTCCCATAGTCGGTCTCCCCAATTCAAACCACAAATCAAGCATCCAACCGACTCCCATAGATCGGTTTCCCCAAGTCCAACCATAAATCAAGCATCCAACCGACTCCCATAGATCAGTTTCCCCAAGTCCAACCACAAGTCAACATCCAACCGACTCCCATAGTCGGTCTCCCCAATTCAAACCACAAATCAAGCATCCAACCGACTCCCATAGATCGGTTTCCCCAAGTCCAACCACAAATCAAGCATCCAACCGACTCCCATAGATCAGTTTCCCCAAGTCCAACCACAAATCAAGCATCCAACCGACTCCCATAGATCGGTTTCCCCAAGTCCAACCATAAATCAAGCATCCAACCGACTCCCATAGATCAGTTTCCCCAAGTCCAACCACAAGTCAAGCATCCAACCGACTCCCATAGATCAGTTTCCCCAAGTCCAACCATAAATCAAGCATCCAACCGACTCCCATAGATCAGTTTCCCCAAGTCCAACCATAAATCAAGCATCCAACCGACTCCCATAGATCGGTTTCCCCAAGTCCAACCACAAATCAAGCATCCAACCGACTCCCATAGATCGGTTTCCCCAAGTCCAACCATAAATCAAGCATCCAACCGACTCCCATAGATCAGTTTCCCCAAGTCCAACCACAAGTCAAGCATCCAACCGACTCCCATAGATCAGTTTCCCCAAGTCCAACCATAAATCAAGCATCCAACCGACTCCCATAGATCAGTTTCCCCAAGTCCAACCATAAATCAAGCATCCAACCGACTCCCATAGATCAGTTTCCCCAAGTCCAACCATAAATCAAGCATCCAACCGACTCCCATAGATCAGTTTCCCCAAGTCCAACCACAAGTCAACATCCAACCGACTCCCATAGTCGGTCTCCCCAATTCAAACCACAAATCAAGCATCCAACCGACTCCCATAGATCGGTTTCCCCAAGTCCAACCACAAATCAAGCATCCAACCGACTCCCATAGATCGGTTTCCCCAAGTCCAACCACAAGTCAACATTCAACCGACAACCAAATCAACATGTACATACACTTCGGAGGATTCTACTTTCATCGAATCATAGATGCTTATATATAGGGTCACCCGCAGCCTTCCTACCACATCTATAACCCTTTGAAGGCATAATCGACTTCCATGTATGCACAACTAACCTAAAAAGATAAAATCATAATCGAATGCAAAATCAACCAAGTAAGTAGTCAACCGTAAATCAATAAGCCAACCATCAACCAAGATTACACAAATAATGGAAATGCGAGTAATAAGATTTCATACGTGTTGACAACGTCAAAGTATAATGCATGCAAATCACTAAAACATCATAAATCAATTGTAACATTTGTAAAATTTGACTCGTTTGACTTTTAATAAACGTGATTTAAACGTGGTTGTTTGGTTATTAGATCGTTGGCCTAAACGTATTAAATGATTAATTGTTCTAGCTAATTTAAATAATTCATTTATTTAATTATGAATTAGAAACGTGTATTCATGCTAGACGAGACTATGTGATCGTATTTATCGGTTTTATGACGTAACGCGACCTTTAATTTGACTAGAAACGTAATCGGGTGATCCATGGGTCAACCCGTGACCCATGAATCACCACCCATCTTGACCCAACCCTATCCACAACCCACATCTCACTCTTCCACTCACCTCACTCACTCATTCAATTCTATCTTCATCTATCTTTCTCTCTCACATTCAATGCAAGACATTCTCTTACTCGCTCACTAAATTCTTACGCCAAATTAATGTTGCTCAAGATAGATTGGTATTAAATTCATCATCTTTATCATCAAGTAATCATCACATCAAAAAGGCAAATCTTCAAGTGCAAGAAATCTTGGTTTTTAGCTCAAATTCGGATTTTTGGCCTTGTGGAAGAATTTGGTAAGTAAACTTGTGATATTATCGCCCTTTTTGTGTTTATAAACATGTTTTTAGTCAAAATGAAGTAACCTTGAGTCAAAATGCAAGTCAAAATGGTTTTTGTCAAGAATTAGGGTTTTAATTTAATTAAATGGGTCAAAAACCTAATTTCCGGATTTAAGTATGTTATGGATCGAAACTTGAGTGGGTTATGTTTAAAATCACTTTTCTAAGTTGCTATGAACATTTTCTGGGTCAAGTACTGTGCTAAAACACACCAAAAATCGAAATTAGGGTTCATGGGCTTATTTGACTAAATCAAGTCAAAAATCGAATTTAACAAATCGAGTAATGGGCTGGGATTTCTATATGGAAACATGTTTATTATGAAAATCGAATTTAACAAATCAAAGTTTGACCTAAAAATGTCAACTGGTTCACCCCCTTTATTTTGCCCAGATTTATGCCTGAACCACCACCACCGTAATTTACGCCTAAGATGGCGTATGCTACGCTGCCTACTTCTTCTTTGGCGTATGATACGCCCCTTGGTCCGTAGCTTACGCCTGTTGTTGCTTAACCACCGTAGCTTACGCTACCAACCACCTTACCTTACGGTGGTGTGGTACTTCCAAATTTCCAGATTTCCAGTTTTGAGTGTAGCATGCATGGAATGATTCGAGCTTTCGTTTTAACTGTTTCTTGGGTTCCTTGGGGTTATATTTAAAATCACTTTTCTAAGTTGCTATGAACATTTTCTGGGTCAAGTACTGTGCTAAAACACACCAAAAATCGAAATTAGGGTTCATGGGCTTATTTGACTAAATCAAGTCAAAAATCGAATTTAACAAATCAAAGTTTGACCTAAAAATGTCAACTGGTTCACCCCCTTTATTTTGCCCAGATTTATGCCTGAACCACCACCACCGTAATTTACGCCTAAGATGGCGTATGCTACGCTGCCTACTTCTTCTTTGGCGTATGATACGCCCCTTGGTCCGTAGCTTACGCCTGTTGTTGCTTAACCACCGTAGCTAACGCTACCAACCACCTTACCTTACGGTGGTGTGGTACTTCCAAATTTCCAGATTTCCAGTTTTGAGTGTAGCATGCATGGAATGATTCGAGCTTTCGTTTTAACTGTTTCTTGGGTTCCTTGGTGGGTTATGTTTAAAATCACTTTTCTAAGTTGCTATGAACATTTTCTGGGTCAAGTACTGTGCTAAAACACACCAAAAATCGAAATTAGGGTTCATGGGCTTATTTGACTAAATCAAGTCAAAAATCGAATTTAACAAATCAAAGTTTGACCTAAAAATGTCAACTGGTTCACCCCCTTTATTTTGCCCAGATTTATGCCTGAACCACCACCACCGTAATTTACGCCTAAGATGGCGTATGCTACGCTGCCTACTTCTTCTTTGGCGTATGATACGCCCCTTGGTCCGTAGCTTACGCCTGTTGTTGCTTAACCACCGTAGCTAACGCTACCAACCACCTTACCTTACGGTGGTGTGGTACTTCCAAATTTCCAGATTTCCAGTTTTGAGTGTAGCATGCATGGAATGATTCGAGCTTTCGTTTTAACTGTTTCTTGGGTTCCTTGGGGTTATATTTAAAATCACTTTTCTAAGTTGCTATGAACATTTTCTGGGTCAAGTACTGTGCTAAAACACACCAAAAATCGAAATTAGGGTTCATGGGCTTATTTGACTAAATCAAGTCAAAAATCGAATTTAACAAATCAAAGTTTGACCTAAAAATGTCAACTGGTTCACCCCCTTTATTTTGCCCAGATTTATGCCTGAACCACCACCACCGTAATTTACGCCTAAGATGGCGTATGCTACGCTGCCTACTTCTTCTTTGGCGTATGATACGCCCCTTGGTCCGTAGCTTACGCCTGTTGTTGCTTAACCACCGTACCTTACGCTACCAACCACCTTACCTTACGGTGGTGTGGTACTTCCAAATTTCCAGATTTCCAGTTTTGAGTGTAGCATGCATGGAATGATTCGAGCTTTCGTTTTAACTGTTTCTTGGGTTCCTTGAGTGGGTTATGTTTAAAATCACTTTTCTAAGTTGCTATGAACATTTTCTGGGTCAAGTACTGTGCTAAAACACACCAAAAATCGAAATGAGTTACGTACTTATATTAATACCCGTGTCATAAACAAATAATGATAGGTTGTGATCGTTGAAGGATTCGAGACAATTGTAACTCGTCAAGTACTTATAATTTATTTTCACCTGACGATACAAAGCAAAGGTGAGTTTCGTAGCCCCGTTTTCTCTTACATTTGGGGTGAAAAGTGTACTTGTTCTACTTAAACGTTTTAACGATTTATCTGAAATGATTTGATATTGAACGATGATTTGTTGAACGTAAATGCTTTGTTTTCCATGAACGTATTTATGAATGCTTGTTGTGATGAATGATTGTGATAACGAGTAAGTCCACGATTAGTGGCATAACGTAAAGTCCATGTTGATGGCATAACGAGTAAGTCCACATTTGTGGCATAACGTTGTTGTAAACAATATTGTTTAACGTGTACATTGTGTATGAACGTTTAGTTGTAACGTAACGTTGATTATGATGAATTGTGAACGTATGGATGACGATGTAAGTGTCCTCATCTTTGAATACCCTTAACGGTTGTTATCCCGACACTATGATTTTAACGTTTAAACCTACGAACTCACCAACTTTATGTTGACCCGTTTTAGTACACTTTTCAGGTAATCAAGTTAATCAAGGATGAAGTGGATGATTGCATGACTTGCTAGAATTTGGGCTTGACTATTGGATCCGTGATTCATTGATCCCTTTACGGGTTATGCTTAGGATTATTAGCCATCATTTTGGATTGTTCTTTTGTAAGATTTAATGGTTATGTGCTCCTTATGCATTTTGTGATCCATTAGTTGTACTTGTAATTGTATTTGAACTTATATTTATGGATTGCTAAATCCTTATTTGCATGTAGTTTGTCTCTACTTAATTTTCCATGTCGTGCTATGCTTTTCTCGTGACATCCCATGATTCCGCCATGTTGGGGTGTTATAGAATGGTATATGAGCCGTGGTTGTAGAGAATTAGGTGGTTTGACCTAGCCTATAGCCATTGCACCCACATCTTCATAATTAGCATGCATGATAGGTAACTATGTGTGCAACGTGAATTGTGTGAAGCATGAGACTTGTTAAGCGGAGTTCGTAGGTTTCCATGATTGTTGACTTGATTGTTATGTGATGACTTGATTGATGCATGTATGATGTGTAAAATCGAGTTTAAAAATTAAAAACAAGAAATACCCTAAAACTGACTACTACACACTCTCGGGCAGTGGACCCATTCGTATATAGTATAGCTGAAAGGTAAGTCCAGGATCGAACACAGGGACTAAAGTGAAGTAATTGTTGACATTAAGTAATTCTAATTAAAAAGGGGGTTTTGTGACCGAATTGTCACTTTGCAACAAGTAAAACTAAATAACTTAAATCCGGTATTACCGGGGCAGGGATCGTCCTAAAACGATAGTAAAAACTGATTTAAAACAATAATTTAAAGGATCATCTACCTCGACTCCGTGACACATTTCATTTTGGTTGCATTATGTTAATATCAATTCAAATATGTTGATTTTAATAACCAAGTTTAGACAAAGAACTCACTAGTTGGCCACCTAGCTTATTACCCAATCCAAACTCATTAACCAATTGATTCAATCCTAAAGATCCGGCTACCACCTTCTCTATTAAGATCTACCTAACTGACAAATTTGTTTTGTTATTATTAAACAATTCCATCTATCGATTTTACCAAACCGTTAACACGTTGAATACTCTTACCTATTGTTGTTTATCAACTCGCTACCACGAATTAATACCTATTGATTCTACCAAATCAACTAGAACAATGAATTCCTGGACTTAGCTACCACTAAACCATTCACACATCATCAACAATCAATAGAATAAATAATAAGAATTCAATATATTAAGATCTCGATGAAACGTTTAATTATCAACTTGAATTCAAAATAATATGCAACCAATATTCATTGTGTCACTTCATATCAGTAGATGATGAAGTGTTTAGCCACTCATAATCATAATCATATCACAACTAGTAAAAGAAATAGAAAACATCTTGTACCAAAGTGGAGAAAACAATCGAAAAGCTAAGAAATACGATGTTTGAATGCCTTAGATCTCACGAGCAATCCTATAATCTTCAAAGATGTAAAAACTGCTTGAAAAGTCTCCAAAGAACCCTAAATTCGTCTGGTGGTAAAAGTCTCTCGAATGGTGGGGTTTTGGACTTGTATTTATAGTCCAACAATAAAAGGGTTTCTGCCGACCTAGTTTGTGCGCCGCATGAACTTTCTGTGCGCCGCACAAACTAAAGTTTCCAAAAATTGACTCCCCGCTATGCGCCGCACGCCAGGTCTGTGCGCCGCATATTCCCATCTTGAAATTCTTGTCTGCCCGTTATGCGCCGCACGCCAAGTCTGTGCACCGCATAAACACTTTGGTTCGATTTTTCCAAACTTTCTGCCCAAAATTCCTTAATTCCGTGCGCCGCATAAATGTGCCATGCGCCGCACAAATGTTCAGATTCCACAAAACTTGTGTTTTTCATTCGGTCTTTACACGAACTCGTCCATGAACCATCCTTATGCATCTTTTAACCTTCCAAATGCCATTTCTAGCCATTGTACCTGTTCTAAGCCTGAAATCACTAACAATACCATCAAAGCATCGAATATATTTGTAATTTACACATAATTCAGCTTAAAATGACTTAGAAACGATATGGGAATATATATATAAATGGACATATCAAATTCCCCCATACTTAAGCTTTGCTTGTCCTCAAGCAAATTCAGAATTTAAAACAAATCTTTCCTTTGGTTCTCGATCGCAAACATATGACAATAATCAAAAAGAAGCTAAACCATGAAAGTTAGAAAACAAATGAGAATGGTTAATGATGTGCTAAATCAAGTTTAAAAATTATAAACTAGAAATAACTAGAAACTCACTACTACACACTATCGGGCAGTGGACCCGTTCGTATGCAATATAGTTAAGAGGTAAGTCCGTGTTCGTTCTCAGGGATTGGTTTGAACTAGTTGTTTAATAAAATGGTTTGGAAAACAGGGTGTTGCTTCGAGTCTTACTTTGACAATTAAATTAAAATAAATTTAAACGACAAAACGCATAAAAGTAAAGAAAAGCTTCAGACAATATTAATAAAGATCATCCACCTTGAATTCGCTAGACTTCAAACATGATTGCATTCAATTAAGACCAAATTCATTGAGTTGAAAAGATAATCGTAAAAGGATTAAGGTGCTCACGTGGTACCACCAACCGTGAGCAAATCACCCAATCACCTAAGTTGCTAGTTTAATTACCCAAGCCGGTACCACCAATGCCTAGACAACCTTACCAACAATTAGTTTGCTTGACTATCGAATTAACAATTGTGCCTATGTGAAGATAACGTGGTACCACCAACCGTTATAAAACACGTTGACAAAATGACTCCTTTTATTAAAATGATATTCACTATCATACCATGAACTAGTGATAATTGTTCATAGACAAACAACCATTTGAAAATCACATATGCATCCAACTAGTACCACTAACGAAGAACACACATGCCACCAATATCATAATAATATATAAAAAGGAATTAAATCATCAAGATATCGACACAACGATAATTGAAATCAACTCTTTGGATTAAAACATATAGCAATCACATCATTCGTCTAGTTTCCTCAAGGTGGATGATTGAATGTTTAGCCACTCATGATTAATTTAAAATAACAATCAAAATAAAAGAAGAACATGATGTACCAATCGTTCTTGAAATTGAAATTGCAAGACAATGAAATAGATACGATCTAAGTGGGTCCCCGTGAATCTTCAATGAATCGGACGAAGAAATCTACCCTTGATCCTTGAAGGAATCCGTTGGAGAGCAGCTCTTAGAAAGAATTTGGATAAATTGGGAATTAGGTTTTTGTTTTCTATTTATACCCCTTGGAAATCTGATGCAAACATGGCCAAAAGCCCTTCAGCCCCGTCGTCCCACTGCGGCGCAGTCTTAAACTGCTGACCCAGTCCTTTTCCACTAGCTGACTGCGGCGCAGTGGGCTGGTGATGCTCCCACTGCGGCGCAGTCCAATCCTGCTGATCCGAAGACAACCTTTTCACTATGAACTTGCTGAAATTTTATATCTTCTCAACTTTAAACAACTCTCGAACTCACAAATCAACTTCTTGGCCTCAGAAATCATTCGAAATTGCACCAAATGGACACGTAACCTGTTTAGAGCCTGAAAACACTAACAAACAACATAAACGCGCCAAATACACACAAAATCGACTTAAAACACTTAATAAAATGGCCAATAATGATGTGGGCGATATGTATAAATTGGTCACATCAGTTAAGCAGTTTTAATCTTAAATGAAAATTGAAATGTTTGACAATATTTGAATGATCCACAAGCCTCGAAAACACGACTAAGCACTTTAATCAAATGAAAGAAGAACATCTCAACTAACTTACTCCAACTAACAAACTATTGGGTTGAAATATTGTATCAATCACTCAAAGCCTAGTCGTGATGCATAATCTTTTAACCATAGGCTTGTACTAGGTTCGTTCCTTCACCGCCATGATGCAAGCACCACAACGTCTATCAAAAGAGGACTTTAAGGGTTTTAATGAAAGTCTTAGGCTAAACAAGGTATTTAAAAGGGTATGGAAATTTGGATAAACAAATGGTGTTAAAAACAAATAACACAACATTTAACAAAGTTTTACATAATAGTCTAATCCATTAAATCCCATGTCATTAGTTGCCAACGGTCCAAACCCGATAAGCTGTCCAGACAATACCCCCAATAGACGATTAAAAACCGACACCATTGTGGTGTATGACAATAAACAACTCAATCAACCAAAACTAACCATGTTGGCTTAAACGAACTTGCCAACCCAATAATGATACCAAGGAACATAGTATTTCAAGATCCTTTTGTTGGTTTATAAAGATGTACCAACTCAACTCGATAAATTTGAGTAACAATGAAGCTTTTGTTGGTGTAATTGATGAACCAACTTTCAAAAATGATTTGACAAAAAGTGAGAAATACCAACTGACAGCCCAAACTCTTTTCATTTTTTCTATTTTTTTTTCTTTTTTTTTTTTCTGTTTTTCAATTCTTTTATTCTCTTTTTTTTTGTGAGCTACTTTTACTCTGACTAATTGGTATTCTCATAATAATATTGAAACAGTGACAAATCATATACTCATATGCTCAAATGAACGATCCAGACTTTATCCAAACAAACATGATGAAATCAATCTATTCTCAATAACCGAGAATATCCCAACCCGACATAAAGGACAACCCCAAACCATCCACTAGCATAGGCAACCAATGACCCACCAGGACTTCGACTATCGGTATGGTTAGGAAAAGGTGTATATTAAGGGTGGATTTAATAACAAATAACAGGCTAGTGACAACATGTTTTCTATTGTTTCTTGCACTAAAAGTGAGTGCAACATAAGGGTTTAACAGGTGGTTCACTAACCAGTGTAGTTAGCTACTAAGCACATTAACAAAACATGCACATAACAGATTTTTACGAAACAAGGGGTGAACATACAAAGAACAAAAGGGTTTTATCCTAAATTTGCCTCTTCTGATAAATAACACGGAACGAACAACCAGGACAAGTTCTAGAATCAACGCAATCACCGGCACACTCATAGCAAATGAAAATAATCCGGAAATGGAAAAATAAAATACGATGTTCTATCACCCTTAAGGGTGATTACAAACCAAACAAATAGAACTAAATAAAAGTACGAAAATAAAATTGTTCAAACAAATAAAAGTACAAATCATCACATGTCAAACAAATAAAAGTACAAACCAAACAAATAGAAATAAATAAAAGTACGAAAATAAAATTGTTCAAACAAATAAAAGTACAAGCCATCATCACCAACAGACGGCAGCAGCATCATCCCATCATATATCACTGAGGAGGGTAAGGGTAACCAGGCATAGGTCCTGTACCAAAAATCGATCCAACCACCTGCTCAGCAAACGATGGTTCTGCCGAACCTGATCCTCCAGCATCTGCACACATTCGAAACAAATATGGTTCTTCCCAGAAATAATGCTTAATCTCAGAAAAGAATTTCCTTTTCTGTTGATAAGTCATTTCCTTAGGAAGAACACCTGCACATAAATAGTTAGCAATGTCTGCATACCATGGTTCCTTCTCCACATCCACCTGCATTAGAAACTCGTCAGGAAAAGCATCATTAATATCATGCTCCTTTAACTCTCAAGGTGAGGGTTTTCGAGCCTACTTAAGTGGTCGGCTGCCACATTTTCAGCCCCACTTTTATCTTTAATCTCAATATCAAATTCTTGTAAAAGTAAGACCCAACGAATTAAACGAGGCTTAGCATCTTGTTTCGAGAACAAGTACTTCAAAAATGATTTGACCAAAAATGAGAAATACCAACTGACAGCCCAAGCTCTTTTCATTTTTTCTATTTTTTTTTCTTTTTTTTTGTGAGCTACTTTTACTCTGACTAATTGGTATTCTCATAATAATATTGAAACAGTGACAAATCATATACTCATATGCTCAAATGAACGATCCAGACTTTATCCAAACAAACATGATGAAATCAATCTATTCTCAGTAACCGAGAATATCCCAACCCAACATAAAGGACAACCCCAAACCATCCACTAGCATAGGCAACCAATGACCCACCAGGACTTCGACTATCGGTATGGTTAGGAAAAGGTGTATATTAAGGGTGGATTTAATAACAAATAAAAGTACGAAAATAAAATTGTTCAAACAAATAAAAGTACAAGCCATCATCACCAACAGACGGCAGCAGCATCATCCCATCATATATCACTGAGGAGGGTAAGGGTAACCAGGCATAGGTCCTGTACCAAAAATCGATCCAACCACCTGCTCAGCAAACGATGGTTCTGCCGAACCTGATCCTCCAGCATCTGCACACATTCGAAACAAATATGGTTCTTCCCAGAAATAATGCTTAATCTCAGAAAAGAATTTCTTTTCTGTTGATAAGTCATTTCCTTAGGAAGAACACCTGCACATAAATAGTTAGCAATGTCTGCATACCATGGTTCCTTCTCCACATCCACCTGCATTAGAAACTCGTCAGGAAAAGCATCATTAATATCATGCTCCTTTAACTCTCAAGGTGAGGGTTTTCGAGCCTACTTAAGTGGTCGGCTGCCACATTTTCAGCCCCACTTTTATCTTTAATCTCAATATCAAATTCTTGTAAAAGTAAGACCCAACGAATTAAACGAGGCTTAGCATCTTGTTTCGAGAACAAGTACTTCAAAACCGAGTGGTCGGTGAACACAATAGTCTTATTCAAAACCAAATAGGTTCTAAACTTATCAAAGGCATAAACCACGGCTAACAACTCTTTCTCGGTCACGATATAGTTCTGTGAGCCGGGTTCAAGGTCTTGCTAGCATAGGAAATAGGGCGGAAATGTTTATCCTTCTCTTTGTCCTAAAACAGCCCCTACGGCATAATCACTTGCATCACACATCAATTCAAAAGGTTGAGACCAATCGGGTGAAACCATGATGGGTGAATGCGTCAAACGATCCTTAAGAAGTTCAAATTCCTTAAGACAATCCGAGTTGAACTCGAACGACACATCCTTCTCAAGCAAATGGGTCATGGGTCGGGTAATCTTAGAAAAGTCTTTAATAAATCTACGGTAGAACCCGGCATGCCCTAAAAAACTCCTAACGGCCTTTACATTTGTAGGTGGAGGCAATTTGGCAATAACATCAATCTTGGCTTTATCTACCTCAAATCCCGCTTTTGAAACTTTGTGTCCCAAAACAATACCCCCTTTCACCATAAAATGACACTTTTCAGAATTCAAGACCAAATGTGCCCTTTCACGTCGCTCTAACATCTTATCCAAGTTGGAAAGACATGTATCAAAAGAATCACCAAAAACAGAAAAGTCATCCATAAAAACTTCCATGGAGGTTTCGATCATGTCCTGAAATATGGCAATCATACATCTTTGAAAAGTACCCGGGGCATTACAAAGACCAAATGGCATCCTTCTATAGGCATAAGTGCCAAAAGGGCAAGTAAAGGTGGTCTTTTCTTGGTCCTTGGGGTCAATGGGTATTTGGAAGTACCCGGAGAACCCATCCAAAAAGCAAAAATACTCGTTACCGGCGAGCCGTTCGAGCATTTGATCAATAAAGGGCAAGGAAAATGGTCTTTGCGGGTAGCATCATTTAATCTCCGATAATCTATACATACCCTCCACCCCGTGACAGTCCTAGTGGGAACCAATTCATTTTTATCATTTAAAACTACGGTCATCCCACCCTTCTTTGGTACACAATGTACCGGACTTACCCATGAACTATCCGAGATGGGGAATATGATTCCCGCATCAAGCAACTTTATTATCTCCTTTTTAACCACATCTTTCATATTTGGATTCAACCTTCGTTGCCTTTGCACAACCGGTTTAACATTATCAACAAAATTTATGGTATGTTTCAAAATTCCTCTAAAATACCCGACTTTTTCCTATTTACCATCCCCCCCCACTTGAGTTGGACAATGCCCTCAATGTCCAATGAACTAAGGCAAACTATGGGATATATGGGAAAGTAAACAAAAAGCAAAATAAAGAACAAGAAAAACCTGTCGGGTATGACGGTGTGTTCCATGCTTGAATGATGCCAACAAAATATGTCGCTGAACTTACTGTCAGCATATGCATATGACATTCAACTTGCTATCAACATGAACACACCATTAACGAGCAACATAATCTAATAAACCTTGCATGCATCCTATCCCTAATTATTCAAACGGAAATGGAAAAATAAAATACGATGTTCTATCACCCTTAAGGGTGATTACAAACCAAACAAATAGAACTAAATAAAAGTACGGAAATAAAATTGTTCAAACAAATAAAAGTACAAGCCATCATCACCAACAGACGGCAGCAGCATCATCCCATCATATATCACTGAGGAGGGTAAGGGTAACCAGGCATAGGTCCTGTACCAAAAATCAATCCAACCACCTGCTCAGCAAACGATGGTTCTGCCGAACCTGATCCTCCAGCATCTGCACACATTCGAAACAAATATGGTTCTTCCCATAAATAATGCTTAATCTCATAAAAGAATTTCTTTTTCTGTTGATAAGTCATTTCCTTAGGAAGAACACCTGCACATAAATAGTTAGCAATGTCTGCATACCATGGTTCCTCCTCCACATCCACCTGCATTAGAAACTCGTCAGGAAAAGCATCATTAATATCATGCTCCTTTAACTCCTCAAGGTGAGGGTTTTCGAGCCTACTTAAGTGGTCGGATGCCACATTTTCAGCCCCACTTTTATCTTTAATCTCAATATCAAATTCTTGTAAAAGTAAGACCCAACGAATTAAACGAGGCTTAGCATCTTGTTTCGAGAACAAGTACTTCAAAACCGAGTGGTCGGTGAACACAATAGTCTTATTCAAAACCAAATAGGGTCTAAACTTATCAAAGGCATAAACCATGGCTAACAACTCTTTCTCGATCACCCTTTTGTTCTTTGTATGTTCACCCCTTGTTTCGTAAAAATCTGTTATGTGCATGTTTTGTTAATGTGCTTAGTAGCTGACTACACTGGTTAGTGAACCACCTGTTAAACCCTTATGTTGCACTCACTTTTAGTGCAAGAAACAATAGAAAACATGTTGTCACTAGCCTGTTATTTGTTATTAAATCCACCCTTAATATACACCTTTTCCTAACCATACCGATAGTCGAAGTCCTGGTAGGTCATTGGTTGCCTATGCTAGTGGATGGTTTGGGGTTGTCCTTTATGTCGGGTTGGGATATTCTCGGTTATTGAGAATAGATTGATTTCATCATGTTTGTTTGGATAAAGTCTGGATCGTTCATTTGAGCATATGAGTATATGATTTGTCACTGTTTCAATATTATTATGAGAATACCAATTAGTCAGAGTAAAAGTAGCTCACAAAAAAAAGAAAAAAAAAAGAATAAAAGAATTGAAAAACAGAAAAAGAAAAAAAAATAGAAAAAATGAAAAGAGCTTGGGCTGTCAGTTGGTATTTCTCACTTTTTGTCAAATCATTTTTGAAAGTTGGTTCATCAATTACACCAACAAAAGCTTCATTGTTACTCAAATTTATCGAGTTGAGTTGGTACATCTTTATAAACCAACAAAAGGATCTTGAAATACTATGTTCCTTGGTATCATTATTGGGTTGGCAAGTTCGTTTAAGCCAACATGGTTAGTTTTGGTTGATTGAGTTGTTTATTGTCATACACCACAATGGTGTCGGTTTTTAATCGTCTATTGGGGGTATTGTCTGGACAGCTTATCGGGTTTGGACCGTTGGCAACTAATGACATGGGATTTAATGGATTAGACTATTATGTAAAACTTTGTTAAATGTTGTGTTATTTGTTTTTAACACCATTTGTTTATCCAAATTTCCATACCCTTTTAAATACCTTGTTTAGCCTAAGACTTTCATTAAAACCCTTAAAGTCCTCTTTTGATAGACGTTGTGGTGCTTGCATCATGGCGGTGAAGGAACGAACCTAGTACAAGCCTATGGTTAAAAGATTATGCATCACGACTAGGCTTTGAGTGATTGATACAATATTTCAACCCAATTATACTACCACTGAAAAAGAGTTGCTTGCTGTAGTATTTGCTTTTGATAAGTTTAGGTCATACTTAGTGCTTAGTAAGACCGTTGTTTTTACTGACCATTCGGCCCTTAAGTACTTGTTTGCTAAACAAGATGCCAAACCTCGTCTCATTCGTTGGATTTTGCTTTTGCAAGAGTTTAAAATATGTCGCTGAACTTACTGCCAGCATATGCATATGACATTCAACTTGCTATCAACATGAACACACCATTAACGAGCAACATAATCTAATAAACCATGCATGCATCCTATCCCTAATTATTCAAACGGAAATGGAAAAATAAAATACGATGTTCTATCACCCTTAAGGGTGATTACAAACCAAACAAATAGAACTAAATAAAAGTACGAAAATAAAATTGTTCAAACAAATAAAAGTACAAGCCATCATCACCAACAGACGGCAGCAGCATCATCCCATCATATATCACTGAGGAGGGTAAGGGTAACCAGGCATAGGTCCTGTACCAAAAATCAATCCAACCACCTGCTCAGCAAACGATGGTTCTGCCGAACCTGATCCTCCAGCATCTGCATATATTCGAAACAAATATGGTTCTTCCCAGAAATAATGCTTAATCTCAGAAAGGAATTTCTTTTTCTGTTGATAAGTCATTTCCTTGGGAAGAACACCTGCACATAAATAGTTAGCAATGTTTGCATACCATGGTTCCTCCTCCACATCCACCTGCATTAGAAACTCGTCAGGAAAAGCATCATTAATATCATGCTCCTTTAACTTCTCAAGGTGAGGGTTTTCGAGCCTACTTAAGTGGCCGGCTGCCACATTTTCAGCCCCACTTTTATCTTTAATCTCAATATCAAATTCTTGTAAAAGTAAGACCCAACGAATTAAACGAGGCTTAGCATCTTGTTTCGAGAACAAGTACTTCAAAACCGAGTGGTCGGTGAACACAATAGTCTTATTCAAAACCAAATAGGGTCTAAACTTATCAAAGGCATAAACCACGACTAACAACTCTTTCTCGGTCACGGTATAGTTCTGTTGAGCCGGGTTCAAGGTCTTGCTAGCATAGGAAATAGGGCGGAAATGTTTATCCTTTCTTTGTCCTAAAACAGCCCCTACGGCATAATCACTTGCATCACACATCAATTCAAAAGGTTGAGACCAATCGGGTGAAACCATGATGGGTGAATGCGTCAAACGATCCTTAAGAAGTTCAAATGCCTTAAGACAATCCGAGTTGAACTCGAACGGCACATCCTTCTCAAGCAAATGGGTCATGGGTCGGGTAATCTTAGAAAAGTCTTTAATAAATCTACGGTAGAACCCGGCATGCCCTAAAAAACTCCTAACGGCCTTTACATTTGTAGGTGGAGGCAATTTGGCAATAACATCAATCTTGGCTTTATCTACCTCAAATCCCGCTTTTGAAACTTTGTGTCCCAAAACAATACCCTCTTTCATCATCAGTTAAAGGTAAAGAAGGAAGATGTAGCAAAGACAGCTTTCCGGACTAGATATGGTCATTATGAGTTCTTGGTCATGCCATTTGGGTTGACCAATGCTCCAGCCGCGTTTATGGACTTAATGAATCGGGTATGCCGCCCCTTTCTAGATCATTTTGTTATTGTGTTTATTGACGATATTTTGATCTATTCTAAGTCAGAGGATGAACACCGTGAACATTTGAAAGCAGTTTTGGAGGTGTTGAGGGAGAAGAAGTTGTACGCAAAGTTTTCTAAATGTGAGTTTTGGCTCCGAGAAGTGCAGTTTCTTGGTCATGTTATTACATCGGAAGGTATTAAAGTAGATCCTTCAAAGATTGAAGCTGTTTCAAAGTGGGAGCAGCTAAAGACTCCTACCGAGATTAAGAGTTTTCTTGGTTTGGCTGGGTATTATAGAAGGTTTATTCAGGATTTTTCCCGAATAGCCAAGCCTATGACGGAATTAACAAAGAAGGGTGTGAAGTACGAGTGGACTAAAAAGCAGGAAAATGCATTCCAAACGTTGAAAAAGAAGTTGTGTGAAGCTCCTATCCTTGCCTTGCCTGAAGGTACTGATGATTTAGTGGTATATAGCGACGCTTCTATTAAGGGTGTAAAAAGGAATATTTTAACTGGGAAATTACCTAATCGACAACAATCCCAAAAGAAATCAAAGAAAGTTGTATTTCATTATTCGAACAATACGAGTGAAACTCGTTACATTATTTAAACGGAAATACAACAATTAGAATTACAACACATTTAAAACCCATACAATGAAACCCACGTGGCCATGAATAGTAAAGGGACCACGCCGATAACGAATGCGACTAGCCAT
>CM067171.1:4086234-4183148 GCA_034093135.1 Erigeron breviscapus | reverse complement strand
CTAACATCAAGTGATGTATGTTTATATACTGATAATGATTGTACAGGTAATATTGTATAACAGATTCAATGCAATGATTCTTTATCTTCCCCTATCGGTACTGAAGATCGCCTTTTCAAAAACAAAAATAGAAATGAAATATGTTACATTACGAAATACGAACCATCGTTGCCCATCTGTATTATCGCTTTTTTTTTTTCATTTACCATCAAACATGTTTTAGGATACAAGCATGATACCCGCGCAATGCGGCGGTGATGATGGTGGCGAGTGGTGGTGATAGATTAATATAAAGGTAATTGATTAAAAGGGTAGATATTTATATTAAAGATAAAAGACAGATGATGTAAATAATTCATTAAGGGTAAGATGGTCATTTCGCATCTCTTTTTTTTTAATTTTTTAACAAGATGTATAATTTTTATATAGTAGTTATAGAAACTAGAATATATATATTATACTGTATAAGGTTGTAAAACACGTTTAGTAATGTATGGATCACTTTCCCATTACAAATGGGGTCTTATTTCATTAGTAAAATGTCTACGTTCACAGGAGTCATTCAGGTGATGTATATATATTCACAAAATATTCATAAAAAATCCAAATAAATAAACTCAACATGTGAACAAAAAGTTGATATATACCCAAAAATGAATGTAAGTTTGCAGAATCAGGCATGCGAGTCTTTATATAAAAATGTACAAGAGTCCTGGATTACAAACAAAGGTAGGTGTACGTGACGTGAACTGAATCTTAAATTCAATGGCACACTGATGCAATGAGTCAGATTATTTTAAGAACTCAAGATTTCAGTACACGTACATTGGCCTCTGAGCTACACCCACAACACGTAAACAATTAATATATATATATAGTCTTTTTCTCTTTTTGAGGGCAGATTTTATAAATATTACTGTAGTACGATATAACATTTTTGTAACGATATTGTTATGCAGAGTGATATCTGCACCATAACAAATGATAAATCTACCGCTTATAAGCATTAATGGCTTATACTGTGTGCTGTAAAACTTGTATATTGTGGTAATTAATTAAAAGTAGCGGTACTATTATCATTTCTTTATTGTTATACGTATATGACATTGTATATATATATAACTTAATAAAATACTTGACTCATGAATTGATATAGGCAAAGCAAAGGTCTTATACTCTATGAAAGCTAACGAGCAATATATTACTTGTATAATTGTATGATTTTTCATTTGCATACAAACCTAATTCTTATGAAATTGTAACAATAAGTTCCCCTGATTCGTTTTGCACTTGCGAGTATGTGATTTAATAGATTTTTTTTTATAGGTATGAATTATGCGTGAATGACGGGAGGTCTAGCATATGTTATTTTAGAGAGTCCCCTCACTAAATAATTCCTCAATTTAAACCCATCGATAAAATCTCCCGTCACCTAGAAATTTGGAAGAGAAAACTCACTTAAATCTAACATAAGCTGAAATGAAATAATTGTAGATACCCTCATATATGTCTGAGGTAAAACTCGACAGTTTTTTACTTTTAATGATTTCACATTCTAATACTATTTTTAATTAGATGGCATATGTTATAAAATAAATAAATTGTTAATAACATTAGAGATTGTTGAAGAACCTTGATGCTAGTGTTCCACCATGCACCGCAAAAAAGAGAATGTCAATCCAACTATATATCATAAGTGATATGCTGAGAAATGAGTTTGTCAATCTTAGCTTTGAATTTATTTAAGTGTACAAGATGGCTTGAGTTTTTTTTTTTTAATAACAAGTTAATAGTTAGCAGTTAGCATTCGAGAATTAGGCAGTATGCGGAGCTCGAACCACACATTTTATTTGATATAATTAAGTTGAAGAGCTGGATAATTTTTTTCCTAATGATACCATTTTTTCATGCCCAATGCCATACAATCAATACTTCCTAACAATGCCAGTAGCCTACAAATATGATGATGTCTCTTGCACAATCTTTTGTAAATGATGCATACACACTTATGAAAATTATCTAAGGTGCAATTCTCTTTTCAAGCCCAGAGTCATAGTGGGAATGGTCACTAAGAGTTTATATATGCCAATACCGAGAGACAAGTTCTTGCTCTTGATTGTATTTACTGTTTTTGGGTGATGTATAAAAGCTGACCGTGGTTTAAATTCCCCTTTACCCAGATACTATCAAATTTTCTTTCAAAACGGTTAAAAATGCTAAATGTTAAAAAAATGCAGGCTAACAAGTGATACCAGAAGTAATGGAATGATTATAGAAAGGTAAAAGGCAACAATCCTAAGCGATTCAACCCGGGTATTTTCAAAGATCCCGGACATTTAAAAGTTAAAACCAACTAGTTACATACTTACACATACATACCAAGACATTATCATATACTCCTACTAATTATCAACTATCAATATCAGTAATTTCGATTAATGTTCCGAACTTCCAAAATATGAAAAATATGTTTGGACATAATAATGTCTACCCTACCAAGTACCAACATGATGTGGATGACACATGAAACACATACAAAGTTTTCAGGTCATTATCTTTTCTTTCTTCATGATCCCAAAAGTTGAACTTTTAAAACAGGTGTCAGGTGGCAGCAAACCACTTTACTTCACAAAAATCTCCATAAACCTAAAATCCACAGTTTTTTTACAAAATTGTTAAAACATATACATTTTTTTTTAATAATAAATAACAATAACAATCACAATGATAATGATAATACATGGCATCTCTTCACATCAGATTGAACAAAACATTGGGTAAATAAGAGATCTTGAGGTGCGCATCTTCTTTTAGTTTTTGGATAAATACATTGGGTAAATATATTGTTTGTGCCCCATTTTTCTCCAGACAAATTAATTTACATTTTTTTTTTCTTTTTCTCCTCTTTTGTTGATAGTCTTTATTTACTTCTTTGGATTTTTTTTTCTTTTTTTCTTTATCTTTTTATAGGTTTTATATTTGTCTTTCTATAGGCTTTTACGCATTAGCTTATCCCTGATGACTTAATTATTTCTTATTAGATTTTTTATGTAATCTAATTTTTGTTTATATCTAAATATTATTCAATTTATTTTTGTTTAGATCTGGACAATACTCATGATATTTCATGTTTTGAAGATGATTAAAAATGAGCAAATCAAAGGTGTGTAACGTTAATTTAGTTTATATATAAAGAAAAATCATCTAAAAACATGATGTATTTCTTCTTGAAAGCTCTTATTTTGACCTTCATAAATGTTTTGTTCATGTTAAATTTACAATACTTAACTAATAAAGTTTGCAATTTTGGTAGTACAAAATGTTTATGTATTTTCAGTGTATTGTGACTCGACTTCCTCCATTAAAATGGTCACACTTTGATAGTTTGATTAGTTAGAAAATTGTATCTGAAATACATTTAACTATAACCTTTTTATTTACTATCTAGAACATACACTTAAGTCGAGCTAAACTGTTTTAAAAAAAATAGTTTAGGAGGCTCCGTGCATCAAAAATAACATTTGGGCGGGTTAGTAACCATTTGCTGAATTTATAAAAATCTATTTGTACTTTAACCAGTGAAAAAGATGAGCCACTCACTCGGTACATATAGCAAGTTTTTTCGTTGTTTGGTGTCGTTTTTTAAGGCTGTTTGTAGAGTTTGGCAATGCCTTTTTTGTATCATTGTTTGATCTATCGGCCGAATGAAGTCAAGGTTTAAAACTTGATGTTAAGCTAAGCAAGAAAAAATGACAAATCATTCTCAATTAGAAATTAGAACAGGATATGATAGGATATTGATATGTTTATATTGTTCGAAGTGATCCTAAGTGTTTTTAGTTAACAAATCTGTCTGGAGTATATTAGGGTTCAAGACAAACTTAGGTCCGTTGATGATGTTGCTAACCACATTTACGAAGCTGCCAGGTTGAAGCTAATAAGTTAAAAATTAGAAGTTTAAGATTGGCTTTGGAGGCTTCCAGTATTTGGTATTTTAATGTCCAAGTATAGTATGCTATTAGTTTTAGGAGAGTTAACAATTAATTATTTTGCGGCTCCTGGTATTGTGACCTTTCTTGCCTGCTATTACTTTGAACTTAGTTAAACTAATGTCCAATTATTTGACTTAACCAATGTTTGATAGAAGTGTTTAATATTAAGAAGACTTTTAATATGGAACTTAGTATTATAGACAATACTATCGATGTAATGGTATATGGTTGGAGTCGTCTTATTTCAGTTCCACTCGAATTAGTTGCATCATATTCTCATCTGTTTTTTTATGATGTCAGATTGTTTGTAGTTATGTTTCATAAAATGTACCATTCTATACTAATTTACCACTAAGCTTACATTGATCATAATTGATCATAATCTTTGATGTAGATTTCATGATTTTCTTTCAAAGCAGACAGGTAGACAACAAGCTGAGCCATTCTTTCAGACCCAAGAAGAGTTGGAGCAAACCCATTCTTTACCCGGTTTGCAGGTAGGCAAGCCGATAGTTACTGCAAGTACAACATATATGAAACAAGCTGACTCGACCTGTTTTTGGCATTCATTATTACTATATCTAAAGACCAAGAGCACATTGCTATGTCTTTGTTTTATGCTCTCACTAAGTTACACATTGTTATATTTCTTTGTTGTAGCCCATTTAAATTATAAAGCCATGAAGCAAGATGACTCGACCTCTTTTTCTCTTCTTAATTTTCTTATAACTTTTTCAATTTTGTTGGTTGTAATAATAGTTACCCGGATTACTCGGCTGGTTTGGTTGCTGTTGTGGGATGCATTTTACACTATAGTCATTACTAAGTGTTGAAGGTGTCAAAAGGTTATTTTTAATTAGTACTTCATATTTTCAATTCTCACATCATTTTTGAAGGGTAAAGGGAATTCGGGTTTAAAAAATGAACATTTACGGTTTGCCATTGCAGTTTATCAGAAGCAGGGACTCCACCACGGTTCTTAATCGATGTTGTTGTACAAGAAGGGCACAATATGGACTTATGGTGACTTGTACCTTAATAAATCATGTAGGTTTGCAAACAGATTAACAGGAATAAAGAAGAATTAAAAGTTTCAAAAGATTTATCTGTCTTAATATTTCATTAATCCATTGCTTTCCATCATTATTCACCTTTTGATAAATGCCAGATTGTGCACAGGTTGAGTTGAGCTATTAAGAGCAATGGCAGTGCTGCTCTACTTGAAGACGTTCGACTTCTTGTTCCAGAATACGACAAGAGGCTGGAGTACAAGGGTTTTGGCGTGTGCCGTAAAATTATTATGATTTTATTTAACTTATACTCCATAAGAGTCTGGAGTGATTGGTTTAATCCAAAAAATTGCTGTGAAAGATCTTCCACATATGGCTGATATCCAAGTCAATACGATCGTTGAACTTTTACATATGTTGAGTTATTAACATGTGGTAATGATTTCAGATTCTGATAGAAGCGACTGTTTAGTGGGACAAGTATTTTGGAATGTAACAAACTTTAGACGAATGTCTATAGTGTGAAATAACTAAAGTTGTGTTCATTGTATGTATTTATCTTTAAATTATGTCTATTGTATGTAAAAATTTGTATCCGACCAATCAAAAACTAACAAGTGACAGCTATATATGGTTGCCACGTATGAACTTTTACATACAATACACATAGATATTCGTCCAAAGTTTGTTACATTCCAGGATACTTATCCCCTGTTTATTACTTGGATTTGATTAGCTCGAGTGTGAATATGCGTAATATAAATATTGTAATTGCTTTAAGTGTATCAAATATAGAAATATTTATTTAAACTTTTCTAATCATGCCCGGGTAGTTACCCGGGTTGATTAGCTAGTTACTTACTTAAAAGGACACAAATTAAACATTTTTTAAACCATCACATGTGACTTATCTTTCTGATCTATTACAGGGTTTTATCTTGATGCAGCAAAGTAAGGGTGAACCCCACTTTACTAGGTTAATTATAGCCAAAAGGTGCGATTGACGAAATCTTGACATTGAATAACTATGAAATATTCAAGGAGCTCTTGGTTTAGTGGTCCAAAGAGAAAGTGAAAAGCTTTGCACAAAGGGAAGGCGAAAAGCTTGAGGCCTTGGGTTGGACATTGACGTTTAATTATTTTTAATAATTTTTTATAACTTTTAATGACATTTTCTAAGAATGTCATTAAATTTCAGTTTTCTTGTAGCGTGTATTTTTTTTTTTTAAATGCAATTTGGATCACTCACGACATCACCTTTTGTAATCAGTGGCAGCCACACGATCATCCCCAAATACTGTTTAAGAGGAAACTCAAATAATTGGGAAAAACCTCACTGCTTGTAAGACTCGAACTGTGATGTATACACATCTAGGGGCTCACACGTCCAGATGACCACATACTGTGACCATTTATGGTTTTGTATATGTTCTTGTTCCAATATTGCATTAGTATATACGTATATATAGTTACAAGGTTTTTTACCCGCACGATGTGCGGCTATTTAAAACGATCAATTAATAAAGTTTTGACATATATTCTTTATTTTAGATATAAAAATAAATGTTAAACAATGTTATATGTAATAATATTTAATCACATTAATAAAATTATCAGTAAATAATACTTTTCATAATAAAGTATTGTAATAGTAACAATAATATAAAATTTAATATTAAATTGTAAAACTTTTTGGACGTGGTTTTACCCATGCGGACATATATATAGTTTGATTATGAAGTGTAATAGTGTATATAGTAAAAAAAGAAAAGAAAAAAAAAACGTAATAAAATATCATGGATTATGAGTCATGAATTATGAAGTGTTTATAGTTAAAAAAAATAAAATAAATATTTATCATACAATGTTAGCCGTGATTTCTCACTAAATATAAATATAAATTTTATATTTTTTTCTTCTATATAAATATTTGCCATATTTACAATGTATGTAAAAAATTTTATTTAATGAAAATGTGTGAAAAAATATGGAGATGACACATAGGATTTATCCTATGTGGCAATGTTTAAAGATAACTTTAAGTTTAGGTGGATAGCTTTAGAAAGTCAGGATAACTACTGTTTTATTATGTATATAGATATAAATTATCTTATAAGGTTTTTACATTGTAACAACTAACAAGTATGATTAATACTTATACGTGTATTTTATTAACTCTGTGAAGGATTAAGATTACTTAAAATATATCATTACAATCAATTTTTTTCCCCCTGAAATAGAACAATAAAGTGTTTTGTGACATAATGGGATCAATTTGAGCATATTTCTAGCTCATATTCTTAGTTTACCTATTTAACACTTTTAGATGCAAAACATAACTTTATGACCATCATTTAAATAAATAAAAAACTCAGACTTTCAATATATACCTCTACAAATTCGAACCACTTGTTTGGATGACATCTTAGATACAGGGGTACTCAATGGTGCATTTCATATATGAGATGTAAAGAAATCTTGATATGAAAAATGAAACTCTGGCAATTATTAATTACTTGCAAATCTAGACAAACATGAAACAACTAAGCCTACAAAGTTACATGGTTTTGCTCTACACATTCTACCCTAATTAAGAGGTTAATGTGTGATTTCTATCATTAAATCACACAATCAATTTATTAGTTATTGCCCTTTACATTTCACTGGAGAACCAAGGGAAAATACACCAACACTCTTTAATTTCAAGCTTTCTTGAATGCCATATATATCCATCCATCCATCTTGATTATAAGGATTCTACTCTTACCCATTCATAACATCCTTCAAGCGGGTTTTCGTTCACAATGTCAAAGTTGTACCTACATTAACATCAAGACCGAAAAAATGGGCATAGTCGATCTATATATATATAGTACTCGATTGTGAAGGTCAGAACTTTGGCAAATGCTAAAAAATAAAATTAAATTTGATCACATGTGAATATCAGTCTTTAAAAAAGAACCTAATGTGGTAATTTTCACTCATTACTTATGAATGAGTTGATTCAAGTTATGTTTTATATGTAACATGTAATTTTGAAAATTGTGTCAAAGTTATTGCTCAAGATTATGCATAAACCTTTTGAGTAGCTAACTATTTTAAGAAATAATACTACCTTTTGAGTAGCTAACTTTTTCAAATCAATACTTTTAAAAGAATTCTTCTTTATGACTATACAATGTGAACCAAATATAATCCGGGTGTGTTAACACGGGTCCCAGATCTTGTTATCAATAAAAGAAAGTAAATTTTTGGAAATGAACCATTTCAACGTATACAAAAACTACCCATTATGAATTTATGATGTGTCAAATTTGCCACCTCGAATTGGAAAAAACGCTTATTAAAGGGCCTTTAGTCTAGCAGTATTCAAGGTGGCAACCACCAGGTTTGAGTTTCATTAGGGACAATTTTGTGGTTTGTGAATAATAATTGTCTTTAAAAAGAAAATAAAACTTAGGTTAAGATAGCGTACTTGTCAGCAAACCGTCTCTGCTGTTCCTGCTCATGACGGGCAAAAAACTCCTCAATCTCCTGTGCCAAGGGCATGCTCATTGTAACAGAATTATGGGTTATTTGATTAGAACCATCGGGGGTGCTAATAACGTTATTAAAGTCCTTTATCAAGCTACAAGGAGTGCTTTCTCGAGTGCTCCTGTTATGATACATGATTTATTGTCAAAAACCGACGAGATTAGAACTCTAGCAATAACAAACAAATTAACATCTATACAGTCACAAATAATCTGTCAATGTGAGGTTAACCAACTCGGTAGATGCTCATGACTCATAAGAGTGTAATTCAAATATGTAAGGTAGTTAAGGAGTAGGTTTATCTTAACGCTACATTTAATAACAATAACTTAATGTTAAGTAACCAAATTAATAACATTAATTTTCTAATGACAATAAAGGAAAAAGATGCAGAGGTAACTTAAATATCTATTACATATAGGGAAAAAATTTACTTGTCAAAAAGATGCCAATGGAAGTTACAAATCCAATTATTGTCCTCTGTTTGTGTACTATTTACTTACATATGGTAAAAAAACGCCCCGCGTGCCCCGACCAAAGAATAATGGGTAAGCCGACCAGCCACTTTCCCCGGCGATGTCGCCGCGGAAAGTCAAATAAGACAAAAGTTTCCGCGGCGATATCGCCGCGGAAAGTGCGGGCCCCCATGTCATTAATGGCTAATCTGACAGAATATTAGCGGGCCCCCCCTCATTAGCGGCGAGGTCGCCGGAGAAAGTCCGGTCCGGTTACCCTTTATTAGGTCGGACTACATGGCGCCTAAAAAAACTGATGTGGCCCCTTTATTCATGCATGCTATTCAGGGGGTGTCTTGTCTGGTGTGCCCCTAAACATGGGGATGTTTAGTTTAAACTTATTTAATCAAGTGTTTATCTATATCTATACTATATTATAAAGCAAATCCACTTTTCAACTTTCAACTTTCAATTTCAACAATGTACACATGATAATGCATGATGTATCATACATCAATGCACCACAACTTCCAACTTCATTTTTTATTTCTGTGCTCAAATCTCAACCACTCATTTTTTCTCTTTCCTCCATAAATCATTTTATTCCTCTAATTCATTCAAAATCTTTTATCTCAAAAACCGTACATCGATAAATTATAAAAATTATATGGGTGTTCTTAAAATTTCATGCTCTTTCATTAGAGATGTCATTCGATATACTTTCGACGAATTTTTAAATCCGAGAGCGGAGCCCGTACGGCTAAGGCATTTGGCTATCACACTTTATGACCTATCACCCCCACCATCTCACCGCCGCAACGCGCGGGTACTTATTCTCGTTTCTTATAATTTAAAAAACATAAGCAGTATTAAACACTTTTTTTTAAAAACTACTCTCATTGTCTAAACATCAAAGTCGCAATAATCACTTCAAAACATATCAATAAACCTACTAAACTTTGATCAAAGACTTATCCTTGCAGTGATAATATAAATTGATATATAGTTTTTTGGTGTTATTTTTAGTAAACTTAACCAACAGATCCAATTATCCAAACCAGATATAAGGATCACAAATTCACTACACATTTTAGCTTTAGAAGGGCTGACTCTTTCCTGATAGGCAACAAGTGCTATAGATACACCTATTAAAGAAGTGACCTGATATATATAGAAAGAGGAAACAGTTCATAATTAAATGAGACCATGTGGCTGATAACATCTGAGTAATACACCAGGCCTTAATTTCATACACTGTAACATCTCATCACATATATGTAAAACAAATTAGAAGGGCCCCTAAAAGGAAATCGTTTTCGGGTTTTTTGTTACTCGCTGTCAGCCGACACGGCCGACAACATGAACATGTCTAAAACTCACTCCGTCCCAATTTTTAAGTATTTGCAAGTTATAAACGAAATAGATGGAGTGAGTATAAATTTGCCGACACTTGATATTTTTTCTACTTGAACAATCAGTACATCGATGCCCAAACATGGACCGATTCTTTTAAATCTTCGGCCAAATTTCATCAAATGATATTTTATTCTAGTAGTCTACTATCAAATAAATTATGCATTAAGCAGCCAAACAAAGCAATGAAGCCAAAACAAAAGAGTGTAACATTATTGCTGTTACATTTATATAAAATTATTAAAATATGTTCAAGTTGAAATATTTGACTAAAGAACATATGTCTAAAAATAATCAATAATTCTATATTACATCCTCTCTTGTTAGTAAGAAACCCAGATTGTAGAGTCATATTTGTTAGCTAGTAGGATGCAGTCATGCTTAAAATACGCCACGCGTACCCCGACCATGGAATAAAGGGTAACTGGACCAAAAACTTTCCGCCGCGATGTCGCCGTGGAAAGTCGGAAAAGACAAAAGTTTCCGCGGCGACATCGCCGCGGAAAGTGCGGGCCCCATGTCATTTACGTCTAATCTGACAGAATATTAGCGGGCCCCCCCTCATTAGCGGCGACATCGCCGCGGATAGTCTGGTCCGGTTACCCTTTATTCGGTCGGACTACATAGTGCCAACTTAAAATAAGTTGCAGAGGCAGGCTACTAGGCTAGAGTTTAGTACTTTGGTTAAGATACTCCAAATTCTTAGAGTTCTTAAAAAATATATATACGAAAAAAAAGGGGCAAATAGTAATTTGATTATATTGTTTATTTTTTTTATTTTTTTTGAAAAATAAATGTTGGTTTAATTTGATTATATTGTTTACGGGGCTATTGTATATCACTATGGCTATTAAAATTAATTAATAGATATAGTAATTTACATAGAAATAAAAGGCAAACGGGCAACAAGCTGCGCCGCCACTCCTTTTTGTATAGCAAAACTAAGACGTTTAAAAACTACATTCAATCGCAAACATTTGAAGAATCACAAAAAAAAAACCATTTTCTTTAATTGGTAATATACATTAAAAATAAGGTGTTAGCTTTTGAGCTAAGTCACAAAAATGCATTCAGAATCTTGTGTATTTAAAAACATAAGTATATAAAAACTACCATTTAAATAAATAAAAACAACATTAGTCACATTTTTTTGCAAAAACTATATATATATATATATATATTTTATTTTATTTTATTTTATTATATTTTCTATTAAGTAAACAAATACAAAAACACTTGCTCCATATTTCTTCATATAATCAAGAAAATAAATAAATAATAATAGAGTAGCATATATCTAAATGGAATTTGTTACACATATATAATTCATATGGTTTCTAATATGTAAAGTATGAAATAGGATATTTTTAAATTATTTTTTTTAAAACAAAATTACTACTATCTTTGGATAGATATTTCATTCCACTTAAAACATTTTACAAAGAAATAAAAGACAAACAGACAACAAGTTGTTTCGCTAACCTTTTTTATTTTAGAAACACCTAAATATGTTGATCATAAGTTCATAACTCTATAAACTATGTTGTTTATTATTATATGGATGGATAGAGGTGGTGAAAAAAAGTGTTTGTGTCCAAAACTAGTATCTTATATAAAAAAAATATTATCAAAAAATAAAAATAAATTACCTTTCTTCTCTAGTATCAAGCTCAACATTATTTTCACCAAAATAACAACACTCCTCTGTTTCTTGTTCTTCTTTTTCAACTCGGGTCACAATAAAACCCGACCCATTTAGAAAACCACGATCTGGGTTTTGCTTCTCTAGTCTCCGGCTACGTAACTGAAGATAACCCAGTTCACGGCGGAGCTCCGGTGACGTTTCGATGGTTGAATTTGAAGAATCTTGAAGTTTTTGCAATGCTAAGGTTTTGGCACGAGTTCGAACGCCTAGAGATGATGGTGATGATACGACAACCTCGACTATGGCCACCTTGTCTCTAGTTAACTTTGGTTTTCTCATGTATTTTCCCATTGATTGTTTATTTGATTATATATACTTATATATACTGTTTGTGTGTGTGTATTTTTGATGATGCTCGGTTTTTGTTACTTAAAAATTTGTCTAAAATGGAAAATGGAGAGGGAGGTGAGGGGGTTTGGAAATGGGGGGAAAGATTTGTAATATAATGTGTATAAAGTTAAAGGTAGAGAGTACACCATTTCTCTTTAAATAGTACTCACTACTCAGTATTTTACTTCATTTTTCTGGAATTATATTTTAGTATTTTATTAATTTTATGGAAGTATAGTTTTAATTTTAGACTATGTTGTGTTAATCGAGTTCACGTTAGAGAGCCTCTTCATCCAATACCTAGTATGGAGAAACTGCACAACAAATATACTAAACTATTTCTAAAAGCATCTCCAAAGAAAAAACAAAATTTAGCATTTTTGATTGGCACTTTATAAATTCATTAACTTCAATTTTTATAATTTTTTTTGAACAGTTAATAGGTATTCGACGTTAGGGAACACCTCACCGTATAATGATGAAGTCCTGCACGTACTCTAGACTACGAGATGTAGATCATAAGCCGTTACAGGTGATTCAGAGAACTTCAATTTTTATAATGAGTTATCTACTCTATTGGTAGTTTTCTTTTATTAAATAGTTTGATTTTAAAAAAGCTTTTGTTCAATAGGTTGATAGATGTCAAGCTTTTGATAAATAAAAAAAAACCTTTGCAGTTAATGGTATCAAGCTTTTAAGAAAGAAATTTTTCCAGAAATTTTTTTCATCTAACGTTTATTGGAGATGTTGCTCTAAGCTTTTGGTTGAATTTGAATCTAAGGTATCAAACCGAAATACTCGTATAAGTATTTGTCCAAAACAAACAACAAATGAGAATGTAAATACTTGTTTGAAATCATGACAAGAAAAAAAAAAGAATTAAAACAGACAGCCTAACAAGTAGTTTAACAATAAAAGCCATCACAAAAGGCTCACCCAAATTAAGCGTATCATAGATGTTAATCTGTTATATACTCGTACTAGTTACTATAACATTTATGTACAATATTTTGAAAATCTTGAATTCAAACCTTACTCTTAAACTGTTTTATCTTTAAGTATGCCTTCAAAATTATGTCATAAACACATCAACAATCACTTTAATCATTATTTATCTATTTTACAGTTAAATATAAAAATAAAACAAAGTGTTGTACTGTTGTGGTACAATCTTATATTTTTTAACTAATAGAAAATATTATAAAGTGGCAATTAAAAATTCAAAGAATATAATTATGCTGTAATTTGAACGAATAAAGAATTAGGATGAAGCGGGGTACATTGATTGGAGAGAGAGAGCAAGAGGAATGGCCACTCGTGCTCGTGAATAGTTAAATAGGATTCCCATTTAACCTTCATTTTCATTATATTATTTTTATATTATTATATTATATGATACATAAGTTTAATTAATGTAATCACAAAAAATTTACCCCACCATTTGGGTCCCAATATCATATGAGAAAGTCTTCAATAATGTTCACATTGCACTAATCACAATCAATAATATGAAGCTAAGAATATGGTATATTTGGGTCCCATTCGATCGATCTATTAGAGATGGACATTGGGTTGGCCATATCAAGTAATTCATGGTTAAAAATAAGTCAAATTGCGATTACGATAAGTAACTAAGAGCTTACCAGATCAACACAATTCGAGCAACGGCTCATCCATATTTTAGTAGTAATCAAAAAGATAGGATATCCGATATTGAAAGTGAAGTAATTCATGCACCACAATTACTTTTTGTTTGAACATTTACAGTTTATCTTCTTATAAAAAGAAGATCATGAAAAGAGTGAAAATAAGTTGTTCATATCACATCCTATAAATGGTTTCATACGGACCATCAGTCCATCAGTTTGAACAACGATGTCGCCTAATGGTTTCATACAGACCATCACTTTGAACAATGATGTTATTCGCCTAGACCATTTACCTTCCTTTCACCAAGTATTCGTGACAATCACCATACAATTAAAAAAAAGAAGGTAGAGGTGACAAGCGAACTCGTGTACGTATGACGGTATGAATGAAGCGATTTGGGTTATGTTTGATCTCTAATGGGTCAAACAAACATGTACAAAATAAAAGAAAATAACTAGCTATAAAGAAATAGGGTCATACAAATCGAGTCCCCCTATTTATTTTTCTTTCCTATAACTCATTCTATTTAAAAAGTAGATTTAATACTGTACGTTGTAATCATATATGACAAGGTAGAAAAAAACTTGGACAGAAAGTATTTCAAGTCAACCGGCACCACCCACCCATTTTGCCACCTCCGGTGAAAGCTTAAAAGCATATCCACCTTTCACATAGCAGTTTGGTTGTAATTTCAACCTTCTCTTGGATCACTGGCAGACTCGGTTGGCACCACATCAACGCCATTATCATCATCATTAGCAGCAACGGCAGCATCACCATCTCCGTCTCCGTCTCCATCTCCACCAATATCATCAAGGGAAAACGATGCAAACTCAGGGCTCTCATTACCAGTGCTAGCCAGACTTCGAGAAGCAGCAGAAACAATAGCCAGTTGTCCACTTAACAATCTGTATATAACATCTCGATTTATGGCTGGTTTTACCAACTCAAGCCGGTGTTGTGGAGTATGTTTCTGATTGAACCTGCCTGGAAGCTTTGAACCCGTGTTGTAACAATCTCCACAAAGATCATAACCGCTTTTTTCCGTGCAATCTTTACATTGATATCTATCTCCAATTATTGGACATACCTGAAAAGGATCAAATTCTTCATTTCAAGCATTGGTATAGCATAGGTTGCAATATCTGATTTCTGATGATGTTCCAATTAAAAGGTCAACTTTTTAAATGGTCAATTTAGAAGTCAATAGATATATACAAAGAGGGAACAAAACATTGTAGTGTCAACAAAAGGCAATCAGTTGGATGTATTCTTATGTTTGTATCTAATAATCAACTGATTTTATTGGTGCACATGTGGTTTGCAAGTTTGGCAAATCTACCCTTGACACCCCTGTATTTGATAATTGGCAAAGCGGTCCCTTGATATTTGATAAGCGTGTGCGTTTCTAGCTTTTGTGTCCTTCATATTAATGAATTTAGAATGTATTTATAGGTTCCTGGATCAATAACCGGGAAGTGTGTCAAAAACACGAGAGATGACCTAACTTCACGTCATATCTAGTGCATATGTTTTCCTCACAGATAATGTGATGAAAGGTAGCAGTAGAAACAAACATAAACAGTTTACCATATTTGATCACATTATGGAAGATGATCTATTTATTTTTATTTTTATCGAGGCATTATTAAGAGGAATTTCGTATAAACATCCACTACCTAGAAAGAGATGGTATTCTCTTATATGCCTAAAAAGACATCACTTATTATTCGTATAAGATAATGATGAAGGGAAATAAAGAAAAAACTTACCCCACACATATCACAACCAGCACTTGGATGGAACTTTGAGCCATTAACAGTCCACCATTGAAGGAAATTCTCATCAGTTGGATATGAGAACTCGGGACCTTGATCATTGGCTGTTAATCAATCCAAAGATATTATTAGCACCGCTACAAAAGTTCAATAATAATACACTACAGATACAGATACAGGAACTAGGGGTGTACAAATTTTGGTCCAGACATTCCAAAACTGGAAAAAGGAAATTGGGTAAATAAGGTTCTGTTCTAGAAATCTTAAAAAAACAGTCCCACGTTTGTCCAAGCCTGAAATTGAATCAAGACATTTAAAATTATGTTCTCAAGCTTGAAATATCATAATTCTATATTATATTGCTCTAAACTAGAAAATCCAGAGTTTGTACTATGTTCATAGTCCATTTTAGGACCAGTTAAGATCAGTCCCCATTTCATTTCAATTTCATAAATTTCAGTTCGGTTCAGCCCAATTCGGTTTCAACCCAATCGGCACCCTACCTAGGCACCATACGTGAACAACAATAAAACTCCGAAAAGTAATCAGACACTTCCTTAATATCGTAATTCAGATAAGGATCCAATTAGATGCAAGCGTAGCTATAAAACCATCAAAAGTTCAAAACTCACCCTTGGAAGAACTTCCATTTTGGGTATGCTCTTGGCGAAGCTGTGTACTGCTTCTTCTAAGTGCATAGACTGAAGAAAATTGCTCTTCCAGAGCGTAATCAAGCTCTTTACAGACTTTTGGAAATCCACTTGGATGACGACATTGACATACTTGACATTTAATCACCTCATCTTCTTGTATGGTGATGCAGGCCTCACAGTAAACTAAAAAATAATATAAGAAAATACTGTGTATAATGAGATTTTATTAAAAAGGGCAAACTACATATGAATGTATTCAACTTTATACCTTTTGACATTGTATGTATTGGACCAAAAAAACTTTGTATTGTACATAAGAACTTTCAAATATACTATTGTATGTATGACTTCCTATAACATGCTGCCGGTGTGATGTGGCACCTGTTATATTGGTGCGGCTATGGTGTGGCAGCTGATGTCGCAGCACAATGGCCACCACATCGTTTTGTATCTGACGACCTAATGAAGAGGTCCCCTGGGTATATACAATAGCAAGTTTTTGACGTGTAAGCATTCAGATGTAAGTTTTGGAGTAAGAAACAAACAATAGCAAAAAGTTTAAAGTTGAACACAATCCCTAGTAATTTTGCCCATAATAAAGTACATGAAGTGAAGTAACCATACCATGACCACAATTAAGAACACAAGGCCTAAATAGCAGTTGCTTGCAAGCTGCACATAGCACATCAGCAACTGTTACTTGATTACAATTTCCACCGGAATCCTCGCCACTTGATTTATTTTCTTCATTAGATGAAGAATTTAGCGACACATTATCTTCAGAAGTTAAATGAGAAGGTTGGTCCACCATGCTTAGATCGTCTAGTTTTTCATCCAAGTCCACTGCAAAGCCTAATGAGCCTTGGTCTTCATCCGCTATACCATGTAAACAAAAATTTATTTCACAAAAAAAAGGCTAGATGAAATTTATTTTAAGTAGTTTCAACTCTTATGAACTATAAATGCAAAAACCACTAGTTGACTATATATAGTTTACCAAGAGTCTGTTTTTTCCTTCTATCATAAGAAATCGGATACATCTTCTTGAGGAATACGTCTAGCATCCGACATATGGCTGGAAAATGACGATAAGGGTTCCTACATAACGGACAATGAGATTGACCCCTCATATCCATTGAGCAGTGGCAACACCAGAAGCATGTGACATGGCCACAAACTGCATAATTAACAAGAACAGCGCCATTAGCAATATATATTCATAATGCCAAAGTTACACAAGTGGCAAAATCTTAAGCATTTCTTACCTAGAACAATAGGTTTGAAGAGAAGGTCCCTGCAATATAAAGGAAAAATCTTTTGTTCATAAAGGTCGTTACCAATTTGAAAGAAACAGGCAATCAATCACTCAATATGAACAGCTTATAACTATTTTTTGTAAAATACAAACATACTTTTTTAAGTGTCTCCTTGTAGTCATCGTAATCTTTTATGTACATTTGAGTCATTAAAAAATGGTACCTGTCATGTTCGGGTTATTTTTTATTTAAGAAACCGCAATCAAAAGTGACATTTTATATCAATTTTATGTATAAAAACGTTAGATTAATATATCGTTGGATGTTACATAAAAATATTAAATTTACATGTTATACCATACCATCTTTTGACGTATTGGATCAATGTACAAAAAAACAGTCGGGCCAAATGAAAAAGCAAAGTTCTACTGTATTTTAGAAGCCCATATATAGGGTGAGGTTCCGGTAGGAAGAACTCTTGACGTTGATGCACCTTTTGGTGCTTGACCTTAATGCACCTGACTAACCTTGACCATGACACGTCAGGTGCATCAAAGTGCACCAAGTCAACGAGTGAAAGCAACCAAAGCGCTTCCTATACTTCTACGTTAAGACCCTTTCCTATGTGAACCATCAACTTACCTATATATGTATATATACACACACACACACAAGTATGGATCAACATAGTAAAAACAACCACTGAAATTACTAAAATAAACATGTTACAATCATCAAACAATTAGCCAAAAAATATGAAATATAAACCTTCAAGTTCATATTTGCACCACACCATAGCTACTAACATAACTACATTTAGTAATAAAAAAAATATAAATGCAGCTTAACTACAAATAATCAACTTAGTTTCCTAGAAATTGTATAACAACATCAAAATAATAGGAGTAATAATAATTCTTAATATAATAAATAAATTCAAAACGGATTTGGCAAATTAGCATAGAAATCAATAAAACAATAATCAAATTGAGTATTTATGAATTATAATGGACCTACTAAAAAAACCTAAGACAACTATTTGATTTGAAATAATCGAACTTAAGCTTAAAATAATATAAAATAAAAGATAAAGTGTGGGAAGACATTACAAGCAAACAGCGCATATAAAATGATCAGAAACATTTTCCGATGCATTGGCTTCTTCTTCAAACTCCATTAATGTTAATTTTTTTGGGTTTGTGAATTAAGCTCCATAAATAATAATATTAAACTTAAATATTTAGATTTTGATTTTGATTTTAATTTTTAATTCGGGTTTTTCTTCAGTAAAAAGAACGAGGCGGAATATCATTGTCGGTAAGCCTCTATATATGGGCTTTTGGTACAGCCCATTTTGTTTTTTTAACAGGCCCAGTGATTGAAATTTTTTTTTGTCCCGCCCGAGCTTTTAAAAATTAACCCCTTTTAAAATAGTCGTCTTGTTTAAATATGTATTTAAAGTCAAAAGTCACGGCCCCAAAAAGCTCTTAAAAGCCTCGAAAAGAAAGCTTGTGTAAGAAGGTTTGAAATAAAAGTCACAGCTCCAGCCTCATCTTCAAGCTACAGCCCCAAGCCCATAGCCATAACCCAAACTATAAGCTTTTGTACCAAATATACCCAAAAATTAAAGAAGAATTGGATAGATAAGAGTGTGAAAGAGTAATCACGTTAGAGGCGGACATGATAACAAATAACTCAAATATTCGTATACTACGATACTGCGCTCTTAGAGCATTTACATACGTGGGTAAAAAATGATATATATTTAAAAGATCAATTTAGACTCATGCATGTTGTTTCAATTTAGACTGAAGGAGCAATTTTTCCTTCAATATGAAAAGCATCGTCAACATAACGGAAGATATCAAATAAGACAAAGTAGCCTTTCTCTTGTGGTGCGAGAAAGAAAGATTGGATGAACTTTCGACGAACATTGTTTTTTCCAGTCATGTACCCAGTGACTAGGACACTGACTCCACCATTCATAGAATCTTGTGAATCAACAGAGTTGATCTCAGCCCTGATCTGATCATAGTTGAGAGATAATATTTTGGAATTAATATCCTGCAAATCCAAAAAAACACCCGATCAGAAGCAGAAGATCACAAATCATGTAGAACAAAACACTTTTATTGACAGATTTCTTTTGGGTAAAGAAGTTGAAATCAATTTCTTTCTCAGCTTGTGTCCACCGACTACGTATCTAAACTAAAAAGTAATCGTTCCAATAAATGTCTGTAAATGTACAAACAGTTCCTAGAAATCATATATGAAAAAACAGATGCATGACATCAAATCGAATGAATAAAGGAGTAACACCCCAACAAGGCGGAAATATGAGGCATTAGAAGAAAGCTCAGCACGACATGAAAATTATGTAGAGACAACACTATATGCAATAAGGATTGGACATTTCCATTCACAATTCAATTCAAAATACAAGTATTGGATCAATAAATGCACAAGGAGCACAACACCATCAATAGTTTACAAAAATAGATCAAATGATGGCTAACGATCCTAGGCATAACCCATAAACGGGAACAATGAATCACGGATCCACAAAAGTCCAAGCTCAATCCTATCACATGCAATGCAATCATCCATCACGTCTCTGATTAACTTGATTACCTGAAAAGTGTACTAAAATGCGTCAACATAAAGTTGGTGAGTTCGTAGGTTTTGACATTAAGAAATAAGTGTCGGGATAACAACCGTTTAACCTTGATTAAAATTATAACGATCACATAACATTGATACGAACATATAACCATGATTAGGTCATTAAATGACCACATAACCTTGAAACCTTGATTTGGATCGATAAACGATCACATAACCTTGATACGAACATATAACAATCATACAACCTTGATTCAACAATTAAACGAGCACATAACCTTGATAAAACGATTAAACGAACATTTAACCTTGATAAAATAACCAAACGATCAAATAACCATGATACAATAAATAACCGAGCATACAACCTCGATTAAGTAAGTAAGCGATCACATAACGAGCAAACAACCAAGAAACCACATTGTACACTCTTCACCCCCAAAACATGTGAAGTAAGGGGCTACGAACTCACCTTGACTTGGCTACGATGAGTTAATATTGATCTATAAACGTCAATTGATGGCCACACGCTCCCCACCTATCATATTCGTTTAAAAAGTGTTAACATATATACATGTATACATATATATATATACACTTTCATTTTCCTTTTATTTTTTTATTATAAATAACTATGTGGACTCTAGACTTTAAATGACCCCCGAAGCTCGACCAAGACAATAGGAAATCTAGGGAATGGCTCATTGGGAAACCCAGCTCGACCCAAGGAGTATGGAAGCTGAACTAGGAGGATCTGAAAAACGAACAATCCAGGGGACCGTAATTACGGCCAGGTGCACCGTAAGTTACGGTGGGTCATCTTCTACTAGCGTAAGGTACGACCAGAGATGGCGTCTTCGACGGTGGTACATTCTGGCTGGGCGTAACGGACGGTAAGAATCACCGTAACAGACTGTGCCCTAGAATGAGGGCTTTTAGCGTCTCGATGGGTGATCTCAGCGTAAACAGACGATTTGGGGTGTAAAGTCAAATTTGGACTTAGAGGGCACCGTAACCTACGGTGCCATGACCGTAGCAGACGCCAAGACTCAAACATGCAGCGTAACAGACGCCAGGTAGGGCGTACGAGACGCCACTTCCAAGAAAACTCGAGCAGCAGCAGCAATGAAGGCTAAACACGAACCAAGAACCTAAAAACCTAATTTTTGACTTCCATTTCGGCATAAGAAGAGTAAATACCCGTTTTGAGCTCCCACAATATTTTTAAACATAATTGAACACAATCCACCTTCAAGCTCGAATCAAAACACTCTTTACATTCTCAAATTCGGGCATGAACCCTAATCCAAAACCTAAGATCCCTAAATTTGACCTAAGAGTCGATTTAGTGATCTTCCAAGTTTGTTTTGACCGAAATCAACCATTATTAGCATGAACAAACATGACCCCTATCATAATTTCAATTCAAAACTCTAATTTCTTACAAAATTCCATTTTTGACTCATTTAAACCCTAAATTGACTCATTTTGACCTTTGACCCGGATTTTGACCCAAGATCCTTAGATTTGATTATAAAACATGTTTATGGAAAATAAATGACGAATTTGAGATGAGTTTAGCTTACCGAAACTTCCACCAAGGTGTTTGACCCGATTGTTGACCCGATTTGAGGTATTCCTTGCACTTTGAAATCCAAACTTTTGATATGTTTTTAGAATGATGATGATGATGAAAAACCCTAACAAAGTCTTGCTTGAAACATTAGACTTGGTGCTTTGAATTTAGAGAGAGAGAGAGAGTTTACTTGCATTTAGTGAGAGAGAGAAAAGAGAGAATGAATGAATGAGGAGTGTAAGAGTTTGGGTGGTGGATAGGGTTGGGTTCTCACATTGGGTCATGGGTGGGGCATGGGTAAGGGTTGACCCATGGGTAGTCCATCACAACTAGTTTACTTACACAATTGCCTAGCATCGACATTCAAACAAAACGATCAATCGACCTCGACTAGCACCTTGAACATAAAATAAATCACAAATAAGCTCGATCATTCATTATTAATAAATTTAATTACTCAAGACGTACATATAATTAACGGGCCAAATTAAGTCAAAGTTCACGAATGTTACATTATTCCCCCGTTAAAGGAATTTCGTCCCGAAATTCGATCAAAACCCTAGTCACTAAACAAATGAGGATACTTGGCTTTCATAGAATCTTCACGTTCCCAAGTGAACTCGGGTCCGCGCCTAGCTTGCCATCTCACCTTGACGATCGTGTATCGAGTATTCTTTAACTTTCTAGTTTGTCGATCAAGTATCTCTATCGGTTCTTCTACAAATTTTAACGTTTTATCTACCCGGATTTCTTCAAGAGGCACATGGAGTGTTGGATCCGCCAAACACTTCCTAAGATTACAAACATGAAACACATTATGAACTCCACTCAATTCTTGAGGGAGCTCCAAACGATAAGCAACCGGACCGATACGCTCCAAGATCTTGAATGGGCCAATATACCTTGGCCCTAACTTGCCACGCTTAACAAAACGAACTACACCCTTCCAAGGAGACACCTTTAACAAAACAAAATCGCCGACCTCAAACTCGAGGGGTCTTCGTCTTACATTTGCATACTTCAATTGTCGTTCCCGTGCTACCCTCAATTTCTCCTTGATTTGTGAGATCACTTTAGTCGTTTCAATGACAATCTCGGGCCCAATGAGTTGGCTTTCACCAATCTCCGCCCAAGCTAAAGGTGACCTACATACTCTCCGATACAAGGCTCTAAACGGCGCCATTTGGATACTAGCATGATAACTATTATTGTATGAGAATTCGACCAAAGGGAGATGCACATCCAATTGCCACCAAACTCGATGGCACAAGCTCTTAGCATATCTTCAAGCATTTGGATCGTTCTTTCACTTTGACCGTCGGTTTGTGGATGGAACGCCGTACTCATATCAAGTTGAGTACCCATTGCTTTTTGGAACGCCTTCCAAAACTTTGAAGTAAATCAGGCATCCCGATCGGTTATTATGGAAATCGGCACTCCATGTTTGGATATCACCTCCTTGATGTACAAGCGTGCCATGGTGTCAAACTTGTCATCTTCCCGAATAGCTAAAAAGTGAGCCGATTTAGTCAATCGATCAACAATCACCCAAATGGTGTCGCGACCACTACTTGTTCTAGGTAACTTCGTGATGAAGTCCATAGCAATATCTTCCCATTTCCACTCCGGTGTCCTCGGTTGAACCAGTAGACCGGGTGGTTTCTTGTGATCAGCCTTTACTTGCAAGCATGTAATGCATTCACTCACATACCTAGCAATATCTTTCTTCATACCTGGCCACCAATACAAATCCCTCATACTGAAGTACATCTTGTCGGACCCCGGGTGAACCGAGTATGCCGACTTATGGGCTTCGTTCATCAATTTCATCCTTAGACCCCCAAAGACGGGAATCCATAATCGATCCACAAAGTACAAACCATCATCATCCTTCCGATCAAATTGTTCTTCCAAGCCATGTAACGCTTCATTGATGAAGTTTTCCGGTAAAGTAGCCACTCTTTGAGCTTCAATAATGGTGTCACGAACACTTCTTTGCACGGTGAAACTCATGGCTCTAATTCTTCTTGGATGTACACGTTCTTTCCAGCTCAAGGCATCGGCTACTACATTGGCTTTACCCGGGTGGTATCGGATAACACAATCATAATCACTAAAAAGCTCTAGCCACCTCCGTGCCTCATATTCAACTCGCTTTGATCAAAATGTGTTGTAGGCTTTTGTGATCGGTATAGATCACACTTTTGGTGCCATACAAGTAATGCCTCCAACACTTCAAAGCAAACACGACCGCTCCTAACTCCAAATCATGAGTCAGGTAATTCTTCTCATGCACCTTCAATTATCTAGATGCATATGCAATTACCTTACCCCTTTACATCAAAACACACCCTAAGCCTTGCCCGAATGCATCACAATACACTACAAAATCTTAGACTCCATCGGGCAAACTTAAGATTGGTGCATCACATAACTTGTCTTTAAGCAATTGGAAGGCCCGCTCTTGCTTATCACCCCAATCAAACTTCCTTTCCCGTTGTGTCAACAAGGTCAAGGGTTGGGCGATTTTTGAGAAGCCTTCAATAAACCGTCTATAATAACCCGCCAAACCAAGAAATTGGCGAATCTCGGTTGGCGTCTCGGGTCATCTCCAATTCTTCACCGCTTCGATTTTACTAGGGTCCACATGAATTCCCTCCTTGCTCACCACGTGACCAAGGAAATGGACCTCTTCTAGCCAAAATTCACATTTTGAGAACTTGGCATACAACTTTTCTCCCCGAAGTAACTCCAACACTTGCTTCAAATGCTCGGCATGGTCTTCTTTCGTTTTAGAGTAAATAAGGATGTCATCGATAAAGACAATGACAAATTGGTCTAAGTAGGGCCGACACACCCGGTTCATCAAATCCATGAACACCGCCGGTGCATTTGTCAACCCAAAAGGCATCACCGTAAATTCAAAATGCCCATATCTTGTTCGGAAAGCGGTTTTTGGAATGTCATCTTCATGGACCCTCAATTGATGGTAACCCGACCTCAAATCAATCTTGGAGAAATATTTAGCGCCTTGAAGTTGATCAAATAAATCGTCAATCCTAGGGAGAGGATAACGATTCTTCACCGTTAGCTTGTTCAATTCTCTATAATCGATACACATTCGAAACGACCCATCCTTCTTCTTGACAAACAAAACCGGTGCGCCCCAAGGTGATTGACTAGGGCGAATGAAACCCTTATCTTGAAGCTCTTTGAGTTGGGCGGCCAACTCTTGCATTTCGGTCATGGCTAAGCGATAAGGCGCTTTGGCCACGGGAGAAGCATTAGGAATGAGGTCGATACGGAAATCAAGTTCACGAGATGGAGGCAAACCCGGTAGGTCATCCGGGAATACATCCACAAAATCTTTAACTACGGGCACGGTTTTCAATTCAACTTTAGTAACGTTCACATTATACACTTTCCCTTCCCATGGCTCAGTTGTCTCACCTTGGACCACTAATTCTTCCCCGTTTTCTAATGGTATCCTCACAACCCTACTACCACAATTGATCACCGCGTTCATAGCTGTAACACCCGTCATTTTAAAACCTGGATTTTCAAAAGCTTTTGCCTAACGACGTTTAGAAATGCGGAAAACAGAATCTTTAAAACATAACTAACCCTTAACGGATAGTTCCTTTATAAAAGTGGTGTTACAACATTCATATCATTAAAATGGTATAAGATAATCCAGATTTGGCACCAACAATAAATGCCATCATAAACAATACATAAGTCATATTGAAAGTAGCCAATCATCATTAAGGCTAACATAAATGACTAAGCGGGGAAACTAAATGTCTTCTTCATAGCAACTACCCGCCTCACCAAGCTAAGTCTTTCACTAGCTCAACCTGCTTAACCTGAGGGAGCAACATATTTCAAGAAACAAGTGTTAGCTAACGAATTAGCTAAGTAAGATAACACATAATTCATAAAGCATTTGTCCATTCAAATCATTATAGAAAAGTCATTTGAATTCGTTAAGGCACATAGCACATCAGTCATATCATCTCACATACATATCATAGCATCGACATCTTCATATTAGGATGAACCACCCTAAATGTGCCTAGTCATCTTTCATATCTTTTTCACATATCATCTTTGCAAGTGTGACATAAGTCACTCTCCGTTCACAAGGCCAGATTTAATGAGGAATTTAGACTCTCTTGTTTCTGAAGCTGGAGAGGTCGAGATTCCAGAGCAGATGCAGCTGGCATTTGCTAAAACTGATGCACCTTTGGAAAGTGAATCAGAAAGACAACTGGGCGGGCCTCAAAATAATGAGGGACCCTCCAGTTCGTCTCGAGTTGTGGTTGAGGATAGAACAACCATAACTGAAGCCATTCCTATCACGTCTATCCCTGGTGAAGATGTTCCGGCATCTGATCCTTCAACTGATGAAACCATCCAGGTAACTGGAACTGGTCATCAGGAGCCTGAACATGATGTTCAGCCATCCCTATCATTTATGAATCTAGGCATAAATGAGGATGAGTTCCATCTTGAATCTTCGGATTCAGAAGGAACACAAGCTGATCAAGAAATGGTTGATGCATCTGTACATGCTCAACTCCCTTCTTTCTTTGATCAACCCCTAGAACACCAAGTTTCAGTTTCCCATCAAGATACTCCTACAAATATTTCCCCACAAAGAACTCAATCAACACCGTCGCCGTTGGTCATACCTGAGCATTCTCAGCCTGACCAACACATTGAATCTCCTCAGCGTTCTTTTTCACCCCATATTTTTCCTTCTTCTGCCACTGGAACAACTGGAGAGGCTTCCTTCGTTTTGCCTCCTCCAGTTGAACTGGTGCAGCCTGCTACTGGTCCAGTGACAACTTCTCCTTTGTCACTGGAAACTCAATTTGTCTCGTTCTCAACCGACATCCAAAACCTGATCAAACGGGTGGAGGGTGTTCATAAGACAATTGAGCAAAATGCCAAGTCCCTTTCCAAATTCAACAAGGAAACAATCACAAACTCTAAGGTTGTTGATTTGGGAATTAATAAGTTTGCTGCCAATGAGGACTTGGTATTTCAGAAGTTGAATGAGTTAGTCTCAAGCTGTAACAATTTGTCCACATCTCTGAAGGAAGCTTTTGACTTAACCCATTCCAATGTTAATACATCTATCTCCAACCTCTTGAGTAACACTGTTCGATCATCAGAGGTGGATCTGAAGGAGATAGAAAGGCAGGTCAAAGAGTTGTTTGAAAGACCTGGCCTTGATGTAGTTGAAATTGGTCAGCAGGTGGCCACTTCTGTTGGCCAGATGATTGATGAAAAACTGGCCAGATCAAACTGGCCAATGAATCTGAAGCTAGAGAGTACTTATCTGAAGTGCAACAGCGGAGATATCACCCTGGTAAGATTGTTGATATGAAAGTTTTTATCAAACCAGGTACCAAACATTTCACAGTTGGGGTTCAACATCTGGATGGACCCTTAAGGCAAACTGAGAATCCTGACGTACTTTCTTATGGTTACTCGGAACTGGTGGAAATGGCAAAACTGTTGGAGGCCAAGCAACAAAGGAACAAGGTCGAAAGAGGATGGATGTTTGTTCTTCAAAGTCTGCTCAAGTTTAAAGAAAATATTGAAGAGAGACTGAATGTTGATCCTGAAGACAAACAGCCCATTTCTACAGTTGCCAAAAGAAGAAGAACTGGCGAAGGGCCATCTGTTTAAGTTCTTTCTTCATTTTATCTTCTTGTAATTTGTTGTACATTCTGTTGTAACTTGTGTAAATTTCACTCCTTGTATAAAAGAAGTTACCAGTTTGTAACCACAAGGTAGATAAAAGATTAAAATCTAACAAACACAAAAGAAAAACCTAAGGCATTTATTGATCTATAAAAATGCCCTAGATATCTTAGATAGATTTAAATCAAACAAGTCTCTATAGTTCACACTTGTATAGATACAAGAACTAGAAAAGACTTAGACTATATTTCTAGACAAATAGGGGGAATTTGTTAGGTCCAGTTCACCTGGAACTGGCCAGTCACCAGTTCACACTGACCAGTTCACCAGTTGCATCTGGTGACCAGTAAACTGGTGACCAAGAAGATTTGTCGAGAAATATATTGAAGTCCAGTTGCACCGTACAGTTAACGCAACTGAAGACTTCCTCCAGTTTCAGAAGATGTTAGTAGGCAGCTGGCAAGGCTTGGAGATGCAATCAAGGAGAGAAAGAAACAAATGAGGGTGAATCAAGCAAAAGATAGAAATACTTTAGCCCCAACTCTTCTTGATATAAGTGATGGTCGTCTTCTGGGCATGACACTTGCAGAATATGCCAAAGTCAAGGCTGATCCCAGAATTATTAATGCACTGAAAGAACAACTGGAGATTGAGCTTGACAAACATTATAGGGAGGATGAGGCTGAGTATGATGCCAGGTGTTTAAATATCACAGTGGATAAGGCAAAAGAAGTAAGAACTGAAGGAATTCTCAAGAGGGCTGAACATGTTAAGAAGGTGGTCAAACAGGTGATGAATCCACCCAAGTCCAAAGGTAAACCTAAGATGTTGCCAAGAGATGCTGACCTTAGGACCTGGGTGGAAACAACTGAACCCTCAAGTGAAGATATCAAAGCTGCAGTGCATAGTATGAGCACTGGCCAGATCAAACTGGCCAATGAATCTGAAGCTAGAGAGTACTTATCTGAAGTGCAACAGCGGAGATATCACCCTGGTAAGATTGTTGATATGAAAGTTTTTATCAAACCAGGTACCAAACATTTCACTACTTTAAGTGTTTCGATTGTTGAAGAGAAATTCCGAGTATAGATCAATTGTATTTCATAGGTTGTTAGGATATTTACATTCGTGTATTATCTTGGTTCCGCATCAACCTTGTAATTTGTTTAATATCAATAAATAAATTACACTTTGAAAACTACATATTGTCTCATCAAGATTGTTTACAAGTTATTTGTATTATTGCATTGTTCTTTACTTATTGTCTTTTATATAAGTAATCTATCTAGAACTTGGTATATACTTATCTAACTGGTCATCTCCAGTTTCAGAAGATGTTAGTAGGCAGCTGGCAAGGCTTGGAGATGCCATCAAGGAGAGAAAGAAACAAATGAGGGTGAATCAAGCAAAAGATAGAAATACTTTAGCCCCAACTCTTCTTGATATAAGTGATGGTCGTCTTCTGGGCATGACACTTGCAGAATATGCCAAAGTCAAGGCTGATCCCAGAATTATTAATGCACTGAAAGAACAACTGGAGATTGAGCTTGACAAACATTATAGGGAGGATGAGGCTGAGTATGATGCCAGGTGTTTAAATATCACAGTGGAGAAGGCCAAAGAAAAGAACTAGAAAACTTAGACTATATTTCTAGACAAATAGGGGGAATTTGTTAGGTCCAGTTCACCTGGAACTGGCCAGTCACCAGTTCACACTGACCAGTTCACCAGTTGCATCTGGTGACCAGTAAACTGGTGACCAAGAAGATTTGTCGAGAAATATATTGAAGTCCAGTTGCACCGTACAGTTAACGCAACTGAAGACTTCCTCCAGTTGAGAACTGACCAAGTTGAAGAAACATTCCAGTTGAAGTCGAAGACAACAAATGGAAGAAAGAGAATGACAATGGCAGCGAAGCCCAGTTGACATTCTAGTCAGTTACAAACTGGAGACCATCAGTGGAAAGCCCTTACAAAGCTTTACACTGATTACGAGGAATTGACTTGTATACTTTATGTACCTTTACCCGGATAATAAGCCTTATCTTATTATTTAAGTATTAAAAGGTACATAAAGGTGGTTGTGTAAAGTCACTTTAACATGCGACTTTACAACACTTTTTAAGGAATTAAATGCTATTCCTTAAATGCTTCCAACCACATTTGTACGGCTAAAGTTAACATCCCAATGTTAACTTTGCCTATAAATACAAGTCATTGCACAACCAAGAATTAGAAGTTACTTCACACACAAACGAATAACTTCATACTTTGCAAACCTGCAATATTCTTGGTGAACTTGTGCAATATTCTCTCAATCGCTAAAAGGAACATTTCACTACTTTAAGTGTTTCGATTGTTGAAGAGAAATTCCGAGTATAGATCAATTGTATTTCATAGGTTGTTAGGATATTTACATTCGTGTATTATCTTGGTTCCGCATCAACCTTGTAATTTGTTTAATATCAATAAATAAATTACACTTTGAAAACTACATATTGTCTCATCAAGATTGTTTACAAGTTAGTACCATCTAACAAGTTGGGACTTACAAGTGGTATCAGAGCAGAAGGCTAATAAACTTGCCTAGATCTGCAAAGATGAACACTACTGAAGGTGGAGATGGTTCTGGTTCAGGTGAAAACCCGTCGAACACTAATGCACCACCTTTTCAAAACGTTAACACCAACCCTCCTCCTCCTTCTGCCCCAAACCACGTCCATGTACATTACTCCAACACTCCTGTTCCAAAATTTGATGGAAACAGTGAGACTTTTGGTACATGGAAAGCTAGAATGCTGTTGCATTTTGGTGGTATTGAGAGGTATATGTTGAAAATCCTTAAGGATGGACCATATATACCTATGTCTATTGGGGTGAGTCCTCTTCTTGATCCAACTGGAAGAAGAGGCTCAAGGGAAAAGCCAGAAGACCATTGGTCTGATGAGGATCGCAGACTGGTGGACTTGGACACCAGACTGAAAAACATGATCCTTGGGGCTGTCCCTGAAGACCTAATTCCAACACTTGTGTTGTTTCCCAGTGCCAAGTCTATGTGGGATGAATTAGTGATTCAATTTGAAGGAGGTGATGACACAATTGTCACCAGAAAAGTTGCCTTGAACAAGAAGTATGAATCCTTCTTTGCCTTGCCCAATGAAAGTTTAACTGGTACATATACCAGATTTTCTAGCCTCATCAATCAATTGAGAGGTTTGGGTGTAGAGAAGGATAAGGATATTCTTCTTGAGAAGTTTTGTGATATTCTTCCTTCCAAATGGGAAAACATGGTTCTTGTCTTGAGACAAGGTAAAACCTTGCACACTCACACTCTTGCATCGCTCTATGGAGCCTTCAGATTCACTGAAGATAATAATGCTGCAAGACTTGTGGCTGAGCAAGATGCCATGAACCATGCTCAGAGTCCCAAGGTTGCTAATACAATTGAGCGACCTTGTGCTGCTTTAATGTCTGCTGAGAGTGTCCAGGCACACTCGATGAAGGAGATGTTGAACAGTTCTTAAACTCTGGGCTGACCACTGAAAACAGTGAAGGTTATGATGAAACTGACGATGATGATCTGGTCGCCATGATTGCTAAAACCTTTAATAGGTTTAAGCATAAATCTAAAAGATTTAATGGCCCCAACAATGCTTCCAGCTCCAGCTCTCTGGATAAGACCAATCTTACATGCTATAAGTGTGGCAAGAAAGGTCATTTTATGAAGGAATGCAGATCTAGTCAGTTGAATAACCAAACTGGCCCCTCTGTCCCTAATTACAATCGGCCTGATGATAGCTACAAAGCTAAATACAAGCAGCTTAAGGCCCAGATTGCCCTCCTGTCCATGCAAAAGGAAAAGGATCAGTGCTTAATTGCACAAACTGAGGGAAAATGGGAGTACTCTGATGACTCATCTGAGGATGAAGAAGAGAATGACAATGGCAGCGAAGCCCAGTTGACATTCTAGTCAGTTACAAACTGGAGACCATCAGTGGAAAGCCCTTACAAAGCTTTACACTGATTACGAGGAATTGACTTGTATACTTTATGTACCTTTACCCGGATAATAAGCCTTATCTTATTATTTAAGTATTAAAAGGTACATAAAGGTGGTTGTGTAAAGTCACTTTAACATGCGACTTTACAACACTTTTTAAGGAATTAAATGCTATTCCTTAAATGCTTCCAACCACATTTGTACGGCTAAAGTTAACATCCCAATGTTAACTTTGCCTATAAATACAAGTCATTGCACAACCAAGAATTACAAGTTATTTGTATTATTGCATTGTTCTTTACTTATTGTCTTTTATATAAGTAATCTATCTAGAACTTGGTATATACTTATCTAACTGGTCGTCTCCAGTTCAGTAAGTATATTGCAAAGTAACTCCACCATCGACATAGAGGTGTCTTCAGTAGTACCATCTAACAAGTTGGGACTTACAAGTGGTATCAGAGCAGAAGGCTAATAAACTTGCCTAGATCTGCAAAGATGAACACTACTGAAGGTGGAGATGGTTCTGGTTCAGGTGAAAACCCGTCGAACACTAATGCACCACCTTTTCAAAACGTTAACACCAACCCTCCTCCTCCTTCTGCCCCAAACCACGTCCATGTACATTACTCCAACACTCCTGTTCCAAAATTTGATGGAAACAGTGAGACTTTTGGTACATGGAAAGCTAGAATGCTGTTGCATTTTGGTGGTATTGAGAGGTATATGTTGAAAATCCTTAAGGATGGACCATATATACCTATGTCTATTGGGGTGAGTCCTCTTCTTGATCCAACTGGAAGAAGAGGCTCAAGGGAAAAGCCAGAAGACCATTGGTCTGATGAGGATCGCAGACTGGTGGACTTGGACACCAGACTGAAAAACATGATCCTTGGGGCTGTCCCTGAAGACCTAATTCCAACACTTGTGTTGTTTCCCAGTGCCAAGTCTATGTGGGATGAATTAGTGATTCAATTTGAAGGAGGTGATGACACAATTGTCACCAGAAAAGTTGCCTTGAACAAGAAGTATGAATCCTTCTTTGCCTTGCCCAATGAAAGTTTAACTGGTACATATACCAGATTTTCTAGCCTCATCAATCAATTGAGAGGTTTGGGTGTAGAGAAGGATAAGGATATTCTTCTTGAGAAGTTTTGTGATATTCTTCCTTCCAAATGGGAAAACATGGTTCTTGTCTTGAGACAAGGTAAAACCTTGCACACTCACACTCTTGCATCGCTCTATGGAGCCTTCAGATTCACTGAAGATAATAATGCTGCAAGACTTGTGGCTGAGCAAGATGCCATGAACCATGCTCAGAGTCCCAAGGTTGCTAATACAATTGAGCGACCTTGTGCTGCTTTAATGTCTGCTGAGAGTGTCCAGGCACACTCGATGAAGGAGATGTTGAACAGTTTCTTAAACTCTGGGCTGACCACTGAAAACAGTGAAGGTTATGATGAAACTGACGATGATGATCTGGTCGCCATGATTGCTAAAACCTTTAATAGGTTTAAGCATAAATCTAAAAGATTTAATGGCCCCAACAATGCTTCCAGCTCCAGCTCTCTGGATAAGACCAATCTTACATGCTATAAGTGTGGCAAGAAAGGTCATTTTATGAAGGAATGCAGATCTAGTCAGTTGAATAACCAAACTGGCCCCTCTGTCCCTAATTACAATCGGCCTGATGATAGCTACAAAGCTAAATACAAGCAGCTTAAGGCCCAGATTGCCCTCCTGTCCATGCAAAAGGAAAAGGATCAGTGCTTAATTGCACAAACTGAGGGAAAATGGGAGTACTCTGATGACTCATCTGAGGATGAAGAAGAGGAAAGGGACATGTGTTTCATGGCCTTGGAAGATCAACAACAGCAGCATGTGGTGAAAGATGATGTCATCTCTGGAAGATGGGTGGACATCATACTGAAAAAGGTATGTGATTATGATCACCAGGTTGACCCTGAATTAAAACTGGACCTGGCTGAATCATTAAGTGGTGATTTGGCATTTGTAGAAACTGTTAGAGCTGATAGTGAAAGATATTTAGACACTATCTTAATTGAACTGAACAATGTCAAACCACAACTGAATGATTTGCAAAGTGTCCAGTTGGCTCTCAAGGAGTCAGTTTTAAAGATTGAGGCATTAGAACTTGATAATCAAAAACTTTCTGATGATTTTGAAAAAGCTCAAAAGATTATCAAGTCCTGGGTAAAAGCATCTGGCAAAAACTATGATGCATTTTCAAGAACTATCGATGCCCAGAAAAATGCATGGAAATCTGAAGATCTGGAGATGGCAGCTCTTATACCAGATCTTCATGCATTGCCTCCAGCTCTCCAGGTTGAAACACCTTATGATCAACCTGAAGCTGTTGAAACTGAAACCAATGAGACCACCCCCATTGAGGTTAAAACTGGAGCCAAACAGGCTAAAGCTCCAGTCAAAAAGGCCACTGTTAACAAGCCTTTACCTCATAAGTCTAAGGAGCCCAAGACCCGAAAGACTAAATCCCCAGTTGAACCAATGTCCAAGGTTCAACTGCCTGAACAAAACAATGTTTTGGTTAATCTGGAAAGGCAACTCCAACTTTTGTCTCGGCAGGTTCAGAGTTGCACTGCCCGGATTAACAATCTGGAAGGAGGTTCACCACCTCCAGTTTTAAAACAAAACATTAAATCACTCCCTTCTGTACCTAAACAAAAGAATGTTCCATCTGGAACAAAATCTGGTAAACTTAAGGTGAGTAAATATCAAATACCAATCGTTTTTACTTCTGCACCTGGAGCTGGTGATAATGCTCCAGATGTAGCCTCCAGTTCAACACCTCAACAATCAACTGTGGCTTCTGTAGAGAAGTCCAGTGGACCCATCAAGAAAAGATGGGTTCACAAAAATAACTAATGATTTTTGTGTGTGTGTAGGGCGATCGAAAGAAAAATATCTGGTATCTGGACAGCGCTGCTGGCCGGACTATGACCGGATGTAAGCCCCTACTGGAAGAGTTCACTGTCCAAGATGGACCGACAGTGACGTTTGGTAACGATCAATCTGGAAAGACTGAAGGATATGGTGTGCTCAATAATGGACAAGTCGAATTCAAAAGAGTTGCATTTGTGAATGGTTTGAAATATAACTTGATCAGTGTAAGCCAACTTTGCGATGATGGCTTCAGAGTATTGTTCGATATTGCACAAGGCACCATATTTAACAAGGATTGGAAAGTGGTGATGATTGCACCAAGAAAAGGGAATGTGTACATCATGGATATGGAACCAGCTCCAAAAGAGCAATGTTTCTATACCAAAGCTGATGAGGACACCAACTGGCTATGGCATAAAAGGTTATCCCACCTTAATTTCAAGAACATTAACAAGTTGTCTCGCAAACAACTGGTTGATGGGATACCCCAGATTTCCTTCAATAAGGAAAAGCCATGTCCAGGGTGTGAGATGGGTAAGCAGAAGAGAGCCAGTTTCAAAACTAGGCAAAATTTTAGCATCACTGAACCTCTTCACATGCTTCATATGGATCTTTTTGGTCCAGTGAATGTTCAAACTAGAGCTGGAAAGAAATACACTCTAGTTGTGGTTGATGAATTCACCAGATATTGCTGGGTGGTATTCATCAGATCCAAAAGTGATGCACCTGCTGAAATCATCTCGCTTATCAAAAGAATTGAGCTCAAGTACACTCGAAAAGTTTGTCAGTTGCGAAGTGATAATGGTACTGAATTCCAAAATAAGGTACTTGAAACATTTTGCACTGACACTGGCATTTCTCAAAACTTCTCATCAGTTCACTCTCCAGAGCAAAATGGAGTTGTTGAAAGAAAGAATCGTACACTGATAGAAGCGGCCAGAAGCATGCTATCTGAATCTGGTCTTCCCACCAGTTTTTGGGCTGAGGCAGTTGCAACTGCTTGTCACACCCAAAACCGGTCAGTCTACATCAAGAGACATAAGAAGACTGCCTACGAAGTACTCAGGAATCGTAAACCAAATATTGGATATTTCCATGTATTTGGTTGTCCAGTTTATATACTGAACGATTCCAGTCAGCTTGGAAAGTTTGATGCAAAAGCTGATGAAGGGGTATTTTTAGGCTATTCAGATATTCGAAAGGCCTTTAGAGTTTATAATTATAGACTCCAAAAGGTGCATGAGACAATTCATGTCACATTCGATGAATCAACTGAAGCAATCAACAAGAGACCAAGCCTTGATATTTCTCCAGTCATTCCAATCAACTTTGGTGAAACTGACCAAGTTCATCGGTCAGTTGTTTCACCAGAAGATGCTTCCAGTTACAACAAACTGGAACCAGTCAAGAAGAAGAAAAGCACCAGTGACACATCATTTTATCCCTCCATCAATTTTAACTTACCACAAGAATTGGTGATTGGATCAGATGTACGTGCCACTCCAATATCAGCACCAGTTCAAGCACCTACTTCTCCAGTTACTCATGAAATACCTTCAACTGAGGAATTTCATGATGCCAATCGAGACCTCATTGACTCTGATGAGGATGTAGAAGTTGTTTGGACTGATCCTTCTCCAGATGCTGCTGCAACTGAAGAAGATCGCCAGGTAACTTGCACTGATATTGTAGTTCACCAGCCTAGTCAATACACTAGATGGACTAAAGCCCACCCAATTGAACAAATTGTGGGTAATCCAACTAGTGGGGTTCAGACTAGAAGAGCCACCAGTGAGCAATGCTTAAACGTCACCTTCTTATCTTTAATTGAACCAAAGAAGATTGACGAGGCTATGGCAGACCCAAGCTGGGTGGAAGCTATGCAAGAAGAGCTCCTCCAGTTTGAAAGGAACAATGTTTGGGAGCTTGTTCCTTGTCCACCAGGGTTAAAGAAAGAACCTATTGGTACCAGATGGGTCTACCGAAATAAAATGGATGAAGATGGCCATGTTGTAAGAAACAAGGCCAGATTAGTTGCCCAGGGTTATTGTCAAGCAGAGGGCGTTGACTTTGATGAGACTTTTGCTCCAGTTGCAAGACTTGAAGCCATTAGAATATTCTTGGCTTATGCAGCCCATCTGCAGTTCAAGGTCTTCCAGATGGATGTCAAAAGTGCGTTCCTTAATGGAACATTGGAAGAAGAAGTTTATGTTAAGCAGACTCCAGGTTTCATCGATGAGAAGCATCCTCATTGGGTTTATAGACTGAACAAAGCATTGTATGGTCTAAGACAAGCCCCAAGAGCCTGGTATGATACTTTAACTAAACATCTTCTTAAAAATGGCTTTCAAAGAGGTGCAATAGATAATACCTTGTTTATCTTGAAAGAAAGAGGTAATATCTTATTGGTACAAATTTATGTTGATGACATTATTTTTGGTTCAACTGATGATGCAATGTGTAAAAAGTTTTCTAAAATCATGTCATCTGAGTATGAGATGAGTTTAATGGGTGAATTAACATTTTTCTTAGGTCTTCAGATTAAGCAAACTGAAAATGGAATTTTCATAAACCAAGGAAAATATGTCAGAGATTTGTTAAGAAAATACAAATATGATTCAATCCCATCGAAAAACACACCTATTGCAGCACCATTGAATTTGGACTCTGACCCAACTGGCAAACCAGTTAACATAACTGACTATAGAGGTATGGTTGGTTCACTGATGTACTTAACTGCCAGTCGACCAGATATAATGTTTGCAACATGTTTATGTGCCAGGTTTCAGGCTAACCCTAAAGAATCACATTTGCACGCTGTAAAGCGTATCTTTAGATACCTGAAAGGGTGTCCTAATCTTGGTCTTTGGTACCCCAAAGGCTCAGGATTAGATCTAATGGGTTATTCAGATTCTGATCATGCAGGTTGTAAGATTGATAGAAAATCCACAACTGGTGGTTGTCATTTCCTTGGAGGAAAACTGGTGAGTTGGACCAGCAAGAAGCAGACTTCAGTCTCTATGTCCACTGCTGAGGCAGAGTACATTTCTGCGGCCAGTTGTTGTGCCCAGATTCTCTGGATCAAAAACCAGTTACTAGATTATGGTCAGAAGTACACCAAGACCCCAATCTTTTGTGACAACACCAGTGCAATTGCTATCTCTCACAATCCAGTGATGCACTCAAAAACAAAGCATATTGACATCAGGTATCATTTTATTCGTGATCATGTTATGAAAGGTGATATTGAAATTCATTTCATCCCCACTGACAAACAGTTAGCTGATGTTTTTACTAAACCTCTCGATGAGAAAACTTTTAAACATCTCATCAGCGAACTGGGAATGCTAAACCCTTAACTGGAGCTTTCTTTGTTATTGAACGCGTCAGTGACACTGATGAAGTTCTCCAGTTGAGGAGGTCCAGATTATCTTTGCTCGCCAGGCTATCGAACGCCTTTGTGATACTATCTTGGCACTAATTGATATCTGGATCATCATTTTAGGGGGAAAGACTCAAAATAATTTTCTGACTAAAATTCGTTTTTGTTTGAAAATGCAACTGGAGAACTCTTCAGTTGGAAACTGGTACTGGACTGATCCTCCAGTTACCAGGTTCAGTCTTTGTCTAAATTTTCATAACGTTACAAATACTTGGTCAATTTATGTGACACGTGATGATACTCGAGTGTTTTTAAACCACTTGATATCGTGATCTGACGTGTTGAAACCATTTTTAGTACTTGACAACTGTTTGTGTTGGGAAAACAAAAAGTGTGTGGGGTTATGGGTAAAGTAAGCCGTCGTAGCATTTAATGCTGACATGGTAACATTTAATGCTTACATGGAAAATTATATTTTATTTTCAAAATATCTTCGAAAATGTTTTGGTTTAATAAAATATGATTTGTGGGTTTACATTGGGATCTTGAATCCCCTTATAAATACCCTTATTTACTTCATAACACATTTACTTTCTTTTTCATTCTCTTCATTTACTCTCTTCATTTACTCCAATCATAAATCACTCTTCATTCTTCTCTTTGCTTCTCAATTCAAAACCCTATTTAAACCTCTTCATTTACCCTTCATTTACTCCAAAACTCATTTACTTTCTTTTTCATTCTATTCATTTACTCTCTTCATTTACTTCTTCATTTACTCTTCATTTACTCCTTCATTTACTTCTTCATTTCTCATTCATTTACTCCAAAACTCATTTACTCTCTTTTTCATTCTCTTCATTTACTCTCTTCATTTACTTCCAATCATAAACATTGCCTCATTCTTCTCTTTGCTTCACAAATCAAAACCCTGAATTCCAAATTTCAATTTCATTTACTCTCTTCATTTACTCTCTTCATTTACTCTCTTCATTTACTCTCTTCATTTACTCTCTTCATTTACTCTCTTCATTTACTCTCTTCATTTACTCTCTTCATTTTTACATTGGGATCTTGAATCCCCTTATAAATACCCTTATTTACTCTTCATACCTCATTTACTCTCTTCTTTACTCTCTTCATTTACTCTCTTCATTGATCTTGAAATTCCATATAAATACCCTTATTTACTCCGAAACTCATTTACTCTCTTTTCATTATCTTCATTTACTCTCTTCATTTACTCTCCAATTACTCTCTTGGGATCTTGAATCCCTCTTCATTTACTCCTTCATTTACTCTTCATTTATCCTTCATTTACTCTCTTCATTTACTCCTTCATTTACTCTCTTCATTTACTCTCTTCATTTACTCTCTTCATTTACTCTCTTATTTACTCTCTTCATTTACTCTCTTCATTTACTTCTTCATTTACTTCTTTTTCATTCTCTTCATTTACTCTCTTCATTTACCTCCAATCATAAACCCTTATTTACTTCTTCATTTACTTTCTTTTTCATCCTCTTCATTTACTCTCTTCATTTACTTCTCATTTACTTCATAACACATTTACTTCTTTTTCTTCATTCTCTTCATTTACTCTCTTCATTTACTCTCTTCATTTACTCCAATCATAAATCTTCATTCTCCTTATAAATACCCTTATTTACTTCATAACTCATTTACTTTCTTTTTCATTCTCTTCATTTACTCTCTTCATTTAGTCTCTTCATTTACCTCTTCATACTCCTTATTTACTCCTTCATGTACTTTATTGGGATCTTGAATTCAATATAAATACCCTTATTTACTCCGAACTCATTTACTCTCTTTTCATTCTCTTCATTTACTCTCTTCATTTACTCCTTATAGTGCAGCCCTAAAATTAAACCCTAATAATCCTTTGGCTAGCCTACAAGGTTCTCAAGGGTCTAATACCCTTATTGGTAGAATCAGAAAGTTTTTAAAGGATTCTCCAATAGGACCCTTATTCACCAGGAACCCACGCAAGATGTATCATGATTACTTGTGTGAGTTCTGGTTCACTGCCACACTTTCTTCCGATTGTTCCTCCATCAGTTTCACGTTAAAGGATGGAACAATCAAATGTACTTTGGATGTAGAAGTATTGAGGGATGCTCTTCACCTCAATTACTGGAGAGAGGGTGAGTCTCCAGTTGTCTTAGCCTCGAATATTAATTTTCGTCAAGTACTCCTTGAGATGGGTCATAAGGAGTGCTTGGACAATGATGGTGTGTTGAAAACCAAGGGGGCTATGACCATGAAGGGTCTTACACCTTCATGGAGGTATTTCTTTGTACATCTGGTTGAAAGTCTAGGTGGTAGTTCAGGTGGTCTTGACCAGATCAACTCTTCACAAGCAGAGATGGCTTACTGTTTATGGAAGGGGTTGAGGGTGGATTTTGCTGATATATTGTATAGGAGTCTAGTGCAAAAGCTGAAAGGCTCCAGGGGTGTGTGTATCCCCTTTTCCAGATTTCTCTCTTTATGTTTCAAGCAAATTCTGGGTGAAGAAGAGTATAGAAATACAGACTCTCCGTTCACAAGGCCAGATTTAATGAGGAATTTAGACTCTCTTGTTTCTGAAGCTGGAGAGGTCGAGATTCCAGAGCAGATGCAGCTGGCATTTGCTAAAACTGATGCACCTTTGGAAAGTGAATCAGAAAGACAACTGGGCGGGCCTCAAAATAATGAGGGACCCTCCAGTTCGTCTCAAGTTGTGGTTGAGGATAGAACAACCATAACTGAAGCCATTCCTATCACGTCTATCCCTGGTGAAGATGTTCCGGCATCTGATCCTTCAACTGATGAAACCATCCAGGTAACTGGAACTGGTCATCAGGAGCCTGAACATGATGTTCAGCCATCCCTATCATTTATGAATCTAGGCATAAATGAGGATGAGTTCCATCTTGAATCTTCGGATTCAGAAGGAACACAAGCTGATCAAGAAATGGTTGATGCATCTGTACATGCTCAACTCCCTTCTTTCTTTGATCAACCCCTAGAACACCAAGTTTCAGTTTCCCATCAAGATACTCCTACAAATATTTCCCCACAAAGAACTCAATCAACACCGTCGCCGTTGGTCATACCTGAGCATTCTCAGCCTGACCAACACATTGAATCTCCTCAGCGTTCTTTTTCACCCCCTATTTTTCCTTCTTCTGCCACTGGAACAACTGGAGATTGAGCTTGACAAACATTATAGGGAGGATGAGGCTGAGTATGATGCCAGGTGTTTAAATATCACAGTGGATAAGGCAAAAGAAGTAAGAACTGAAGGAATTCTCAAGAGGGCTGAACATGTTAAGAAGGTGGTCAAACAGGTGCTGAATCCACCCAAGTCCAAAGGTAAACCTAAGATGTTGCCAAGAGATGCTGACCTTAGGACCTGGGTGGAAACAACTGAACCTTCAAGTGAAGATATCAAAGCTGCAGTGCATAGTATGAGCACTGGCCAGATCAAACTGGCCAATGAATCTGAAGCTAGAGAGTACTTATCTGAAGTGCAACAGCGGAGATATCACCCTGGTAAGATTGTTGATATGAAAGTTTTTAAGTAACACTGTTCGATCATCAGAGGTGGATCTGAAGGAGATAGAAAGGCAGGTCAAAGAGTTGTTTGAAAGACCTGGCCTTGATGTAGTTGAAATTGGTCAGCAGGTGGCCACTTCTGTTGGCCAGATGATTGATGAAAAACTGGCCAGTCGAGAAGATGAACTGGTTAAGAAGGTTATGGCTGAATTTGCCAAGCTCCCACCTCCTCAGATTAATCTGGAGCCTCTGGCACTTGAAGTTAGGCAGTTAAGGGGAGCAGTTAATGCTATGAACACTCAGTTAGCCTCTCACACTTCTTCAATCAATAAACTGGTAACTGAAGTGGATAGTTTGAAAAAGAAAGATGCTGAAGTAAAGGAACAAGTGGTTAAAGGTTTAGATGAAGACTCAAAATTATTGAAAGACTTGAAGACTGGACAGGACCAAACTGCAGCAAATGTATTGGTCCAGTCTCAAGAGATTAACCACTTGTGGAGATCCTTTAGAATGATTTGCACTGTGTTCAGAGAGTGCAAGGATATGCAATCGTGGCAGCCTCTAGCCCGTTTGCCCTCCAGTAATGAAGACTGGGCAGCCATTCGTGCAGGTCTCGATGCTGCCAAGGGGGAAAGGGATAGAAGGAATATCCTTGCACCTGGACCAAGACTGCCAGGTCCAGTTAGTGCAAGACAACTGGTAGAAAGGACTGTGGTTGGGTCAGATGAAGGTGATGAGCAGGTTATTGAACAATTTGAAGATGTGGTTGATAGGGGGAATAAAGGGAAAGGAAAGGAAGTTGGGCCGGCCACTGGTGAACAAGCAAAAACAACTGGTACTGAAGCCAGTGTGTTAGAAACTGGCAACATTGATCAGCTCCCTCCAGTTTCAGAAGATGTTAGTAGGCAGCTGGCAAGGCTTGGAGATGCAATCAAGGAGAGAAAGAAACAAATGAGGGTGAATCAAGCAAAAGATAGAAATACTTTAGCCCCAACTCTTCTTGATATAAGTGATGGTCGTCTTCTGGGCATGACACTTGCAGAATATGCCAAAGTCAAGGCTGATCCCAGAATTATTAATGCACTGAAAGAACAACTGGAGATTGAGCTTGACAAACATTATAGGGAGGATGAGGCTGAGTATGATGCCAGGTGTTTAAATATCACAGTGGATAAGGCAAAAGAAGTAAGAACTGAAGGAATTCTCAAGAGGGCTGAACATGTTAAGAAGGTGGTCAAACAGGTGCTGAATCCACCCAAGTCCAAAGGTAAACCTAAGATGTTGCCAAGAGATGCTGACCTTAGGACCTGGGTGGAAACAACTGAACCCTCAAGTGAAGATATCAAAGCTGCAGTGCATAGTATGAGCACTGGCCAGATCAAACTGGCCAATGAATCTGAAGCTAGAGAGTACTTATCTGAAGTGCAACAGCGGAGATATCACCCTGGTAAGATTGTTGATATGAAAGTTTTTATCAAACCAGGTACCAAACATTTCACAGTTGGGGTTCAACATCTGGATGGACCCTTAAGGCAAACTGAGAATCCTGACGTACTTTCTTATGGTTACTCGGAACTGGTGGAAATGGCAAAACTGTTGGAGGCCAAGCAACAAAGGAACAAGGTCGAAAGAGGATGGATGTTTGTTCTTCAAAGTCTGCTCAAGTTTAAAGAAAATATTGAAGAGAGACTGAATGTTGATCCTGAAGACAAACAGCCCATTTCTACAGTTGCCAAAAGAAGAAGAACTGGCGAAGGGCCATCTGTTTAAGTTCTTTCTTCATTTTATCTTCTTGTAATTTGTTGTACATTCTGTTGTAACTTGTGTAAATTTCACTCCTTGTATAAAAGAAGTTACCAGTTTGTAACCACAAGGTAGATAAAAGATTAAAATCTAACAAACACAAAAGAAAAACCTAAGGCATTTATTGATCTATAAAAATGCCCTAGATATCTTAGATAGATTTAAATCAAACAAGTCTCTATAGTTCACACTTGTATAGATACAAAAACTAGAAAAGACTTAGACTATATTTCTAGACAAATAGGGGGAATTTGTTAGGACCAGTTCACCTGGAACTGGCCAGTCACCAGTTCACACTGACCAGTTCACCAGTTGCATCTGGTGACCAGTAAACTGGTGACCAAGAAGATTTGTCGAGAAATATATTGAAGTCCAGTTGCACCGTACAGTTAACGCAACTGAAGACTTCCTCCAGTTGAGAACTGACCAAGTTGAAGAAACATTCCAGTTGAAGTCGAAGACAACAAATGGAAGAAAGAGAATGACAATGGCAGCGAAGCCCAGTTGACATTCTAGTCAGTTACAAACTGGAGACCATCAGTGGAAAGCCCTTACAAAGCTTTACACTGATTACGAGGAATTGACTTGTATACTTTATGTACCTTTACCCGGATAATAAGCCTTATCTTATTATTTAAGTATTAAAAGGTACATAAAGGTGGTTGTGTAAAGTCACTTTAACATGCGACTTTACAACACTTTTTAAGGAATTAAATGCTATTCCTTAAATGCTTCCAACCACATTTGTACGGCTAAAGTTAACATCCCAATGTTAACTTTGCCTATAAATACAAGTCATTGCACAACCAAGAATTACAAGTTACTTCACACACAAACGAATAACTTCATACTTTGCAAACCTGCAATATTCTTGGTGAACTTGTGCAATATTCTCTCAATCGCTAAAAGGAACATTTCACTACTTTAAGTGTTTCGATTGTTGAAGAGAAATTCCGAGTATAGATCAATTGTATTTCATAGGTTGTTAGGATATTTACATTCGTGTATTATCTTGGTTCCGCATCAACCTTGTAATTTGTTTAATATCAATAAATAAATTACACTTTGAAAACTACATATTGTCTCATCAAGATTGTTTACAAGTTATTTGTATTATTGCATTGTTCTTTACTTATTGTCTTTTATATAAGTAATCTATCTAGAACTTGGTATATACTTATCTAACTGGTCGTCTCCAGTTCAGTAAGTATATTGCAAAGTAACTCCACCATCGACATAGAGGTGTCTTCAGTAGTACCATCTAACAAGTTGGGACTTACAAGTTATTTGTATTATTGCATTGTTCTTTACTTATTGTCTTTTATATAAGTAATCTATCTAGAACTTGGTATATACTTATCTAACTGGTCGTCTCCAGTTCAGTAAGTATATTGCAAAGTAACTCCACCATCGACATAGAGGTGTCTTCAGTAGTACCATCTAACAAGTTGGGACTTACAAGTGGTATCAGAGCAGAAGGCTAATAAACTTGCCTAGATCTGCAAAGATGAACACTACTGAAGGTGGAGATGGTTCTGGTTCAGGTGAAAACCCATCGAACACTAATGCACAACCTTTTCAAAACGTTAACACCAACCCTCCTCCTCCTTCTGCCCCAAACCACGTCCATGTACATTACTCCAACACTCCTGTTCCAAAATTTGATGGAAACAGTGAGACTTTGGTACATGGAAAGCTAGAATGCTGTTGCATTTTGGTGGTATTGAGAGGTATATGTTGAAAATCCTTAAGGATGGACCATATATACCTATGTCTATTGGGGTGAGTCCTCTTCTTGATATAAGTGATGGTCGTCTTCTGGGCATGACACTTGCAGAATATGCCAAAGTCAAGGCTGATCCCAGAATTATTAATGCACTGAAAGAACAACTGGAGATTGAGCTTGACAAACATTATAGGGAGGATGAGGCTGAGTATGATGCCAGGTGTTTAAATATCACAGTGGATAAGGCAAAAGAAGTAAGAACTGAAGGAATTCTCAAGAGGGCTGAACATGTTAAGAAGGTGGTCAAACAGGTGCTGAATCCACCCAAGTCCAAAGGTAAACCTAAGATGTTGCCAAGAGATGCTGACCTTAGGACCTGGGTGGAAACAACTGAACCCTCAAGTGAAGATATCAAAGCTGCAGTGCATAGTATGAGCACTGGCCAGATCAAACTGGCCAATGAATCTGAAGCTAGAGAGTATTTATCTGAAGTGCAACAGCGGAGATATCACCCTGGTAAGATTGTTGATATGAAAGTGTTTATCAAACCAGGTACCAAACATTTCACAGTTGGGGTTCAACATCTGGATGGACCCTTAAGGCAAACTGAGAATCCTGACGTACTTTCTTATGGTTACTCGGAACTGGTGGAAATGGCAAAACTGTTGGAGGCCAAGCAACAAAGGAACAAGGTTGAAAGAGGATGGATGTTTGTTCTTCAAAGTCTGCTCAAGTTTAAAGAAAATATTGAAGAGAGACTGAATGTTGATCCTGAAGACAAACAGCCCATTTCTACAGTTGCCAAAAGAAGAAGAACTGGCGAAGGGCCATCTGTTTAAGTTCTTGCTTCATTTTATCTTCTTGTAATTTGTTGTACATTCTGTTGTAACTTGTGTAAATTTCACTCCTTGTATAAAAGAAGTTACCAGTTTGTAACCACAAGGTAGATAAAAGATTAAAATCTAACAAACACAAAAAGAAAAACCTAAGGCATTTATTGATCTATAAAAATGCCTTAGATAACTTAATTAGATTTAAATCAAACAAGTCTCTATAGTTCACACTTGTATAGATACAAAAACTAGAAAAGACTTAGACTATATTTCTAGACAAATAGGGGGAATTTGTTAGGTCAGTTCACCTGGAACTGGCCAGTCACCAGTTCACACTGACCAGTTCACCAGTTGCATCTGGTGACCAGTAAACTGGTGACCAAGAAGATTTGTCGAGAAATATATTGAAGTCCAGTTGCACCGTACAGTTAACGCAACTGAAGACTTCCTCCAGTTGAGAACTGACCAAGTTGAAGAAACATTCCAGTTGAAGTCGAAGACAACAAATGGAAGAAAGAGAATGACAATGGCAGCGAAGCCCAGTTGACATTCTAGTCAGTTACAAACTGAGACCATCAGTGGAAAGCCCTTACAAAGCTTTACACTGATTACGAGGAATTGACTTGTATACTTTATGTACCTTTACCCGGATAATAAGCCTTATCTTATTATTTAAGTATTAAAAGGTACATAAAGGTGGTTGTGTAAAGTCACTTTAACATGCGACTTTACAACACTTTTTAAGGAATTAAATGCTATTCCTTAAATGCTTCCAACCACATTTGTACGGCTAAAGTTAACATCCCAATGTTAACTTTGCCTATAAATACAAGTCATTGCACAACCAAGAATTACAAGTTACTTCACACACAAACGAATAACTTCATACTTTGCAAACCTGCAATATTCTTGGTGAACTTGTGCAATATTCTCTCAATCGCTAAAAGGAACATTTCACTACTTTAAGTGTTTCGATTGTTGAAGAGAGACTGAATGTTGATCCTGAAGACAAACAGCCCATTTCTACAGTTGCCAAAAGAAGAAGAACTGGCGAAGGGCCATCTGTTTAAGTTCTTTCTTCATTTTATCTTCTTGTAATTTGTTTAATATCAATAAATAAATTACACTTTGAAAACTACATATTGTCTCATCAAGATTGTTTACAAGTTATTTGTATTATTGCATTGTTCTTTACTTATTGTCTTTTATATAAGTAATCTATCTAGAACTTGGTATATACCACTGCAACTGGTCGTCTCCAGTTCAGTAAGTATATTGCAAAGTAACTCCACCATCGACATAGAGGTGTCTTCAGTAGTACCATCTAACAAGTTGGGACTTACAAAATAAGGTACTTGAAACATTTTGCACTGACACTGGCATTTCTCAAAACTTCTCATCAGTTCACTCTCCAGAGCAAAATGCCAAGTCCCTTTCCAAATTCAACAAGGAAACAATCACAAACTCTAAGGTTGTTGATTTGGGAATTAATAAGTTTGCTGCCAATGAGGACTTGGTATTTCAGAAGTTGAATGAGTTAGTCTCAAGCTGTAACAATTTGTCCACATCTCTGAAGGAAGCTTTTGACTTAACCCATTCCAATGTCAATACATCTATCTCCAACCTCTTGAGTAACACTGTTCGATCATCAGAGGTGGATCTGAAGGAGATAGAAAGGCAGGTCAAAGAGTTGTTTGAAAGACTTGAAGACTGGACAGGACCAAACTGCAGCAAATGTATTGGTCCAGTCTCAAGAGATTAACCACTTGTGGAGATCCTTTAGAATGATTTGAAGGAATTCTCAAGAGGGCTGAACATGTTAAGAAGGTGGTCAAACAGGTGTTGAATCCACCCAAGTCCAAAGGTAAACCTAAGATGTTGCCAAGAGATGCTGACCTTAGGACCTGGGTGGAAACAACTGAACCTTCAAGTGAAGATATCAAAGCTGCAGTGCATAGTATGAGCACTGGCCAGATCAAACTGGCCAATGAATCTGAAGCTAGAGAGTATTTATCTGAAGTGCAACAGCGGAGATATCACCCTGGTAAGATTGTTGATATGAAAGTTTTTATCAAACCAGGTACCAAACATTTCAATCCTTTAATCGAATTCCATACGAACTCAGACCCTCAAATCTTAATCCCAAGCACAACTTTAACATTTCGCAGCTCAAATGTAGCCTCACATCATATCATAGTGTTCATAGAGTGGAAGAGTTTCATGGTTAAGGGTTCAATCGACTTTAGTGTTAACTTCTTTACTTGTTTCAGCCTCATTATTCTTTAATCCATAAATACATGACTACTCTCCTCGTGATTAAATATGCTACCATCCAATGATTTCATCATTCCCATCTTCACTTCATTCGGATCAACACAGACACAGTCTCACAAACACACACATGTCGTGATACATTTACAATTACGTTCGCGACCGGAATTGTAACTATATCCTTTCATACGTGTGCCCGGTAACCCTTCTATGCGTCACCTACTTATAATCCTTCAAGTATCCAACATCAACTCTACTCGTCAAACTTCAAGTCCATGTCTTTTAAGCCCGTGGGCTCCACAACACAATACAACACTTCATAGAGATCTTACCAACTTCGTCACTTTCTACACTGGTCAATACAAGCATGGCCATACAAACACGCTTGCGTCGTGATACGCTTGCAATTATGTTCCGGACCATAATTGTAATTGTATCCTTTCACTTGCATGTTCTTTACCACATTTGTGTATCGTCTTCTATTCACCAAATCCATTCACGCAACCTTTAACCCGCATACAACATATATATTTTCCATTGTGGTCCTTGTCACTAACCTCGTGGGTTCGACATTGATAGAATACCATTTCACCTAATCCTCCAACTTTTGTCCATCTCAACAACTTCCCACGTAATGTAAAGCACAAGTTTATCAAATTCAATTAGAGAAATAGAAGATCACCTCGAGGACCGTCTATCGTAGCAATAGAATAATTAGCGACGGAGAAGCGAGAAACAGAAGAATAAAGGCTAAAAGACACATTCACATATCAATAAACAATCATCACATAGCCTTAATCCTATACTCTCACTCATCCCAACCCGTCCTAAGGCATTTCATCTCAAAGGCTAAGCATACCTACTTAAGCCTAACTTGTCCTCTATCGGTTTAAGTCCAATTCCTATGGCATACCTATAGTCATTGGTTCACTTAAACCATTTCTCTGATACCACCATGTAACACCCGTCATTTTAAAACCTGGATTTTCAAAAGCTTTTGCCTAACGGCGTTTAGAAATGCGGAAAACAGAATCTTTAAACATAACTAACCCTTAACGGATAGTTCCTTTATAAAAGTGGTGTTACAACATTCATATCATTAAAATGGTATAAGATAATCCAGATTTGGTACCAACAATAAATGCCATCATAAACAATACATAAGTCATATTGAAAGTAGCCAATCATCATTAAGGCTAACATAAATAACTAAGCGGGGAAACTAAATGTCTTCTTCATAGTAACTACCCGCCTCACCAAGCTAAGTCTTTCACTAGCTCAACCTGCTTAACCTGAGGGAGCAACATATTTCAAGAAACAAGTGTTAGCTAATGAATTAGCTAAGTAAGATAACACATAATTCATAAAGCATTTGTCTATTCAAATCATTATAGAAAAGTCGTTTGAATTCGTTAAGGCACATAGCACATCAATCATATCATCTCACATACATATCATAGCATCGACATCTTCATATTAGGATGAACCACCCTAAATGTGCCTAGTCATCTTTCATATCTTTTTCACATATCATCTTTGCAAGTGTGACATAAGTCACGCACATCATATAACATATACATCTTTGTAAGTGTGACATAAGTCACACCCGACTAGATGGACAAACCTTACGGCAGTACATCAATGTCGTTAAGGAATGGACAAGCCAATCCTGGAGTAGTCCGTATGTTCAAAGACATTGGTGGGTAATCAGGCCACCCGGAGATACTCAACCACTTAATTATGTTGCAAGGAGCCACCCGAGCAACCACATATACGCACCCGCCGGGCAAGGGCAAGTACAGGTTAAACTTAACACTTTCACATTACATCATTTACGAGCTCGATTTACATCACATATAGTTTAGGTGTCCACATTACCTAAACATTTATCACATATTCATCTTAACGTTTGGGCCCTTAAATGTGCACGTGTCATGGCAACTTAACAAGTCTAGTGAACTAGATGAATGATGATATACCCTATACGGAGCCCTACCTCCGTATGTGAATCTGCTATTACGGAGGCTGCTTAAGGATGTTTTCTGCCAGAAATACGGAGATCACCTCCGTCAGAACGGAGCTCACCTCCGTCAGAACGGAGTTCACCTCCGTCAGAACGGAGCTCACCTCCGTCAGAACGGAGCTCACCTCCGTTCAGAACGGAGCTCACTTCCGTCAGAACGGAGCTCACCTCCGTTCAGAACGGAGCTCACTTCCGTCAGAACGGAGCTCACCTCCGTCAGAACGGAGCTCACCTCCGTCAGAACGGAGCTCACCTCCGTCAGAACGGAGCTCACCTCCGTCAGAACGGAGCTCACCTCCGTCAGAACGGAGCTCACCTCCGTCAGAACGGAGCTCACCTCCGTCAGAACGGAGCTCACCTCCGTCAGAACGGAGCTCACCTCCGTCAGAACGGAGCTCACCTCCGTCAGAACGGAGCTCACCTCCGTCAGAACGGAGCTCACCTCCGTCAGAACGGAGCTCACCTCCGTCAGAACGGAGCTCACCTCCGTCAGAACGGAGCTCACCTCCGTCAGAACGGAGCTCACCTCCGTCAGAACGGAGCTCACCTCCGTCAGAACGGAGCTCACCTCCGTCAGAACGGAGCTCACCTCCGTCAGAACGGAGCTCACCTCCGTCAGAACGGAGCTCACCTCCGTCAGAACGGAGCTCACCTCCGTCAGAACGGAGCTCACCTCCGTCAGAACGGAGCTCACCTCCGTCAGAACGGAGCTCACCTCCGTCAGAACGGAGCTCACCTCCGTCAGAACGGAGCTCACCTCCGTCAGAACGGAGCTCACCTCCGTCAGAACGGAGCTCACCTCCGTTCAGAACGGAGCTCACTTCCGTCAGAACGGAGCTCACCTCCGTTCAGAACGGAGCTCACTTCCGTCAGAACGGAGCTCACCTCCGTCAGAACGGAGCTCACCTCCGTCAGAACGGAGCTCACCTCCGTCAGAACGGAGCTCACCTCCGTTCAGAACGGAGCTCACTTCCGTCAGAACGGAGCTCACCTCCGTTCAGAACGGAGCTCACTTCCGTCAGAACGGAGCTCACCTCCGTTCAGAACGGAGCTCACTTCCGTCAGAACGGAGCTCACCTCCGTCAGAACGGAGCTCACCTCCGTCAGAACGGAGCTCACCTCCGTCAGAACGGAGCTCACCTCCGTCAGAACGGAGCTCACCTCCGTCAGAACGGAGCTCACCTCCGTCAGAACGGAGCTCACCTCCGTCAGAACGGAGCTCACCTCCGTCAGAACGGAGCTCACCTCCGTCAGAACGGAGCTCACCTCCGTCAGAACGGAGCTCACTTCCGTCAGAACGGAGCTCACTTCCGTCAGAACGGAGCTCACCTCCGTTCAGAACGGAGCTCACTTCCGTCAGAACGGAGCTCACCTCCGTCAGAACGGAGCTCACCTCCGTTCAGAACGGAGCTCACTTCCGTCAGAACGGAGCTCACCTCCGTCAGAACGGAGCTCACCTCCGTTCAGAACGGAGCTCACTTCCGTCAGAACGGAGCTCACCTCCGTTCAGAACGGAGCTCACTTCCGTCAGAACGGAGCTCACCTCCGTCAGAACGGAGCTATTCACCATGATAGTTCAGGAACATGATTGGTTGTTTGATCACAATTCTTTAATCCCACTTCATCACTCATGGAATTATTTGATCGCATCACCCCAACTTACAACAACAATACACAAAAAAAAAATCAAAAAAAAAAAAAAAAAAAAAAAAAAAAAAAAAAAAAAAAAAAAAAAAAAAAAAAAAAAAAAAAAAAAAAAAAAAAAAAAAAAAAAAAAAAAAAAAAAAAAAAAAAAAAAAAAAAAAAAAAAAAAAAAAAAAAAAAAAAAAAAAAAAAAAAAAAAAAAAAAAAAAAAAAAAAAAAAAAAAAAAAAAAAAAAAAAAAAAAAAAAAAAAAAAAAAAAAAAAAAAAAAAAAAAAAAAAAAAAAAAAAAAAAAAAAAAAAAAAAAAAAAAAAAAAAAAAAAAAAAAAAAAAAAAAAAAAAAAAAAAAAAAAAAAAAAAAAAAAAAAAAAAAAAAAAAAAAAAAAAAAAAAAAAAAAAAAAAAAAAAAAAAAAAAAAAAAAAAAAAAAAAAAAAAAAAAAAAAAAAAAAAAAAAAAAAAAAAAAAAAAAAAAAAAAAAAAAAAAAAAAAAAAAAAAAAAAAAAAAAAAAAAAAAAAAAAAAAAAAAAAAAAAAAAAAAAAAAAAAAAAAAAAAAAAAAAAAAAAAAAAAAAAAAAAAAAAAAAAAAAAAAAAAAAAAAAAAAAAAAAAAAAAAAAAAAAAAAAAAAAAAAAAAAAAAAAAAAAAAAAAAAAAAAAAAAAAAAAAAAAAAAAAAAAAAAAAAAAAAAAAAAAAAAAAAAAAAAAAAAAAAAAAAAAAAAAAAAAAAAAAAAAAAAAAAAAAAAAAAAAAAAAAAAAAAAAAAAAAAAAAAAAAAAAAAAAAAAAAAAAAAAAAAAAAAAAAAAAAAAAAAAAAAAAAAAAAAAAAAAAAAAAAAAAAAAAAAAAAAAAAAAAAAAAAAAAAAAAAAAAAAAAAAAAAAAAAAAAAAAAAAAAAAAAAAAAAAAAAAAAAAAAAAAAAAAAAAAAAAAAAAAAAAAAAAAAAAAAAAAAAAAAAAAAAAAAAAAAAAAAAAAAAAAAAAAAAAAAAAAAAAAAAAAAAAAAAAAAAAAAAAAAAAAAAAAAAAAAAAAAAAAAAAAAAAAAAAAAAAAAAAAAAAAAAAAAAAAAAAAAAAAAAAAAAAAAAAAAAAAAAAAAAAAAAAAAAAAAAAAAAAAAAAAAAAAAAAAAAAAAAAAAAAAAAAAAAAAAAAAAAAAAAAAAAAAAAAAAAAAAAAAAAAAAAAAAAAAAAAAAAAAAAAAAAAAAAAAAAAAAAAAAAAAAAAAAAAAAAAAAAAAAAAAAAAAAAAAAAAAAAAAAAAAAAAAAAAAAAAAAAAAAAAAAAAAAAAAAAAAAAAAAAAAAAAAAAAAAAAAAAAAAAAAAAAAAAAAAAAAAAAAAAAAAAAAAAAAAAAAAAAAAAAAAAAAAAAAAAAAAAAAAAAAAAAAAAAAAAAAAAAAAAAAAAAAAAAAAAAAAAAAAAAAAAAAAAAAAAAAAAAAAAAAAAAAAAAAAAAAAAAAAAAAAAAAAAAAAAAAAAAAAAAAAAAAAAAAAAAAAAAAAAAAAAAAAAAAAAAAAAAAAAAAAAAAAAAAAAAAAAAAAAAAAAAAAAAAAAAAAAAAAAAAAAAAAAAAAAAAAAAAAAAAAAAAAAAAAAAAAAAAAAAAAAAAAAAAAAAAAAAAAAAAAAAAAAAAAAAAAAAAAAAAAAAAAAAAAAAAAAAAAAAAAAAAAAAAAAAAAAAAAAAAAAAAAAAAAAAAAAAAAAAAAAAAAAAAAAAAAAAAAAAAAAAAAAAAAAAAAAAAAAAAAAAAAAAAAAAAAAAAAAAAAAAAAAAAAAAAAAAAAAAAAAAAAAAAAAAAAAAAAAAAAAAAAAAAAAAAAAAAAAAAAAAAAAAAAAAAAAAAAAAAAAAAAAAAAAAAAAAAAAAAAAAAAAAAAAAAAAAAAAAAAAAAAAAAAAAAAAAAAAAAAAAAAAAAAAAAAAAAAAAAAAAAAAAAAAAAAAAAAAAAAAAAAAAAAAAAAAAAAAAAAAAAAAAAAAAAAAAAAAAAAAAAAAAAAAAAAAAAAAAAAAAAAAAAAAAAAAAAAAAAAAAAAAAAAAAAAAAAAAAAAAAAAAAAAAAAAAAAAAAAAAAAAAAAAAAAAAAAAAAAAAAAAAAAAAAAAAAAAAAAAAAAAAAAAAAAAAAAAAAAAAAAAAAAAAAAAAAAAAAAAAAAAAAAAAAAAAAAAAAAAAAAAAAAAAAAAAAAAAAAAAAAAAAAAAAAAAAAAAAAAAAAAAAAAAAAAAAAAAAAAAAAAAAAAAAAAAAAAAAAAAAAAAAAAAAAAAAAAAAAAAAAAAAAAAAAAAAAAAAAAAAAAAAAAAAAAAAAAAAAAAAAAAAAAAAAAAAAAAAAAAAAAAAAAAAAAAAAAAAAAAAAAAAAAAAAAAAAAAAAAAAAAAAAAAAAAAAAAAAAAAAAAAAAAAAAAAAAAAAAAAAAAAAAAAAAAAAAAAAAAAAAAAAAAAAAAAAAAAAAAAAAAAAAAAAAAAAAAAAAAAAAAAAAAAAAAAAAAAAAAAAAAAAAAAAAAAAAAAAAAAAAAAAAAAAAAAAAAAAAAAAAAAAAAAAAAAAAAAAAAAAAAAAAAAAAAAAAAAAAAAAAAAAAAAAAAAAAAAAAAAAAAAAAAAAAAAAAAAAAAAAAAAAAAAAAAAAAAAAAAAAAAAAAAAAAAAAAAAAAAAAAAAAAAAAAAAAAAAAAAAAAAAAAAAAAAAAAAAAAAAAAAAAAAAAAAAAAAAAAAAAAAAAAAAAAAAAAAAAAAAAAAAAAAAAAAAAAAAAAAAAAAAAAAAAAAAAAAAAAAAAAAAAAAAAAAAAAAAAAAAAAAAAAAAAAAAAAAAAAAAAAAAAAAAAAAAAAAAAAAAAAAAAAAAAAAAAAAAAAAAAAAAAAAAAAAAAAAACAAAGTAAAAGCAAACTTTACGACTCATGAATTAACTTTGGCGAGAACAGAATTTCTGTTAAGCACGAGATTATGGAGCAAATATCTAAAAATATAAAAAGTAATGGCGAGTCCCGAAGCAACTAATGATCCACTACGAGATGAACAACTCATACTTTGCCATAACCATTGTGACCAGACCGGAGCAAGTATGTTGCAAAGATGATCGCAACATCAAAAGCGGATAACATCACCAAATTCCGATATTATAAGATCGCCCCACAAGCTATGGAGGCTATATTGCTCCCAAAGACAAAACTCAACAACAATTGGTGCATCGCCTGCAAGACACGCCAAAATGGAAGCATCACATCAATATATATATGACGGCCCTATTTAAATAGAGGCCACCACCCGCCGGATTTTATGAAGACAAAGAGAGATAAGCTCCTACGATGACGAAGTTTGCAAAAGCTCTTCATCAAATTAATGCAAACACGCGTATGGAATTATTAAAACTCGCATTGGGATCCTTAAGCCCTAGAGTCCATCGGTAGAGAATTTGCTCCCGACGGCATCGCTAGATAATATATCGCGATGATTAAAATAAAAGATCGTTGGAGAAATTGATGTATTCAACCTATCCAAGCTTGCCAGAGATAACGGAAAAAGGAGAGAAAGTGATCTTCTACTATGAAGCAAATTGTCAACATGACAAGAAGAATGGATATTTGATGACGCACATAAGATCCTTCGCAAGCACAACACCCAAAAGACCACAGTATTTATCTTGATCTCCTACCTCCAGCCGAAACATATCTGCAAGAAAGATGTCATCTTTACAGGCACGCACCGAAGGCAACACGTTTACAAAGACGGTCGTAACACCTAAGAAGGATGACCATATCACACTTACTCTCCGATACTCTGGCATAGCTCTGCACATAGCGAAGGCTATATTATGATCTCCGAAGCTCCTAGAAGACTATATCAAGCAATTGGCACAACATTTGCAAAACACGCCAAAGGAGGAGCATTCAATCAGCGGATAGCCACAATAACCTTAACCAACGATCATATCAAAATACGATGGAGCCGAAACCTTCCGACCAAAAAGCTGCTTGAAAGGTACACATCTCTGTCACTACTATAAGACCCTACGTAGGCGCCAAGCAGATAACTCAGTGCCAGATGCTTACTGAGCTCTGCTAACACAAGCGAAGTTGGGTCGCTACCCTTCGCAAATATTATAAATAAGTACGTACAATTAACTAATTAAGTTGGAGTAAGGGGACGCCCATAAAATCCAACGATACTGTGGATAAATCTTAATTAAGATAAAAGCCCAGTATATATCACAGATAAAGCCTCGGCCATGGCAAATCTTGTGCAAATCTGAGCATTGTGGAATAGTCTCGCAAAGGCATAAGCCAATAGATAGCCTGATCAGCATCTTTAAAAGGCAAGCGCCCAGAGATAAGCCCAATGCAAAAAATTCAAGAAGAAGGTTACTCATCGGAGCCACCAAGGAAGACATAACTCAAGACACAGAATTCCAGAGATACAGATAAGGGAGACATATAACCCACAACAGAATCCGATTTGATGTAACCTACGAATGAGCGTCTCTTACATCTTAGCCGATCCAAATCGACAGCTCTTAGAAACTTTGTAAAAAGTTTTTAAGAAAAATTCGTAATGGCTATATGCGAAGCTGTCGAGGTGTGAAAAGCAAAAGATAGAGAGCCATTTGAACAGAAATACAAGACCATGCTGAAACTTTCTAGCACGACATTTATTACAAAGCAATTGCAGAGAGATAAAGCATGTTAGCTGAAGGAATAATTTTAAGATCTTCCTGTAAGACTTCAACAAACGAAGACACTTTTAGCTCAGCCTTTACACATCAACATATTGAAGAATCGAAGGGCCCAAGTTTGTCTTCACATCCTACGCCAACAAAACAAGGCCCTCCAAGCACTAAGAGACTCCCGGAACAACCTACGATGGTTAGATTACACAGTCTACATACGGCGAAATATGCACAAGCAGTTTTATTGTACATTGATATGGCTCGACAAAGATAAACGGAAGAGTGAACTTCAAACATATTTAGGACGACGATTCAACATTGATATGTTTCCTAACACATTTTCTACGAAGGAGAACGCAGTTAGAAGAAGACCACTAAGAGCAATACTACCTTCAGCAACAAGAACCCGGATCCTGCCTCAACATCCCCCTATTAGCGTCACACAAGCCAGATATCTTCGCAAAAATCCTAAACAAGTACGCAGCTCAAGAACCGATTATCCATCCACTACATTGAAGACCTTTCTCATCAACAACGGAGCTGAAGCTATATACTACATCACAGCATCACCGACCCATCATCAGAACCTTCTCAAGAAAAAGTGACGCAATTAAGGAAAACATTTCACATATGAGATTAAGAGCTTCACCATCAACTACGGATATGACATACGCAAGCAATAGACACTTGGGCGACATAAAGAAGCATCCTAGCTTTATAACCGGCTTAGACCCATTACTAGGGAAATAAGTACACAAGGGATACATAGATTTTGAAGCGACCTAGGAAGCTCCGGGAGAAGTACGGAAAAAGGAACCTCAGAGTGTGACGAGTTTAAAGACGAACTATACCTACGAAGAAAGCCGACGATGACAAACATCAACTCCGATGGACATAAAAGTCTCATCTGCAGATCATCATGCCGACAGAAGTTTCCAGCAGTCCAACCATGACATCGAGGTAATTCCCCTAACAATTATAGAGGAAAAAGTCGGATAATCAAAGGTTTTAATGGCCAAAGGACAAAGACGGAATGGTTAATACCAGACGAAAGACATCAATCACGGAGAGATTACTCGGATCTGCAGCCAGTTGATTTTTCTTGGAGTCTAACACGACAGCCTCTTGCCAGTCTCTCCTATTAGACTGGGGGGCTTGATGATATACCCTATACGGAGCCCTACCTCCGTATGTAAATCTGCTATTACGGAGGCTGCTTAAGGATGTTTCCTGCCAGAAATACGGAGCTCACCTCCGTCAGAACGGAGCTCACCTCCGTCAGAACGGAGCTCACCTCCGTCAGAACGGAGTTCACCTCCGTCTGGATGACGGAGCTCACCTCCGTCAGATTAGACCACCTCAGTCAAACTTATGGAGCTCATCCGTCAGAACGGAGCTCCGCCAAATATGGAGGAAATCTCTTATTTCTTCCTCCTAAAGAAAAGGGATTTACCCAAATCTCTTCCTAAACGATAGGGTATCCCCTTAAAACCCTAAAAACCCTAGCTTATCCCCCAAGATATCTCCTCTTATAAATAGAGGTCCTCCCCAATAATGGAGACATGTTCTCTTCACCCTCATAATACCTAAGGTGGCCGACTTCTCTACGGAGTCGTCTCCACCGCCAACACATCAAACACCTCCGATCTAATGGCGTTAAGCTTCTCAAAGCTTTACACCGGTAGGGAATCGCCAATAAATCGGTTAAAGCCCCTCCTTGTTCCCGATCGAAGGTCCATGTGATTCTTGGATCAAACAATGAACAAGTCATACAATCATGCACATTTCATTTATCATCAACATATATCACATTTCAATACATCTCACGACATTACATAACATTTCATAGCATATCATTACATCTCATGACACTACATAACATTTCATAGCATATCATTACATCTCATATCATTTCATTTCATATCATAGGGACTGCATATCAGGCCTCATTGGTCATTTACATAGCCCATATCACCTCCCGTGTAACCCCGAATACCCATAAGCAAACAAGATAACATTTGGGAAGTTATTATATGAAAACCATGTTTTTGTTGAACCCTCGGCGTGTCAAAGTAGTGTATCTTACCTCGTAGAAGCGCACAACAAGTGATAACGTATATTACCGAGCTTTGCAAGTATTCCCGACTACCTGTAGATGATCACAATATTGAAAGATCTTGATCAAACTTCAATCAAACACTAAGAAATGGAGAGATTTGGATGGAGAATTGCTTTGAGAGGGAAAAGGGGCGGCTATGTGGTTCTTTCTCACGCAATGTGCAGATGGATGGGAATTAGGGATGCCTAATTTCCACTTAACCCCTGGCCATAATCTCCTAATCTTGCACTTTGGGTCCCTACGCTTCTAAACGTTACTTTCTTAGCTTAACTTTCCTATCGGAAATACTTTATAACTTACCAAGCACTCGACTTCATATCTGATGATATACCATATACGGAGCTCTACCTCCGTACAAAAGATTGGATACGAAGGACCCTTCGTAAGCAGCGAAAGGTACTAAAAAATTATACCAAGCAGACGTTTTCGTAGCCGAAGCTACGATACATACTCCGTAATTCCGGAGCCCCTAAAGATGATCACAAATAATAAACGGATACACATGAATTCTTTCCATGCTTATCCGATCTCCCTATAAGGGAATGAAATCAAACATCCCTATAAACTAGGACACGGTTCTAAGAGTCCTAAACATATCTTCCATACTTAGAAGATATCACGAATAAGAGGAAGAGATTTACCCTAAATCCATATCTTCCTCTCCAAGACTTTACCCTCTATATAAATAGAGGAGGAATTGCACGGCATAGATATAATCATATTCGACTTCCAAATACATAAATAAACCCTAAGTCATACAAATCGACTTAAGACCACCATACGAAGGCGTAAAGCGGCCTTCGGCCCTCTGACCGGAAGGGAATCGCCAATAAACACCCAAAACCCTACTCACACCTTCGGTTGAGCCATAGTGCGATTATTTGATCAATCAATATCTTTACTTTTAATTACTTTCATATTAAACACATAAGCATTTAATCACATAATCCCATTTAGGGCACATAAACTTAACGAAACTTAACTTTAACTAACGGAAAGTCAAATAGTCAAACTTGAAAAGTTTGGGATGTTACAATAGTCGACAACCAAGCAGTCGAACTAGTCGAACACCTCACAACGAACCTGCCAGAAACATACGATGAATTAACAATTAAAGCTCACACCTGGATTGATGTCAAAGGAATAACCGGGACAGAATACGCCCCAGGAAAACGGAAAAGAGATTCATCGGATAATAGAAACGAGGACCCCTCCGATAATCCGAGATGGGGAAGCAAAGCAAGGGAAGGCAAGAAAATAATTTTGCTAAAGCTAACGAAATCACCAAAGGAAATCCTTGCGACGGAATGGGCAGCACAAACGTTCCCAGCACCACCAAGATTAACAACCCGAAAGAGGGACCGAGGAAAATACTGCGCATTTCACAAAGACTACGGGCACGACACAGATTCGTGTCGAAATCTCCAGCAGGCTATAGAAGACGCAATAACTGCTGGGAAACTGCAGCACCTGGAAAGGAAGATAGATGGGGAAGCGCCAAAAACAGGGATAGGGAATTTATTAAAAGATCCTCCGCAAGCACAAACCCCCGTCATACGGAAGGAATTGTCCAGTAAAATACGGGGACATCAAGACAAAAGTTTGACAAACGGGGTCGGGATGAAGTCGGAGTCCAAATAAGCGCCAGATCGACCCTCAGAAAGAGAGCTACGGGCAATACAAAAGAATAGTCTACAGATAAGACTCCAACCACCCGACCTCCAGCACAAGATCCCAATCTGGGAAGAACACGTAGCAGCACCGGCTAGATGGGAAGACTGATACAGTTATACCCAGGGAACACCAGCTCCGTGACCAAAGACTCCGGATGAATGCGGAGCAACAAACGAAAGCTAAGCAGATCGGTACTTTACTATGTAATGACCTTCTGCCAATTATTTTTACGAAAATAAAAAGCTTTCAAAGATCGATCAAAACACAAAAAACGCGCGTAAAATATACATGTATAATAAAAGACTTTATGAGAAGTTAAGGGGACGCCCGATAACGCTTCCATAAAGCAAAAAACCACGTCATAAGACGACTGCCATGAGACAATAACGTCATAAGGCGACTGTCATAAGACAACCACGTCATAAGACGACTGCCATGAGACAATAACGTCATAAGGCGACTGTCATAAGACAATAACGTCATAAGGCGACTGCCATAAGACAAATCAAAGGTCCTCGTCAAAATCAAATTTGAGGAATCAAATGTTTGAACCTTCGAAAGCCGACACCCCTATAGGATAACTCAAGATGTCGCGCAACAGAAGCATCAGAAAAGAAGAGAAAGAAGAATTAATGACAATGGAGGATACCAACAAAATCCAGCAAAATAAACAACCATGAAAAGAAGTAGCAAGCATGTCCAGTAAACAGAAAAATGGATAAACAGTTCAAGAAGCAAAGGCAATTTATGCATTAGGAATCTGCATCAGTTGAGAAGGGGAGGCATCAGGATCTGACGAGAGAGCACATAGGTACTGAGAGTGTATATCTTCCAACTCACTCATAGCTTTGTTTAAAGGACCCACAGTATCCTTCACGAGCTCGGAACCATCAAGAGTTATGCGACCCTCTGCAGCAAGAACACGGATTAGCTCTGACTCAGCATCCAACCTATTCGCATTACACAACCTCGAGATCCTCGCGCCGACTTCAGGACCATTCAGAAAAGACTTACAAACATGAGGGATCACATTGACAACAAGTTGCCTATACCTCTCCCTCATATCCATGAAAGCAGAGCGATCATGCTCCAACACAGCATCCTTGGCAGATAATTCTTCCTTCAAAATATTAATCTCATCCCCTTTAGTCCGAATGCTTCCACGAACAGACTCAAGCTCCGCAGTTAAACCATTCAATTTCACTTCAAACTCAGACACCTTAAACTCCAGCGACAACTTCTCCGTCTTCAGCTTGCTAATTTGCTCAGAGGAGGGGCCACAATCCTCCGAAAGCTCGCGCAACCTCGAGTCTAATACATTTCCAATCATGGAAGCACAAAAAGAAGACTGATTGAACAACTCAGAAAGTTTCGCCAAGTCCATACTCATCAGCCTTGAATTCCATTCAGAAGGAGCAATAGACCCAATGCTGTGATGACAAGATTGACCATCCGGAGCCTGAAGAAAAGGATTGAACTCTGCAAAAAAAACAAAAAACAAAAACACACACACACACACACATACACACACACACACACACACACACACACACACACACACACACACACACACACACACACACACACACACACACACACACACACACACACACACACACAACACACACACACACACACACACACACAAACACACACACACACACACACACACACACACACACACACACACACACACACACACACACACACACACACACACACACACACACACACACACACACACACACACACACACACACACACACACACACACACACACACACACACACACACACACACACACACACACACACACACACACACACACACACACACACACACACACACACACACACACACACACACACACACACACACACACACACACACACACACACACACACACACACACACACACACACACACACACACACACACACACACACACACACACACACACACACACACACACACACACACACACACACACACACACACACACACACACACACACACACACACACACACACACACACACACACACACACACACACACACACACACACACACACACACACACACACACACACACACACACACACACACACACACACACACACACACACACACACACACACACACACACACACACACACACACACACACACACACACACACACACACACACACACACACACACACACACACACACACACACACACACACACACACACACACACACACACACACACACACACACACACACACACACACACACACACACACACACACACACACACACACACACACACACACACACACACACACACACACACACACACACACACACACATACACACACACACACACACACACACACACACACACACACACACACACACACACACACACACTCACACACACACACACACACACACACACACACACACAACACACACACACACACACACACACACACACACACACACACACACACACACACACACAAACACACACACACATACACATATGAGGAATAAAGAGAAATTCAAAAGGGGGGAGACAGTAAGCAATCTAAAGAGCACATACCAACACCCCCCCTACCTCACCGGATCTTTTCATCCTCTTCCTGGATGAAGACACGTTGGGCCTCTTTGCAGAAGTCTTCTTTCTGCTCCTAAGGCGACCAACAACAGTGCCATGTTCATCAACAGATTGATCGCAATTCTCCCCACTGGTGGGACAGTCGGAAACTTCGACAACAGGATCGCCAGCCAGGTCACTCCCATGTGAAATGGCCTCACCTGCCTGACATATGGCCTCCAACCCTGCTCGATCAGCGGCGTGAGCATCAGAGCCCCAGGCGGAAGTTTCCGAGCCTGAGGCGCAACAGATGGAGCAGCCTTCATGACAAGCTGAGCAAGGAATGACTGCCTATTGATCATTTGTTTGAATGCCATTCTACAAAAAATAAAGGGGGAAAACGAAACCCTAGCGAGGTCAACACCATGACAAAGGTCGATCAAATAAGAAGTACTACCTAGCGACGTCATCATCCCTATCTCAAAATGACAAAATGGGGTAGAACACAATAAGGGGATACAAGATTTAAAAGTGGGACGGCACAATATAATTGTCGGAGCTAATAATAAAGTTGTGTACATAACAGAGAGACCCGGATCTAAAGACCTTCATCGGTCAAAGATCACATTAGGGTTTCAAGTTATCAGACACAACATGTATCCCTAATAACAAGACAAGATCAGGGAAGAATCACATACCTTTTCAACAGAAGCAATGATGGAAGAAGGAAGACGATGGATAAATTGCTGAATAAGATATCGCCCGCGGAAGGTAAAATATTTTATTATTTTAACTACAATACGGAACATATATATATTGGGAGTATTTCGGCGGAAGCTGCTAATCAAATCCCAACCGTTAAAAATTATGGGATAAGTATCTCACAATTTTTGGTCCAATTCAATAAACGAGGGACCTCCGTAAGGATGACCTGGGGAACGACTATTTTTTGAAGTCTAAAGCGATACTCTACAGATAGACTCTCCCATTAGATTGGGGGCTTGATGATATACCATATACGGAGCTCTACCTCCGTACAAAAGATTGGATACGAAGGACCCTTCGTAAGCAGCGAAGGTACTAAAAAATTATACCAAGCAGACGTTTCCGTAGCCGAAGCTACGATACATACCTCCGTAATTCCGGAGCCCCTAAAGATGATCACAAATAATAAATGGATACACATGAATTCTTTCCATGCTTATCCGATCTCCCTATAAGGGAATGAAATCAAACATCCCTATAAACTAGGACACGGTTCTAAGAGTCCTAAACATATCTTCCATACTTAGAAGATATCACGAATAAGAGGAAGAGATTTACCCTAAATCCATATCTTCCTCTCCAAGACTTTACCCTCTATATAAATAGAGGAGGAATTGCACGGCATACATATAATCATATTCGACTTCCAAATACATAAATAAACCCTAAGTCATACAAATCGACTTAAGACCACCATACGAAGGCGTAAAGCGGCCTTCGGCCCTCTGACCGGAAGGGAATCGCCAATAAACACCCAAAACCCTACTCATACCTTCGGTTGAGCCATAGTGCGATTATTTGATCAATCAATATCTTTACTTTTAATTACTTTCATATTAAACACATAAGCATTTAATCACATAATCCCATTTAGGGCACATAAACTTAACGAAACTTAACTTTAACTAACGGAAAGTCAAATAGTCAAACTTGAAAAGTTTGGGATGTTACAATAGTCGACAACCAATCCATACCCACGATCACATCAAAACTACCGATATCAAAAGGCATTAAGTCTATGTAAAATGGGTGGTCACATAATTCTAACATACAATCACGAACAACTTGACTAATTCTATACAATCCACCATTTACCATTTCGAGTTCAAAGTAATATGACAACGGGCTAAGACTAGCATCGATCAACGGAATGAAATCATTGGAAATGAGGCTATAATCGGCCCGAAATCAAATAACACGGTAGCATATTGGTGATTGAGAAGAAAAGTACATGCTACAACATTTGGGTCCACACGAGCCTCGACCGCATTCACGGCAAAAGCTCTTCCACGAGGTGCTAGTTGTTGTTGAGGAGCTTGTTGTTGTTGACCTTGTTGTCCCCGATTTTGATTGGGACCGGCGATTTGCAATTGATTCGGATGCACGGTCACTTGAACTTGTTGGCCAATGAGGTTAGGGCACCTATTACGGTAGTGGTCTTGGCTACCACATTCGTAACAATTACCCCGGGCCATCGGTGGATATCGAACATTAAGAGGCATAGGATTCAAAGGAGCGGCACGAGGATTGGTAGGACACATTCTTGAGATATGACCCACTTGATTACAATGAAAGCATGCATCACACCGAGTGTGAGACCTATGATGACGATTACACCGAGGGCATAAAGGAATATCCCCGGTGTTAGCCTCCCTTGCCGGCACAACCGCCGCAAACACTCTTCCACCTCTAATTGGCTTCTTATGATGATGCCTCTCGTCTTTCTTGGTGCCACTAGACTCAGGCACATCCTTCCTCTTACTATCATTCTTTCCTAGTTCACCACCCTTCACAAGCTCCATGGTGACACTAGCGGTTCGAGTGATGGCTTCATTAATGGTTAGTGGCATGGTGGGATGAGAAACAAGTACCCTCACCTTATGGGGCAAACCAACCACATACTTCTCCACCTTACGGTCTTCGGGTCTCACAAGATGAAGAATGAGTCTAGAAAGTTGGCCAAAACGGCGAGTGTACCCCACATGATCGGCTCCCTTCATAGTGAGGCTAGTAAATTCTTCTTGTAGATTCCTCATTTCGTGCGGTGGGCAATACTTAGCAATGATCATTTGTTTGAAATTCTCCCAAGGAATGGAGTTAGCAAGATCAATTCCCAAAGCATCCACTTCAACATTCCACCATTCAAGTGGATCACCACCTAACATGCCGGTGGCGTGGGAAACTCTTTGGTCAAGAGTACATCCACTTCTAAGAATCACGGCTTCAATTTTCTCTAGCCACTCCAAACAACCGGTGGCTCCACCTTCTCCCTTCCACTCCGGAGCCCCACAAGCCTTGAAATCTTTAAAAATGCAACCTTGGCGGTAAGCATTATTGAATCTTTGTTGGATAAAAGCTTCTCCCCCGTCCTCTTCACCATTCACATTCACATCTTCATTTTCATTTTCAACATGAACCACTTCATCTTCCGGTTCTTCTTGTGCACCCCTATCCATGGCCGCCGAGATTCGGGCCACAAGTTCCGGCATAAGCTCATTAAGAGCTTGAGTGATAACCTCGGTTCTTACCGGGGGATTTGCACCACCTCGGCCACCACGACCACCACGACCCCCGATTACCCCTACCTCCTCGACCACCTCTACCGCCACGATTCCCCCCTTGATTCTCTTGAACAACCGGCTCTTCTTGCTCATTTTGACGCCTATAGTTAGTGTTAGCTCTCCTTGGTCTAACCATCTTTCCTGAACACACGTGTTAGATTAGCAAGTTAAATTCTCACAATTCACACACGAATATTCGAAAATCACCATCAAGTAACAAACAATTCATATCTAAATTCTCCTAACAATCACAAGAATATAATTATCTCTAGGGGATATTATCATAGCAATAATCTAAGGCTTCATTGATCATACAATTCACAATCAACAATACAATCACGAACCATTAAACACAATATAAAAGGGGTCAAGTCATAACAAGGCGGGTAAAGCATAGTCCGAATCAACTTCAACATTCAATACATTAAAGGTATTTGTATACAGGGTGTACCAGCGGCTAACCCTCCACACCGTTAATATATTGAATGGATGTCGGGACTCGGTTCCGTTATGTCCTCTAAGTATTGGTCGGGTATGTATACAGGGTGTACCAGCGGCTAACCCTCCACCCAACCAACACCCATTAGACACACCGGGTTACCTACTATACCTCATCCGCAATGCGCAATCCACGAGATCATTAGCTTCCATATGACATAGGGTAACCATAGATTCGTTGATCAGGCTCCTTTAGGGTTACCGAGTGTCATACTTCGCTAATGCCAACATTTCACTTTGCTAGGGAGAACAATAAACGGTTCCAAGATTCCACACATCAACATTCATCTCAACGATCCAACAATTCACGGTGTATCCCGACACTATTACGATCATCAACTAATAAGTTTACCAAAACCCTACAAACTCCGATTAAACAACTTTCACATTCCATACAATTCACGTTGCACACATAATTTCCTATCATGCACGCTAAGTATGAAGTGTTTATGCAATGGTTATAGTCTAGGTCATTCCACCTAATTCTCTACAACCACGACTCTGATACCATTCTGTAACACCCCAACAAGGCGGATGTATGGGGCATTAGAAGAAATCTCAGCATGACATGGAAATTATGTAGAGACAACACTATATGCAATAAGGATTGGACATTTCCATTCACAATTCAATTCAAAATACAAGTATTGGATCAATAAATGCACAAGGAGCACAACACCATCAATAGTTTACAAAAATAGATCAAATGATGGCTAATGATCCTAGGCATAACCCATAAACGGGAACAATGAATCACGGATCCACAAAAGTCCAAGCTCAATCCTATCACATGCAATGCAATCATCCATCACGTCTCTGATTAACTTGATTACCTGAAAAGTGTACTAAAATGCGTCAACATAAAGTTAGTGAGTTCGTAGGTTTTGACATTAAGAAATAAGTGTCGGGATAACAACCGTTTAACCTTGATTAAAATTATAACGATCACATAACATTGATACGAACATATAACCATGATTAGGTCATTAAATGACCACATAACCTTGAAACCTTGATTTGGATCGATAAACGATCACATAACCTTGATACGAACATATAACAATCATACAACCTTGATTCAACAATTAAACGAGCACATAACCTTGATAAAACGATTAAACGAACATTTAACCTCGATAAAATAACCAAACGATCAAATAACCATGATACAATAAATAACCGAGCATACAACCTCGATTAAGTAAGTAAGCGATCACATAACGAGCAAACAACCAAGAAACCACATTGTACACTCTTCACCCCCAAAACATGTGAAGTAAGGGGCTACGAACTCACCTTGACTTGGCTACGATGAGTTAATATTGATCTATAAACGTCAATTGATGGCCACACGCTCCCCACCTATCATATTCGTTTAATAAATGTTAACATATACATGTATACATATATATATATATATATATATATACTTTCATTTTTCTTTTATTTTTATTATAAATAACTATGTGGACTCTAGACTTTAAATGACCCCCGAAGCTCGACCAAGACAATAGGAAATCTAGGGAATGGCTCATTGGGAAACCCAGCTCGACCCAAGGAGTATGGAAGCTGAACTAGGAGGATCTGAAAAACGAACAATCCAGGGGACCGTAACTTACGGTATGGTGCACCGTAAGTTACGGTGGGTCATCTTCTACTAGCGTAAGGTACGACCAGAGATGGCGTCTTCGACGGTGGTACATTCTGGTTGGGCGTAACGGACGGTAAGAATCACCGTAACAGACTGTGCCCTAGAATGAGGGCTTTTAGCGTCTCGATGGGTGATCTCAGCGTAAACAGACGATTTGGGGTGTAAAGTCAAATTTGGACTTAGAGGGCACCGTAACCTACGATGCCCTGACCGTAGCAGACGCCAAGACTCAAACATGCAGCGTAACAGACGCCAGGTAGGGCGTACGAGACGCCACTGCAAGAAAACTCAAGCAGCAGCAGCAATGAAGGCTAAACACGAACCAAGAACCTAAAAACCTAATTTTTGACTTCCATTTCGGCATAAGAAGAGTAAATACCCGTTTTGAGCTCCCACAATATTTTTAAACATAATTGAACACAATCCACCTTCAAGCTCGAATCAAAACACTCTTTACATTCTCAAATTCGGGCATGAACCCTAATCCAAAACCTAAGATCCCTAAATTTGACCTAAGAGTCGATTTAGTGATCTTCCAAGTTTGTTTTGACCGAAATCAACCATTATTAGCATGAACAAACATGACCCCTATCATAATTTCGATTCAAAACTCTAATTTCTTACAAAATTCCATTTTTGACTCATTTAAACCCTAAATTGACTCATTTTGACCTTTGACCCGGATTTTGACCCAAGATCCTTAGATTTGATTATAAAACATGTTTATGGAAAATAAATGACGAATTTGAGATGAGTTTAGCTTACCGAAACTTCCACCAAGGTGTTTGACCCGAAATTGACCCGATTTGAGGTATTTCTTGCACTTTGAAATCCAAACTTTTGATATGTTGTTAGAATGATGATGATGATGAAAAACCCTAACAAAGTCTTGCTTGAAACATTAGACTTGGTGCATTGAATTTAGAGAGAGAGAGAGAGTTTACTTGCATTTAGTGAGAGAGAGAAAAGAGAGAATGAATGAATGAGGAGTGTAAGAGTTTGGGTGGTGGATAGGGTTGGGTTCTCACATTGGGTCATGGGTGGGGCATGGGTAAGGGTTGACCCATGGGTAGTCCATCACAACTAGTTTACTTACACAATTGCCTAGCATCGACATTCAAACAAAACGATCAATCGACCTCGACTAGCACCTTGAACATAAAATAAATCACAAATAAGCTCGATCATTCATTATTAATAAATTTAATTACTCAAGATGTACATATAATTAACGGGTCAAATTAAGTCAAAATTCATGAATGTTACAAAAGAAGTGGAATAGATACCTTACATGCATAGTAGTGGTTATGCTCATTGTACCATCTTCCCCAGGACTCTCGATTTTGCTGATATCCTTATAAAACTTATACAGTAAATGAGGAGCCTGGTGTAAAACGTGAAAATATTTCTCAACAAACACATTGGCAACCTATATATCACCAAAAGATGAGCATTAAACTGCAAACAATGCAGATTACAAGAATACACGAAACAGAAAATAGTTTGAAGCTCAAATTTACACAAGTGTAGGATAATATAAAGCTTGATTTTTCATAGAGACATAATTTAGAACATTGCCACAACCTTTTCATATGGACTACTACCAGCTATTACGACAGACTATGATCACAATTAAAGAAGTAAACAAAGAAGGATCCATGTTCAAGCTACAAGGGGAAAGTCGAATCGATGGCTCTATGGAACGCAGTCTAACCGCTATTCCCATGATCGTTTCCTAGATTGTTTCCCTGGCCATCCTAAGATGTTTACCCAGTGAGATTCGGACCATGGGCTCTTTTGAGACTTCTGGACACTAAGCCACCTTGGAGATGGTTTACGAATATAATTAAAGTATATTTTCAAAAACCAAATGCTGTTAATTAAGCCGTGAAACACCAAATACAAAGATTGGGAAAAAGAGCAGAGCGAAGCTGAGTAACTGACTAGCACCGGAGTTTTTTAAACAGCAGTCTCTACTATATAAGTATTTAAAAGTTATAACTGAATGAGAAAACAGGACAAACATATTGAATTCATTTAGAGTTCACACATGTTAATATCAATAACAGCCCTAAATATAATGAACGAATGCCACTTTGTAACAAAATCATTAAAATCAGTTACACACGAAGAAAGGTTAATCAATCAATTCCATCAACATTACCGTGATTCGCATAAACCGTTGACATACAAGTAAATAAATAGTCAATCCTACAACATTATTTGCATACAACCCTTGAAACTATATTAAGCAAGGTCCCATAAAGGAATTCAATCTTCAAGACATTAACCTTGATGCATAATCTAATGCACATGCCATCCACCAATCAGGGTAGTCTCACCATTTATTTCCTTCATATTTTTTTAGTATTTTTTCTCTGCTCACACACACACACTATCTTTTTAGTTAATGTAGTGTATGTACTCAAGTGAACCTTTACAATGTTCAACAAATTCAAAATTACCTTAAGTTGTTTTAACACCCACTGCATTGAGGGTCGTTTGTTACGACTATTATGTATGCATTTTAATGCAATCTCTGAAAACTTGTTCAACGAATCGGAGTCAAGCTGGTTCTGCAATTCTGGATCCATAATCTCATTTATTTGACCCTTTTTATAGTAGCTTTCGGCTAATTGAGGTAAAAACCGGTGTTCATTTTGTACATCTACAAAACACAGCCTCCCGCATAATACTTCAAACAAAACGACGCCAAAAGAATAGACATCCGATTCTTTTGTAAGGATCCCTGACTTTGTATACGCCGGATCACAATAACCATATGTTCCAGAAGCGTTAGTAATGAGATAAGTGTCTTTCTCATTAGCACGGCCTATTTTTGAAAGCCCAAGATCTGATATCATTGCTTTCCAATTTTGATCTAACAAAATATTTGCACTTTTGATATCCCTGTGGATAACTCTTTCATTTGCTGCAGCCTCATAATGAAGATAATTCAAACCATGGGCTACATTGACGCATATATCGAGCCGTTGCTTCCATGTCAGCGTACGCCTATTTTCTGCAGTACTTAAGTACTTGTCTAGGCTTCCATGTTCAGCGTACTCAAAAACCAAAATTTTTTCTTCGCCTTCGTAGCAAAAACCAACAAGGGAGATGTGTTGAAATAACAACTTAATATGGACATTCTCTAACTTAAGTTGGTTTATGCAGGATTTATAAAAGATGAGGGACTATTGCTGGATAAAAGGAAAGAAGAGAAGCTGAAGGATGAAGATGTAAAGAGACACAAGTTGGAGGACCATTATGTATTTCTTGCTGCTTATATAATATAGCAACCTAGGACCTAGGGTTGCTAACATTCTCTGTCATATCAAGCCGTTTTCTCTCATTTTCTGACTGTTGTCATTGTTCTTTCATTTTCTGTATTCGATATGCAAGAGTTTGTTCAAATCTTTCTTTTATGGTATTGTAATGAAACCCTTTTAATTTTTAGATGAATAAATAATATCAGTTAGCCTCTATTTTACTTATTTATAATCTATATCTATAAATATTATCTATCAAATCTCTTTTTATCAGATGAGGTTTGGGTGTTTATAACGTGTGAGCAACTGAATTTCTGTTAAGAACTCCTTTAACCCTTGACCGGAAAGGCTTACTCGTAGTCGCTTGACAGCAACAGTGGTAAGTGTACCAGAAAGTAGGATTTCTCCTTTGTAAACCAAGCCATATCCACCCTTCCCAATTAGTGTAGTGAAGTTTTTAGTGGCTTCTTTAATATCATCAAAGGGTATACGTAGGCTCTCAGACTCTTCAAGTAAGGACATTTTTATATACTTTTAGTGGTAAAAAAATATTCCCTACTAACACTTATACAGTAGAATGGATAGGAAGGAAGTAGATACTAAAATTTCAATAGAAATTTTGATCTTTAGAAAACGCGTGTTTCCTCCCACTGAAGAAAAAAAAAAGCTGAAAATTTTGTTTGAATATTCAAACAATAACTTTAAACAAGAATAACAAGAAACAATAATGAAACAAAATATTGAGAGAACAAAAAATACAAGTCGACCCTATTTTTTGTTTTTCATAATTTGGAATGTATCCTATATCATAATAATGATAAAATCGTAATAGTAATAAAGTTTTACGTTATTAGTTTAATATACAGATTCACAAAACTAGTTAATACATCTAAGATATAGCTAATACAATGTTATTACAAGAATAAAATATTAGATTTAAAACTGTAAACATCTGTTTGGTGGGTGGAACTTACAATATCTGTTCGGTGGAGTTTACGAAAGGAATGGAAAGCAAAAGATAAGCAATTATTATTTATATTTATCCATTCGGTGGAATTTACAATATCCCTTCGGTGAAGTTAAATGAACTATAAGATAGGGTATGTTTGGCAAAAGTAGCCGGAGTTAGGCCTTAGAGTTGGAGCTGAGCTGGGGGTTAGAGCTGCAGGCTGGGCTTTAAAATCAGAGCTTGACTAAAAAAATTACCAAAAAAATGTATAATCACTTGACTTCAATCCATATGTTGATTCTAGTTCATCACATAATTCTACAACTACAAATTTTTAGGAATAATTCATTCAACTGTCTCAACTAATGTACATTACAGTTTTTTCATATATCTGTAAATCTGTAATAAGCAGTTGTAATGCAACATTACATACCTTTGTTGATCCTTCACCAGTTCACCCAGTACTATAGTCTCTTTTGAATTGACAGCCATACGGCACCGACACCAGCCCAGTATTCACCTAACTCCCGCCTTATGGCAAATTGCCTTTCCAAAATAATGATCCCGGTCGCCTTAAACATTGTTATTACCGGTTTATTCCTCTTGGACAGTATCGCTCCCATTTATAAGTTTCTCCAGCTCCTCCATAAACTCATGAGGTTCATCAATGGTATCAAATGGCTCATCAATTGATGAATACCTCTTTTCCCTATGAATACCTATTCTGAGCTGTGGAGCAGTTTTAGCCAGCTTTTTGGAAGCCATTTTTCTTAATCTAACCTCTCTTAACTCGTTCTCACTTTCAGTATCACTTGAACAATCTTGTTCTTCTTCAACAACATAATCACTATTACTCGACTCATCAACAGTTGCTTCAATATCATCAACCGCTACATGTTTACTTTTACGAACAGTTCGGGTATCACAACATATTTGGTTCAGTAGCAACATAACCATCCCTTAACATCCTTATCCCTAACTACCTCTTCCTCTATATCACCATTGTTCACCTCTTCTTCTACATCAGAAAAGCCCTAGATTAAAAGTTGAAAAGAGCTTCTTTAAAAATAAAGTAATAAATAAAGAAAACCCTTTTTTACATTTAATAAAAAGTATACAACATTTGTTTACTATATGAAAAAAAACACACAAAAAAACATCAACAAATACATACCTTCAACACAAAAAAGAATGTAAAATCGAGTAGATTTAAGTATGAATCCAAGTTAAATTTAGGGTTATTGGATTGGAAGAAAGTGATGGAAGTGAACTTAATTAAAAGTGTTAAGTATGGTTGGGGAGTGCGAAAAACGATACTCCATAATACAATGCGGCATTTTGATCCTAGGCGATAAGGGTATCGAGTGGGAAAAAAAGGGTTTGAAACTTTTGGCCTAAAACTTTTTGTGGGAAAAAAAGATAGGCCTGTGTCACCCCAAAAAGAAACTAGCAAAAGAAAATCGTTGGCAAACAAATAAACATGGGAAGATAGAGCCCTGAGTCTTTTTTCCATGAATGAGATTTTTACCATTCTAAATGCCTGAAGCAAAAATGTATGTATCTACTTGCCACAATTGAAGCCCACACAAGCCGATAGGACTATAATGACAATCATGGGGATGCCAATCAAGGTGAAGATGATTCCTAGAACTATTAGAATGATCTTCATGTTTTGAAACCACATCTTACTCCTTATCTGTGTGCCTTGTGTCTTAAAATCCTGAGCCTGCGAGACACAAGCAAATTATAATGCTCGTGCATGAGGATACCATCAAACATATAACATCAGAAACTCAAACAAAGAATGCAGAAAGGTGGCCATTTTGACTTATTTACTGCATCAACAAGTCAATTTTGGTTGTGTTTTATCTCTAACATGTTGACAGTTGCCCAAAGTCTACTTTGTGAAGTTAATTGGATTAGAAGTTGTGAATTTTACAATGGATTAAATGAAAAAGAACACAGAGATATTTGCTCAAACCAAAGGAGCTTTTCTTGATATATGAAAACTGAAAAACTTAAGCATAAAACAGAATATAAATACGTGAACTTGGGCATTCCCATCATTCACATGACTGCAGGAAAGTAGGAGATAAAACTGGCACAACTAACTGCCATACTACCACTAACTTAGACTAAGTCTAATTAAACAAAAACTTAAGATAAATGAAAATAAATAAAACGTGCAGTAAATAAAAGTTCAAGACTTGGTCTTCTAGTGACACTTCCATAATTTAGGCAATGTATTTCAACACTCCCTCTCATTGCCTACTTGTATCACCCCCATGTCTCCTCTGAACTTTCCCAGCTTGACACTTGACAGTCCCTTTGTGAATAAGTCTGCAACTTGTTCATCAGTGCCAACATCCTTCATCTTAATCTCTCCCATCAACACTTTCTCACGAACAAAGTGATAATGGACCTCGATGTGTTTGGTCCTTGCATGAAAAACTGGATTTTCTGCAAGTTTTACTGCTGACATGTTATCACATTGCAACTTTACTTGGTAGTCCACTTTCTGACCCAATTCTGTCAGCAACCTGATCAGCCAAGTGGATTCTTGAGCAGCCATAGCTGCTGCTCTATATTCAGCTTCGGTAGTAGATAATGACACCGTTGGTTGTCGTTTGCTGCACCATGAAACAGCTCCTGAACCCAACATAAACAAATACCCAGTGGTTGACCTTCGAGTGTCTTTATCTCCAGCATAATCAGCATCACAGTAGCCACCTAATCTGATGTTTGACTCCCTCTTAAACGATACTCCCCAGTTTACAGTGTGCTTCACATACCTTAAAACCCGTCTTGCAGCAATTAAATGTGGCTTTCTTGGATTCTGCATGTATCTGCTCAAAACCCCAACAACAAAGGAAACATCGAGTCGAGTTAAAGTAAGATAAATTAAGCTACCAATCATCTGCCTGTAAACCGTAGGATCATCTAAAACTCTCCCTTCAGTAGCACACAACTTCATACTCGGATCAATTGGTGTAGCAGCGGGTTTGCAATACACCATATCAAACTTATGCAACAATTCACTAGCATACTTAGTTTGATGAAGAATAAGAGAGTTCTCAGTATACTTTACCTCCAGCCCCAAGAAATGATTGAGCCTTCCAAGGTCTTTCATATTGAATCTAACACTCAAATTAGACTTCAATTGACATATTTCTCTGTCACAGTTACCTGTGATTATTAAATCATCCACGTATACCAACACAACCACTATATCTTCACCTACCTGCTTTACAAACAAACTAGCATCTGAATTTGTTATCTTGAAACCATTTTGCTCTAAAAACTCACCCATCTTACCAAACCAGGCACGAGGTGATTGCTTGAGCCCATAGATAGATTTCTTGAGCTTACACACATAATCAGGATGCTCCAAACTTTCAAATCCTAATGGTTGAGTCATGTAGATCACATGATCTAAATCGCCATATAAAAAGGCATTACTAACATCCATCTGCCATAGATCCCAACCATTACCTGCAGCAACAGCAAGTAGAACACGTACAGTAGTTAGCTTAGCAACTGGACTAAAAGTGTCTTCGTAGTCCAAGCCAAACTGTTGAGTGAATCCCCTAGCAACTAGGCGTGCTTTAAACCTTTCTATGGTGCCATCAGCCTTCTTCTTAAGCTTGTACACCCACTTACATGACACTAATGTTGCATCTTTAGGCTTTGAAACCAGCTCCCATGTTTGGTTAGCCATCAATGCATTCATCTCCTCGTTCATAGCGGTCTGCCATTCTTTCATAGTAACAGCTTCTTCAAATGTTTCAGGTTCAGTCAACCTATCTTCAAGTATGACAACATTAGCATTTACATACCTTGGATTTGGTTTTCTCACACGCTCTGATCTTCTTGGACCAGGAATGGACTCACTGCTACTTTCATTGGTCATATCTGGACTCGGGTCACTGATTTCTTCTTCTTGACTTGTTCCACCAGACTCGTCAAATTGCAATTTTGCAATTTCCACATCTTCTTTTAACTTTTGAGAATCTGGGAGAACCTGTGCATCCTTTGACCACCAAGAAGTATTCTCGTCAAATATCACATTACGAGAAACATACATTTGACCTGTGTTAGGGTCACAACACCGCCATCCTTTCTTTTCTGCATCATAACCCACAAAGATACACCTAACTGCTCGTTTCTCCATTTTATGACGGAGATGACTCGGTACAAACACGTAACAAACACACCCAAAAACCTTAAAATAGGAAATGTTTGGTTTGATCCCAAGCAGCTTTTCTAAAGGAGATATATAATTCATACCTTGGGATGGCAATCGGTTAATTATGTATGCTGCAATACTCATGGCTTCTTCCCAAAATCTTCCCGGCATACACTTGTCATGAATCAAGCTTCTCGATACATCACCCAAGTGACGGTTTTTCCGTTCTGAGACTCCATTCTGCTGGGGAGTGTTAGCACACATCAATTGTCGCTTGATTCGTTTACTTCTTAAGTATTCACTGAACTCCTTTGCGATATACTCGCCACCGTTATCTGATCTCAGGCAACGTATCTTCTTACCGGTTAGCAATTCTACATCTACCTCAAATTCCTTGATTTTCTCAAACACATGTGACTTCTCCTTCATAAAATATAACCAGATGTAACGAGAAAAGTCGTCAATAAATGTTACCATGTACCGGTGACCATGAACCGAGGGTTGTTTCACTGGCCCAAATACATCAGAGTGTACAAGCTCCAACCCTTCGCTTGATTTGTAACTGGATTTTTGAGGAAAGGGTTGCTGCGTAGCTTTTCCAAATTGACAACCTGCACATACAATTTCTTTGTTAATCTGAATTTGAGGAAGCCCATTCACTAAGCTCTTTTCTGCCATCAAGCCCAACTTTTGGTAGCCAACATGGCCCAACCTTTGATGCCATAAGTCCATACTTGAATTGCCTTTAGTCTTACTCACGTACATCGACTCTGCTGTCAACACATATAGGTTTCTTCTTCGGCTTCCATGAAGGATTGGAATCGAAGGGGTTTGAAATTCCTTGAAGATCTTCACATCATCCGGCCCAAAGAGTATATAATGATTATTATCGGCAATTTGAGGTACCGATAATAAATTTTTCTTCATCCCCTTCACATAGAACACGTCAGTGAGGGCTAAACCTTTTCTTTTGTCACCTGCAGAAATATCGACATCTCCAATAGAATCAATCGAATGTTTTGAGTTATCTGCCAAAACAACAACTTGGCTTCCTTCGTATTTCTTCGAATTCTGCATCTTCCCTCTTTCTCCGGTCATGTGATTTGAACATCCAGAGTCAACTATCCATTCGTCCAACCGATTTTCTTTTTGTTCGGTTGTTGCTGTAAAAGCAAATACATCTTCAGTATGGGCAATAAATGCCTCGGCATCCCAGCCTTCTTCATCGTGGGTTGTTGCAGTGTTACCTTCCTCTGTTGATGGTGACCTGCAATTTCTTGCAATGTGGCCATACTTACCACACTTATAACACGTGAAATTGGACTTCTTCTTTGTGAACTTGCTCTTACGTTCACTGTTAGTGTCCTTCTTCTCCTGCTCCTTATCTTTCTTATCACTGTTCCATTGTTGTTTGCTCTTATCAGAGTAACGATTTGCTGACTTAAATCGTCTCTTTCCCTTACCAGCAAACAGTACTTCAGACTCTACCTTTGATGACGATCCAGTAGTCAAGCTCCCCATTTGCTTGGCTAATTCCTCCTCACTCGCTAACAGGTTTTCAAACTCGCTCAAAGATGGTTGCGTTGCCCAACCTTGCACCGCTGTAACAAAGCCTCTAAACTCTGCTTTCAACCCATGAATGATGATACGTTTCATTCTTGGTTCTCCAATCTTTGATTCTGCATCGAGTTCACCAATTTCTCTACACAAGGTTTTCACCTTATGAAAGTATTGTGGGATCGTCATATCTTGTTGATTCACCGACATCAATTCGTTCTCTAGAAGTTGAAGCCTTGCATCATTCTTCTTAGAGAACATCACGGAGAACACATCCCAGGCCTCCTTCGGTGTTCGAGCATTTTCAATATGCTCCAACAAGTCATCTTCAATGGTCGTCTTCAAAACAAACAGTGCCTTTCCTGCTTTAATTTTCCATTTCTTTATAGTAACATCTCCATTGTCTCTTAATGGCTGCTCAACTTCTCCTCCATTCGTTACTTCCCACAGATCCTGGCCCTGCATATATGAAGTTATGCAAGTCTTCCATGAGTTATAGTTTGACCGAGTGAGTTTCTTGATCCCTCTAACCATTTGTAGGTCTGCCATTATGGCTCTGATACCAAATGTGAAGTTAATTGGATTAGAAATTGTGAATTTTACAATGGATTAAATGAAAAAGAACACAGAGATATTTGCTCAAACCAAAGGAGCTTTTCTTGATATATGAAAACTGAAAAACTCAAGCATAAAACAGGAATATAAATACGTGAACTTGGGCATTCCCATCATTCACATGACTGCAGGAAAGTAGGAGATAAAACTGGCACAACTAACTGCCATACTACCACTAACTTAGACTAAGTCTAATTAAACAAAAACTTAAGATAAATGAAAATAAATAAAACGTGCAGTAAATAAAAGTTCAAGACTTGGTCTTCTAGTGACACTTCCATAATTTAGGCAATGTATTTCAACATACTTTTGAAACAGACAACATCCTAGATTGTGCTATTCAAGGATTTGAATTTTAATTGTCGTGGTATTGTTTTTGTAATCGTAGTTAAACCATTATTATTACTCAAATGTTTCTTATATCAAAGGACAGAAAGGTGTTTGTAGGTTGTGCATTCAATCTATATGTGTCCTTGATCAAGTTTACCAAACACGTTATCAGGAAAGCATGCAAGTTTATTGCTGTCAATTTAGCATAATAAACACAAAGGTATCTCTTAATACCTCGCTGAATGTGCTCACGTTTAAATGAACTCATTAGGTAATGACAAGTACGGATATTGCTGCACTGGCAATAAGAACAGTGATTAAACTCTTTCGAAAATAAACTAACTTCCTAAATAAAATGGCATGGGAGATTTTATGCATTAAGACCGTTCCCAACGGTGGTGTCACCACCTCGTCTCCAACATGTCACGGGGGGAACCCATTGGCAGGCCTTTGTCTTCGTGGCTTGTCATCACTTTTCGTCACCTAGGAGAATAGGAGAGGACGAGGGAACGGCCCATAACTCTTTGACCCATAATTATATTATATATGAAAAGATATTATCTGGGTGTTTTAGTAGTATTTTATTTATATTTCAGTAAATATAATTCATTTATTTTTGTAACATATTTATTTATATGGTATGATAATGTTTTAGTTTTGTACATTTCAAGGCAAAATTTGAAAGTTTGTATTTTTGGCATAAATTTCTCATACGTGTACACCATGTTCTATTCATATGCATATATATATATAGATTCTCATACATATATTTCCATATAGATTGTTTTATTACACATATTTGTTTTTTTTTTATAATTATATGTAATGTTTATTTTGGTGTAATTTTTTTTTAATTAATGTATATTTTTTTAACTAATGTTTTTTTATGTAATATTTTTTTTAATAAATATAATGTTGTTTATTTGTTAATGGATTCTTTTTTATAAAAATGTGTAATTTATATTTGTATGTTTTATTTAATTGAAAATAATTAAATAATGAGGAAGAAGTAAGGAATAAGTGAAGAAGAGGTATTGTTGGCAAGAGTGTGTCACGAAATTGAGATGTAAGAAATAAGTGATGTGGCAATGATGTGGCGATGAGGAAGAGGTGATAAAGTGTTCACTGTTGGGAAAGGCCTAAGTGCACTTTAGGTGACTTTCGAAAAGATAGCAGCAGAAAGAGTTATAGAGCTTACATAAATTTGACCTGTTTTCAAGTCAATTTTTTAAACTCACAAGTTTGACCCATTAGCATTAGAAGAAAGCTAAAACCAACGCATTTACATAGAAAGCGCTTACCTTATTGTCAAAGCCCCCACTAGTTAGGTGATTCCCTTCGGAAGAAACATGGCAGCATGCAATGTGGCCGTATTTCTTGTCCGTGACAGTCGGTATACATCTAACACAATGGTTTCATCATTAAGTACCTTCAGAAGACCCAGTCTTGTGCTCTGTAGCTGTCTCTAGTAGAAAAGGTTGGACATAATCTCTCAGGGCACCAATATCTCCAAAGTTGTTCGTTATCAGAATATTAACCCACATCTATAACTATTAACAAACCATGGTACAAAATATATTATTTTGTTTATTTTTATTAAATAGTTATAAAATTCTTCTTGAAATTTTTTTCTTCTTTCTTTAAGAAATTCTTAAAAAGCCATAATTTAAATGGTTTCCATTTATCTTGGTAAATAACATTCATCTACATTTTGTTCTAAATCCATATATATTAATATCCATTTCTAAGGCAGTCCTCTTCTCTGTTTATTTTTTTGAACAACATTATTATTGTTAATTTGTAAATTTTAAAATTATCCGTCACATGTATATTCAACGTACGTTATCTTACCTTCAAATTTCACCATAACTAAAATTCACCATCACCAGAACATCATGTATCTACATTTGATTTATGTTTGTAGAAGCACCAAATATAAACATGAGTATCACAGTAACAAGGTTACTGGTAAAAACTTTTTTACTCAACCAAGTGTATATGACCACTTGGATAAACTTGAAAGGGAAACAAAACTACCAGTATAAAAGAAAAAGAAATAAATAAATAAAAAAAGAAACTTAACATAGCCTTCAGTGGTTCCCAATTTTATAAAATATATAAAACAACCCTTTTTGCGGGTTCACAAAATTTACACCATAACTAAAATTCCTACCACTGAATCTAATGCTAACAGAACATCATGTATAAATATTCATTTTAATTTAGTGTTGCACCGACACTAACTTATAGCAGACTATCCTCTACACTACTGTACCTAGATCTTTTGCATTTTTCCATGATCCGGTTAAAGTTACTTCTGTGCTTGATCATTTGCGCTTGCTGGCAGTTGCACTGCTTGGTCTGGCACCATTTTCTAGTGGAGGTGATATGTCCCCTTCTGACTCTAGTGGCTCACAAACACAAACTCCACCATCACTAAGTCCCAATGCAAACTGCTCAGGTTCAGATGGATGTGCGGCAACGACGAGTGGATGCACCCTTAGACTGCAAAATTTGACAAATGCTATAAGAAACAAGTAAAAGTAGCTAGTGTGGGACTCAGCATGTTTACTTACAAGTTTGATCGATTTCACGTCAAATGTACCAATTAAAAAACTAATCTGAAAATGAAATGGGACATATGGAACCAAAGTTGCCTAGATTGTATTTATAAAACATACAAGTATACAACCTTGTAAATAGGTTTGTGCAAAAGATTAGGTTAATTTTGTCATAGTGTAGTTCTGTAATCATACATTGCATTCTATGTTAAGTATAACCAAAAGTGTTTTGGGTCAACCCAAGCCACGAATACAAAAATTTCCCCGTTTTTACACGTTACTCAACCAGCCATTATTCTTCATCTCTAGATAAAATATCAGCTTGTCCATATGATTAAAATTAGAGACTTTTTGTGATATACCCAAGGAAAGTAATCATACTCCGCACTACAGGGGTTGAAACATATAAATATGTCTTGCAAGATATCTACAGAAAGAACTACTCACTCTGTGGTTGGCAAATATGCAGATGTACTAATCCGGCATCTTAACCCGAGTGTCGATCCAGTAAGAATACCAACACTTCCATCTTCAAAAACAACAAATATCGATTGGCTATCACACGAATAAGTAGCATGGGTGATCAAGCCATTTGTCTCTGGTGGGAACCACTATTTGAAGAAACATAAATGACAAACTTAGATCATAATTCATGACTAATTTACTACTGTTAATAATTAAGCTGATTACCGCTTAGTTGATACGGAAGAAATTTACAATAATTTAGGGGACTGGAATACAGTAAGTAACAAGGTAGGCCCATAAAGAAAATAAGTATGAATTCAAACACTAGTTAAATTTTAAGTTTTAAAGGGGTGTTTGGAAGTGCAATATGAAAATGAACATGTAATATTTTCAGTTATCAGACTAAGATATTCAGCTGTAATAAAATGGTTAGTAGATAATTTGTTTCTACTGTTTGAAGTTTCACAGCTTCTGATTACTTGATAAATTAATAGATTGAATTTACGATATATGAAATGGAAATACATTTGAGCCCCCAAATATTGTAAGATCAAAAGCCAGATGTGTTTATCAGATAACCAATTTCAAACTGCAAATCTGAACACAGCTTTAACTTGTTAAGATTTGTTATTAGACTTGCTAGAATCTTATAAAATAGTTTACATTACAAAGTATCTAAAATATGTTCCTGGAGAAACCTCAAAGAATGGCATTTTTCATAATATTCCGAATAGAATCAAAAGAAAATACACCATAATGTCATACAATGTGCCCGAAGACGTATAAACAGACCTGTAATGGGGATTCCAGTTTAGGTACTTCATAAACAGCTATCTGAGTTTCATGGACGGCAAGCAAGGGGAGAGTACACACGTCCTGCTGGAATCTGCAGTAATTTACTTGTTTGCTTTTCCCATCCATTTGTGTTCAAAACACACAACTGTATGGTACATTTTATCTTATAGTGAGGTGGATCGATATAGCTGAAGAACAAGTCAAATTGGTCAAACAAATCACCCAAAGTGTCAACAACAAAAAATGTGAGCTAAACTTGTCAAAATAAAAGCAACTGTTTTGTACAAAATCAATTAGTCTTGTGTACGAATCACTTCCCATTTTAAAATGATAATAAAAGATATCAATATTCCCCACCCCTGACCTCCACTTGAAGCATGTTAACGAATTAAAAAAAATTAATTGAAGAAATCTATATATACGCAACAAAAAAAAAAAAAGGAAATTGTTGGCTGCTTTTTTTTGGTACCTTTAGTATGGTGACGATTGAATGATGGTGTCTCCCCGTTGAAAGAAGGGACCAACGGAGACAAATTGAAGGATATATGCGGTTGGTGGTCGATGATCGGAAACAAGGATGGAGGCGGTTGTGATGGTGGTGGTGGTGTTGATGTGAGCCAGAGGGACTGGGTGGGTTGTTGACTTTGTAAATGTGTTTGATTTTGCAAACGTTTATAGATATATTCTTCCGAAAACATAATCGGGTGCATCGTTGTAGTCCAACGGCAGGACAATTGCTTTGTATGCAATTTATCCAGGTTCGACTCCTGGCGACGGTGTCTGTCCTTTTTTTGCTTTTTTCTTCTATTATATTAGTTTTTCTTTATAAATTATCTTAATCTTAATCTTAATCTTAATATATACTATAAGACAGTTAAAATAATGACTTATTAACCAATTGATTTCGTTTATGTCATCATTTATTTAATTATAAATTAAATCTAATAATCATTATTCAAATATATTATTATATTAGTATTTATATTAATATTTGTAGAAAAAATCTCACTAATTTACACTTTTTGTTTTCTATCAATAATTTACACTTTTTAGCCCTAAAATACTTAATTATATTTATTACAATTTTTAGCCATCAACTTGAGAACACTTTTTTTAATTTATCATCATTTAATTAATTAAAAATTTCAACACATAAAATATTGTCTACAAAAATTATTTCAAAAGATGAAATACAATATATGTGTTCAATGTTCTATAAGTATATTCTTTTAAATTTGTTTTTACTTACATTTTTACATTTAAATTATATATTTAATAATTTATCTTATCTTTAAAATGTTATAAACAATCCGTGTCAGTTGATTAGGTTAATGCTACATTTTCCCTTTCCTTTTACTTTCTTCTTTCTAATTTTTAATTTTATTTTATATCAAATAAAAATATTTCAACAAATTACAATAATATAGATATTAGAAAAAACATAAATACAAACAGAGTTCAGTTATTACGAGAACCAATTATTTGTCGAGAACTACGAGAACCAATTTATCCATTAGATTAAGTAGATCAAAGGTCAATAATAAATCATGCATTTATGTAATTATAATAATCATAATTAATTTCTAAATGCATAAAACTTGAAAGAAGGGTATAAATGGAATAAAAAAAAGAAACGGATGTTGCACGACAATTGTGGATCATTTTTAGGTTGTCAATTTTAACTTATCATCAATTAATAGTTTTTTTTATCATCAATAACAATAAATATACTTATTTTATTTGACCATTGTTAAAATTTTATTGAATCAATAAAAAAGAATTTTAGAGACATTATTTTTTCCTAATTCCTTATAATCATAATTTACATTTACATGAACATTTGTTAACTTATGTGTTAACAAATGATCGTATTTGTTAACATACGGATGAATGTAACATAAAAGTATATAGAAGATAAAAACTATAAAAATTCTAGTTACACACATGTAAATTGTTCATTTACATATGGAAATATAAAAGAGGTTAATTGTTAACTTGTGAACACATGATCGTTATTGTTAATATGTGAACATATGAAATATAAAAGTGTTACAAACTATAGATTTTCATCATAAAACACATGTGATTGACCTTATTCACATGTGTACAATTTTTATTATAAATTTCGCATGTGTACGTATAAAGAAAAAAATAGTATATGAAATGCGTTCACATGTGTATAACTATAATTAAAAGTGTATCGATAAAATTTTTTTAGCAATGTTCAAAAATATATAGATTTTTTTTATAACAAAGTTCACATGTGTACAGAGTTTTTTATAACAAATTTCACATGTGTACGTATAAAGAAAAAAATCGTATATGAAGTGTTCACATGTGTATAAGTATAACTATAAGTGTATAGATTAAATTTTTTTAGCAATGTTCACAAGTGTATAGATTTTTTTTATAACAAAGTTCACATGTGTATAAGTATAACTATAAGTGTATAGATAAAATTTTTTTAACAATGTTCACAAGTGTATAGATTTTTTTTATAACAAAGTTCACATGTGTACATCTATAAAAGCAATCGTATACAAAGTGCGTTCACATATGAATAACCATATTGATAATTATATTGATAATCTTTTTTAATAATGTTCACAAGTGTATTTAAATACATTCATATATAAATTGTAATGAATAATATTTTATTTTATGAAATTTCATATTAATGGATATGTGAATAATTCATTGACAAGTTTTTATATCAATTGAGATATAAAAAAATGAAAAATGATTATTTTTGTTAACTTGTGAACACAATCTATTTGTTGTTAACATATGATAGCGTTAAATATAAAATATACGACCTGACAAATTGATAATCATACTTGGTCACCATAGTGTTATTTTGATTTCCATTTGTTATTGTTGTAACTCAATTCCACATATAAAAATAATGACGGACTAGAGATACATGGCTACGTACAATTTTTTCTTAATTGGTTACATTATTATTATTATTATTATTATTATTATTATTTATTAAACCATTAATTCTTGTATTTGACAGTGAATATTATCGAAAGAAAAAAAAAAGCAAGATTACAAAAGACGGATATTAACATGTTATGAATGAAAATAAATGATCGAGATATTCATGGGGATTTATTTATTTAAATTGTTAGTTATTCATGGAGATTGTAACTGAATGAGATATTGATGGGGAATTGATAATTAATTGATTAAAGTGTATTTATAGAATTACAATATTATCCCTGTACATATTAATGAAATTTTGGTTCTCATAGTTCTCGACATTTTATTGGTTCTCGTTTTATCTTTTTACAGCCTATATGAGTAGATCTTTTACGCAGCTGATGAGCTATTTTTAAAGCAAATTATATAGTTTCATGTGAATGTGTGTATACAACCAGTAACATATCTATAATTGTGATTTAATTAATATTAAAATATAATAATTCTATTACTTTAATATTAACAATTTTTAATTGATTATATGTACGATGTATATATTCTGGTAAAGAAACTTTAGATTGTCTACAATTATAATACTATATATTCTGCTGAATGCTAAATCATATGAAGTATATGCGGTTGGTGGTCGATGGCCGGAAACAAGGATGGAGGCGGTTGTGATGGTGGTGGCGGTGTTGATGTGAGACAGAAGGACGGGGTGGGTTGTTGACTTTGTGAAGGTGTTTGATTTTGCAAACGTTTATAGATATATTCTTTCGAAAATATAATCGGGTGCATCGTTGTAGTCCAACGGCAGGACAATTGCTTTGTATGCAATTTATCCAGGTTCGACTCCTGGCGACGGTGTCTGCCCTTTTTTTGCTTTTTTCTTCTATTATATTAGTTTTTCTTTATAAATTACCGTATGTATATGCTATATATCCTAACCAAGTGGGTTGGATCAGTAGTTGGAGACCTTGCCTCTGGAGACAGAGGTCATGGGTTCGATCCTCATGCCCAGCAAGGCTGGAGGTCCTTTTCTATCTTTGGTAGAACCTGGAAGCAGCCTCTCTACCTTTGGTAGGGGTAAGGCTGTCTACATCTCAACCTCCCCCATACTCCGTCGAAGACGGTATTTGGGACCCAAAACCCGTGGAAGACGGCATTGGGAGTTACTTTTGTATGCTATATATCCTATGAAAAACTACTATGTGAACGACAGTGCTTGTGTAGTCTAACGGTTGAGATAATTGCCCTGCAAGCAATTCACCCGGGTTTTACTCCCGGCAAGTGCATTCCGCTTTTTTAATTTTTTTTAATTTTTTTTAGTTATTATGTAAAAAGTCTTAAATGTTTTAGGGTTTTAGATCTTATACTAGATTTTAAACCCGTGTCAAATACACAGGTTTTACAATATTATCAATATAATAATTAGTATATAGAACAAAAAAATACTTATAGGTTAAAATGTAAGAATATACTTAAAAAGGAATTACGATATTCAAATGTTAATGCTGAATGCTAAATTATATCAAGGATGAATGATGTAGTAGGGTTTCTTTTATACTAACTCTTCCAAAAAAGCAATATCTTAACTTTGATTACACAATTGACCGAGTTTTCATTGATGTCTTGCAAAAAAATAATTTTATTTCGTTAGCCATTGTTGTTAAGTACAATAAAAGTAGTGGCTGGTTCATGGGGTTTTCAAAGATTTTGTGTGTTATGATTTTATTTGTAAGGTTCAGTTTACATAAGAAAAATTTGTATCCTAAATATAGTTTGATTTTAATTACTAATAACAAGAATGATTATCCTAATTATAATTTGATTACATTCACTAATAACAACAATATTACAATTAATAATATAAAATAAAATACTGATATCTTTTATTATCATGTAAAAAGATATCAATTCTCCATGCCTATCGCAATAAGGTTGTTAGAGGGTTGGCATCCCATGTTTCATTTCCTTTTTCACCACCCACTTATAACCAATCACCTTATGCCACCTCAACTCCACCACTCACTCACCACTCATCCAAATTTTGTTGGCATTCGACCACTCACTTCACCACTCACTACAATTTTTATTTTATTTAAACATTAAAATTTCATTAAATTAAAACATTACATAATAAATAAAAATAAAACATACATAATAATTAAAAAACACATAATACTAAAACATTACATAATAAATAAAATAAAACATACATAATAATATTAAAATACATAATACTAACACTCGGAATAGTCTGAGTCCACAGTACTGTCGCCGTCGTTTCGATGAATGTATCGGTAGGGTTCAGGAGACCCGGCAACGTCGTCGGGTTGAGGAGATACGTACTCCTCCCCCGGGTCAGTATCGTAATCTACATACCGACCACCACCGACACTGCCTTGCCAGAATACCCCGTGGTCTAGCGTGGCTGTCAACGTCGTAGAGGCGGTGGTAAGCTGGAAAATAACTTGATCCAGCCAATCGATCTTCTGTCGAAGATATACAACATACTCATTTTCGGCGGCGCTACGAACCCGATTGGGAGCTTCAATTCGGTTGATTTCGGCTTGGTAAGCCGCCTTGTTGTCAGATACGCTCTGAATGACGTTGTTAACTTCAGATCGGTGTCTGGCGTCGTTATTCAGGTGGATTTGCATCGCCATTTTACAATCCCAAAGGTTCATTGTAGTGTTTGCCATGAAGGAAAAGTGTGTAAAATATGAGATGTGTTTGTGTATAATTTGAAGGTAAAGTGTGTAAAATATGAGATGTGTTTGTGTAAAATTTGATATGTATTGTGTGTAAGTATATATAGGGAAGGTAAGAAAAGATTAAAATAAAATAAAAATAAAAAATGAACGGCTCATTTTCTTACCGTTGTCACCTCGATTTCGTCTCCCGTGGATTATCGCGTGTGTGGTCCCACCACGCAGTTCAATACGTATTCTAAAAACCGAACAGATCGGTTCGGGTTTTGATTTTAGGCCAAAATCGACCCAAGCTCACCCCTATTATTCACTATCTTTTACTCATTTAATATATGTTGCTGGTTAACTTTTTGTTTGTTCTTGTTTTCTATTTTTTTCTTTTGTTATGTAACCGTGAATTCATGATTATAAACATGATAAGGCGAAGTTTTTTTTCCAATATTTCTATTTGATTTCTGACACATTATTTATGAATATAGTGCAGAAATTTTGCCAAAAAGCTATTCAAACTTGGTTGCTTATTTAGTTTTCCTTGTTGTCATTTCCCATGGAAAACATTTAATTTGAAAGCCATTATTTGGTATCATGACAATACTCGAACAGATACATGTTTGTATCAATTCTGGAATATAGGCATGTGGATGGACTTATATGTATACATGCAACATCCAAACTTACTAGATACTATTTCAGGTCAAATTTACTGGATACTATATAAGATTGAATATATATATATATATTTGTAGTACAAGGGGGGAAAAAGTACAAAAAGTACAACCTTCTTCCTTCTTCTCCGGCCACCTTCTTCTCCGGCGACCGCCACACCTCCTCCTTCTTCCTTCTTCTCCGGCGAACAACCACCGCCACCACCTCCGCCGACATCTCCGGCGACTTTCCGGCGAGAATCAGGTTCGTTTTCGGGTGGATACGGTACGGGCCAGAGACCCTTATCCGTTCTAAACTGACCGTCAAGGGACGCATATGGAAATCGTATGGATTTGATGGGCGGCGATCCAAGAGATGGTGACGGTTTGCTACGGTACGGGCGAAGCCCTTGCTGCCGGCGCCGTGGTTGGGGTGGTCGGAGATGATGGTGGCTGGTGGTGGTTGTCTCGCCAGAGAAGAAGAAGGTGGTGGCTGGCGGCGGCAGTCTCGCCGGAGAAGAAGCAAGCTGCTGGCCGGAGAAGGAGGAAGAAGGAAGATCTGAGCCGTCCAAAGCTTTGATCCAACGGCTGGAGATTGTACTTTTGTACTTTTTTTTACCCTTGTACTACAATTATCTTTCCTATATATATATATATATATATATATATAAATTGTTGTGTATTCTTAACATTTAGCCAACATTTTGATGGTGTTGTATGGTTTTTAAAAATTGGGGGGGATTTTCACCATTCACGATGGTTTCTAAATGCACAAAATTAGAGCTCTACTGAAATACTATGGACTAATAAAACGACTCTGGGAACCCAAATGGTAAATTTATTACAAACCAGAAAACAGTTACTCGTACTAAACCTATACATACTACACTTGACCTTACTCCTAACTCGGCTATAATCTATCCATTGTGGAAAATAAATTATAAAACATAGACTGCTATATATGGCTTAAACATAACTGCATAATGACAGGGTTTTAGCACCTTGATTTGGCGTGTATAGTCAGTATAGCCCGCCCTTTAGTGGACAAATGGGCACATCCTTATTTGTTTATTTCCATAATTTAACAGAACTGTCGTGACTTGCAGAGGCAACCATTCCAGTAACAGGCGACTGTGCCAAAGCAGCTATTATGGTGTCATGAGCTTGAACTGTCATGCGTTTGTTCTCCGTCATGTTCCACAACTCCAATGACTGAGAAGATGAAGTAAAAGCAACAATGGAGAATATTTATTAATTAGTTAATCACGGGTTGAAATGTCATAACAACCGATCTTTTAGAAGGAAAAACCTTTATGTAAAAAAACGAATGCCAAACAAAACCTTGGTGAAATTGGTTCAGATTCATTTATAACTGGTCAAAAGTTACCTAAGGCTTTGAATTAATAAAAAATAGACTAAATATCTACGAAAATGACATACTCGTAAAAGAGTGTGTTGGGAGGTGTTCAAGGCAATCTGGCATGTTTTGACCTGGGCTAAGAGGTGGCAAATCAGCTTGATAGGTTAGGCAAAAGGTCAAAAATGGCAATTTTGTATGGCTCGTGTTAACGCAAAGCACTTTTTGTACAAAGTTATAATCCTTTTAGAAATAACTAGTGTTTAAATATGGTTAGAAAAGAAATATGTTTTTTAAATAGAATTCTAATTCTAATACAATTATATAGGAAGATTTATGCACCAAAAAGCTTTGCGTGACTTTCAACATGTTTTTTTTAACAGACATTCAACATGTTTAACCATGTGACCCATTTCCTTCTAGTATTTTCTACCCTAGATATAAAAGAGAATCGGAATGACTAATGAGACAATTCATAAGTAATTGGGTTCAGATTGCTACATATAGTAACACCCAACTTAACCCGATAACCAACCCACCTGCTTTGCCACCTCTATTCTATATTATTCGATACTAAATAACTAATCCTTATTCTTGAAACAAGATATGTTTATCTCTACTGTATCCTCAATGAGACAACCAACCCTCTACAACTTTGACAGCAACAGTGTCATATTTCTTAAACGAGGTAGATGAGAGGATTAATTCATTTGTCAACTCGAAAGCTTGAAATTTACAAAATTATAGTTACTTACACGAGTACCACCAATAACCAAAAGTGTAGAATAGCTTGGATGGAAAACACAAGAGTGGAACTGGTTCCCATTGGAAGCGAGCTCATGAATGCATTCCCCTGAAGCTAATGACCACACTTTCACAGATTCCTCGCTAACAGAAGCCAGATAGTCACCGTTTAAGTCCCAACACACGTAGTTAACCACTCCTGAATGTGCCTGATAACCAATGTTTAGGAATTGTAAATGAGCTCGTGAGGTAATGACGAGTACGGTCATAAACACTTAATCAATGAAAGTTGCTGTGGGTTTCATCTAGATACCTGAAAGGAATGTGTTTGCCTATCGTTTTCAACATCGAAAATTGAGACAACTTTGTCAGATGCTGCCGCCAGTAAATGTCCAGTTACAGGCTGGAATCGCACTTGTGCACTTCCTCCTTGCTACACTTTCAATAAGAGCAGTGATTAAAATTATTTTGATAATAATCTTATAACTTTCTAGATAAAATGACATGGGAGGTTTTATGCATCAAGTACACTTTGGGTGACACCCTTCTCCTTTACCTAATCTTTTATTTAACCCACTTGTTCAGATATCCCAAAACCTTCTGTACAAACACGAAAGGGAAACTACATGGAATTGCACACCAACCTTAGAGATGCGAGTGCACTGGAAAGGGCTGAGATTCCAATATCGGATTTCATTGTTACTATCACAGAAACAGAAAAGGTCATTCTTCTTGGGATGAAAATCTAGTGACATAACATGTGCCGTATGCCCAGTATGTGCATGCAAACAATAGCTTGGCTGCAACATAATATAACAATATAATGCAGTTTAGAACTCATCACATCAGACCGCAAAGCCACCATTTCCAATGTAAATTACACAAAACTTGCAAGAAAAAAAAGATTACATTAGCTGCATCCCATATCCGCACAGACTTATCAAAGGATGCAGTTGCTAGCTGAGTTGAATTTGGACGAAACCGAATATCAGTAATTACATATTGATGTTCTTCAGGGGTGCTCTCAGTTTGCAAGGTATCCATGTTCCACAAAACAGCCTGAACAAAGAAATTAATTATTGCATTGACTTGATGCTTGATAAATTTGACAGATTACACAGAAACCATGAGTAAGAAATTAAAAACTACACAAGACATTATGGGTGGCAGTTCGACAAAAATTAGAAAACACATCATACTAATATTTGAAAATATCTCATGCATATATGTTTTAGAAAAGATTTATGCAACCCATTTGACCTGTTTTCCTTTATGTCAAGTTTTTAAACTCACCAATTTGACCTATTAGTATTAAAATAAAGCTAAAATCAATACATTTCACATAGAAAGGCTGAAATTGCCACTCCTAGCTCTTACCTTTTTGTCATGGCCCGCACTAGCTAACAGCTTCCCATCAGAAGAAAAATGGCAGCATGTGACCTTATTTCTTGTCCGTATACATCCGACCTCACCAAAAGAAAAACCTGTGAGGTAGTATTTAATTAAGACTGGCTCAGAAACGGTCCTTTTACTGAAACACAAAGTTTTATTATTAAGTACCCTTAGAAGACCCAGTCTTGTGCTCTGTAATCGTCTGCTTTAATGTGCTATAATCTCCTGCATCATGTTGTAGAAAAGATTCGACATTATCGTCCAGGGGACCAACATCTCCGAAGTGCTCGATGTCATCCTGCACTACGAAGAAAAAGGTTGAGGATCATGGAGGATTTCATGCGAAAGGTTCATAACCAGATTCTAAACCCAAATCTGTATATTTAAGGTCAGAAAATGAGTGGGAGTTGGTAATGGGTCAAAAATATTAAGAGTAAAAAGGGTTAACTTTTTATGCTGATCTAAATTATTTGATTTCATATTATATAATTATTAATTACTGTGCCAGATATATTTTACAGAACTCATAATCTCAACGGTATTATGAACAAAATGGTTCAGTATGTCACTATGTCTAATGCTTTAGAAATACATTCTAGGCGACTTTCAAATTGTTCAACCCTTCATTTTTTTTTAGCTACCTTTTGTGATTTTGTCCCTTTGACCCATTAGAGATAAAACAATACCCGAGTCCCCGATGCAACCCATTCATAACTAGATGGGTCAAAAGTACAACCTCCGGTATACACAATGTACAAACAGGTACACTAAGGGAAGCCAGGTATCCAGCAAGTGAATAAGGAATCAAGTTGAGCACAGTAGACAAATGATTATTCTATCAATAATTCAATAGTTATTGCTAGCATCTAGGTTTAAAGCTATATGTGGAAAAAGAAACAAGCCTACCAGCTGATTAGTTGACGAAGCGATACCACCCGTTCCATCTGCACCATACATCATCATGCTTTTCTGAACATTGTTCACGTGCTGTAGACTACTAGCTGTAGTTACCCCATCACCAGGTGTATGAGTTGATGCTGGAGAGCTTGGTGAGGGTCCCGCTGTATTCCCTGTACCTGTACTGTTAGCTGGTCCAGATGAAGAATGTTGTTTTCTTTTTCTATTGTTCTGCTCAGAAATTTGAAGACAACGGAGTAATTAAATGAACCACAACGTTGTAAGAGATTACAATAAATAAATCTAACTAGCCATATTGTTTACGTGGTTCACTATCATAATATAATTTCTCTTTCCAGGAGATATATATTTATTTAATTCTTAAAAGATAAACTAGAAGCACAACCTGTTGCTGTTGTAGCTGGAGTTGCTGTTGCTGCAACTGGTCCTGTTGTGAAGACGATTGTTGCATTTGCGGCATCTTCATCTGTTCAACAAATTTGGTCAAAATTAAGCCTTAATGCTTTGAAGTGGCAAAAAAAAATAGATGACATCTGTAATCATGGAAGATTATGTCAAAACTAGAGATGGAAAAGTATGCGGTCTGGGTAACGGGTACAATTTTATGTGTTGGGTTTAGCCGAAAACTTGTTGCCCATTTCATCATATAAAAATATTTTGTATTAAATTATAAGCATAAGCGACTTGTTCATAAGTATACAGGTTGGGCTGACCCAATAACTTTTTTCCCGTATCTTAAATATATAGATAAGCTACAAAAGATCCACTCTAACAATTATCTAAATTTTCTAATACAGCCATTAGTAGTTTGCATACGTTCAAATTCACTTTGTGCAACCCTTTGACCGATTAGGTATAAACAAGATCTAAATTGACTTGTTCACGAATAATTATGTCGAAACTATCGCCTCTAACCAACACTACAGATTCATGGTATGTAAAAAGCATATGGAAACTAGTAGAAACTCATAAATATTGTCATGGTGAAAACAATAGAGCATTTACTACTGCAAACAACTTAGTGACTGAGAAATAATAAACATTGACGAAGGCAAGCATCATACTTTTTGATCAAGTAATATATAAAGCCTAGGCTTACAGCAGACAGAGTAGTTAACGGACAACTCTGCAAGGTATTTTACATGTTTGGGAAAACTAGAACTCTATTCATAAATATTACGACAGACGAGACCATAGAAACCTGATCACCATCCAATTATGACTTTCATATCGTATGAAAAATTTGAACAACATAATACTCGGTAACAAATCTTATATGCTTTTTTCCTCTCTTGTTTTTCAGTGACAGACAGACACTTAAAGCAAGCACTGTCATTTTCCCATACATAGAAACATAAAATCACATCATATAAAAGCTAGTTTTGTCAAAAATCCATAGGTCCTGAGATGAGAACTAAACCTTGGGCGAATTCATTTGTCCAGGGGAGCCAACAGAAACAGATCCCTCGTTTCTAGTGGCTTGACCATCCTTCATAACTAAATTACTTCTAGGTAATCCGGCAAATCCATAATTGGGTGATGCTCCCAGGTTGGCTTGTGCTTGGGCATGTGCCAATACCTGCTGTTGTTGTGATGCCAGATAGAACTGATTTGGGTTCTGCATATTAGGTTTATGTACTTGCAAACCTAAGCCCGGGCGAAGTTGTTCAATTCCCTGCATTTTACGTAAACACCCAAGGTCAATTAGGTTAACAAAATATCACTAGAAATTTGAGAATGACTAAAAAAACTTACGGTCAGAGGCCAGCCCTTCAAGGGAAGACCAGTAACACCTTGATTCAATCCTGAAAAGATACCATCGCAACAGAAGGAAAATAAAATCAAGAGTGAATAACATATCATCGCGATAAGATTTCTATACATTGCATTATTTATGATAACTATTTGACACTTCCCTGTATTATAAATTCAATTGTATGTTAACAAACTACACAGTACTTAGCTAATCCCCAAAGACCTCAGGTTTGGTAACCGACCAAATAGAGATGCTAAAGTGAAAGTGGTTCAAGTTAAGTCATTAAGCACTGAAAAAAGGGTATTGGACAGGGCAAAATGATGAAGAGCCGTGGTAAGTTGAAATGAAACCAGGAAAAGTCTTTTCAAAAGACAGACTCATAAATTCATTAAATTGTAAGTTGTCATGATTTTATTGAACAATTACCTGTATTACCCAATCCAGACTTTGACTGCAAAATAGCCTGTCCATAAATTGATGAAGGATCTGTGGGCAAGGATTTCTGTGTGTTACCCATATTAACTTCCTGTTTAATTTCCTAAGATTCATAAATATCTCATCAGCCTAAACATGAAAAAGGCAAGAAATAAACACATAAATGTCTAAACAATATTCTACATATAACTTATATAAGAACATACCGAGTTTAGCTGAGACCTTCCCTGAATTTGCTGCAAACTGGTTGACATATTTGGAGAATTCCCTTGTACTAGTTGTCTATATGAGCAACAAAGAACATAATCATCTGGCCAAAATATGAGAGGGGAAGAAAATAAAATGGGCAACTGCCAACTGGTTGTAGAGAACTAATAGTACCCTTGATGATCCGTGGCTGACTTGAGAAGGGCCATCCTACTAGCATCAAGAAGAGCAGGAGAAGTTTCGGAATCCATAGAATGAGAAGGCTTCATGGGTTCGTCAAACATTTTCATACCCAGTGTACTGGGTGATGGTTTTCCCATCATTCCATCAGTGTTCATAGCATTAACAGGACCACCTAGAGGAGGATGATTAGGATCCCTCCTTTGCAATTGAGCATTTCTTTGTTGTAAAAGATGCATCTGCTGCATTTGAAGCTGTTGTTGGTGTTCCTTTGCTTTCATTTGCTGTGTCTGGAATTGTTACAAAACGAGAAGAGTGTGAAACAGAAAATGATGGGACAACATAATAAGAAACATAAACATCATTAACCATTTAAATAAAGTAATACATAATATGATGCATGATAGAATCCAAGAAAAACCTCAATGTAAGCTACAGCGGCCTCAGAATGTTTCTCGTTAGTCCTTGCAATAAAAATGTCCCAGAAGACAGACCACCATTCAAAGAGAAAGCCCCCCGGTGCATCAATAGCTGTACATTGACCAGATTAGCCCTTAAAATCAAGTA
>CM067171.1:4065509-4085234 GCA_034093135.1 Erigeron breviscapus | reverse complement strand
ACGTTGGTTGGTAAAGTTTGTCCGGAGAGCCGTTTCACTATAGTAACCAAACACGAGTGTTTATATTCACGCAAAAGATATATATATATATATAGTGATATATATATATATATATATAGTTATATATATATATATCATAAAAGGTAGATATAGAAACCGTGGGTTATCTCGAGGAATTCCGCACCTCGACATATCCTTAAGTCAATCTCGGTTCGGTAAGACCCGAGGGACTTACAAGTACAACTATCAAAAGAGGTCTTATACGGCTGTAATGTACAATTCTGAAGGCTTACAAGGGTCATTAACATTGTGTATGAAATTTTGAGATATAATTGGTGTTAAAAAGAAATAACACAACAATTAACAAAGTTTTACATAATAGTCTAGTCCAACACAACCCATATCACTAGTTGCCATCTATCCAAAGCCCAAAAGACGTTATCCCGACACTACTCCCCAATAGACCGATAAAAACCGACACCATTGTGGTGTATGACATTCAAAACGACTTCTAACCACCTTATCATACCAATGTTGGCTTAAACGAACATTGCCAACTTTAAATTGAAGAATATAAGCAATTAAAGAACACTTTTGTTGGTTTAAACTAACTACCAACTTACTTTGATTTGTCGAAAATGAGGGAAATACCAACTGACAGTCCAAGCTTATTTTTTCATTTTTCACTCTTTTTTTTTTATTTTTTTTTCTGTTTTTCATTTTTCATTCATCATTTTTTTCCAAAGAAGCTATTTTTACCTTGCCTAATTGGTACCCCCTTTTTGAACTTTAAAACATATTGACAAATCATAAATAACACGCTAAACTGAATAATCTAGACTTAATCCAAAATCATGACGAAATCAATCTACCCCCAACATTGAGAATATACCAACCCGACATAACAAAGACAACCCCAAACCATCCAACTAGCATAGGCAACTATAGATTTTGACTATCGGTATGGCGAGGATAGGTTACATATTTAAGTGGATTTAAACACAAACGAAAAGGCGAGGTTCAACAAGTTTTCTAAGTGTATCTTGCACTAAAAATAAGTGCAACAAGGGTTTAACAAAGGAAATTCACTAACCAATGTGGTTAGCTACTAAAACACATGCACAAAACATGGTTTAACAATGATAAACATAACAAAGGGTGAAATAAACAAAGAAAACACGGTTAAATTTCTAAATTTGCCTCTTTATCAAGTTATACCTATATTACCGAAGTGATCTCACTGCGATCTCGAAATGATCAACTAGGACAAGTTCTAGAATCAATGCTATCACCGGCACACTTATATCAAAGAAGAAATAATCCGGAAATGGAATGAATTAACCTCAAACTTGCACATCATAGTTCAAAGTTCAAAATAGAACCTTTACTCTTGAATAAATCCAAAAGCCTATGAGAGGGACAAATTTACAAGGTCAACCAAACCAAAACCGTAAACACCTAGCACATCTATAAATGAATCAAGAATCTCACATATTTGGTGTTTTGGGATATAAGTGTGCTAGTCATGTTATCAATCCAGAAGGGATTTGCCTAATTGATCATTCAAAACACATTTCACCTATTAAAGATTTTTGACCAAAGGATTTATAGTTCAATTACTTACTAGTATGATTAAACCTATATGACAAAAGTAATTAAACTACAAAGACAAGCAAACAAAAGTTCAAAAAGTCTCAAAATTCACCCGGCTTTTTCCTATTTACCTCTCCCCCCACACTTGAATTGTACAATGCCCTCAATGTACAATGAACTAAAGACAATCTATGGGAAATAGGAAAAGTAAAAGTAAAAGTAAAAGAAGATAAAAGATCATGAGAACTTGCCGGATGTTCGTAAATGTTCTTATGCTCGGTAGAATCGTCTAAAATGAATGGGCGCGGAACTTACTGCCAGCATATGCACATGAATTGCTACTTTTCTAAAATGCATAAAACACAACCAAAAGAGAAACGAAAACATTAACATTAGAACATAATAAGCACCAACCCCCCCACACTTGTCTTTAACCAAATAAAAAGAAAACTAAGCTAAAAACAGAAAAGGAAATTGTTTAGTCGCCAACAAAGGCGAAATACAAACCAAATAAAAGTAAAAGAAACGAGATAAAAATTGTTAGGACCAGTTCACCTGGAACTGGCCAGTCACCAGTTCACACTGACCAGTCACCAGTTGCATCTGGTGACCCAGTAAACTGGTGACCAAGATGATTTGTCGAGAAATATATTGAAGTCCAGTTGCACCGTACAGTCAACGCAACTGAAGACTTCCTCCAGTTGAGAACTGACCAGTTGAAGAATCATTCCAGTTGAAGTCGAAGACAACAAATGGAAGATAGAGAATGGCAATGGCAGCGAAGCCCAGTTGGCATTCTAGTCAGTTACAAACTGGAGACCATCAGTGGAAAGCCCTTACAAAGCTTTACACTGATTACGAGGAATTGACTTGTATGCTTTATGTACCTTTACCCGGATAATAAGCCTTATCTTATTATTTAAGTATTAAAAGGTACATAAAGGTGGTTATGAAAAGTCACTTTAACATGCGACTTTACACTGCTTTTTAAGGAATTAAATGTTATTCCTTAAATGCTTCCAACCACATTTGTATGGCTAAAGTTAACATCCCAATGTTAACTTTGCCTGTAAATACAAGTCATTGCACAACCAAGAATTCAAGTATTCGAACTCACAAGATAAATACTTCACACTTTGCAAACCTGCAATATTCTTGGTGAACTTGTGCAATATTCTCTCAATCGCTAAAAGGAACATTTCACTACTTTAAGTGTTTCGATTGTTGAAGAGAAATTCTGAGTATAGATCAATTGTATTTCATAGGTTGTTAGGATATTTACATTCGTGTATTATCTTGGTTCCGCATCAACCTTGTAATTTGTTTTATATCAATAAATAAATTACACATTGAAAACTACATATTGTCTCATCAAGATTGTTTACAAGTTATTTGTATTATTGCATTGTTCTTTACTTATTGTCTTTTATATAAGTAATCTATCTAGAACTTGGTATATACCTCTGCAACTGGTCGTCTCCAGTTCAGCAAGTATATTGCAAAGTAACTCCACCATCGACATAGAGGTGTCTTCAGTAGTACCATCTAACAAGTTGGGACTTACAAGTGGTATCAAAGCAGAAGGCTAATAAACTTGCCTAGATCTGCAAAGATGAACACTACTGAAGGTGGAGATGGTTCTGGTTCAGGTGAAAACCCATCGAACACTAATGCACAACCTTTTCAAAATGTTAACACCAACCCTCCTCCTCCTACTGCCCCAAACCATGTCCATGTACATTACTCTAACACTCCTGTTCCAAAATTTGATGGAAACAGTGAGACATTCGGTACATGGAAGGCTAGAATGCTTTTGCATTTTGGTGGGATTGAAAGGTATATGTTGAAAACCCTTAAGGATGGACCATATATACCCATGTCCCTTGGGGTTAGTCCTCTTTTTGATCCAACTGGAAGAAGAGGTTCCAGGGAAAAGCCAGAAGACCATTGGTCTGATGAGGATCGCAGACTGGTGGACTTGGACACCAGACTGAAAAACATGATCCTTGGGGCTGTCCCTGAAGACCTAATTCCAACACTTGTGTTGTTTCCCAGTGCCAAGTCTATGTGGGATGAATTAGTGATTCAATTTGAAGGAGGTGATGACACAATTGTCACCAGAAAAGTTGCTTTGAACAAGAAGTATGAATCCTTCTTTGCCTTGCCCAATGAAAGTCTAACTGGTACATACACCAGATTTTCTAGCCTCATCAATCAGTTGAGAGGTTTGGGTGTAGAGAAGGATAAGGATATTCTTCTTGAGAAGTTTTGTGATATTCTTCCTTCCAAATGGGAAAACATGGTTCTTGTCTTGAGACAAGGTAAAACCTTGCACACTCATACTCTTGCATCGCTCTATGGAGCCTTCAGATTCACTGAAGATAATAATGCTGCAAGACTTGTGGCTGAGCAAGATGCCATGAACCATGCCCAGAGTTCCAAGGTTGCTAATCCAATTGAGCGACCTTGTGCTGCTTTAATGTCTGCTGAGAGTGTCCAGGTACACTCGATGAAGGAGATGTTGAACAGTTTCTTAAACTCTGGACTGACCACTGAAAACAGTGATGGCTGTAATGAAACTGACGATGATGATCTGGTCGCCATGATTGCTAAAACCTTTAATAGGTTTAAGCATAAATCCAAAAGATTTAATGGCCCCAACAATGCTTCCAGCTCCAGCTCTCTGGACAAGACCAATCTTAGATGCTATAAGTGTGGTAAGAAAGGTCATTTTATGAAGGAATGCAGATCTAGTCAGTTGAACAACCAAACTGGCCCCTCTGTCCCTAATTTCAATCGGCCTGATGATAGCTACAAAGCTAAATACAAAAAGCTTAAGGCCCAGATTGCCCTCCTGTCCATGCAAAAGGAAAAGGATCAGTGCTTAATGGCACAAAGTGAGGGAAAATGGGAGTACTCTGATGACTCATCTGATGATGAAGAAGAGGAAAGGGACATGTGTTTCATGGCCTTGGAAGATCAACAACAGCAGCATGTGGTGAAAGAAGATGTCATCTCTGGAAGATGGGTGGACATTATACTGAAAAAGGTATGTGATTATGATCACCAGGTTGACCCTGAACTAAAACTGGACCTGGCTGAATCATTAAGTGGTGATTTGGCATTTGTGGAAACTGTTAGAGCTGATAGTGAAAGATATCTTGACACTATCTTAATTGAACTGAACAATGTCAAACCACAACTGAATGATTTGCAAAGTGTCCAGTTGGCTCTCAAGGAGTCAGTTTTAAAGATTGAGGCTTTAGAACTTGATAATCAAAAACTATCTTATGATTTTGAAAAGGCTCAAAAGATTATCAAGTCATGGGTAAAAGCATCTGGCAAAAACTACGATGCATTTTCAAGAACTATCGATGCCCAGAAAAATGCATGGAAATCTGAAGATCTGGAGATGGCAGCTCTTATACCAGATCTTCATGCATTGCCTCCAGCTCTCCAGGTTGAAACACCTTATGATCAACCTGAAGCTGTTGAAACTGAAACCAATGAGACCACCCCCTTTGAGGTCAAAACTGGAGCCAATCAGGCTAAAGCTTCAGTCAAAAAGGCCACTGGTAACAAGCCTTTACCTCAAAAGTCTAAGGTGCCCAAGACCCGACAGACTAAAGCACCAGTTGAACCAATGTCCAAGGTTCAACTGCCTGATCAAAATACCAATTGTTTTTACTCCTGCACCTGGAGCTGGTGATAATGCTCCAGATGTAGCCTCCAGTTCAACACCTCAACAATCAACTGTGGCTTCTGTAGAGAAGTCCAGTGGACCCATCAAGAAAAGATGGGTTCACAAAAAGAACTAATAATTTTTGTATGTGTGTAGGGCGATCGAAAGAAAAATATCTGGTATCTGGACAGCGCTGCTGGCCGGACTATGACCGGATGTAAGCCCCTACTGGAAGAGTTCACTGTCCAAGATGGACCGACAGTGACATTTGGTAACGATCAATCTGGAAAGACTGAAGGATATGGTGTGCTCAATAATGGACAAGTCGAATTCAAAAGAGTTGCATTTGTGAATGGTTTGAAATATAACTTGATCAGTGTAAGCCAACTTTGCGATGATGGCTTCAGAGTATTGTTCGATATTGCACAAGGCACCATATTTAACAAGGATTGGAAAGTGGTGATGATTGCACCAAGAAAAGGGAATGTGTACATCATGGATATGGAACCAGCTCCAAAAGAGCAATGTTTCTATACCAAAGCTGATGAGGACACCAACTGGCTCTCAAGGAGTCAGTTTTAAAGATTGAGGCTTTAGAACTTGATAATCAAAAACTATCTTATGATTTTGAAAAGGCTCAAAAGATTATCAAGTCATGGGTAAAAGCATCTGGCAAAAACTACGATGCATTTTCAAGAACTATCGATGCCCAGAAAAATGCATGGAAATCTGAAGATCTGGAGATGGCAGCTCTTATACCAGATCTTCATGCATTGCCTCCAGCTCTCCAGGTTGAAACACCTTATGATCAACCTGAAGCTGTTGAAACTGAAACCAATGAGACCACCCCCTTTGAGGTCAAAACTGGAGCCAATCAGGCTAAAGCTTCAGTCAAAAAGGCCACTGGTAACAAGCCTTTACCTCAAAAGTCTAAGGTGCCCAAGACCCGACAGACTAAAGCACCAGTTGAACCAATGTCCAAGGTTCAACTGCCTGATCAAAATACCAATTGTTTTTACTCCTGCACCTGGAGCTGGTGATAATGCTCCAGATGTAGCCTCCAGTTCAACACCTCAACAATCAACTGTGGCTTCTGTAGAGAAGTCCAGTGGACCCATCAAGAAAAGATGGGTTCACAAAAAGAACTAATAATTTTTGTATGTGTGTAGGGCGATCGAAAGAAAAATATCTGGTATCTGGACAGCGCTGCTGGCCGGACTATGACCGGATGTAAGCCCCTACTGGAAGAGTTCACTGTCCAAGATGGACCGACAGTGACATTTGGTAACGATCAATCTGGAAAGACTGAAGGATATGGTGTGCTCAATAATGGACAAGTCGAATTCAAAAGAGTTGCATTTGTGAATGGTTTGAAATATAACTTGATCAGTGTAAGCCAACTTTGCGATGATGGCTTCAGAGTATTGTTCGATATTGCACAAGGCACCATATTTAACAAGGATTGGAAAGTGGTGATGATTGCACCAAGAAAAGGGAATGTGTACATCATGGATATGGAACCAGCTCCAAAAGAGCAATGTTTCTATACCAAAGCTGATGAGGACACCAACTGGCTATGGCATAAAAGGTTATCCCACCTTAACTTCAAAAATATTAACAAGTTGTCTCGCAAACAACTGGTTGATGGGATACCCCAGATTTCCTTCAATAAGGAAAAGCCATTTCCAGGGTGTGAGATGGGTAAGCAGAAGAGAGCCAGTTTTAAAACTAGGCAAAATTTTAGCATCACTGAACCTCTTCACATGCTACATATGGATCTATTTTGGTCCAGTGAATGTTCAAACTAGAGCTGGAAAGAAATACACTCTAGTTGTGGTTGATGAATTCACCAGATATTGCTGGGTGGTATTCATTAGATCCAAAAGTGATGCACCTGCTGAAATCATCTCTCTTATCAAAAGAATTGAGCTCAAGTATACTCGAAAAGTTTGTCAGTTGCGAAGTGATAATGGTACTGAATTCCAAAACAAAGTACTTGAAACATTTTGCAATGACACTGGCATCTCTCAAAACTTCTCATCAGTTCACTCTCCAGAGCAAAATGGAGTTGTTGAAAGAAAGAATCGTACACTGATAGAAGCCGCCAGAAGTATGCTATCTGAATCTGGTCTTCCCACCAGTTTTTGGGCTGAGGCAGTTGCAACTGCTTGTCACACCCAAAACCGGTCAGTCTACATCAAGAGACATAAGAAGACTGCCTATGAAGTACTCAGAAATCGTAAACCAAATATTGGATATTTCCATGTATTTGGTTGTCCAGTTTATATACTGAACGATTCCAGTCAGCTTGGAAAGTTTGATGCAAAAGCTGATGAAGGGGTATTTTTAGGCTATTCAGATATTCGAAAGGCCTTTAGAGTTTATAATTATAGACTCCAAAAGGTGCATGAGACAATTCATGTCACATTCGATGAATCAACTGAAGCAATCAACAAGAGACCAAGCCTTGATATTTCTCCAGTCATTCCAATCAACTTTGGTGAAACTGACCAAGTTCATCGGTCAGTTGTTTCACCAGAAGATGCTTCCAGTTACAACAAACTGGAACCAGTCAAGAAGAAGAAAAGCACCAGTGACACATCATTTTATCCCTCCATCAATTTTAACTTACCACAAGAATTGGTGATTGGATCAGATGTACGTGCCACTCTAATATCAGCACCAGTTCAAGCACCTACTTCTCCAGTTACTCATGAAATACCTTCAACTGAGGAATTTCATGATGCTAATCGAGACCTCATTGACTCTGATGAGGATGTAGAAGTTGTTTGGACTGATCCTTCTCCAGAATCTGTTGCAACTGAAGAAGATCGCCAGGTGACTTGCACTGATATTGTAGTTCACCAGCCTAGTCAATACACTAGATGGACTAAAGCCCACCCAATTGAATAAATTGTGGGTGATCCAACTAGTGGAGTTCAGACTAGAAGAGCCACCAGTGAGCAATGCTTAAACGTCACCTTCTTATCCTTAATTGAACCAAAGAAGATTGACGAGGCTATGGCAGACCCAAGCTGGGTGGAAGCTATGCAAGAAGAGCTCCTCCAGTTTGAAAGGAACAATGTTTGGGAGCTTGTTCCTTGTCCACCAGGGTTAAAGAAAGAACCTATTGGTACCAGATGGGTCTACCAAAACAAAATGGATGAAGATGGCCATGTTGTAAGAAACAAGGCCAGACTAGTTGCCCAGGGTTATTGTCAAGCAGAGGGCGTTGACTTTGATGAAACTTTTGCTCCAGTTGCAAGACTTGAAGCCATAAGAATATTCTTGGCTTATGCAGCCCATCTGCAGTTCAAGGTCTTCCAGATGGATGTCAAAAGTGCGTTCCTTAATGGAACATTGGAAGAAGAAGTTTATGTTAAGCAGACTCCAGGTTTCATCGATGAGAAGCATCCTCATTGGGTTTATAGACTGAACAAAGCATTGTATGGTCTAAGACAAGCCCCAAGAGCCTGGTATGATACTTTAACTAAACATCTTCTTAAAAATGGCTTTCAAAGAGGTGCAATAGATAATACCTTGTTTATCTTGAAAGAAAGAGGTAATATCTTATTGGTACAAATTTATGTTGATGACATTATTTTTGGTTCAACTGATGATGCAATGTGTAAAAAGTTTTCTAAAATCATGTCATCTGAGTATGAGATGAGTTTAATGGGTGAATTAACATTTTTCTTAGGTCTTCAGATTAAGCAAACTGAAAATGGAATTTTCATAAACCAAGGAAAATATGTCAGAGATTTGTTAAGAAAATACAAATATGATTCAATCCCATCGAAAAACACACCTATTGCAGCACCATTGAATTTGGACTCTGACCCAACTGGCAAACCAGTTAACATAACTGACTATAGAGGTATGGTTGGTTCACTGATGTACTTAACTACCAGTCGACCAGATATAATGTTTGCAACATGTTTATGTGCCAGGTTTCAGGCTAACCCTAAAGAATCACATTTGCATGCTGTAAAGCGTATCTTTAGATACCTGAAAGGGTGTCCTAATCTTGGTCTTTGGTACCCAAAAGGCTCAGGATTAGATCTAATGGGTTATTCAGATTCTGATCATGCAGGTTGTAAGATTGATAGAAAATCCACAACTGGTGGTTGTCATTTCCTTGGAGGAAAACTGGTAAGTTGGACCAGCAAGAAGCAGACTTCAGTCTCTATGTCCACTGCTGAGGCAGAGTACATTTCTGCGGCCAGTTGTTGTGCCCAGATTCTCTGGATCAAGAACCAGTTACTAGATTATGGTCAGAAGTATACCAAGACCCCAATCTTTTGTGACAACACCAGTGCAATTGCTATTTCTCACAACCCAGTGATGCACTCCAAAACAAAGCATATTGATATCAGGTATCATTTCATTCGAGATCATGTTATGAAAGGTGATATTGAAATTCATTTCATCCCCACTGACAAACAGTTAGCTGATGTTTTTACTAAACCTCTCGATGAGAAAACCTTTAAACATCTCATCAGCGAACTGGGAATGTTAAACCCTTAACTGGAGCTTTCTTTGTTATTGAACGCGTCAGTGACACTGATGAAGTTCTCCAGTTGAGGAGGTCCAGATAATCTTTGCTCGCCAGGCTATCGAACGCCTTTGTGATACTATCTTGGCACTAATTGATTACTGGATCATCATTTTAGGGGGAAAGACTCAAAATAATTTTCTGACTAAAATTCGTTTTTGTTTGAAAATGCAACTGGAGAACTCTTCAGTTGGAAACTGGTACTGGACTGATCCTCCAGTTACCAGGTTCAGTCTTTGTCTAAATTTTTTATAACGTTACAAATACTTGGTCAATATGTGTGACACGTGATGATACTCGAGTGTTTTACACCACTTGATATCGTGATCTGACGTGTTTGAAACCATTTTAGTACTTGACAACTGTTTGTATTGGGAAAACAAAAAGTGAGTGGGGTCATGGGTAAAGTAAGCCGTCGTAGCATTTAATGCTGACATGGTAACATTTAATGCTTACATGGAAAGTTATATTTTTATTTCAAAACTCAAACTCATTTTGTCAAAATATCTTCAAAATTGATTTGGTTTAATAAAATATAATTTTTGGTTTTACATTGGGATCTTGAATCCCCTTATAAATACCCTTATTTACTCCGTAACTCATTTATTTTTTCTTTCTCTTACATTCCTTCATTTACTTCCAATCATCAATATTGCTTCATTCTTCTCTTTGCTTTACAAATCAAAAACCCTAAATCCCAAATTTCATTTTCATTCTTCTATGGCTCCTAGATCATCACGTTCAAGAGATGTAAATCTCTTGACTGTTCCATACAATCCCTCACCAGATGTCACACAGGCACCTGGTGCCCCTAGTAGTGCTTCGGCCATAAAACTAAATCCAAATAATCCTATGGCCAGCCTACGAGGATCTCAAGGGTCCGATACCCTTATTGGTAGAATTCAAAAGTTTTTGAAGAATTCTCCAATAGGACCCTCATTCTCTCTAAACCCACGTAAGATGTTTCACAACTACTTATGTGAGTTTTGGTACACTGCCGTTCTTTCTTCTGATTGTTCCTCCATCAGTTTCACGTTAAAGGATGGAACAATCCAGTGTGCCTTGTCAGCAGATATATTGAGGGATGTCTTACGCCTCAATTACTAGAGAGAGGGTGAATCTCCAGTCGTCTTGCCCCCTAATATAAACTTTCGCCAAGTACTCCTGGAAATGGGACACAGGGAGTGTTTGGAGAATGGGGTGTTGAAGACAAAAGGTGCGATGACCATGAAGGGCCTTACACCTTCATGGAGGTATTTTTTCATCCACCTGGTGGAGAGCATGGGTGGGAGTTCTGGTGGACTTGACCAGATTAACTCCTCGCAAGCAGAGATGGCTTACTGCTTGTGGAACGGATTGAGAGTGGACTTTGCAGATATTTTGTATAGAAGCCTAGTACAAAAACTGAAGGGCTCCAGGGGTGTGTGTATCCCTTTTTCAAGGTTTCTCTCTCTCTGTTTTCAACAAATTCAGGGCCATGAAGAATATAAAAGTACAGATTCACCGTACACAAGGCCAGATATGTTGAGGAATCTAGACTCTCTGGTATCTGAAGCTGGAGAGGTCGAAATTCCAGAGCGAATGCAACTGGCATTTGCTAAAACTGATGCACCTTTGGAAAGTGAATCAGAAAGACAATTGGGCGGGCCTCAAAATAATGAGGGACCCTCCAGTTCGTCTCAAGTTGTGGTTGAGGATAGAGCAACCATAACTGAAGCAACTCCAATCACGTCTATCCCTGGTGAAGATACTTCGGTATCTGATCCTCCAACAGATGCACCCATCCAGGAAACTGGGGAAGGTCATCTGGAGACTGTCCAGGTAACTGAACAGCCCTCTGTCACATTCATGGATCTGGACATGAATGTTAATGACGAGGAAATCCTTATAGAATCTTCGGATTCTGAAGGTACTGAAACAGACCAGGAGATTCTTGATGCTTCTGTACAAGCTCAAGACCCTTCATCTCCAGTCTTACCTCCAGACGCATCAATTTCATTTTCATTCTTCTATGGCTCCTAGATCATCACGTTCAAGAGATGTAAATCTCTTGACTGTTCCATACAATCCCTCACCAGATGTCACACAGGCACCTGGTGCCCCTAGTAGTGCTTCGGCCATAAAACTAAATCCAAATAATCCTATGGCCAGCCTACGAGGATCTCAAGGGTCCGATACCCTTATTGGTAGAATTCAAAAGTTTTTGAAGAATTCTCCAATAGGACCCTCATTCTCTCTAAACCCACGTAAGATGTTTCACAACTACTTATGTGAGTTTTGGTACACTGCCGTTCTTTCTTCTGATTGTTCCTCCATCAGTTTCACGTTAAAGGATGGAACAATCCAGTGTGCCTTGTCAGCAGATATATTGAGGGATGTCTTACGCCTCAATTACTAGAGAGAGGGTGAATCTCCAGTCGTCTTGCCCCCTAATATAAACTTTCGCCAAGTACTCCTGGAAATGGGACACAGGGAGTGTTTGGAGAATGGGGTGTTGAAGACAAAAGGTGCGATGACCATGAAGGGCCTTACACCTTCATGGAGGTATTTTTTCATCCACCTGGTGGAGAGCATGGGTGGGAGTTCTGGTGGACTTGACCAGATTAACTCCTCGCAAGCAGAGATGGCTTACTGCTTGTGGAACGGATTGAGAGTGGACTTTGCAGATATTTTGTATAGAAGCCTAGTACAAAAACTGAAGGGCTCCAGGGGTGTGTGTATCCCTTTTTCAAGGTTTCTCTCTCTCTGTTTTCAACAAATTCAGGGCCATGAAGAATATAAAAGTACAGATTCACCGTACACAAGGCCAGATATGTTGAGGAATCTAGACTCTCTGGTATCTGAAGCTGGAGAGGTCGAAATTCCAGAGCGAATGCAACTGGCATTTGCTAAAACTGATGCACCTTTGGAAAGTGAATCAGAAAGACAATTGGGCGGGCCTCAAAATAATGAGGGACCCTCCAGTTCGTCTCAAGTTGTGGTTGAGGATAGAGCAACCATAACTGAAGCAACTCCAATCACGTCTATCCCTGGTGAAGATACTTCGGTATCTGATCCTCCAACAGATGCACCCATCCAGGAAACTGGGGAAGGTCATCTGGAGACTGTCCAGGTAACTGAACAGCCCTCTGTCACATTCATGGATCTGGACATGAATGTTAATGACGAGGAAATCCTTATAGAATCTTCGGATTCTGAAGGTACTGAAACAGACCAGGAGATTCTTGATGCTTCTGTACAAGCTCAAGACCCTTCATCTCCAGTCTTACCTCCAGACGCATCAATTTCATTTTCACCCCCTCAAGAAAATACGCCTACTGATACATCCTTACCAATATATTCCGCTCCCTCACCAACTGGGCAATTCTCACTTGCTCGAGATATGCCCCCACCACCGTCGCCGTTGTTCACACCTGAGCATTCTTAGCATGAACAACACATTGAATTTCCAGTCCTTTCTTCTTCCACCACTCCTTCTATATACTCAACTGCTGGCCTAACAACTGGGGAGACTTCCATTAGTTTGCCTCCTCCAGTTGCTCCAGTAGTAACTGCAAGTGGTCCAGTGACACCTTCTCTTTTGTCACTGGACAGTCAAGTTGTCTCACTACAAGCCGATCTCCAAAACCTTCTTACCAGGGTGGAGGAGATTCAGAAGACACTTGACAAGAATACCAAGTCTTTCTCCAGATACCACAAGGACTCTTTGACAAATATTAAGGTGGTCGATCTGGGATAAACAAGTTTTCTTCAAATGAAGACTTGGTGTTCAAGAAGCTTAATGAGTTGGTCACTGGCTGCAACAATCTGGCTGGTACTCTAAAGGAAGCCTTTGACCTAACTCACTCCAAGGTCACCAGTTCCATCTCAAATCTACTTGGCAACACTGTTCGAACTTCCGAAGTAGATCTGAAGGAAATTGAGAGGCAGGTTAAGGAATTAGTTGAACGACCTGGCCTAGATGTAACTGGCCTTGGAGAGCAATTGGTATCTTCAGTTGGTCAGAAGATAGAGGATATGTTGGGTGCTAGGGAAGCACATTTGATAGAAAGGGTGATGTCTGAGATCACCAAGCTGGCCACTCCCCAGGTTGATCTGGCCCCACTTACCAGTGAGATCAACCAGTTGAGGGGCAGCATTGAAGGTTTGAGCACCCAAGTATCTCTACATACTGAATCATTAAATAAACTGACCAATGAAGTGGAGAATTTGAAGAAGAGGGATGATGATATGAAGGAAAAGGTGGTTGCTGGTATTGATGAAGAATCAAAAAGTTTGAATACATTGAAAACTGGTCTAGACAAAGTTGTTGCAAATGTCTTGGCCCAGTCTAAAGAAACCAACCACCTTTGGAGGTCCTTCAGGATGATGTGTGGGATATTGAAAGAGTGCAAGGATGTGCAGTCGTGGCAGCCTCTTGACCGGTTGCCATCACACCCCTCTGAATGGGAAGCAATTAGGGCAGGTCTAGATGCTGCCAAGGGGGAAAGAAGTACAGTCCTTGCACCACCAGTTGTACCTAGAAGGGAATTGAGCTTAGCTGCCAGTACTGAAGCTGGTGAGCAAACTGGTGGAGATGCTAGTGTAAGGGGGAATGTGTTAGACAAGGGAAAGGGTAAAGTATCTGATGAAGCCCAGCCGGCCACTGAAATGCAAATGCTTGAAACTGGTAATGCTGATGTACTGCCTCCAGTTTCAGATAATGATAGTAGAAGACTGGCCAGACTTGGTGATGACATTAAAGAAAGAAAGAAAATGAAACAAAGGAACCAAGCTGAAGCCAGGGCACATCTCACACAATTGAAATTGCTAGATATGAGTGATGCCAATCTTCTGGGTATCACTAAGGAGGAGTATCTCAGGATTAAGGATGATCTTAGGATAGTTGACCAGTTAAATAAAATGCTAGATGTTGAGCTGGAAAGACACTATCATGAGGATGAGGCTGAATTTGATGCCAGAAGCTTGAACATTTCATTGGAGAGGGCTAAGGAGTTAAGGGCCAGTGGGATTCTAAAGAGAATTGCTAATGTGAAGAAGGTTGTGAAGGAAGTGATGAATCCACCAAGGAGAAGGATTCCACAACCAAGAAGACCACTGACCAAAGCTGCAAGGGATGCTGACCTTAGAACATTCGTTGAACCAACTGGTGAGGTCTCAAATGAAGACATTAAGTCCGCTGTACTGGCTGCTGGTGCTGGGAGTATTAAAATTACAAATGAAACTGAAGCAAGAAACTACTACTCCCAGATCATGTCAACCAGAAGACATGGTGGTACTATTAATAGTGTCAATATTACAATTAAGCCAGGCACCAAGGTTTTTCAAGTAGAGGTTAAGTATGCTGGTGGGTCATTGGTTACAACTGATAACCCTGGTGTGCTACAATATGGGTTCAGCGAATGGGTCGAGATGGTGAATGTGCTTGATGCTAAGGCACAAAAGAATAGGCTTGAGAAGGCATGGGTAAATTTCTTAAAGGGCAAGATTCAACATAAAGAGAATCTGGAGCAAAGGCTGAATATTGACCCTGAAGACACTCAACCTATTTCTCTAGTGACCAAGAGAAGAAGAACTGGCGAAGGGCCATCTGTTTAAGTTCTTTCTTCAGTTATCTACTTGTAATTTGTATTTACATTCTGTAACTTGTATAAATTTCATTCCCTTGTATAAATGAAGTTACCAGTTTGTAACCACAAGGTAGATAATAGATTAAAATCTAACAAACATAAAAGAAAAACCTAAGGCATTTATTGATCTATAAAAATGCCTTAGATATCTTAGATAGATTTAAATCAAACAAGTCTCTATAGTTCACACTTGTACAGATACAAGAACTAGAAAAGACTTAGACTATATTTCTAGACAAATAGGGGGAATTTGTTAGGACCAGTTCACCTGGAACTGGCCAGTCACCAGTTCACACTGACCAGTCACCAGTTGCATCTGGTGACCCAGTAAACTGGTGACCAAGATGATTTGTCGAGAAATATATTGAAGTCCAGTTGCACCGTACAGTCAACGCAACTGAAGACTTCCTCCAGTTGAGAACTGACCAGTTGAAGAATCATTCCAGTTGAAGTCGAAGACAACAAATGGAAGATAGAGAATGGCAATGGCAGCGAAGCCCAGTTGGCATTCTAGTCAGTTACAAACTGGAGACCATCAGTGGAAAGCCCTTACAAAGCTTTACACTGATTACGAGGAATTGACTTGTATGCTTTATGTACCTTTACCCGGATAATAAGCCTTATCTTATTATTTAAGTATTAAAAGGTACATAAAGGTGGTTATGAAAAGTCACTTTAACATGCGACTTTACACTGCTTTTTAAAGAATTAAATGTTATTCCTTAAATGCTTCCAACCACATTTGTACGGCTAAAGTTAACATCCCAATGTTAACTTTGCCTATAAATACAAGTCATTGCACAACCAAGAATTCAAGTATTCGAACTCACAAGATAAATACTTCACACTTTGCAAACCTGCAATATTCTTGGTGAACTTGTGCAATATTCTCTCAATTGCTAAAAGGAACATTTCACTACTTTAAGTGTTTCGATTGTTGAAGAGAAATTCCGAGTATAGATCAATTGTATTTCATAGGTTGTTAGGATATTTACATTCGTGTATTATCTTGGTTCCGCATCAACCTTGTAATTTGTTTTATATCAATAAATAAATTACACATTGAAAACTACATATTGTCTCATCAAGATTGTTTACAAGTTATTTGTATTATTGCATTGTTCTTTACTTATTGTCTTTTATATAAGTAATCTATCTAGAACTTGGTATATACCTCTGCAACTCGTCTCCAGTTCAGCAAGTATATTGCAAAGTAACTCCACCATCGACATAGAGGTGTCTTCAGTAGTACCATCTAACAAGTTGGGACTTACAAAAATGCAGCCCATCGAAGTCCAAACCCAAGCTGAATCAACATCAACAATGATGACTAAATGCCCACGTTATCGGCACCGCCATCTAGTAACTCTTACCATCAACAAACCAACTCATCAACCAACCACAAACTCTAAGGAAGAGGAAAAACTGAAGGAACACTACCCCCCCTCATCAGTATCACGGGGCTCAGAAAATGCATCACCACCCGGAATAATATTATGCGTACCCGATGTCGCCCGACCCCCGGCCTCATCTCCAACTGATGTATAGTAGCTAAAGAAATCACCCCCATAACGAGGTGCACCGGTGTAGGGGTGTTGATGGGTCGGGTTAATTGGGTTTCGGGTTATTTGGTTCGGGTTATTCGGGTTGCGAAAAATTATAAATTAACCCGTAACCCAAACCAAATAAGATTTGGGTTATTCGGGTTTGGGTTGTTCGGGTTCGGGTTTTTAATTGCAGCATCTGGTTTTGGTGCACTCATCCAAGATTTGATTATTTTTTGTTCTTTTTCAAGGATGGTTTTTAGTTCTTCTTTTTCCAACTCTAAAGTGGCAACCATTGATTGATAACTTTTTAGGGCCAGATGAACATCTTTCAGTTCCTTTAATCTGGCCTGACTGGCGTTCAGTTCAGAAGTATTATTTTCAAACATTTTTAGGCTTTCTGAACGCACTGTCTCAACAAAAGAGATGTCAGCCTCTAAAAGAACCAAAAGGTCCAGTTTGTGTTCCTCATCTTCTTCATTGAGTCAAAAATATCACTCTCAGAAGATAGTAGAGCAGTGCTTTGTGGTTCAGAATACTGAACCGTACCAGAACTTGTCGAAACATGGTTCTTGGCATCCTGCTCAGCCAAAGCTCTTTCAGCTTTGTTCTCTTCAGTATACCTAAATGCTCCATAAAGGGAAGCAAGAGTATGACTGTGTAATGTTTTGCCTTGTCTCAAGACCAAGATTAGATTTTCCCATTTTGAAGGTAAAATGTCACAAAATTTTTCTAACAAAATTTCTTTGTCTTTAGTTACTCCCAGGGCTTTCAGTTGGTTTACCAGATTTGTGAATCTGATATAAGTTTGGGTTAAGGACTCCCCAGGAATAGCAAAGAAAGACTCATATCTTTTGTTTAAGGCAACTTTTCTTGTGACAATTGTCTCATTAGTGCCTTCAAACTGTGTCAGTAGTTCCGCCCACATTAATTTAGAATTTTCGAGTAAAACAAGAGTGGGCATAAGGGTTTCTGGAACTGCGTATAAAATCATATTTTGTAACTTGGTATCCAAGTCAACAAGTCTATGATCTTCCTCTGACCAATGATCCTTCTCCTTAGGTGACTGCCTAGGAGTCCCATCGGCATTTCTGACGACAGTTGACGCATTCATAGGGACAAAGGGTCCATCTTTTAAAATGTCTGGTAAATGTCTCTCAACACCAGCAATATACTTAAGTAAGCACGCTTTCCACGTTTGAAAGTTTTCACTGTTCCCATCAAACTTGGGAACAGGATTAGTTGGAAAGTGTACGTGAACATTGTGTGAGGGTATATTGTTGTTGATGATAGGGGGTGGGGTAGCATTATTAGGGTCAGGTCGTCTGATCAAGAATCATATCAGTAGTACCCTGCAAACCAAAAATGGATTTCTGCATGGAAGTCAAATCAAAAATAGAAGATGATGAAGAACCACCGGTGAACCTAGGCTCACTAGTACCATCCTCCCTACGCCTCCTCCTATCAGGCCTCTGCTCATCCTCAATAGTCCCAATAAAAACATCACAGTTATTAACCGTGACAACCAAACCGGCCCTCCTCAAATCATCCAAACCAAACATAACATAAGGCACACGATTAAGCGTCCTACTCTGCCTTGCTCCATCCAAACCCAACATCAAATAAATCAAAGTAATAAACTGTCCACAAAAAAACTCTGGATCCTTATGTGTGGCCATGTATCTAGCCAACACATATGGAGCACACGCATATCTGTAGGGCGCTCCCTCACGAAACAACCTCATCAACCAAACATCTAATGGGGAAACCTTATCAGTATGATCACCATGGGCTAAGAGTCTTCCCACTTTTCAGTCTTGGCAATCATGCAACTGTTGCTCGAGTTGTCTTGTGCCAAAAGAGCCATATGAGCCTTCAACTTCTTGTATTTGGCCTTATAGCTGTCATCAGACTTCTGAAAAATAGAATGGTTAGGAGCAGATTGTGATGATGAAGGTTGACTAGATCTGCATTCCTTCATGAAATGTCCTTTCTTGCCGCATTTAAAGCATTCAAGATTGGACTTATCAATAGAAGCGCTGGAAGCAAAGGGTTTGCCAGATCGATTTGATTTGGCCTTAAAACGATTGAACGTTTTAGCCAGCATGGCAACCAGATCATCATTGTCATCCTCATCACAATCATGAGTGACATTAGCAGAGACACCAGTTTTTAACATTTGAGAAACCATCTTCTTCATTGAGTCAAAAATATCACTCTCAGAAGATAGTAGAGCAGTGCTTTGTGGTTCAGAATACTGAACCGTACCAGAACTTGTCGAAACATGGTTCTTGGCATCCTGCTCAGCCAAAGCTCTTTCAGCTTTGTTCTCTTCAGTATACCTAAATGCTCCATAAAGGGAAGCAAGAGTATGACTGTGTAATGTTTTGCCTTGTCTCAAGACCAAGATTAGATTTTCCCATTTTGAAGGTAAAATGTCACAAAATTTTTCTAACAAAATTTCTTTGTCTTTAGTTACTCCCAGGGCTTTCAGTTGGTTTACCAGATTTGTGAATCTGATATAAGTTTGGGTTAAGGACTCCCCAGGAATAGCAAAGAAAGACTCATATCTTTTGTTTAAGGCAACTTTTCTTGTGACAATTGTCTCATTAGTGCCTTCAAACTGTGTCAGTAGTTCCGCCCACATTAATTTAGAATTTTCGAGTAAAACAAGAGTGGGCATAAGGGTTTCTGGAACTGCGTATAAAATCATATTTTGTA
>CM067171.1:3978009-4060509 GCA_034093135.1 Erigeron breviscapus | reverse complement strand
ATGTCCATAATGACCACTGGTTGGCCCTCGGTGACATCCATCCAAAATCAAACGAGTTTCAGCTCCCGACACACATCTTCTAATCATTCCATCTGCACAAACACGAAACAAATATGGTTCCTCCCAAAAGTAATGTTTCACATCGGCAAAGAACTTTTTCCTTTGTTGATGTGTCCATCCTTTTGGAAGAACTCCTGCAACAAGATAGTTAGCTAAATCTGCATACCATGGAACATTAGACTCAATACTCATCAAATACTCATCCGGGAAGGCATCATCAATATCCTCTTCCCTCAATTCCTCACGGTGAGGATCCTCTAATCTTCTTAAATGGTCGGCCGCCAAATTTTCAGCCCCTTTCTTATCCTTTATCTCAATGTCAAATTCTTGCAAAAGCAAGATCCAACGTATGAGACGAGGTTTAGCATCTTGTTTAGAAAACAAGTACTTTAGGGCTGAATGATCGGTAAAAACAACGGTCTTACTAAGCACTAAGTATGATCTAAACTTATCAAATGCATAAACAACCGCAAGCAACTCTTTTTCAGTAGTGGTATAATTCTGTTGAGCACTATTAAGAGTCTTGCTAGCAAAATAAATAGGACGGAAATGATTACCTCCTCGTTGTCCTAAAACAGCTCCAACTGCAAAATCACTTGCATCACACATTAGTTCAAATGGTTGAGACCAATCGGGAGAAACCATAATGGGTGAATGAGTCAATCGGTCTTTGAGAAGTTCAAATGCCTTTAGACAATCCGAGTTAAACTCGAAAGGCACATCTTTCTCAAGCAAATGGGTCATAGGTCGGGTAATTTTAGAAAAATCCTTAATAAATCGACGATAAAACCCCGCATGACCTAAGAAACTTCTAACGGCCTTTACATTAGTAGGTGGAGGCAACTTAGCAATTACATCAATTTTAGCTTTATCTACCTCAATCCCCATACTAGACACCTTATGACCTAAAATTGTGCCCTCTCTAACCATGAAATGGCATTTTCCCCAATTAAGAACAAGGTGTGCCCGCTCACATCGCTCAAGCATCTTATCCAAGTTGGAAAGGCACTTATCAAAAGAATCACCAAAGACCAAAAAGTCATCCATGAATACCTCCATAGATGTCTCCAACATGTCTTGGAATATCGCTATCATGCACCTTTGGAAGGTGGCGGGAGCATTACATAACCCAAATGGCATCCTACGATAAGCATAAGTACCAAAAGGACATGTAAAGGTCGTTTTCTCTTGATCATTGGTGTCAATGGGTATTTGAAAGTACCTGGAGAAACCATAAAGAAAACAAAAATACTCGTTACCGGCTAACCGTTCGAGCATTTGGTCAATGAAAGGTAAAGGGAAATGGTCTTTACGGGTTGCATCATTTAACTTCTATAATCAATACACACCCGCCACCCGGTAACCGTTCTAGTAGGTACTAATTCATTACGGTCATTGGTCACAACAGTCATTCCCCCTTCTTCGGTACACAATGGACCGGACTCACCCACAGACTGTCAGAGATAGGATAGATAATACCCGAATCTAATAACTTAATTATCTCTTTCTTAACGACATATTTCATATTCGGGTTAAGCCTCATTTGTCTTTGAACACTCGGTTTAGAATTTTCATGCAAATTAATTTTATGTTTGCAAAATTCGGGGCTTATCCCGGGTATGTCCGATGTACGCCAAGCAAAGGCCCTCTTGTGGGACCTTAGGACAGTCATTAACTTAACCTTTTCATCATCCGAAAGTGATGACGAAATAACAATAGGGAGAAGTGACTTACCTTTGAGGAATACATATTCCAAGTGCTCGGGAAGTGGCTTGAGCTCCAAATCGGTTGGTGGATTCTCCACCGAAGTTTCAATCTTCAAACCATCTCGTTCAATCTTCTCAAAAGTCTCATCCTCCGGTGGTGACTCATCGATACTTAACTCCATGATCTCTCGCACCATGTCTTCCACCATCTCTTGCTCTTCTTCACTACAAGCAAGCAAAGCTTCTCCTTCTTCTGTGTCCAAAACATTCAGCAACTCCATCTCCAAAGCTTCATCCTCTTCCATCACATCAATCCTGAAACAAGTATCATCATTAGAGTAAGGATGTTTCAAAGCTCTATCAATGGAAAAAGAAATTCTATCATTTCCTATCCCTAATGAAATGACCTTATCTTTAACACGAATAATAGCATCGGCCGTATACAAGAATGGTCGGCCTAAAATAAGAGGCACCTTGGTGTCCTCTTCCATTTCAAGAATCACAAAATCGGCCAAAAAGACAATGTGGCCTACTTTAACACATAAATTTTCAGCAATCCCCATGGGATACTGAAAAGAATGATCGGCGAGCCTAATGCTCATCCGGGTTGGCTTCAATGCCGCTAAAGATAATCTTCTATAAACTGAAAATGGCATTAAATTAATGTTAGCCCCCAAATCGGCTAAAGCATCACAAGTAAACTTAGCATCAAAAGAACAAGTAATCAGAAAACTCCCTGGATCTTCTAACTTAGGAGGAATCTGATTTTTCACAATTGCCGAGCATTCCGCGTTAAGGAAAGTAGCCTTAGCTTCCTCTAGCTTCCTTTTGTCCGTCACAAGCTCCTTGATGAACTTGGCATAGTTCGACATACCTGAAAGTAATTCAACTAAAGGAACATTAATATGAACCGATTTAATCATGTCAATAAACTTACCATATTGTTCCTTGATCTTGTCCTTCCTCAATCGTTGAGGAAATGGAATCTTAGGCTTGTAAGCCTTGACTTCAGGTTCAACAACCACCGGTTTAGCAACCGGTCTAGGTGTAGGTGGAACGGCTGGTTTCGGCTCCACTACAATCTCCTCATCGACTTGTTCATCTTCCTCCTCACTATCAACCTGCATAGAACCATTAGTAGCACTAGAAATAGGAGTAGGAATAGGAGAATTAACTACCTTACCGGACCGAGTAGTAATGGCATTTACATGCTCATTCCTAACATTCGGGTGTTGATATTTATTACCTCCATCATTTGAACCGGAAGGCTTAGGATTTTGTTGGGTATTACTAGGTAAAAATTCTTGTTGACGATTAGAATTACCCATCCTATCAAGCCTCACACCCAAATCCTTGATTGCCGCTTGTTGATTCTTGATATTTTGATTCATCTTCTCATTCAAAGCGGTGATATCAATGCGGTAGTTATCATTCTTCTTCTCTTGATCCGTCATGAACTTCTTCACAAGCTCCCTAAGCTCGGCATTAGGATCAACAACTTCAGAAGGTTGAGCTTGATTACCTCCTTGCCATGATGCTCCCAATCTTGACCTGAAATTTCCAGCACCATTAGAATTAAAATTAGAGTTAGAATTACCTTGGTACCGGTTTTGATAAGCGCCATTCCTTTGAAACAGCCCCCGACTTGCAATAGGAGGTTGGTATTGGGTTTGAACATAGTCAACTTCTTCATTTCTCGGTACTTTATCACAATCCTCCGTGTAATGTCCATCACCACAATGATCACAACCCGCAACGGCGGTTTTTAAATCTTTCTCAAGCATCCCAAATCTACCATCCATAATAGCAAACCTCTTGTCCATATTACTTGATAGCGCCTTAATTTCAGCTACAACATCATTACTTCCACCACTATCAACCCGAGCCACACTCTTCCTTCCCGCCTTAACAAGTTCCGGTTTAGTCCTACCCGCCTCTCGAGTCACACTAGCCTTAACCATGTCCTCCATAACCTTATAGGCTTCGTTGTAGGTAACATTATTGATATTACCCCCACAAGCCCAATCTAATTCCCTTTGAGTACGGTGATCTAAACCCCTAAAGAAGATAAGAATGTGCTCATTCAATTGAATACCATGCCCCGGACATTTCCTCATTGATTCCTTCAACCGTTTCCAAGCATCAACCAAATCCTCATCCCGCTCTTGCTTAAATGCCCTGATTTCAAGCTTCAAAGTTTCAACCAATTGAGTCGGAAAGAACCGCTCAATGAAAGCTTCTCTCATTTCATCCCAAGTTTTGAATATGTTCTCCTCAAGCTCATCATACCAATTCGCAGCCTCTCCCGTGAGAGACAAAGGGAACAATTCAAGCTTAACATGTGGCATTTGAGTATCCCCATACTTATACAACCGACACACCTTCTCAAACTTTTCTATGTGATCATATGGATCCCACTTATGCACCCCATCAAACTGATTTTCCTCAACCCGTTGCAAATGATTACCCTTGACATTGAAATTCGCGGCGGTGGGTGGAGGACGAATAGCCGAACCCCTGTTTGGTGCAATGATTTGAGTACTCTCCCCAATAGTCCTATCAAAAGGATGAACCACTCCGTCAACCATGTTCCTAGGTGAAGTAGGGGGTGTAGTGTTTGGTGTAGAAGGTTGTGTTGATTTTGGTGAAGGTTGTGGAGTTAGTTGTGGAGTTGGTTGTTTATCTTCCTTATCTTCCGGTTTTGCGGTGTAAGAAGGAGTTTCGGCTTCCAGGTTTAAACTTAACGGATCTATTTTGCTTGATGTTAAGGTAACGGTTTGGTTGGTTTTCTTTCCACGTCTCTTGGGCTTTCCCGGATTAGATTGAGGGCTCACTAGTGGTAAACCAGAAGACCTCCTGTTCATCAACTAAAGGAGAAAAACCTGAAAACACAAACAAAGAAAAACCGTCAAACGCACCAGGTTACACAAAGCAAAACAAAACAGAAAATTAAAGACTAAAATTGAAAACTAATCTAAGAAAGCAAGTAACTCTCTTGTACGTGAATACAAGAAAGGATCAAACTACAAAATCTCAAACTATAACTCTTAAATTAGTCCCCGCACTACTAGAAAAACAACTATTCTTGACGCGCAATGCGCGTCATAAAGGGGTCAGATGACGCGCAAATGCGCGTCAAGGAAGGACCAGTCATAAATTTTCATGACCCGCATTTGGGCGTCATCCTTCTATGACCCTCGGTTTATGACGTGCGTTTTTGCGTGTCATAACCTAATTTTTTTTAAAAAAAATTAATTTTTTTCAGTTCCTAATTTTCTATTAAATGAGAATTAAAAACCTGATAATACAAAATTAAAAACACAAATATCAAAATAACGCATTTCATATATATATATATATATATATATATATATATATCAAAACAATGAGGTTAATTCAAGTACTAATTCACGATAAGTCACAAGTTAATTAACGACAAAAATTACATATCGATAGTAATTCACAAGTTAGTTTGACAGCTTCCACATCGACCACTGAGTATACAACAAGACTACCCGAGTCATGGGCTAAAGAAACTAATTGTTAACATACCAAAAATCATCATAATGTCTCTCTATGCACGTCACGTCTGAGGCTGTAACAGCAACTAGAACAAAGGAGAAGAGATGTTGACCATATCCTATCACCCACCCCTTGCCAAAATATACATATGAAAAAACTAGATATGTTAATAGAAGATCCTTGTAACAAAAGAAATTGAGCAAAATGAAAAGCGACTATACAAGGAATTCACTGCACATGTTAATGGTGAATATGAAGTTACCTGATATGCAAGCATTGTACGTTGAGCATCCGAGGTTGTCAGAACTATAACTGTCCCTGTTGTCCCATCCTTCACCGGTGCAGAAAGAAAACTCACATTGGCCCGTCGAAAGTATTATAATACATTTGCTTTTAATGAGGCTGATCAGCTGCAGTGGTGCAGCTGTCCAACTCGCACAAAACAGCCCCCTCGAGCTTAAGACCAGAATTATACCTCAACATTTTTATACATTCAAAGAGGACACAATGGACTAATTCTTACTAGAATAACATCAACAATTACACAAGAACGAACCTGGAAGTCTAGATCTCAAAACAGTCCTGCGAGTTCAGCTAGAGAAGAGTAAAACGAAAGGCACATAACCTGTGCAGCGAGTTCACGGGCTGCCAATTAACGCCAAACACTTTTACATATCTAATATGAACTCAAATGGCTAGACAATGCAAGGACCAATTTGACCAGGACACATTAACGAGCTCAAGATTAAATGCTTAGAAACAAGCTCAACCTAAGAAGGTATAGAGCGACCTGCACAAACAGGATCAAATTCATGAATAACACTTTCATACTTAATAACCTGCAAACACAAAAATAAAATATAAAAAATATATTAGATGAAAATAGCTAGGAACTCATGACCTGAATATGTCAAAAACGAAAGGGAGAAGAAGAAAACAATCGGCACAGAGATTTTGCAAGAACCTTCGAATCTAACCAATAACAAACCCTAAATCGGATCTAAATCAAGAAGAAGATGAACAAAACGAGTTTGACCAGATTTGACCAAAACCCTAGGTCATGAACATGACCAGATTCGGTCAGGAAGAAGAAAAAGCACACGATTTCAAGACCATAGCTTCGATTATCACTCAAATCCAATCTAGATCAGCCGATTTATGTTCAAAACTTACTTATATTTTCTGTTTTAAAGATTTTCGTGAATATATATATATATAAATTTGTATATATATATATATATATATATATATATATAAACCGATTTGTGTATATATATATGTATGTATAACATGAAAAACGGATTTATATTGAACCCATTAAATTCCTTACCAAGTTTTGAAGTAGAGATGATGATTTCTTGATGACAATTTTTGGTTGAGAGGGAAAAATGGGGAGGGGCGGCTGCCAAAGAGAGAGAAATTTTAACAGATTATGACCCATATGTTATGACGCTTCTGAAAACGCGTCATCTCCAACAGTAAATTTACTCGTAAAGACCCTTATTTTATGACTTCTCACTTTGCGCGTCATCTATTAGCGTGGGTCATAAAAAGCGGGTCAAGGATAGCCCTGTTTCTAGTAGTGCCGGCAGCGGCGCCAAAAACTTAATGTGTAAACATCTAGTTAAAATTTAAAACAATAAATACTTCAGAACCGACTACTACACACAATCGAGCAGTGGACCTGTTCGTATATAGTATAGCTTTAAAGTAAGTCCAAGTCGAACCACAAGACTAATCAAGAGTAAGCGAGTTTTAAGTAGTTTTAGAAAGAGTTTTGGATTTTAAAGACTCCCGTCATATTGGATTTTTAAGAAGTTAGTTGAATTAAAAAGGTTAGCAATTCCGAAGAATTAAACGAAAAGAGATTTGATTTTATATCAATATTAGTTAAAGGATCATCTACTTCGACTCTATGACACAACTTATTTAGGTTGCACTTAAGTTAAAACCAATTCAATTATGTTGATTTTATAACTAGGTTAGACAAAGAACTCACTAGTTGGCTACCTAGCTTATTACCCTATCCGAACCCATTAACCAATTGTTCAATCCCTAAGATCCGGTTACCACCTTCCCTATCAAGACCTACTGAATTGACTAATTTGTTTTGTTATTGTAAACAATTTCGTCTACCGATTTTACCAAACCGTTAACACTTTGAATTCTATTATCTATTGTCGTTTATTAACTCGTTACCACAAGTTAACACCTATCGATTGTACCCAATCAACTAGAACAATGTACTCCTAAACTTAGATACCTCTAAATTATTCATACATCATCAACAAAACAGTAGATAAGTGAATAAGAAATCAAAACATTAAGATCTCGACAAAACGTTTAACAATCAATCTTGAATTCATAAAAGTATGCAACCATAATTCATTGTGTCACTTCATCTCAGTAGATGATGAAGTATTTAGCTAGACATAATCATAAATAAATCACAAATAGCAAAAGAAAGAGTAAACATCTTGTACCAAAGTGTGAAAGACAATGAAAAGCTAAAAAAATCGATGTTTGAATGCCTTGAAACTCTATAGCAACCCTTAGATCTTGGAGAACGTAAAAGCTGCTGAATATTGCCTCAAAGAACCCTAAAATCGACTGGAAGTGAAAGTATATCGAATGGGAGGGTTTTGGTCTTGTATTTATAGTGCAAACACAAAAGGTTTTCTGCCGACTCAACATATGCGCCGCATGGTAATTCCATGCGCCGCATAAACTTCAACTTTCCAAATTTAGGCACCCGATATGCGCCGCATATTGTCCTTATGCGCCGCATATTATTCAGTTTCAGAATTTGCTTGCCCGTTATGCGCCGCATCTTCACTTTGTCTCGATTTTGCCCAACTTTCTGATCAAAATTCACTAGTTCCATGCGCCGCACACAGAAGCTATGCGCCGCATATGTCATCAGATTTCACAAAACTTGTATTTTTCATTCGGTCTTCACACGAACTCGTCCACGAACCATCCTAATGCATCTTTTAGCCATCCAAATGCCATTTCTAACCTATTGTACCTGTTCTAAGCCTGAAATCACTAACAATACCATCAAAGCATCGAATATATATGCAAATTACACATAATTAAGCTGAAAACGACTTAGAAACGATATGGGAATGTATATAAAAATGGACATATCAAGCTGAGAAGGGGACGCATCAGGATCTGAAGAAAGAGCACGAAGATATGAAGAGTGCATATCCTCTAGCTCACTCATAGCTCTGTTTAGAGGACCCACAGTGTCCTCAACAAGCTCGCCACCGCTAAGAGAGATACGACCTTCAGCAGCAAGGGAACGAATCAACTCTGACTCAGCATCAACCCTATTAGCAAAACACAAGTCTGAAACCCTCTTACCAACCTCAACACCATTTAAAAAAGACTTGCAAGCATGTGGAATCACGTCGACGACAAGTCACCTATACCTCTCCTTCAGATCAACAAAAGCAGAACGATCTTGTCCCAACAAAGCATTCTTAGCAGATAACTCTTCCTTCAGCACATTGATCTCATCCCCCTTAGCTCGAATCACCTCACGAGCAGACTTTTGCTCTGCAATCAAACTACCCAAACTAACTTCCAACTCCGACACCTTAAACTCCAATGACAACTTCTCTGCTTTGAGCTTATCAATCTGCTCACATGTAGGACCACCATCTTCAGAAAGTTCACGAAATTTTGAATCCAACACATTCCCAATTACGGAAGCACAGAAAGAAGACTGATTAAACAATTCAGAAAGCTTCGACACATCCATACCCATCAAATTTGAAACTCACCCGGAGGGAGCAAGAGATTCAATGTTGTGGTGAGAAGAACGACCATCCGGAGCCTGCAGGAAAGGGTTAAACCCTGCAAAAACATATATAAATAAGAATACCAAACATCTGAAGATCAGATACACAAAGCAAATACATACCAAGAGTCTCCTCCAAATCCTCGGATCGCTTTGCCTTCTTCCTGGAAGAAGGCACACCAGGCCTCCTCGCGGAAGTCTTCTTTCTGCTCCTGAGGCGGCCAGCAACGGTGCCCTGTTCATCAACAGAATGATCACAATTATCCCCAATAGTAGGGCAGCCGGACACTTCAATAACAGGACGAACAACCGGGTCATTTTCATGAAGAATGGTCTCGCTCGCCTGGCAAATTGCCTGCAACCCAGCATCATCAGCGGTTTGAACGCCGGAGCCTCCGGCAGGGAGCTCCGAACTTGAGGCCGAAACAGAAGGAGTAGCTTTCACAACAAACTGGGCAAGAAATGACTGCCTATTAATCATCTGTTTGAACGCCATTACTGCAAAAAGAATAATAAGAGGTGACAATAAAAACAAAAGAAAGAAGACAGAAGAAGAAAAGAGATCGAGGAGTCAACGACAACAACAGGATATCATAGGAACGCTTTACATAAACCCTAGAGCGGGCAAAATCAACGACAGAAATGGAGCTGACCAAGACACAAATACAGAAAAACCATTTAAAGTCATAGCAACCCCCATTTCAAAATAAAAAGAGAAAAAAAGGGGGAGACAACAAATGGGGATTACAACATCCAATGATGGAGCAGCAAAATGGAATCAATAGAAACCTAAAATAGGGTTGAGTAAATAACAAAGAAACCAGGATCTAAAGACCTTCATCGGTCAAAGACAATACTAGGGTTTCAAGTTGCAAAACTCAAATACATCCCTAATCACACTACGATATGGAAAGAAGATTAAAAGAAGAAATCAAGTTAGGAGCACATACCTCTTCAAAAGGATGATGCCGAAAGGAAGAAGGAAAAAATGGGAGAATCGCTGAGAAGATATCGCCTATAGGAAAGGTAACAATTTTATATTTTGAATACAGTACTAAACAAATATAAAGTATTTATGGCTAAGGATGCTAAACAAATCCTAACCGTCCAAGTAAAATCTAGAAAGTCTCACAAGTTAGCTTTGACTAAACACACGTTGTTTCTGGTGGACCTCCGAAAGAATGATCTGGGAGGCGACCATCGTTTTTGAAGTCTAATAAGATAGCCTCTCCAATTAGACTGGGGGGCTTGATGATATACCGTATACGGAGCTCTACCTCCGTATAAAAGACTGGATACGAAGGACTCTTCGTAAGCAGCGAAGGTACTAACATATTGTACTAAACAAACATTTCCGTAGCCGAAGCTACGATGTATACCTCCGTAATCCCGGAGCTCCTAAGATAATCGCAAATAATAGAGAACGGATACACATGAATTCTTTCCATGCTTATCCGACCTCCTAAAAAGGAATGAAATCAAATACTCCTAAAACCTAGGACGCGGTTTAAAAGTTCTAAACATATCTTCTATACTTAGAAGATATCACGAAAAAGAGAAAGGGATTTACCCTAAATCCCTATCTTCCTCTCCAAGATTTTACCCTCTATATAAAGAGATGAGATGCCATACGGCACGACATGATCACCAACATATTCGACCTTCGAATCCCTAACTACATCAGATAAATCCTGAGCCTTACAATCGGCTGGGGATAACAACTAAAGGCGTAAAACGGCTTACTGCCCTTTGACCGGAAGGGAATCGCCAACAAAACACCTAAAACCCATCTCACACCTTCGGTCGAGCCATAGTGCGATTATTTGATCAAACATGCTTAAATAGGGTGATAAGTCGGTTACTGAACTGGACCGCTCAGCGGCGCTGGCAACTCCTGCTGCTTCTCGTTTCGCTTTGTTTGACTCCCGAATCACCTCCTTGTGTCTTGTAACTTTATAGGCCTTCATCTTGAGTCGCTTGATGCCATTTACCCTCACTCGCATCTTCCGTGAACCTGCGTAAACATAGAATCCATTAAGTACCGATAGTTCCGGAATATTAACTCATTTTAGACATTGAAATGAGGCCTTTCGATAGGGGTTTTTATCACAAAATAAACGCTCATCAACGTTATAGTATACGTTCTAATAGCTTATGAGTAATGATAAAAGTGATGTTAGTTTAACTAGAATTGACTATTTAATCTGTAATCTTCTAACCAATGGGTTATGTTAATATAAAATAAAGAAAAACGATATGTAATTCATTGAAAAATAAAATAAATATGAACAAGGGTTACAAATAAAGAAAACGATAACTTATTTGTTATTGCCGCCAACAATCGTCGCTATCACCACCATCATCGTATCACCCGTTATAGTTTTGATCGATTAAAATTGGAAATTTAAGTTTAGCCTATAGACCTTATATGCATTAAATGATGATGATTATTATTATATTAGCATTATGCTTGGTATACGCATACAATGGGACGCCGTAGATATTTTTTTTCCAAATACCTATTACATGTGATGTTGGTGAAAGTATCACCCAACTATCATCTTTATAAGACCGATGCTTATAAGGACTTTCCCGGTGTGGCTAGATGGCCTGTACGCCGCAACCGGTTTCAAAAAACCGAAAAAAGATGGTTTCTCCCAAACCGGTTCTGGTTTTGAAAAAATTGTCGGTTTGAAACCGGTTTGATTTTCGTTTTCTAAAATCGATTTTTTACCGGTTTTTATATCGGTTTGGTTTTGATTTTTGAGAAAAAATCCGGTCAACCTTTTGACTAAAACTGGTTTCAAACCGGTCCGGTTCTGGTCAAAATCGTTTTTTGATCGCATTGATCAAAACCTGTTTCATTTTGGTTTGGAACCAGTTTTTGGCCATTGCGGGTAACATGCTAATGTGGATCATATACGGGTTCCAATAAAAGATGAAAGAAACCATATCAAAACATTAAACCCATATCAATATACCACTTTAAGAAAAAAGAAACCCAAAAACAACATAAATGACAAAGCCCAAATACATTAAAAGTTCAGCCCAATTTTAAATTTTTGACAGAGAAAAAATCGAGCTCGAAGAAAAAAAAAACCAGAACGAATTTGTTTTTGTTTTATATATATAAACACAAATCGAATCGCATACATATATATATATATATATATGTATAACTGTAATAATTATTACACATATGATAATCCTCATACTTATAATTATTAATAGTCTAAATAATTTCAAATGAAAACTGTTTAATCAAGTTATTAATATATATTATATTTTTAGGGCGAAATTGGTTTAATATTTGAAATTGAAGCAACTTTACGTGAAATTAGAAGCTTAAATTGTGGGGGAAAGTTTTATGATTGTGAAAATTGCTTCAGAGATTTTGTTAATTCAGGTATTGCTTGCTGAAACCCTAGAATTTTATGAAATGTTATATGTATGTATGTATATGCATATATATATATATATATATTGTATAAACCCTAGAATTTTTTTAATTAGGGTTTATTGTTGAATTGTGAATGTATGATTGTGTAGTTTGATTGCAATGTATGTTTATAAGTTGGTGAAATGAGAAGTGAACTAAATATGACATTAGGCATTTAGGTCTGTTTTTTCGGGTTTTTTTTCCCGGTTGCAGAATGCTTTCGGTGTTATTTAAGTTTGCAGAAAAGTTATATAAGTTATAGTAACTTGGTTTTAGTTTGGTTGATGATTAGTAAGCTATATGTTTCGACTAATTCTGGAATAAAGTTCTAGTATGTTTCCGTGATTGTACGTTGCTTTGTTAGTTAACGTTATTTAATGCTTGAAATGGTGGACACAGGGATACCACGTGTTATGTCGTATAACATTCTTTCGTATCGTTGTTCTGGTATCTCTAAGCCGCAGTAGAAAGACATAAGTTGTTGGTACAAACCCGTTTAGCAAATCATGATACTTTAGAAATATATACGGGTTATAAAAGCTATGGTTGTACACTTGTACCAATAATTAAAGAAGATGTTGGAAGGTTTTCATGTTTGTTTGGTTTTGATGCTTGAAATGTTGGGATTATGGATATTGCATGTTCTGTCATCTATATTGTTTCTATTTAGGCTATCATTATTCATTAGCTTATGTATAACTTCTTGCTATTGATCTATGATCCCCAGCCATCACTTGGAACACTTAAATTGCTAATAAAAGTATAAAACCCATTTTGCAGTATATTAGGATACACTCGATATTTATTAACATTGAGTATTTCTTGTAGCTTTTTGAGATGAAATGTTGGTCAGCTTTGTGATTACTATTGCTCTTCATAGCACATCTTGTGATCATTTCCGTAATATGATTATCCTGTCGACCTTTGTATACTGCCCGGGTGTGCTTTTAACTTTTATTGCTTTGCTATATCTCAACCTAAAAACCTACCACGTTTTGCCTTACATTGTTATATGAGGGTATGACAGCATATGGTGATGAAATGGTTAAGTTCATGTGGTGGCTAGTTGTGGTGGGTTGTAATCCATTTTTTTTTCTCGTACTTCATAATATATATCTACCATCCTGCATCATCATGGTGCTTGGATATGACCATGGATTGGCTAATAATATTCATATTTATCCATGGATTTGCTTTAAATGTACTGTCTAGAGGCAGAATTGTGAACTTTTTTTATAGTGACAAGAAAAGGTTGGATTTGCTTTGAATTATCTGTATTATTTCCACCTCAACATGATTATCTGCAGACCAATGTTTAGTATACCAGAAAATGTTGGATTTCTAATGCTGCTGTGATAGTTGTATGGCATTATCTGATCAACACTCTCCATTAGTGAAAAAAAAAATACACTTTTGCACTTGTTCACTACTTCAGTAAGGTGCTTTTGTGTGCATATGACGCATTTACCTACATATATTGGCAGGCCTATTCTCCATTTCACATTTTTTTAAAGGCTTGATTCAAATGGATCCTTAAGCCTATTTTTATCTGCATTTTGATGTTATCATCTTAAAGATGAACCATTGTTATCAGATAACTCATAACTGTTTTATCTTTTCAGGTGTTTTCTTGTATGCTTAAAATTTTATTTTGTATGTTACCTAGGTAGCATTTTTTTTCCTTTGTAAATAATATCTGTATGGTCACATACTTCTTCTCTTTTTCTCCCTGCATTTTGATTCAGTTCTAGAATCAATGGGAGAGAGACGCTTGTAGGGGATTATAGTGGGAATGTATGGTAGTCAATGCTGGGTTTGATTCCATGGGAGGAGTTACTGATGGTGGAGCTGAAATTTCTTCTGCACCATCTCCACAGCAATTGTCAGATCTTGAGAAAACCCAAGCACAGCTTAGGTAAAGCGGCTGTTCTTTGTTTTTCATAGTTTTGCTCTGACTATTTTGACCTGTCTTCAAATCAAGCTCACATTTCTATTGCAGGGAGACCTTCAATGCTGCTGAGAAGTATAGAAGAGAATTAGAATTCTTACAAAAAGTATGTTGACCTGGTCATAGAACTTTAGATTGTATTTTAAGGTCTAAATTCTTTTATGTATAGACATATAGTGATTAGTTGTTGCTATATGCAGGGTGGTGATCCGCTAGATTTGAAATTTGGGAATGTAGCACCAGTTAGCCTGCAGTCCACTTCGCTGATAGATCCAAATACAGAGCAAATTGTCACAAGGTTCACATCTGTTGTCTAACAAATGGGTCGATACAATATAATTAGAGGTGGCATTATCAACCCAGTTACTCATTAGTTTATCGATTCAGAATATGTTTTATCTCTAGTTTATACAATTAGCCAAATGTAGAAGATACCTGAAAAGAATACAGGTTGAGATTTGCCTCGATGTTTTTTTAAGCATATAACATCCAAAACTTTTTTCTTTTGATGATTAATTAAATAATATAACTTCGGTAATCATATTATATTTGAGACACCGCTTTTGTATGAAAAAGTTCAAAGATTTCAGACAAAAGTGTTTAGGCTACCCAACCTGAGGTGAGCCCTTTTAAGACTTATTACCTATTTAACCCATTACCCACTCCGCTCAATCTGACCAATTTGCCACCTCTAGTATCATCGTTATTATTAGTAATTGTACCTTTTATTTTTTTCATGGTATCGCAGTGTAGTGAAAGGCAGTTTTGCTGTAACTGCATCACCTCATGATTCTGTTGAAAGTAGTGGCAGGCTCGGGGCTCCTTCAGTTGGTGAAGCCAATAGTGCTGATAACCTTAAGCTATTTGATGGTAACAATAAGTTTCGTGATGGTGAAAAGAGATCTCTGCATTCTCGTATAAATAGTACTACCCAATCTGATGTTGCACTAGAAATTCCCAAAAAGTCATACAGGCGTAGGATTAGGTCTCGCCCTAATCGCGATGTTGCTCGGTCAAGTTCTACTGACGCAGGTCCTCGGAGTGGTCAACCCTATATTTCTAGTACTTCCAAGCCTAAGAGTCCTATGTCTCACAAGAACTTAGCTTCTAACAATCGTTTGGATGTCAAATTAAATGGTAGCCAGAATCACAAGTCAACCCTCAGTCCTGCATATGGTCAACCTTTAACATCTGATACTCAAGAAGCTCCACTTTCCATGTGTTCTGCAGAACATGGATCTGTAGGACAGGTAGAGCAGGAAACTTCAGGTTCTAGGCATCCTCCTACTTCCAATACACAAACAGTTGGAAACCAAGACTTGAGTCGGACAAATGATAATAATAGTGGAGAACTACAGGTTAAAAAGGGTTGTGAGTCCAAGTCATCGTGCAGTCAAACCAATAATGAGAATGAACCTGTGGCCATTATAAGAAACACTAATTCTAATGGGATAGTGGAACATGATTTAGCATCAAAGGAGTCACCAAGTATGGAACAAATTGGTTTAAATACGGCAAATGATGATAAGATATCAGACACTGGCAATGGTAATTCTGATCCATGCTCTCCGAGACACGATGACAATGGTTCTACACTTAAGGAAGAGGAAGGTTTAAAAGAATCTGAAGCTGCCTTGCAAGAGTCTACATTGTCCCTTAGGTGTTCGACTGATGGTCCAGAGCAACATACATGCCCCCAGGGAAATGTGAAACTGGCGATCAAAGAACATGAAGACTCAGTTTTAGAAGAGGCACGGATTATACAGGTTTAAACAGTGTTATCTTTCGTTTTTTGGTCTTATGGCATATGGGCATTGTCAAGTAATTAATGGTGTTCATTGATACGTAACTGGACCGATATTAAAACTGGAAAATCAGAAAAATGGATGCAAGAACTGGCCGATCAAACCGCTGTGGTACTTGTATGGTTCTGATTAAAACCCTAGTAATATTTCCCCTCTATACTAAATACAAACTTAAGGGTTTTTGTTTTATTATAAACTTAGAATGGCGTCTTTTCTAGTTTGAAAACTTAGGAAGATTATTGAAAATGCGTCGAATTGATAACTGGTTCTTTGAGAACTATATAACCCAGAACCTAACCAAATTCCCAGTAATGGTCTATTTAGGTTCTTGAGTGATGATGATGTGGACCAATTTGCTGACACCCATACTCCTTAGTAGCTGATTTGAGATTATTAATGTGAACAGGAAAAACGTAAGAGGATAGCCGGTTTATCGGTTGGAATCTTCTCTTCTGATAGTAATCATAGATCACATTGGCATTTTGTTCTTCAAGAGATGTCATGGATGGCTAATGACTTTGCACAGGTTTGTTTTATTGATACTTACAAGTTAAACTTTATGAATATCTTTCTTACAGTTTTAAATGAAGTACTTAGTTAATGCTCTTCATTTCACCTTTTTCAAGGATTTACTGGTTTCTTGTTTGTTCATAGGAACGTCTTTGGAAGGTAACTGCAGCTTCTCATATTTCTCGTAGAGCTGCTTATAATTCACGGGTCAGATTTCAGCAACAAACTTCTCTGTGGAAGCAAAAAGAAGTTGCTCACACATTGGCAGGAGCTGTCATGGAATTTTGGCACACATTGCAGGTGAACTAATAAGTTTTATAGTGATACCGTAAACCATGTTAGCATCTTTGAAACAGGTTAGTAATTGGATGCTTATTGGATAAATTTTTCACACTGCAATTGAGGGATGTCAACAGTTGATATATTCATAACAATAGATATTATGCATGCCTTTTTCACATGTGATTGTTCACATATTCACATGTGATTATCCAATCTTAAGCCTTCATCTTTTTTATCTAAGATTGGTTCTGTAGTTCCTTACAAATTTGGGGTTTTTTAATGGACCTCCCCCTATATGTATACATGTATTTTACTGTATGCGTAACATATTCAAATTACTGGTTTATTTATTTAAGGTCAAATATTGTAACAGGTGAAATGCCATGAGTTGAAGTTAGAAGGGTCTAAAACGGATAATTTAATTGGACTTCATCAATATGGGATGAGATTCTTGGAGTATAACAGTAGCTCTCAGGCTCAGTATAACTCAGCTCAAGCGCCTATGACTCCTGATAGGATTTCTGATCTCGGCATCGTAGACATTTTGTGGGAAGATAATTTGACAGAAGTATGGAGCGACAACTGGTATCTTTACAGTAGAGGTGGCAGTTTTGGCCCAAATATGGCTAAAGTGGTCAATTTGGGTTATAGTTTGCCTCTAATGGGTCAGATGGATATAAAACTCTAAAATCAGTCGTAATGGAAACAGGTTGAGTGGGCCAAATGGTTTGAAAGTCGCACAGTAAATTCTCCCAAATTGTTATAATCTGAAAATTAGGTTATCATTTTAGTATTTCTAGTCATTTATAGAATTTTAGAAAGTAAAAAAGACAAAAAAGAAAAGAAGAAAAATTAAACATTTGCAGGTTGGACAACCTGATCCAGCCCTTGATAACAGTTACATGTTTCAACTTTCAACCTGACTCGTTACCCAATTTGCCCATTTTGCCACCTCTACTCTATAGCTAACTAAATAAATTGAACCATTATTGCTCCACATTTGTTTATCTTGTAATTTTGCCATTATTACACGAACACAAAGGTAGAAATGAATGCAGTTGATCTTGTCTGCATATTTTATATTTAAATCATGCACGTGGAGGATCTTATTTTATAGAGATGTAGACGTAATGTTTGGGCCATTTTTCTTGAATTTTTTGCCACATTTTAGTTAATATGGTCAAGTGGTACTAATACCATGTGTTCTGTGTATGCAGGAGAACCTGTTTTATACTGTACCATCTGGTGCCATTGAGGCCTATAGAAAGTCTATTGAATCTCATTTGCTACAATCCGAGGTGAACACATTATTCAAGAGCGAACATAAGTCTCTTTTCTCATGTCGTCTCAGTTTAAACTTTGACAAAATCGGCCTAATCGGTCCAAACTCGGTGTTAACCTGGTCAAAAATGGGTCAAAAGTTGGGTTGACTAATCTAAACAACTGTGTTAATGTTTCTAAACATACTTCTAGAGTTCTAGGGTCCCATGAACAGTTCTATGCTCCTATAAACGTTTCATACACATATTTCATAATTTATACATAATATTTCCAATTCGAGACTCCTAGACTACTGTCTGCCTAGGCCAAATGGGGTTGACTAATTTAAAAAGTTGTGTTAATGTTTGTAAACATACTTCTAGGATCCCATGAACACTTGTATGCTCCTATGAACATGTCCTACATATATTTTTTTAATTTATATATAAAAGTTCCAATTCAAGACTCCTAGACTACTCGATGCCTAGCCCAAATTACTCACTCCAAGGTTCCTGACTGGTGGAGCACTGATTGGCGAGTTTTACAACTATGCTTATAAGGGAACTGGTAGAATCTTATGCATCCATATTTTTTTCTGGTAATGTATGTTATGGTATAACTCATCATCAAAATTTTAAAGGTCAAATCATACTATAATGTAAAAGTAGCTATCAAGAGTTGGCACAAATTGCTTTGAACTTGACTGCATCTATCATTATTTGGCACACCCATAGAACACTCAATTTCTCATCTTCAAAGCATATAGGGGATATTGAGATTTTTTCATAAACTATTATCTGAAAAACTAGCATGCATCCCAACTCCTCAGTTAGCTAGGCTAATAATATATTGTCATCTCTAGAGAACTGCCACTAGCGTACAAGAGGAAGTGGATGCTGCCGGGTATGATGCTGTTGCAGGTACATAGGAGCTGGTGCACGTTACTTGGATCCTTTTTAGTAGATTTGGAAAAATGGATGGGCCTGGTGGGCTGGGTAATGAACCAATATGGGTAGTTTTCTACCGTTTAAAACAGGTCAGGTTGACGCAAAACACTTTTGGTCCATGGATTTTATTTTGTTGCAGAATCTTGTGTCTATATGATTGCAAATATGCATACCGCGTTTATTTATTGAAAAGTTAATATTGAAAGCTCTACGTATCAACTATTAAGTATGCACATTGTGCTACTTTTTACCCATCCGACTCATTTGACCCTTCTGAGATAATACTTAACCTGAAGCGGCCCATTCATATGGCAGTTGGTGAATAATTGCCTGTCTTTTATCAAATTTATTGAATGAAATATCTATTCACGTAGTCATTGAATCACAAGATCACATATTTGAAGAGGAGGGAGAAACAAGCACATATTATTTGCCAGGAGCATATGAAGGTGGCAGGACGTCACAACCTGCTCAAAAGAAAAGGAACCACTTCAGATCATATGCCCCAGGATCATACGAGATGGTACCCGATACGTCATTTATGCAATCCAATGAAAGAGATATTGTGGCTCAACCTTCCGTGTTAAGTGCGAAGCGACCTGCCACCAGTATAAACGTTTCGATCCCCACAAAACGCATGCGGACCGCTTCCAGGCCAAGATTTACTGGACCTTCAGGGTACATTCATGTGCCGGATAGAGCAGAAGCTTCAAATGGTGATACCAATTCCTTTCAGGATGAGCAAAGTTCTCTACATGGTGGCCCCCACATAGCAAACACAATGGAATCAGAATCAGTGGGGGACTATGAAAAGCAGTTACATTTCGACTTGACAGATGTATCAAACAAACCTAAAAAGAAAAAGAAGGCTAAACATCCTGTATGTAACTATGTTCTTGAGTTCCAAAGGTTATCTAGTTGCCCATGTTTATCTCTCGGCTATTTAATTTTGTCTTCAGGCATTGCAGGGATCTATGTTTGAACATCGATGGCAACTTGATTCTAATTTTCAGAATGACCAGGTGATTTCTTATATTATCTTTCTGGGTAGTGGTAAGGACATTGTGTTGAACCATAAGAGAACAAAAGGAATGACATACTTCCTAGTTATGTTGTTTATTGGCCAGTACAAATAATAAAATAATCAATATTTGCTTCTTTGCTATTGACATCCAATAACCTGCATATTTATTGAAATGCAGAAGGATCACTCAAAGAGAAGGCTGGATACACATCAATTTGATTCTAATGGAAATAGTGGTATTGTGCTTTTTTATTTCTTTTCTGATGTGTGTGTTTGTTGTTTATTTAGAATAGTAATTTGATATCTTTGTTATCCTTTGAATCACATTTGCAAACCTTTAATAAGGTTTGTTTGGTCAACAGATCGTGAAAAAACTGTTGATGATTACATAGAGGTGGCAAAATGGGTGGGTTGGATAAAGGGTGAAACAAGTTTTTTTTAGGTACAGATCTGGTTAACCTGAAACATTTCCTTTAAAGAAACTGATGTTATCATTGGTAATTGGCGTGTCAGATATAATTAGTTCTCTTGATGATTGTGTATAATATTGAGTATAATCATTTAGGAAGTTTTTCTTCAGTGAAAGTACACTTTGGACAAATTTCCATCTTCTGACTCTTTTTCTTATAGTCGAACTTTATTTAATTTTGCCTGTTTGAGTGTTTGACTGTTGGAGATAAAGTTCTATGATTACTTATCCTGAATTGACCTATTCGTAAGTAAATGGAATTGCCACCTCTATGATACATAATCATTAGATATGTAATCTGACAATCTATGTTATTTTGCTGGTTCAATATCTTTTCCAGTGACATCTCAGACGAGTAATATGTCCAACCCAAATAAGTTCATGAAATTACTTGTTCGTGATCGTGGGAGGAAAGCTAAATCACTCAAGGTATTATCAAGTCTTCAACCTCATCAAGCTCTTATAATACTTGAGACTTTACTCCTATCTGTTACATGGTTTGTTAATCTTTCCTAAAAACAGAACCCTGCTGGGCAGCCAGGCTCAGGAAGTCCATGGTCGTTATTTGAAGATCAGGTTAGTAGTAAAGTTTTTTTTTTGGTATGTTTGCTATTTGATGTCTTGTGTAAGGTATTATATAGAGTACTCTGCTACTTCAGGCCCTTGTTGTTCTAGTGCATGATATGGGTGCCAACTGGGAACTCATAAGTGATGCTATGAATGGCACTTTGCAGTTTAAGGTAACTACTCTGTGGATGCATTATATATAATTATTTTTATATATTGTATAAATTTCACATAAATCATTTTTGCTGTGACTATACTCCTTCACTTATTTACATCCATTTGACATTGATTAATGTTCCATCTTAACATGTATAGTGCATCTCACGAAATTCTAAAGAATGCAAAGAGAGACATAAGATATTAATGGATATGACTGGTGATGGTGCTGATAGTGCTGAGGATTCAGGGTCATCTCAACCTTATCCGTCGACTTTGCCTGGCATTCCAGAGGTATTATATATTCTGGTACATGTTTAACAGAGGTGTTGATTTTACAAGGGTTAACGGGACCCAGTCAGGTTCCACTTCACCTCTAACTGGTTAAAAAGTAGGTAAACCGGAAATGGGTTGAGAGGGTCAAATGGGTTTTAAGCTCCAAACCTCTTGAATGTTCTTTGTTAAAACCTCATAAATTTATTATTTCATAGATTCAAATACCACTGTTATAATATTGGTTAGTAACCATCTTTAACACCATCATTATTCGTATAATTTATTAATTTAAGAAAAACCTTAATCATGTTGAGTTACTAAAAAAGTACCTGTTTTGACCCATCACGTAACTTGCGCCACCTGCCTAAGTTTCTTTCTTTGTGTGAGTAATGTTGGATTTACTGGATCATACGGTCACTTCTGTCCTTGAGATGTGATTATCGGTGAAAGCATAACTTCATGGTTGCTTGCTTATCTCACCCAGGGAAGTGCCAGACAATTGTTTCAACGGTTACAAGGACCAATGGAAGAGGATACACTGAAATCTCATTTTGAGAAGATTATTATGATTTGGCAAAAACAACATTATAGGAAGGCACAGGTGACTTTCATCCTCTCATTTTTTCTCTGCATCTCTGTGAATATAGGCTCATTTGTACGCAGCTTATCAGCTGTTTCCAGGACGCAGACCGTATTCATGCTCGCTGTATTTTTCTTTTTAAATAATACTATTTTGAAGTGATGAAATCTTTTTGAATTTAATTTGGTGCCAAAGAAGGATAATCAGGATCCAAAGCAACTTCAGCAACCTCACGGTTCTCATGCACTTGCTCTTTCTCAAGTCTGCCCAAATAACCTCAATGGTGGACCTGTCCTCACGTGAGTTTTTTTGTATTGCTATTGCAATTACAACTTATAAATCGGGTTTTCTCTGATTTGATCCGCCTGACACCATTTTTTTTGGGTAAACTAAATGAAGGCCACTTGATCTTAATGATGCAATTTCACCTAGCCCAGATTTTGTTCCTGTTGGTTATCAAGGTCCTCATACCAGTGGGTTACCAGTTCCAAACCATAGTGTAGCAGGAATGGTCCCTGGCTCTAATTCAGCCTCCTCACTACCTGGGTCTTCTGCAAAGGCTCTTGGAAGTCACTTGGCCTCTGCATCTGCTCCACTTAGTCCCTCTGTTAGGTAATTCTGTAATCCGTACAACCAAATTGGTACAAAATAGGAATTGTTTATATTTGGTTCAGTTATTGGTTCTAGAGCCTCTAAAAACCAGTTTTCTCTTTGATATTGAACCGTGGTGAACCAATGTTTTCAGAAATAGTTACTTTATCAAGCTGGAACCAGTACATTCTATCTGGTTCTCGCTTCTAATCTTACAAAAATAGGTTGGTCTGGTCGTGGGCTCTGTAATTTTGTGTATTTTGGTGTTGGTCTAGTCCAGTTTCAACTAGATGCTCACCCTGTTTTCCCTTGATATCAAATTTTGTTTGTGTTGTGGTTGGTTAGGGAGGGAAGATATGGAATTCCTAGAGGAGGTTCCTTATCAGTAGACGAACAGCATAGAATGCAACAGTTCAATCAGATGTCGGCAAGGAACATGCAACAGACAAGTCTGCCCCCTGGGTCTAATTCAGGAACTGATCGAGGGGTTCGTATGCTGCCTGGTGGGGCCGGTATGGGTGTCATAGGTGGGGTGAACAGAGGCATGGCAATGGCTAGACCAGGATTTCAAGGGATAAGTACTCCCATGTTGAATTCTGGCATGACATCTGCCGTTGGACCTGGTCAAGGAAACTCAGTCAGACCTCGTGAGACTATGCGTATGATGAGGGTATGTTATCTAGTATCTTGAGTTTCTTCATGCATATTTGTATTTGAACTAGCATGTTGTCTGACTTCAATTAGGGTAATACTTATTAGTTAGAGGCGGCGGTTTCGACCCATTTCTTATAAACGGTCAATTTGGGTTCTGTTATATCTCATGGTGGTCCAATGATACAATCAGAAGTTCAGTAAAAGGGGAAAAGGTCAAAGTCACCCAATACATATTTTTAATGCATACAAAATCCTTGTTTCTTATTTTAATGAAGAAGATTTTTGTAATTAGCTAAATATCGTAATTATGCAACACATTAAATACCTTTAGATAATTAAAAAACACAAAAAAGCGTGTTAGGCGAGTCAACTTGAAGCTATCTCGACATCTCTACTTAAACACATGGACATTGGAGAAGTCAAACTTATTTGGCTTGTAGGGATTCACTCATACTAGGCCTCACATGAAAGCCATATATGTATATCATCCTGTCACAGTGTTTGATTTTTAGAACATGTATATTATGGGTTTTAACTTATTGATATAATTTTGTGCTATAGCCCAACCAGAATATGGCACCAGACCAACTGCCGCAGCAGCAGGCATCACAAGGTGGAATGGGTTTTTTTGCAAATCAAAATTCCCAACTACATGCTCAGCCATACCCACATTCGATGTCCACCCAACAGTCCCCGCACATCCCACATGGTAATTCTCATCCACATCCTCCTCAATATCCAGCCTATGGAGGAATGCGTTTTATTAAAGAAAGGCAACTACATCATCAGCGTATGCTGCAGCAACAATTTGCTATTTCCAATCCCATGGTACCACATGTACAACCACAACCACAACAATCTCAGGTTCCAGTTTCATCTCCTCAGAGTAGTACGCAAACACAATCACAGTCTTCTCCTCCAGTATCGGTTTCGCCTATTGGGACACCCTCCATGAAACATCCTAGACCCCCACCCCAGCGTAACTCTCAAACTGGGGGCAACCATACTCTGAAACAGAAAGCACGTCAGCCACAGCAATTGCAGCCAACTGGTAGGCAACATCCTCAGCAGGCAGCTAAAGTAATGAAAGGAGGTGGCAGAGGAACTATACACCAGAATATTCCTGCAGGTCCTTCTCATCCGAATGGCTTCTCAGGGAGCCAAATTGTTGAAGAGAAAGGTGAGCAGCAAGTCGCACACCAGTTGGTGCAAAGTGGTAGAACGGTAAATTCTAAGCAGCCAATGCCTCATTCTTCTTTAAGTAGGTCACAACAACACATGAGATTTCCCGTTCAAACACAAGCTACTTCCTCAAAGAAACTTCTGTCTGATACTAGCAACAATCATGCTCCATCAGTGGCTCCTTCGTCTAGTACGCAGCCAGTAATGACTTCTTCCAATCACCGCCAGCTCCAGCAGCCCCAAAAGTTAGGAAGTCGAACTCAAGCAGCAGCTGGTCAAATGATGGCACATAATTTAAAAGAAAGATATTTCGAGCTTCCTATAAGCAAGGTGCAAGCTAAAGAAGCAACTCAGATATCTGAACCATTTGATTCACCTGGTGCAATGTCAGATAAGGTTCCATCTGGGATATCTCGGTCACCACCTCATTCAAACAGTGAAGGGAGCGGTGATGAACATGATGGACCAGCGGTTAACCTTGAGGGTGTTCATAAGCAGTCTGAATCAGACAGCTTGGGTAATTCCGTACAGTGGCAAGAGCAATCGTCTTCAGAGCCAATACCTCCCACCTGACCCTCTATTTTTTTACCCAAATGGAGCACTCAGGTTGGGCTGTCATTCACATGTAATAGGAATGTACAGGTTTGTTTTTCCCTGATTTTTCTGCATGTGTACATGCTTAAAGTTAACTTTACACTTGCTGCTCATAATGGCGTTAGTTAGAGGTTGAAAGATGGTTAGGTAATAGGGTTTGGGTAATATGTCAAAACGGGTGACTATGAGTCAGGTGGACCAGAAGCACTTTTGTCCAAATCTTTATTTTGGGCCTTGTTAATATGACTAAGGGTTACCAAGAGTCAAAAATTGCCAAGATGGAAAGTGGATATGAATAAGAAATATAGTTAAAATTGCCACATTTTATTTAGTCATTACCAACATTAAAACGCGATCATTTCTATATATATACATAAGTAGGAAAATGCTAAATACAGCCTCAAGGGCTGTACTTAAAGTGTATAAAAAATTGTACCTTCCATGGCAAAACCCATAAGAAATCTACCAACATTTAATTAAGGAAGTGGGTATATTAAAATGTTTTGTAAAATATAATACTATTTTGATAGTTATCTGATATCTTGACTAAAATGATTTGGAGGTATGCATTTTGTAAAAGATAATACTATTTTGATAGTTATCTAATATCTTGACTAAAATGATTTGGAGGTATGCATTTTGTAAAAGATAATACTATTTTGATAGTTATCTGATATCTTGACTAAAATGATTTGGAGGTATGCATTTTGTAAAAGATAATACTATTTTGATAGTTATCTGATATCTTGACTAAAATGATTTGGAGGTATGCATTTTGTAAAAGATAATACTATTTTGATAGTTATCTGATATCTTGACTAAAATGATTTGGAGGTATGCATTTTGTAAAAGATAATACTATTTTGATAGTTATCTGATATCTTGACTAAAATGATTTGGAGGTATGCATTTTGTAAAAGATAATACTATTTTGATAGTTATCTAATATCTTGACTAAAATGATTTGGAGGTATGCATTTTGTAAAAGATAATACTATTTTGATAGTTATCTGATATCTTGACTAAAATGATTTGGAGGTATGCATTTTGTAAAAGATAATACTATTTTGATAGTTATCTGATATCTTGACTAAAATGATTTGGAGGTATGCATTTTGTAAAAGATAATACTATTTTGATAGTTATCTGATATCTTGACTAAAATGATTTGGAGGTATGCATTTTGTAAAAGATAATACTATTTTGATAGTTATCTGATATCTTGACTAAAATGATTTGGAGGTATGCATTTTGTAAAAGATAATACTATTTTGATAGTTATCTAATATCTTGACTAAAATGATTTGGAGGTATGCATTTTGTAAAAGATAATACTATTTTGATAGTTATCTAGTAAAATGATTTGGAGGTATGCGTCAAGCATACAATTTTGGCAATCTCTAACCTGTTCATTCCATTTGACCTGTTTCATTTCTAGCTACTTTTTGATCACCCATCAAAGATACAGCATAACATGAACCGGCCTATTCATAAGTAAACGAGCCTAACTTGCCACCTCTAGTTTTTTTTTTTTTTTGCACTGCTGTTACTGACATTAAGCACACAGATGACGTGTTACGTATTAAGCTGTGGATGCTTAAAATGCAATTCAGGGATTATTAGCTACATTCCGTTAGATCTTCTCGCTTTTACATACTAATTTTCTTGCCTTTGATATACCTTGCAGATGACGTTCATAGATCCATCAGGCAGTACAAAGAAGAAAACAGGCAGCAATAGTTTTCTAAAAGTTAGTGTAGGGGTTAACTGAAAAAATTGTTGGCAGGGCTAATTTGTGGGCAATATGTATATAGGATCCTTAACTCTTAGAGCCTTGAAGAGATGGAGAAACATATATAGAGGTATGTGTACAGAGTTCCCATCTCTCCTTATAACATTTTGTTTCTTAGTCTAATATTTTTGGAACCCATAGATTAGCGCTATATATTATTACCCCTTCATAGCAGGGGTATAGTTGTCATTGTTATTGGCTGAAGCCTTGGGGAATTTTGTAAATACTAGCCTTTTAGTGTACATGCAGATTAATGTTGTCAAGATTTTTGTTGCATTGGTTCAGTTAGCACATCTTGTACTCCCGTCTATGTTTACAGTTTACACTCTACATAATAGAGGCGGCAATAAAGCAGGTTGGATGGAGTGGATACCGAGAACGGGTACTTATATTTTCGGTTGTGTCGAATTGTGACGATCCACATACATGTTTAGTTTTGTTGCTATAATGATAATCTGAGTTTTTCAAATAAAACAATATAGGAGGTTTTCGTGCATTGTTATCACACCTTTTGTGCTTCCAACACTCTTGATCAGCTCCCTTTTAGCTAATTGAATAAAGCTGCTGAAACCATAAACTGATCGAATCTACCACTTCTGGAAAAGCCTTTTGTAGTTTTTAAGGATTTCATCACAAAGACGGAGGCGGTAGCATCATAACTTCTGTTACTGTAAGTTCTCATTAGTGCAATCCTAAGTGTGCTGTATAGAGCTGAACTCTTTGGATTTGGCTTTTGACTATCCGAGTGTTTGCTCAGTAGTGGCTTCTGTAGTTACTGAAGATTTGTACATGTCTTCAAGAAAGCCTTGTGTTTCTACTGAAGGGAGGGAAATGGATGGAGCAATGTTGATTTCCATCTAGTCATTAGAAAACCTGGACCTTTGTTTGAAGGCGACTGATCGAGTTTTTCTAGTTCTTTAGGAGGTGACGGCGGCATGGTGATGGCAGCAGTTGTTGTCTTTAGGAGACGGAAGTGGTGGTTGCGGATGTTGGTCATGGAAGAGATATTAGTTGGTTCCCGATAATTGAGACTCTGAATCATATTGGATAATGACACAAGAAAATCAATTCAAGGATATGTTTAATTTGATGAGTGCATAGATAAACAATAGATGACCGACCCATTATCATGTCACATATTTGTCTCAAAAGACTGCCCATAACCTAGTTGTGTACATCCTTCGGTTTTTGGTCTAACCGGTTCGGGTTTCAACCCGATTCGGTTTTGGTCAAACATTCAGTAACCGGGTTTGACTCTAACCGGGTCGGGTTCAACCTGGTTTGGTGAGGAATGAAACCCAACCCACTAGTACCCGATTCGGGTCGGTTAGAGACTGGTTAGGGTTGGTAACCGGTTAGTAACCGGTTAGGTTTTGACGTAAAATGAATTATAGTCTTTTTTAGCTTAAAAATCCATACTTTTTATTATAGATCAAAGTTGTAGTACACATTCAAATACTTAATAAGGAGTCTTCAAACATACAATAAAAACATCTTCAAACGAGTTCGACAATAAACACTAAAATTAAACGTCTTCATTAATAAAAGTCTTAGACTAATAGAATTCTTCAACTTTGGATCTTCAAGTCTTCATTCTTCAATCTTCAAAGTTGTAGTACAAATTCAAATACTAAGTCTTCATTAACATACACTTAATAAATAAACGTCTTCAAATACTTAATAAACGTCTTCAAGTCTTGAATAATAAATATAAACGTCTTCAAATCTTCAATAATATAAAAGTCTTCAGCTAATCTTCAATCTTCAAGTCTTCATTAAACATCTTCAAGTCTTCAATCATCATCAAGTCCCAAAACTTCAACGAGTTGATCATCATCTTCAGAACTAGCTTCGCGCGAAACTTCATTAAGAGCAATTTCTTCATCCGAAAGTGATATTGCAACACCTTCTTCAACCTCAACCATGTGTAGTTCTTGCTCAATGTCTAGTTCACCTTCAAGAGATGAAGTGTCTTGTATACGTTCGGCCGCATCTAAGTGATCATTTAAGCAAATGCACATCTCCAATGATGCCGGTGTGAGTCTTGTTCTTCATATAGTAAGTACCCTACCACTAAGAGAAAAAACGGATTCCGAAGCTACCGTGGAAGTTTGGGCACTTAGTAAGTCTCGGGCCATGGTGGCTAGAATGGGAAATTGAGATTCCCTTACTTTCCACCAAGCCAATATATCAAAAGAATTAAACTCATCGCCTCCCATGGTGGCCAAAAAATCGGTTTGGTATATCTCCCAAATTCCCCACTAAACTCATCGCCTTCACCCCTAGACCTTTTAGTGTTTTCACTTCTCAACTCATTTAAAAAGTTAGTCATTGGGTTTGAGCTTCGAGAAGGTGTAACATAAGATGATGAAGACGAACTTGAACCAACATTACCACCATGTTTAGCAAAATAACATTTAAACAACTCTTTAAAAACCTTTTTAAACTCATCAATTGCTTTTGTTGCATGAAATGGGTCCTCGATATGCAAATCCAAACCAACACTTATTTTTTCAATAAGTAGTCTCACCTCGTTAACGTTCAAACATGGGTCTAATGCGGCGGCACAAACAAAAGTAGGTGGTATTTCCTTAAAATACTTAGCAAGTTTCTTTTTCATGGGATTTACCATTTTTTCATACAACCTACCCTTCCATTGAAATTCACCAATTTTATCACTCAACAAATAAATTTGTTTTAGAACCAAATGAGACGTGGGATAATAAACACCGGATAACAAAGTTGCATCTAAAAAGATTTTGAGAAATTCGGTTATTTGTTCAATTATAGCCCAATTTTCCGTCGAATATCGTTTAGCCTTTTTCTTATCCGCAAGCATATCATGAAAAACTTGTAAAGTATCTTTTTGACGTAAACCACACATAAACATTTTATAGGTCGAATTCCATCTTGTGGGCACGTCCCAATTAGGGGTCAAAAACGTGTTATCCGTTTCCTTACACAATTTCATATATTGTTTATATCTAGTTCCACCCCTTATGAATATGTCTTGTAACATTCTTTTAAACTCGGGTTTTGCATGATTCACCTCCCACACCGCCAACCCACTTTGGACAACCAAGTTTATAATATGAGCTACACATCGACCATGGTAAAAAGCACCCTTCAAAGGCGGATTGTATTTTAGAATGAGTTTTTTTACGACACTATTATTGTTACTAGCATTATCAAAAGAAATGGAAAAGACTTTTTCTTGTAGTTTAAACCTTTTTATTACATCATTCAACATAACAAATAAGTTTTGAGCCGTGTGAGGATATTCAAAGTTTTCAAAAGCAATGGTACGCTTCATGATTTGCCACGTTTGAATCCAATGGGCGGTAACACATAAGTAAGAACCGGGCAAACCATGAGGAGCGGACCAAACATCGGTAGTTAAGTTTACACTTGTTTTTAGATTTTCAAAACTTGTTTTTAATTATTCTTTAGCCTTCTTCCATAATTTCATACAATCACGTCTAAGAGTAGCACGACTTACTTGAGTATATCGAGGTTGAAATGTTGTTTGAATGACCTTGGTGAATCGCGAGTTGTCAAAGTGGTTGAACGGCAATGCCTCTTGAATCATGAATTGTGCAAATTGTTGACGACACACCTCCGCCGAGTATGCAAAAATACTCCCATCTCGTGCCATTGTTGATTGACCTTCCCTTGCAACATTTTTTAATACTTTACAACAATTATCTCTATGCAATCTTAACGTTGTGTTGGAATTGGCGGACAAATGCATATTACACTTTTTACATCGCGCCTCTTTTGTTGTATCTTCATACTCCACCAACTCGAAATGAGACCCCCAAACATCTTGTGCTCGATCCGTAGTTAACACTCGAACGACGTTTTTACGTGATTGGCCATTCGAAGAACTTGATGTTGCCATGTTAAAGTGAGTTTTAAGTGAGTGATTTTAGTGTTTTGGTATGATTTTGGAGTGTTTGGAAAACTTTTGATTGTTGTAAACTAACCAAAATGAATGTATGTATATATAGAGATGTTACAATGGCAAAAGGGTAAAAAAAAAAAAAAAAAAAGGTCAAAAACGGCTAAAAACGGCTATAAAATAGCCTCCACGTTCTGATGCTTCTGCCTTTTTTCTGCTTCTTTCAGTAAGTTAACCGGGTTGGGAACCCGGGTTCTCTAACCGGTTAGGGAGAAACCGGGTCATAACCGATTCCAACGGCTATATTGCCTAACCGGGTACAAACCATCGGTTAATGGGAACCCGAACCGGTTAGGGTCAAACCCGGTTGTTGACCGGGTTCGGTTACTGGTTTTTTTTCGGGTTCGGTTTCGGTTTTTTTGTACACGTCTACCATAACCCCCTTATAGCCCAGAAATTCGAATTATTACACAATTAAATGACTACAATTCTAATAAGCAATGCAACAAGGTAAAAATGATAATCAGGTCGTAATTTTCAACTGTTAAAGTTATTAATTATGAATCTAAACTCTTTGCGGAATAACAAATTACAACTCAATTATCGAATGACAAATTACAACCCACGATCAGTTAACAAATTTACAGCAATACAATAAGTTTAGCTAGTTCAATGAAATTAGTGTTGCCTATGGCACTTATGTATAATTCTTGCTATGGTAGATTGAGCAAATGAAGATTTTGTGTGGTGAAGTGTGGTATTGCCTTCAAAGACAGTTATATTTACTGGCACTTGAAGACTATATCTATCAACCTCTAACTGCCTTAGACATGTGTCATGTATCATAGATTCATATTCATAGGACCAGATGTCTCTATCAACCTCTTCTGTCTTGTAGTTTGGCCATCTACAATCCCTTAAATATAGGACACCTCATTATGCCTTTACACTTGATTCAATCCTGAACATTGATTGCATTCGTCTTTGAATGCTCAAAACATTGGTTACACACATTAAAAGTACAAGTGTTACAAACATGAAACCGACAGAATATACAAAACTGTTCTTGTCCTTTAACAAGGCAACATCGCATTACAGTTATGTTGCCCAACTCCCCAAACACAAGTTTGATGCTTTTTTTTTTTTAAAGGCAGAAGATTATATTAATAATAACTTTACCGCTAGCAAGACGCTATCAGTAATAAAAGTACATATATAGGTACAACAAGATAACACCTCAAACATGGAAACAACAAATTAAACACCATAAATGTCCGAATCTTAACTGCAAGGGAACTAAAATGCTATGTAGTTAATAGCGGCGCTATAGCAGTGCTATAGCGGATAGCGGCCTTAAGGAAAAATAGCGGTCAAAATAGCGGTTAAAATAGCGGTTCCGCTATTATCGGCGCTATTTACCGCTATTACTCCGATATTTTGATTTCTACAGAAAATCGTGATAGTTAACTACATAACACCCCTTGGACTTCTATTTTTTCATGTTTGGCAAGAACAACCCAACAAAAATTGATATTTTTAAGGACTTGTGATATTTTTATTAAATATATCAAGTATTAAGTATTAAACATTCAAAGAGTTTAAAAAAATGAAGTAGAAAATCAACTCGGCAAAACCATCAAGATTCTTCGTTCGGATCGAGGTGGTGAATCCTTAAGCCAAGAGTTTAAGGATTATCTGAAAGCGTGTGGAATTGTCCAACAGCTTACTCCTCCACACACTCCTCAACATAATGGAGTGTCTGAAAGGAGAAATCGAACCTTGATAGACATGGTGAGATCTATGATGACCCTTACGACTCTCCCATTTTCGTTTTGGGATTATGCTCTTGAGACTGTTGTACGCATTCTCAATATGGTTCCAACCAAGAAGGTTGACAAGACACCATATGAATTATGGCATGGAAATGTTCCTAATCTGTCTTACTTAAGAGTCTGGGGATGTGAGGCACTTGTGAAGCGCGATACACCTGATAAACTTGAACCCAGAACTACTAAGTGCATCTTTGTCGGATACCCTAAGGAAACGATGGGTTACGACTTCTATGATCCCGTCAAAAACACTGTTCGCGTTGCTCGATATGCTGAATTATTTGAAAAGAAATTAGTTCCAGAGAACAGTGGGAAGGTTGTAGAACTTGATGAGACTCAAGAGGAAGATGTGTCACCTTCTGAAGCTCCTAGCAATCATCAACTTGGGGGGGGGGGATGTTCAAAGTGATGAACCTCAAGTCGATGATGATGAAGCGATTCCACTTCGTAGGTCCGAAAGGACAAGACGTCCCACTGACAGATTATGTCTGATGGTAGAAGAAACCTCAATATGTCTATAGTCTGAGTAGTTTAATCTTCCGTTGCGTGCTTTGTGATTGATTAAGATAATTGTTATATAACCCAACAGTGGTATCACGAGCCTACTATGTGATGATTAATTACCAAAAAGATCAAAATTTGAAGGGGGGTTAGGGTTCATGAGGATCAAAATTTATATATAAATTTTAGATTAATTTTTGTTATTTTATAATGGTTAATTTTAGATTAATATTTGTTATAGAAATTTTGGCTTACGCAATCAAGACAACTTGATGCATGTGGTCTCTTTCCATATGAAAGAGGAGCCAATCTTATACCATAGTGACCAAAATTAGGTTGATTACCTTAATTGTTAAGTTGTAAATTTAGTAAGTTTAATTTTGCCTTTTATGAAAATTGTGTGCAAAATTGTTTTTGGAAAAATAAACTTGACTAATAACTATCGAAATAAGATTTTGTTTATAAAATTGGTGCCCTAAAAATCAAAAGATACACCGGCTCACCCATTTGAACAAACTCTAGGAGAGGTATAAGTCGGAGTGCGTTAGCCTCCTAAAAGGGCGGGTTTTTAAATCGCGTTCATCGCATACCTTTGCCCTTGCGCTTCTTTGTGCGTTCAAATGGAGCTACCGAGCTCTTTTGTATTTAAAGGCAATAAAAATGAGTTTTATAAACATATTATGTTTAGAAGATATGCATGAATCTTCAAAACATAACATTTTGATCACACATCAAATTGATTGACCCAATAAACTTAAGTCATTGCCATCCAACTCGTAAAGGACACTTGTAGCTGTTGTTTTACTCACTGGTACACAGTGGTAAAATGGCAGTTGCATGGCAAAACCCACTCACTGGTACACAGTGGTGGACAAATTTGTGCGTTCTTGGTTGGACGACTTAAAGCGAGTTAAGCGGTGAGACCTTAACCCGTGGCAAAAGATGGGACAAAACATGACTACAAATTACTTGATGAATCGAGTGTCATTTGTAAGTCCCATTCTTACTAGGAATTGCACATGTAATGCAATTACTGCTCGTCACTTACCTTTTGAGTACAATCATTTCTAGCAGATCAACTGATGAAATGAGTGTATGTCAATTGGATCCTAGCCTTAATGAAATTAATTGTTTATTTTATAAACATTGGGTAATTAATTTCTTAAGGATTTATTATCGAAAATACCGATAATTGAACTTGAATCTGTTTTGTAAAAGGCAACAAATCCTTCACAAAACATACACCAATCGGCTTTTAGGTTGATGCTAGAAAGAGAAAACTTTCTAAAACCAATTTCAATGGTTGTTTTGTCAATAGAGAATTGTTCTAAAAGTTGAAAAGAAAACCCGTGTCATTGAAACTCAGATACCGCTATTCCTGATGCGAATGCCACAGCCTTGCAGTTGGAAGCATAAAATACTCAGTACTATAGACATAATGAGGTTGCTTATTTAATCTTCATAGTAGGCTCGTGATACCACTGTTGTTTAAACTATGCTCTGATACCACTGTTAGGTTATATAACAAATTATCTTATAAAATCACAAAGCACGCAGCGGAAAATTAATCTATGTAATTAATTAATTAACCAAGGAAAGAAAACATGTACCTTTAATTGAAGATGATAAAGCAAGAAACTTTATAATAATGTTTAAAATAAAACCTCTCTACGATCGCACACACGAAACGTCGAACAATATCCGAAGATTGCTAGATCTTGAATCACCAAAAGCCTAAAACTCATAGTTTGCTTTTATTGTTGGTTTTGATGGACACAATCAAGAAACATAATTTATATGTTTCTGCCGAACTCAAATCCCACAAACCAAGTTATTATTATCATTGATATAATATTTGATGTTGACTAGAATATCATTATATTTCACGTGGGTTTCTTATCTTCGGTTTTTAGGTTTCGATCGAGAGAAGCAACCGAATATATTTGAGTTATATTATATGTTAGGGTTTTTTTTATTATTAGGATATATTTATATAGGGTATAAATATATCCCTAATAACTTAACCTTCAAGCTAACACATTTTAACTTGGACTAGGGTTTAATTAATAATTACACTAATTATTAATTAATATTTAATAATTAATAATTACATAATTATTAATTAATATTTAATAATTAATAATTCATATTTATTAATTAATAAATAATTCTAATTAACATATCTAGTTAATAATGTCCAATTATCATTTCTCTCAACTTGGTGATTATAAATATGTAGATACAATATATACATATTACCGGATATCTAAGTGTCAACGCGTGTGACCCCGTAGGCTTAAATACTTTCTGGACATACGTTCATTTTTACGTGATCATATACTAACAGCTCCCACTTGAGCTCGTAACAAATGAAGGTAATAACATTGGTTAGCGTCTAGCAACACGCCAATGCTCCCAGAAATATTCAAGTATAGTTTCTTAAAGTATATTTAAATGGTTGAGGCATTTATTATCCCTTTGTTCAGATACCTTGTTAAACATGAATATGGATCAATGTCATTTCATGATTTAACGATTTTGTTTCTCATTTCATAACTAATTAATGATTACCAAATATAATCGAGAACCATCTGGATTTATTTGGGCACGGCCATGCAAACATCTTAATTAGTCCTAATGAGGGCGCCAATGGTATCATTATGCAACTATTAGTTGGAGGAACAAATCCTGCATTGACTACACGTGTCAGTCATCATGCTAGATAATTGAATAACTAATTGTGTGACAATGTGATTATGTTTTGTGAAAGTTCCTGTTTGACACCTGTTCACTAAAAAAATCATAACTAATCAACCGCAAGGAGTTAGAAGCTGAAATCTTTACAGTAGATGCTTGACTCATAGGGCTACAACTTTTATGTTTTGTGCTAAGCCCAGTTCGGCCTTCTTCAGTGCCAGATTTGGTCGTGAAGCTGCTGGATTTTCCAGATCAGCATCCTGTTATTTATGGTAGATAATTTGTTATAGAAATTTTGGCTTACGCAATCAAGACAACTTGATGCATGTGGTCTCTTTCCATATGAAAGAGGAGCCAATCTTATACCATAGTGACCAAAATTAGGTTGATTACCTTAATTGTTAAGTTGTAAATTTAGTAAGTTTAATTTTGCCTTTTATGAAAATTGTGTGCAAAATTGTTTTTGGAAAAATAAACTTGACTAATAACTATCGAAATAAGATTTTGTTTATAAAATTGGTGCCCTAAAAATCAAAAGATACACCGGCTCACCCATTTGAACAAACTCTAGGAGAGGTATAAGTCGGAGTGCGTTAGCCTCCTAAAAGGGCGGGTTTTTAAATCGCGTTCATCGCATACCTTTGCCCTTGCGCTTCTTTGTGCGTTCAAATGGAGCTACCGAGCTCTTTTGTATTTAAAGGCAATAAAAATGAGTTTTATAAACATATTATGTTTAGAAGATATGCATGAATCTTCAAAACATAACATTTTGATCACACATCAAATTGATTGACCCAATAAACTTAAGTCATTGCCATCCAACTCGTAAAGGACACTTGTAGCTGTTGTTTTACTCACTGGTACACAGTGGTAAAATGGCAGTTGCATGGCAAAACCCACTCACTGGTACACAGTAGTGGACAAATTTGTGCGTTCTTGGTTGGACGACTTAAAGCGAGTTAAGCGGTGAGACCTTAACCCGTGGCAAAAGATGGGACAAAACATGACTACAAATTACTTGATGAATCGAGTGTCATTTGTAAGTCCCATTCTTACTAGGAATTGCACATGTAATGCAATTACTGCTCGTCACTTACCTTTTGAGTACAATCATTTCTAGCAGATCAACTGATGAAATGAGTGTATGTCAATTGGATCCTAGCCTTAATGAAATTAATTGTTTATTTTATAAACATTGGGTAATTAATTTCTTAAGGATTTATTATTGAAAATACCGATAATTAAACTTGAATCTGTTTTGTAAAAGGCAACAAATCCTTCACAAAACATACACCAATCGGCTTTTAGGTTGATGCTAGAAAGAGAAAACTTTCTAAAACCAATTTCAATGGCTGTTTTGTCAATAGAGAATTGTTCTAAAAGTTGAAAAGAAAACCCGTGTCATTGAAACTCAGATACCGCTATTCCTGATGCGAATGCCACAGCCTTGCAGTTGGAAGCATAAAATACTCAGTACTATAGACATAATGAGGTTGCTTATTTAATCTTCATAGTAGGCTCGTGATACCACTGTTGTTTAAACTATGCTCTGATACCACTGTTAGGTTATATAACAAATTATCTTATAAAATCACAAAGCACGCAGCGGAAAATTAATCTATGTAATTAATTAATTAACCAAGGAAAGAAAACATGTACCTTTAATTGAAGATGATAAAGCAAGAAACTTTATAATAATGTTTAAAATAAAACCTCTCTACGATCGCACACACGAAACGTCGAACAATATCCGAAGATTGCTAGATCTTGAATCACCAAAAGCCTAAAACTCATAGTTTGCTTTTATTGTTGGTTTTGATGGACACAATCAAGAAACATAATTTATATGTTTCTGCCGAACTCAAATCCCACAAACCAAGTTATTATTATCATTGATATAATATTTGATGTTGACTAGAATATCATTATATTTCACGTGGGTTTCTTATCTTCGGTTTTTAGGTTTCGATCGAGAGAAGCAACCGAATATATTTGAGTTATATTATATGTTAGGGTTTTTTTTATTATTAGGATATATTTATATAGGGTATAAATATATCCCTAATAACTTAACCTTCAAGCTAACACATTTTAACTTGGACTAGGGTTTAATTAATAATTACACTAATTATTAATTAATATTTAATAATTAATAATTCATATTTATTAATTAATAAATAATTCTAATTAACATATCTAGTTAATAATGTCCAATTATCATTTCTCTCAACTTGGTGATTATAAATATGTAGATACAATATATACATATTACCGGATATCTAAGTGTCAACGCGTGTGACCCCGTAGGCTTAAATACTTTCTGGACATACGTTCATTTTTACGTGATCATATACTAACAGCTCCCACTTGAGCTCGTAACAAATGAAGGTAATAACATTGGTTAGCGTCTAGCAACACGCCAATGCTCCCAGAAATATTCAAGTATAGTTTCTTAAAGTATATTTAAATGGTTGAGGCATTTATTATCCCTTTGTTCAGATACCTTGTTAAACATGAATATGGATCAATGTCATTTCATGATTTAACGATTTTGTTTCTCATTTCATAACTAATTAATGATTACCAAATATAATCGAGAACCATCTGGATTTATTTGGGCACGGCCATGCAAACATCTTAATTAGTCCTAATGAGGGCGCCAATGGTATCATTATGCAACTATTAGTTGGAGGAACAAATCCTGTATTGACTACACGTGTCAGTCATCATACTTCACTACACGTGTCAGTCATCATGCTAGATAATTGAATAACTAATTGTGTGACAATGTGATTATGTTTTGTGAAAGTTCCTGTTTGACACCTGTTCACTAAAAAAATCATAACTAATCAACCGCAAGGAGTTAGAAGCTGAAATCTTTACAGTAGATGCTTGACTCATAGGGATACAACTTTTATGTTTTGTGCTAAGCCCAGTTCGGCCTTCTTCAGTGCCAGATTTGGTCGTGAAGCTGCTGGATTTTCCAGATCAGCATCCTGTTATTTATGGTAGATAATTTGTTATAGAAATTTTGGCTTACGCAATCAAGACAACTTGATGCATGTGGTCTCTTTCCATATGAAAGAGGAGCCAATCTTATACCATAGTGACCAAAATTAGGTTGATTACCTTAATTGTTAAGTTGTAAATTTAGTAAGTTTAATTTTGCCTTTTATGAAAATTGTGTGCAAAATTGTTTTTGGAAAAATAAACTTGACTAATAACTATCAAAATAAGATTTTGTTTATAAAATTGGTGCCCTAAAAATCAAAAGATACACCGGCTCACCCATTTGAACAAACTCTAGGAGAGGTATAAGTCGGAGTGCGTTAGCCTCCTAAAAGGGCGGGTTTTTAAATCGCGTTCATCGCATACCTTTGCCCTTGCGCTTCTTTGTGCGTTCAAATGGAGCTACCGAGCTCTTTTGTATTTAAAGGCAATAAAAATGAGTTTTATAAACATATTATGTTTAGAAGATATGCATGAATCTTCAAAACATAACCTTTTGATCACACATCACATTGATTGACCCAATAAACTTAAGTCATTGCCATCCAACTCGTAAAGGACACTTGTAGCTGTTGTTTTACTCACTGGTACACAGTGGTAAAATGGCAGTTGCATGGCAAAACCCACTCACTGGTACACAGTGGTGGACAAATTTGTGCGTTCTTGGTTGGACGACTTAAAGCGAGTTAAGCGGTGAGACCTTAACCCGTGGCAAAAGATGGGACAAAACATGACTACAAATTACTTGATGAATCGAGTGTCATTTGTAAGTCCCATTCTTACTAGGAATTGCACATGTAATGCAATTACTGCCCGTCACTTACCATTTGAGTACAATCATTTCTAGCAGATCAACTGATGAAATGAGTGTATGTCAATTGGATCCTAGCCTTAATGAAATTAATTGTTTATTTTATAAACATTGGGTAATTAATTTCTTAAGGATTTATTATCGAAAATACCGATAATTGAACTTGAATCTGTTTTGTAAAAGGCAACAAATCCTTCACAAAACATACACCAATCGGCTTTTAGGTTGATGCTAGAAAGGGAAAACTTTCTAAAACCAATTTCAATGGTTGTTTTGTCAATAAAGAATTGTTCTAAAAGTTGAAAAGAAAACCCGTGTCATTGAAACTCGGATACCGCTATTCCTGATGTGAATGCCACAGCTTTGCAGTTGGAAGCATAAAATACTCAGTACTATAGACATATTGAGGTTGCTTATTTGATGCTAGAAAGGGAAAACTTTCTAAAACCAATTTCAATGGTTGTTTTGTCAATAAAGAATTGTTCTAAAAGTTGAAAAGAAAACCCGTGTCATTGAAACTCGGATACCGCTATTCCTGATGTGAATGCCACAGCTTTGCAGTTGGAAGCATAAAATACTCAGTACTATAGACATATTGAGGTTGCTTATTTGATGCTAGAAGCATGTCTCCCGAGCTTCAAAAAGCAATTCGGATTGCAAAATCCGTGTGATATGATCAAATAACTCAAGTCTATGTACGGAAAACAAGTTGGAGTTGAAATTACTTGAGCTAATTGAGTCACTCCATAACTTGAACACGAGTATGGGAAACCGGTGAATGCTCGTGTACTCAAGATGAAGAGTTACTTTGAGCATTTTGGAAAGGTTAAACTATGCGTATCTTTTGCCGATTGTTATTGGCAAAAGAGATTTTGAGAAGTTTGTGCACAATTACAATTTGCATAGCATAAGTTGGACTTCATAATCAAGTTGATTGAGTATGAGGAAAACCTTCCTAAGAAATCTGAGATACCCCAAGTTCTTATGATCAAGGGGGGAATGGTTTAGAAAGCAAAACAACCGTAAAGCTAAGGCAAGAACTTTGGTAAGAGAAAACAAAGTATTTAGTCTCAAAACCTTAAAAGACCCCTTGGAAAAAGGAGCATACGGCTAAAGACCAGTCTTGTCATCACTATGCTAAAGTGAGACACTGGAAAAGGAATTGTCCTAAGTATCTAGCTGAGTTGAACAAGAAGAAGAAGCAAGTTGGTTTAACCAGTTCTTCAAGTATCTTCTTAACTGAATTATAAGTGTTGATGAGATTCAAATGATAATTCAATAGCAAAAGAGTCAAGTTAACTTGGACTCTATCTATCCTTGACATTGTCATCTTGTTTAATTTTGACAAGAAACGCATTAAAAGTCTTAAATGTGAAGAATTCTTACAAATCAAATGATGAATCATTTGATAAATGCGTGTCTTTTGAATTTTCGTTAGCAAGAAAAGCATTGAAAGACTTCAACGTAAAGGGATCTTACAATCAAATGATGAACCATTTGAAAAATGCATATCTTGTGTTTTCGGCAAGATGACAAGAATACCTTTTTCGCATAAAAACGGAAAAGGCTAAGAAACTACTTTGACTAATACATTCGGATGTATGTAGCCGATTTAGACATGAGTCAAGGAAAGATGCTAGCAACTTTATCATTTTTATGAATGATTTCAGTCGTTATGGTAATGTTTACTTGCTTAAACATAAACATGAAGTGTTTGAAACATTCAAAGAGTTTAAAAATGAAGTAGAAAATCAACTCGGCAAAACCATCAAGATTCTTCATTCGGATCGAGGTGGTGAATACTTAAGCCAAGAGTTTAAGGATTATCTAAAAGCGTGTGGAATTGTCCAACAGCTTACTCCTCTACACACTCCTCAACATAATGGAGTGTCTGAAAGGAGAAATCGAACCTTGATAGACATGGTGAGATCTATGATGACCCTTACGACTCTCCCATTTTCGTTTTGGGATTATGCTCTTGAGACTGTTGTACGCATTCTCAATATGGTTCCAACCAAGAAGGTTGACAAGACACCATATGAATTATGGCATGGAAATGTTCCTAATCTGTCTTACTTAAGAGTCTGGGGATGTGAGGCACTTGTGAAGCGCGATACACCTGATAAACTTGAACCCAGAACTACTAAGTGCATCTTTGTCGGATACCCTAAGGAAACGATGGGTTACGACTTCTATTATCCCGTCAAAAACACTGTTCGCGTTGCTCGATATGCTGAATTCTTTGAAAAGAAATTAGTTCCAGAGAACAGTGGGAGGGTTGTAGAACTTGATGAGACTCAAGAGGAAGATGTGTCACCTTCTGAAGCTCCTAGCAATCATCAACTTGGGGGGGGGGGGAAATGTTCAAAGTGATGAACCTCAAGTCGATGATGATGAAGCGATTCCACTTCGTAGGTCCGAAAGGACAAGACGTCCTACTGATAGATTATGTCTGATGGTAGAAGAAAACGTTTTAGGAGATCTCGATGATCCTCCGAATTTCAAAGCTGCATTATCAGATCCGGAATCTGACAAATGGCTTGAAGCTACGAAGGTGGAAATGAAATCCATGAAAGACAATCAAGTCTAGAGCTTGGTTGATCTTCCACAAAATGCTCAAACTGTTGGGTGTAAGTGGATCTTCAAGAAGAAGACGGACATGGATGGAAATGTACACACCTATAAAGCTCGTCTCATGGCGAAAGGTTATACTCAACGTTTCGGTGTTGACTATGATGAGACCTTTTCTCCAGTTGCGGACATTAGAGCTATTAGGATTCTCTTAGCCATAGCTGCGTACTATGATTTTGAGATATGGCAAATGGATGTTAAGACTGCCTTCTTAAATGGTTACTTGGATGAAGAAGTCTATATGGATCAACCTGAAGGTTTTATTGATCCAAAACATCCCAACAAAGTATGCAAGCTTCAAAGGTCCATTTATGGACTAAAGCAAGCATCAAGAACTTGGAACAAGCGGTTTGATGAAGAAATCAAAAAGTTTGGTTTCGTTCAAAATCCCGATGAGCCATGTGTATCGCAAAGCTAGTGGGAGTAATGTTACTTTCCTTCCTTATATGTTGATGACATATTGATCATAGGAAAACACATTCCAATGTTGCAAGATGTTAAATCCCATCTTGGAAAGTGTTTTGCCATGAAAGATTTAGGAGAAGCGGCATTTATTCTTGGAATCAAGATCTACCGAGATAGATCAAAGCGGTTAATTGGATTAAGTCAAAGTGCTTATATTGATAAGGTCACTCATGCAAGGACTTAACTTATCTAGCAAGAACGGTGCTTCTACACCTAATGAGGTGGAGCGTATGCGAATAATCCCTTATGCTTCAGCGGTGGGATCTATCATGTATGCGGTAAGATGCACTAGACCTGATAATGCGTTCGCGCAACATATAGTTAACCATTATCAGCAAAATCCTGGAGAGGATCATTGGATTGCTGTAAAGAATTATTCTTGGTGTATGGAAGAAATCCTGATCCAGAATTCAAAGTGAATAGATACTGTGATGTTGGATTTCAGACTGATAAAGATGATTCAAAATATCAGTCGGGATACGTCTTCATTATTTAAATGAAGGCACGGTGGAATGCTATGAGCTAAAAGCAAACCACAGTTGCCATGTCTGCAACAGAGTCTGAGTACATTGCCGCCTCAGAAGCCGCAATGGAAGCAGTATGGATAAGGAAGTTCATTAGCGGGCTTGACGTGATCCCCTCAAGTGACTTACCCACTGATATGTACTGTGATAATACTTGTGCATTAATCATTGCCAACGAACCCGGAGTTCAGAAAGGTGTCAGACATTATGCTAGACGATATCACTATGTTCGTGAGCAAATCGAACTAGGGGAGATCAAATTACTCAAAGTTCACACAGATTTTAACTTAGCTGATCCTTTCACAAAAGCTTTGTCTAGGCCCAAGCTTGAAAGGCATGCCGAGGGCATAGGACTTAAATTAGCTAGTTATTTCATGTAAATCTGTTGTTTCGGTATTTGGATAAGGGATGTTAAACAATTTATATTTTTCATAATGAAATAAAGTACTTCATATGTTTGATTTCATTTAATATTAATTGTATCCTATATTTGCATGTTTAATCCTTGAATATTTTATCAAATATTCTAAATTGTCCATTGTCGATTAATTATATGGGAATATAATTAAACTAAGACAAATCTGAGCGATTGGTTATATTCTTAGAATATATAATGGATGGTCCCACCAAACTCACATGATATCCATAGTTTATGCATATCGGACTACCCCACTAACGAATTCATCACTTTATGGATCAGCGTCATTAAGTGAAATTCGTAAATGGTTACTTTATTGATCCTTTGACTTGAGATACAAGCAGGTCAGCATGTATGGATTGCACTTACTTGATATAGTTCTAACTCTCCTGAATAAGGGAGTAAATAAAGGGCTATTTTCAGAAAGTGTAGTGAAGTATGATGACTGACACGTGTAGTCAATACAGGATTTGTTCCTCCAACTAATAGTTGCAGAATGATACCATTGGCGCCCTTATTAGGACTAATTAAGATGTTTGCTAGCCCAAGCTTGAAAGGCATGCCGAGGGCATAGGACTTAAATTAGCTAGTTATTTCATGTAAATCTGTTGTTTCGGTATTTGGATAAGGGATGTTAAACAATTTATATTTTTCATAATGAAATAAAGTACTTCATATGTTTGATTTCATTTAATATTAATTGTATCCTATATTTGCATGTTTAATCCTTGAATATTTTATCAAATATTCTAAATTGTCCATTGTCGATTAATTATATGGGAATATAATTAAACTAAGACAAATCTGAGCGATTGGTTATATTCTTAGAATATATAATGGATGGTCCCACCAAACTCACATGATATCCATAGTTGATGCATATCGGACTACCCCACTAACGAATTCATCACTTTATGGATCAGCGTCATTAAGTGAAATTCGTAAATGGTTACTTTATTGATCCTTTGACTTGAGATACAAGCAGGTCAGCATGTATGGATTGCACTTACTTGATATAGTTCTAACTCTCCTGAATAAGGGAGTAAATAAAGGGCTATTTTCAGAAAGTGTAGTGAAGTATGATGACTGACACGTGTAGTCAATACAGGATTTGTTCCTCCAACTAATAGTTGCAGAATGATACCATTGGCGCCCTTATTAGGACTAATTAAGATGTTTGCATGGCCGTGCCCAAATAAATCCAGATGGTTCTCGATTATATTTGGTAATCATTAATTAGTTATTAAATGAGAAACAAAATCGTTAAATCATAAAATGACATTGATCCATATTCATGTTTAACAAGGTATCTGAACAAAGGGATAATAAATGCCTCAACCATTTAAATATACTTTAAGAAACTATACTTGAATATTTCTGGGAGCATTGGCGTGTTGCTAGACGCTAACCAATGTTATTACCTTCATTTGTTACGAGCTCAAGTGGGAGCTGTTAGTATATGATCACGTAAAAATGAACGTATGTCCAGAAAGTATTTAAGCCTACGGGGTCACACGCGTTGACACTTAGATATCCGGTAATATGTATATATTGTATCTACATATTTATAATCACCAAGTTGAGAGAAATGATAATTGGACATTATTAACTAGATATGTTAATTAGAATTATTTATTAATTAATAAATATGAATTATTAATTATTAAATATTAATTAATAATTAATGTAATTATTAATTAAACCCATAGTCCAAGTCAAAATATGTTATTCAAGGTTTTGTTCATAGTAATAGATTTTAAGACTTAAAAAAGGTTTAAAATAGCATAATTGATTTGGAAAAGAAAGATTTCGTAGATTTAGAGGTAGTAGAAGAAGATCTAGATGGGAAAGATGAAGATAGGATCAGAAGCATCACAGAAAATCGTGATAGTTAACTACATAACACCCCTTGGACTTCTATTTTTTCATGTTTGGCAAGAACAACCCATCAAAAATTGACATTTTGAAAGACTTGTGATATTTTTATTAAATATATTAAGTATTAAGTATTAAATATATAGATATTGCATAATGTTTTTAGTACCGCTATACCAGTGCTATATCACCGCTATAACTGATATACTCCCTCCGTCCCAATTTAAATGTCCTATTTTGATTTCCCAAGTTTTTTTCACAACTTTGACCGTAAATACGTTTGTTTTTGTTATATAATACTTGATGAAAGTTATATCAATAAAAAATATATTTAAAACTCTATCTATTCATATACTTTATATCAAGTATAATGTAACACAAACAAAAACATTGACGGTCAAAGTTAATCAAGAAAGACCTAAAATGTCAAACTAGGACATTTAAATTGGGACGGAGGGAGTATCATATATCGGACCTTGACCGCTATACCGCTATTTCAGTAATTAACTACTTAGCTAAAATGGATGAAAAAACCTGAAAGGACCCAATAAAAAATCCCCGAGCCTAGGGGCCGCGCCACTGGTTTTCACCCTAACTCGTTTTTTATAGTCCCCCGTACAGACCTGAACTAGCGTGAATACCCCAATCCAAAATACAAGCCCCAATCAAAATACAAGAAGAACAGTCCCCCATCATAGTACCAATACAATCACCAAAGATGAAGGTTATCAGCACCATACTTATAACAGAATCTTCCAAGGCACCCATTTTCTTCTTGTAGATAATTACTTAAAGCTTGAACTCATTCCACTTTTCCCAGGTTAGATCTTGACACTTAGCACGATTTTTGATCCATAGAAAACTAAGGCTCTTCACCTCTTCTGTTAATCGAAACCACGAGGGAGTAATACCTTTAAAACATGCCTCATTTCTTACTTTCCATAAACACTAACAAGCCGTGAGGATAATTGCACGGATGATTGAACTTTTTTTTGTCTTTCTCCTTCTCGAAATAACTCACAGGTTTGATTCTAAGACCTGTGATATTAACTAAGTCACTCTAGGAGCCACGTGGTTTGCGAGTACAAGGTACCGATTAATCTATGATTTATTGGCGCTCAATCTTATGTATAAGTTAATATTTTTAGGTCTAGCTTGAATAGAACTTGAAATTAACACACATGTTTTCAAGCTATTTAAGTTTTCAAAAATCATGCTACATCCTCCTCAATATCCAGCCTATGGAGGAATGCGTTTTATTAAAGAAAGGCAACTACATCATCAGCGTATGCTGCAGCAACAATTTGCTATTTCCAATCCCATGGTACCACATGTACAACCACAACCACAACAATCTCAGGTTCCAGTTTCATCTCCTCAGAGTAGTACGCAAACACAATCACAGTCTTCTCCTCCAGTATCGGTTTCGCCTATTGGGACACCCTCCATGAAACATCCTATACCCCCACCCCAGCGTAACTCTCAAACTGGGGGCAACCATACTCTGAAACAGAAAGCACGTCAGCCACAGCAATTGCAGCCAACTGGTAGGCAACATCCTCAGCAGGCAGCTAAAGTTATAAAAGGAGGTGCAAAGTGGTAGGACGGTAAATTCTAAGCAGCCAATGCCTCATTCTTCTTTAAGTATATAGGTCACAACAACACATGAGATTTCCCGTTCAAACACAAGCTACTTCCTCAAAGAAACTTCTGTCTGATACTAGCAACAATCATGCTCCATCAGTGGCTCCTTCGTCTAGTACACAGCCAGTAATGACTTCACCGCCAGCTCCAGCAGCCCCAAAAGTTAGGAAGTCGAACTCAAGCAGCAGCTGGTCAAATGATGGCACATAATTTAAAAGAAAGATATTTCGAGCTTCCTATAAGCAAGGTGCAAGCTAAAGAAGCAACTCAGATATCTGAACCATTTGATTCACCTGGTGCAATGTCAGATAAGGTTCCATCTGGGATATCTCGGTCACCACCTCATTCAAACAGTGAAGGGAGCGGTGATGAACATGATGGACCAGCGGTTAACCTTGAGGGTGTTCATAAGCAGTCTGAATCAGACAGCTTGGGTAATTCCGTACAGTGGCAAGAGCAATCGTCTTCAGAGCCAATACCTCCCACCTGACCCCCTATTTTTTTACCCATATGGAGCACTCAGGTTGGGCTGTCATTCACATGTAATAGGAATGTACAGGTTTGTTTTTCCCTGATTTTTCTGCATGTGTAGACATGCTTAAAGTTAACTTTACACTTGCTGCTCATAATGGCGTTAGTTAGAGGTTGAAAGATGGTTAGGTAATAGGGTTTGGGTAATATGTCAAAACGGGTGACTATATGAGCCAGGTGGACCAGAAGCACTTTTGTCCAAATCTTTATTTTGGGCCTTGTTAATATGACTAAGGTTACCAAGAGTCAAAAATTGCCAAGATGGAAAGTGGATATGAATAAGAAATATAGTTAAAATTGCCACATTTTATTTAGTCATTACCAACATTAAAACGCGATCATTTCTATATATATACATAAGTAGGAAAATGCTAAATACAGCCTCAAGGGCTGTACTTAAAGTGTATAAAAAATTGTACCTTCCATGGCAAAACCCATAAGAAATCTACCAACATTTAATTAAGGAAGTGGGTATATTAAAATGTTTTGTAAAAGATAATACTATTTTGATAGTTATCTGATATCTTGAGTAAAATGATTTGGAGGTATGCGTCAAGCATACAATTTTGGCAATTTCTAACCTGTTCATTCCATTTGACCTGTTTCATTTCTAGCTACTTTTTGATCACCCATCAAAGATAGAGCATAACATGAACCGGCCTATTCATAAGTAAACGAGCCTAACTTGCCACCTCTAGTTTTTTTTTTTTTTTGCACTGCTGTTACTGACATTAAGCACACAGATGACGTGTTACGTATTAAGCTGTGGATGCTTAAAATGCAATTCAGGGATTATTAGCTACATTCCGTTAGATCTTCTCGCTTTTACATACTAATTTTCTTGCCTTGATATACCTTGCAGATGACGTTCATAGATCCATCAGGCAGTTAGTACAAAGAAGAAAACAGGCAGCAATAGTTTTCTAAAAGTTAGTGTAGGGGTTAACTGAAAAAATTGTTGGCAGGGCTAATTTGTGGGCAATATGTATATAGGATCCTCAACTCTTAGAGCCTTGGAGAGATGGAGAAACATATATAGAGGTATGTGTACAGAGTTCCCATCTCTCCTTATAACATTTTGTTTCTTAGTCTAATATTTTTGGAACCCATAGATTAGCGCTATATATTATTGCCCCTTCATAGCAGGGGTATAGTTGTCATTGTCATTGGCTGAAGCCTTGGGGAATTTTGTAAATACTAGCCTTTTAGTGTAAATGCAGATTAATGTTGTCAAGATTTTTGTTGCATTGGTTCAGTTAGCACATCTTGTACTCCCGTCTATGTTTACAGTTTACACTACATAATAGAGGCGGCAAAAAAAGCAGGTTGGATGGAGTGGATACCGAGAACGGGTACTTATATTTTCGGTTGTGTCGAATTGTGACGATCCACAAACATGTTTAGTTTTGTTGCTATAATGATAATCTGAGTTTTTCAAATAAAACAATATAGGAGGTTTTTGTGCATTGTTATCACACCTTTTGTGCTTCCAACACTCTTGATCAGCTCCCTTTTAGCTAATTGAATAAAGCTGCTGATATACCTTGCAGATGACGTTCATAGATCCATCAGGCAGTTAGTACAAAGAAGAAAACAGGCAGCAATAGTTTTCTAAAAGTTAGTGTAGGGGTTAACTGAAAAAATTGTTGGCAGGGCTAATTTGTGGGCAATATGTATATAGGATCCTCAACTCTTAGAGCCTTGGAGAGATGGAGAAACATATATAGAGGTATGTGTACAGAGTTCCCATCTCTCCTTATAACATTTTGTTTCTTAGTCTAATATTTTTGGAACCCATAGATTAGCGCTATATATTATTGCCCCTTCATAGCAGGGGTATAGTTGTCATTGTCATTGGCTGAAGCCTTGGGGAATTTTGTAAATACTAGCCTTTTAGTGTAAATGCAGATTAATGTTGTCAAGATTTTTGTTGCATTGGTTCAGTTAGCACATCTTGTACTCCCGTCTATGTTTACAGTTTACACTACATAATAGAGGCGGCAAAAAAAGCAGGTTGGATGGAGTGGATACCGAGAACGGGTACTTATATTTTCGGTTGTGTCGAATTGTGACGATCCACAAACATGTTTAGTTTTGTTGCTATAATGATAATCTGAGTTTTTCAAATAAAACAATATAGGAGGTTTTTGTGCATTGTTATCACACCTTTTGTGCTTCCAACACTCTTGATCAGCTCCCTTTTAGCTAATTGAATAAAGCTGCTGAAACCATAAACTGATCGAATCTGCCACCTCGGGAAAAGCCTTTTGTAGTTTTTTAGGATTTCATCACAAAGACGGAGGCGGTAGCATCATAACTTCTGTTACTGTAAGTTCTCATTAGTGCAATCCTAAGTGTGCTGTATAGAGCTGAACTCTTTGGATTTGGCTTTTGACTATCCGAGTGTTTGCTCAGTAGTGGCTTCTGTAGTTACTGAAGATTTGTACATGTCTTCAAGAAAGCCTTGTGTTTCTACTGAAGGGAGGGAAATGGATGGAGCAATGTTGATTTCCATCTAGTCATTAGAAAACCTGGACCTTTGTTTGAAGGCGACTGATCGAGTTTTTCTAGTTCTTTAGGAGGTGACGGCGGCATGGTGATGGCAGCAGTTGTTGTCTTTGGGAGACGGAAGTGGTGGTTGCGGATGTTGGTCATGGAAGAGAGATTAGTTGGTTCCCGATAATTGAGCTATGAATCATATTGGATAATGACACAAGAAAATCAATTCAAGGATATGTTTAATTTGGTGAGTGCTTAGATACAGAAACAATAGATGACCGACCCATTATCATGTCACATATTTGTCTCAAAAGACTTCCCATAACCCCCCTTATAGCCCAGAAATTCGAATTATTACACAATTAAATGACTACAATTCTAATAAGCAATGCAACAAGGTAAAAATGATAATCAGGTCGTAATTTTCAACTGTTAAAGTTATTAATTATGAATCTAAACTCTTTGCGGAATAACAAATTACAACTCAATTATCGAATGACAAATTACAACTCAATTATCGAATGACAAATTACAACCCACGATCAGTTAACAAATTTACAGCAATACAATAAGTTTAGCTAGTTCAATGAAATTAGTGTTGCCTATGGCACTTATGTATAATTCTTGCTATGGTAGATTGAGCAAATGAAGATTTTGTGTGGTGAAGTGTGGTATTGCCTTCAAAGACAGTTATATTTACTGGCACTTGAAGACTATATCTATCAACCTCTAACTGCCTTAGACATGTGTCATGTATCATAGATTCATATTCATAGGACCAGATGTCTCTATCAACCTCTTCTGTCTTGTAGTTTGGCCATCTACAATCCCTTAAATATAGGACACCTCATTATGCCTTTACACTTGATTCAATCCTGAACATTGATTGCATTCGTCTTTGAATGCTCAAAACATTGGTTACACACATTAAAAGTACAAGTGTTACAAACATGAAACCGACAGAATATACAAAACTGTTCTTGTCCTTTAACAAGGCAACATCGCATTACAGTTATGTTGCCCAACTCCCCAAACACAAGTTTGATGCTAAGACCTGTGATATTAACTAACTCTAGGGGCCACATGGTTTGCGAGTACAAGGTACCGATTAATCTATGATTTATTGGCGCTCAATCTTAGAGCATTGGCGTTGGATGAAAGTTGGGTGCGTGGTGGGCGTGGCACCACCACACAACACCGCCGCCGACCCTCCACCATGCATGGTGGTGTGGGTTTGAGTGGTCAGGCCACTCAAAGTGGTAGTGTGTGGGAGTGAGAATCGAGACAAAAAGCAACAGATATTTTGACCATGCAACGGCTAGATTTTTTTTTTTGTTCTTTCGTTTCTATATATATACAACTAAACTCCACACACACTACAATTCAAACACAACACACACACTTTCTTTTCCAAATTTACACAAATCTATATCAACACAAACAATTTCTTTTCCAAATTACACAAATCTATATCAAACAAACAACACACAAAATAAAAAAAATGGAAAAACGTATTGGTTCCACTGTAATCATAGATGAACCGTTCAAATGGTCTGATGAAAGTAGTCTAGAGGTGTTTGCGGACGCGATTGAGGTCGACGCCAGAAGTTCTACGGCACGTTCGAGGCGTAAAGTCGTGAACCGTAACCGTTGGTCCACTTCACAAAGATCGCATCGCGACTACTTTTGTAAAGAACCATGCAACGGCTAGATTTTTTTTTTGTTCTTTCGTTTCTATATATATACAACTAAACTCCACACACACTACAATTCAAACACAACACACACACTTTCTTTTCCAAATTTACACAAATCTATATCAAACAAACAACACACACAATTTCTTTTCCAAATTTACACAAATCTATATCAAACAAACAACACACAATAAATAAAAAAAATGGAAAAACGTATTGGTTCCACTGTAATCATAGATGAACCGTTCAAATGGTCTGATGAAAGTAGTCTAGAGGTGTTTGCGGACGCGATTGAGGTCGACGCCAGAAGTTCTACGGCACGTTCGAGGCGTAAAGTCGTGAACCGTAACCGTTGGTCCACTTCACAAAGATCGCATCGCGACTACTTTTGTAAAGAACCCTAATTCGACGAAGATTTTTTTGAAGATATGTATCGTATGCCTAAACGTTTATTTTTAAAGACGTGCAAGATCTTGAGTCCAGATACGAGTATTTCCATGATTCGTATGATGCCCGGTTGGCAAAAAGTTTTACCCCGATACAAAAATGCACATCCACAATTAGGCAACTCGCAACCGGTAATCCACCAGATGAGTACGACGTGTATTTAGAGATGGCACAAAGAAAATCACGTGAATGCCTTCAATTTTTTTGTGACGTTGTTGTTCAGACATATAGCAGCGAATACCTGCGTAGACCAACAACACATGATATCCTACGTTTGTTTGAAGCACACGAAGAGAGACATCACTTGCCTGGGATGCTCGGTAGTCTAGATTGTACAAATCTTGCTTGGAAAATGTGTCCAACGGAGTTGAGGGGTCAATACAAAAGAGGTGATCATGAACACCCCACTATTATGTTGGAAGCGACACCGTCTCAGGATTTATGGATATGACACGCATTCTTTGGTCCTCCGGGTTCCCTGAATGACATCAATGTGTTGCAACAATCTCCTTTGTTCCTCCCCGAGCGTATGGGCACAGCTCCTTACTGCCCATTCACTGTGAATGGCCATACGTATAGACGTGGCTACTATCTAGTCGATGGCATATATCTTATGTGGTCTAGATTTGTTAAAACATACAATTATCCTACCGATCGAAAGAAAAAATGTTCAAAAAAGCACAAGAGTCGGCTCGCAAAGATATTGAACGAGCATTCGGTGTTCTCAAGCAAAAATGAGGTATCCTTGCTCGATCGTTTAGGCAACACTCGCTCAAAACAATTAGGAACTTGGTGTATGCGTGTCTGATGATGCACAACATGATTATTCACGACAGCAGTCGTGCGATCAGCCCAGTGCATATAGGGGATCCAGTTGTCCATCCGAGGAGTGACCGGGACGCCTTACCGGAGATACGAGACGAGGAGCAACATTTTCGGCTCCGATATGATCTTACGGAGCATGTTGCGGCTAAAAACTTACCACACCTCTAACCGAACGAGTACGAGCAGGCGGATGAGGAGGACTAGTGTTGTTTTTATGTTTTTTTACTATATGTTTTGTGCTTTTTAATATTATTATGTAAGGTTTTTATGTATTGTTTTATGTGTTTTAGTATTGTTATGTAATGTTTTAGTTCAATGAAATTTTAATTTTTTTATAAAATGAAAATTGTAATGAGTGGTGAGTGAACGGTGAGATGCCATCAAAATAATGAAATGAAGGATGAGTGAGTGGTGGATGAGGTGGCATAAGGTGATCGGTGAAAAATGGAGTGGAAGCTCCAATGCCAATACTCTTATGTATAAGTTAATATTTTTAGGTTTAGCTTGAATAGAACTTGAAATCAACACACATGTTTTCAAGCTATTTAAATTTTCAAATCATGCTACCTACACAGTTTCAAAGCCATTGAGCACCAATATCAAGCTTGAATTTTCTTCAAGCCTTTGCAAAGAAGACTTATGGAGCAGTCAAAAGCTGAGTTATAATTTATACTACAGCCATCAAGTCAAGTTAAAACTCATCTAGATTTGTTAGCTACACATAAGTACATAACAATTGCTTGTCTTTATAAAAGACAGGCTTGGAGAAACTCGATTTGAAAAGGGAAAAAAACAATTATGCTCTTTTTGTTTGGGTTCAACCGCGAATTGTATCATTGCGATATAAACTCTTGGGGACCATTACATCTTGAAACAGAAAGGGAAAAAAAAAAAAAAAAAAAAAGGTAGTAACTTTCACCAAAAACCGATCAACCTATACATGTTGACTCGATTTTTCAAAGCAAATTATCGGATTCTATGTAAACTATCTATTAACAAGAATGCATCTTCTTTAAAGAACCAGAAACCCTTCAAAAGAAGTTGCAAAATGCCTTTGAATCGTCAGCCAGGGAGGAGAAAGAACCAAGAAATTATATATCTTTGAATGATTGTGTGTATAAGTATCGTATAATGCTTGGAGACGAAGAGAAACCTCAATTGTGAATAAAAATTCTTATGCCTGTATGTTGAAGACTTTTGAAGTTTAAAAATCTGGCTTTATGTTCATTGCCATCTTCCACTCGAGGATGATTTGGTACGTCTTATCCAACATGAGTTTCTCTGTAATTCCAATTTAAAAGTGTTAACTTGCGATATAAAACTGACGGAAGAAGATTAGTAATGAAGGTTTCAGTTTGAAAATAAATGTGTTTGACAATGTACCAAGATTGGTATAGGCTATGACATTCAAAAGTGATAAGCTGACTTACATTTATCGTGTCCCCTCTTAGCGTCTCTATAGACTCCTCAAGCTCCATTTGTTTTGAAGCTGTAGCGAACAATGCCTATAAAACAAATCGTACAATGAATCGGTTAAGAAATCATAGTAACTAGCAAAAACAGACCAAAACATTAAGTTAGTATTTTGCATGTAGCAACTCCAGATTGTATGCGTCATAAAAAAAAAATTGGAATACTATCGGTGCATTCAGCCCTTGTTTAACAATTATTTTTTTTATTTGGCTCATTTGACCTTGTTTAGATCAAACATAACCATAATCGTCCATAAATGAAAGGGTGAAAAGGGAAAGCTGTACTAGAGAGAAACAATAAAAAAAACATACTTTCTTTGTCTTCTGCAAGTCATACTCCATTGATCTTATTCGATTCATGGACTCCGCAAGCATCTCGTCTTTCTCTTGTGGAATTCTTGAAGGTTTACTTGAAAGCTCAGCCACCATGGCTTCAAGTTGTTTTAATTTCTCCTCACAAGGATGTAAAAGGTCCTTTTCTAGAGGAACTGAAGTTTTTACAAACTGGGGTGTGTTTTTTTCATATTTAAATGAATTCAAAATATTTCTCGACAAAAATTTCACAAAATTAAAAAGAAGATGAAATATATACGATAAAATTTTGTATATAACTCTGAAGACTTTCTTTACAGTGGTGGGTTCTTCTGTCGTCCTTGATAGTCTCAAACCATCTGGTTAAATAGACAAACCATACGTAAACGTTGAATATTATGCTCTCAAGATGATATAGGTATTAGCAATAATAGGTGAATGATCACTTACTTCTGGTAGTAACATCAATCTGAGTACGAGAATCTACTGGTTCAACTCTTGTTTGAATAGAAACAGGCTTGCTATCCGAGCTCTAAAAACAAAAGGATGAAATATTAATCAAACTAGTGTGTTTTCTTGAAAGAAATGCTTCTATGCCTGAAACTTTTTGGGTAGAAAGGAAAAGAGAGAAAAATGGGTTGGGTTGACTTGAAAAGGTTGCTGTCCTTGACAATTTAGTTTTTATTAATTTATTAGTAGTATGCTTTGATTGACTTTTGGTCTGTCTCCTACTCTCCATACAGGCTATTCTCTCAAGCTTACCCTTTAGATAAAAGCATAACCCAAAACGAACCATTATTGATGTCTCTAATTATAGACAAACGTCTTATTGAAATCAAGAAACGCATACCCTAAGCTGGAGAGACATTGATCTTCTTGGAGTGTGAGCTTGGAAACCCGTGTGCGATATTAACTCTCCGGAGACTTTACAACTTGTAGACTGGTTTTAAAACAACAGGTAGAGTGTCATAAGTTGACCAAATGAAGATAAAAGCTGGCACCGAGTTATTTAAAAATGTACTAACACCGTACCTCAGAAACAATTGACTTCACCTCTACAGTAGAATCATCATAGAAGCTATCATTCTTCTCTGTATTTCCCGTGTTTATTATCTGCAACAAGAATACAAATGGTTGTTAATACACACTTGCACGTATTCAAATACCAACAGGGGTATCAATGTATCATATTTCATCTAATAGAACAAGACATTGGTAGCTCAAGTTGCATTTAACGGGCAATAAGTCCCCTAACATGTATTCAAATGTGTACAAGTTCCTGAGCTGTTTATTTGAAATTAATATGGCTTTTGTAATCACATTTTACACATTAAGCTATTAACAAAATATAAAGTGAACAAAAAGTGTTGATGGACCGCAAAAAAATCTGATCCGACCGATACCAATCCGTACATAAAACTTACTCAAATTGAACTGAACCCATTTCACCTTGTTACCCAACCCAACATTCCCACCCGTTTTGCCAACTCTAAGTAAAATATGACCCAGACCTTCATCCATTCTTGATCATGCCAAGGACCCTTGTCTGACTTCAAGCATCCGCCTTCATTTGGGCACGAACAAAGTCCACCAAGAAATTCTGGCAATTGGCTGTAAACTCAAGTATCAATTAAAATCCTAAATTGAATATTAACTTTGTCATGTTATACAAAAAAAAAACGGAAAAAGATACCTTGAATCTATAACTTCCAACAGTTTGTTCTGATACTTGTTGCCAAGAACCTACATATATGCTCCAATAGTTGAAAACACTATTCCGTTTAACACTAAACACAAAAAACAAATCTATTATAGTGCTTACATGGATCTTTGATGTCGTTCTTGGATCAAGAAACCCTTTTACTGTATTCCATACTAATTTGAATCCACTACCAGCATTCACAATGAACATCTGATGTAACGTCTGATTAACAAAAATTTGTTATTATAAATGGATCAGAAACAGCATAAGGCATACACATTAACAAAAACAATCTTGATTATAGGGATCAAAGTTGGCACCTCAGGATAGTTATCTCCATCTATTTTTTGCATTCGCATTAGCAAATCGTGCGCAACTTTACCGAAGCTCATCCAGTTCTACAAAAAAGAGACGAAGTATAATCATTCAGATTGCTGGGCCACTGTAAACGGATATGAATGGATCGTACTGGGTTATGAGTCAAGCATGTCAACAAACTTAAATAGCTAAACAAGAAAAAGGGAAAAGGGGTCAATAGGTTGAAAGATATCTCAAGTGTACTTTTAATGCATAAAACCTCCTAAATCGTCTTATTCGCAAACTTACATTATTATTGAATAACAAAAAAACTGTACTCATATTCGACACACTATTTTTTATAAAAAAATTTAACTTTGTAGAGATAACTTTTAGATCATCAGAACCCGCTCCAGCTAATATTAACCCATACAAAAATTACCCCCTTGAACCCAAATCTGTTTACACAAAAAGTCAGTTAGCCAAACCCGACCAACCCACTCATATTGTCAACATTCCAAGAGAACTAAAGAAAGGGATGAAGACTAACCATTCCAAGAACATCTAATATGGTGGTGCAAGAATCTATATGTCTTCTAGCTGCAACAGAACATGCTGGGAACTTCTCAGAAAAAGCTCTTTCGAAACCTTGTACATGATATCTTAAAAACCTGTCAACCGTTGTGACGCTCATAAGCTTACTCGGATCAACTTGTCCCAGTCTTTCAACATAAACAGGTCGTCCCTCTTTGTCAACACCATGATAGCCATGAGGATAGTAGCTTCGAACCTCTTCATATTCATTATATACGAAATCCTGAAAGGCAGTGTTATGGTAGGATCAAATATCACACAGCACAATCACCATGGTAACAAATTAAATGCACATAGTGAGAACTTTGTATGCATCCAAGCTTAAAGGTCGCAAATTGGGCAGTCGGGAAAGTAGTCACAATGCGAACACATTTTTTCCAATTTTATTTTATAAACAATTTGAATGTTAAATATGACGAAAACTACTGCAATAATAATCTAACTTTCTTAAATAAGCTTTTTCGAATGTTGTATGCATTAAGGAAAAAAAAAAGCTTTGGCGACATCAGATATGTTTCCTGGTTAGCTTAATTTCTTAAATTATTTCATTTGACTCGTTATACATATAATAACGAATACGGCTCATTCATAATCATAGGTAAACGGGCAGACATTGCCAATTCTATCGACAGACGCAGCTAGGATTTTATATCTTTACTATATGACTTGTTATATATATACGAAATTATGCTTACGTATAAGTAAGAGCAGACATAGCATTAAGATATGAAGCCTGGTATCTGACTGGTCAAGTTAGTTTGAAACTCAAACTATCAACCGGCCTGTTTAATTTTTTTTTACGAATATATACACCACTTGAAATATCAAAGTCAAACAAACAACTTCACAACTTCGAAATGCAAACCTTTGGTATCAGTTTTCCAACAATGATTCAAAGAATTCAACCAATTTGCTACAAAACCTTTTTGACGCCACTTTCACACATTTTAATTGGATGAAGTATATTATTATACTACTCTTGTGTAGCATGAAATAGACCTTCACAAAGGGCAAGATTTCTAGAAACAAAAAAGGTCAAACAATTATGCATATAAAGTAAATAGAGAAAGTTACAAAGATCACCTCTAAGATAGAGTCAGCACCATAGTCTTTCCTCCATTTAAGCATTTCTATCCACATCTGGACCGCCTTATCAATATCGAACTTCCTTGCCTTCAAGAATCTGCAAGCCCGTGTTTGAGTTATAAAGGCACCATGAATAGTGCAGCATTTCTTCTTTAAAAAAATTTTCAAGTCAAAGTCAACTATAGATCTGTTATCATTGTTACCATTTATGTTTTTGTTGAAGAGTAATTTAGATATTTAAACTATGCGTTAAATAGAAATGTTGAGCTACAAAATTTCATAGAATAGAAGTGATATTTAAACTAAAAAACATTAGAAATAAAATAAAAAAATAAAAATACATCTCCTCTAATTGAAGTATTCATGAAAGTAAGCAAAGTAAAACTATGTTACAAGCACTCATCCAAAACGATAGCTTGATTTGGACAATGTCATTATTTACATACTCAAATATTCTAAACGATAAATAAATCGTGAATGATGATGTCAAATCCAGTAAATTTGGATTTCCAATTTGATACAGACATCAAAATGATAGCGGCAATAAAGATCATGTCAAAGATGTAAATGTATACCTCAACAGCGTATGGTAATCGTCATGTCGTTGCGAAAGAATGTCTTTTTCCATCAATATTTGCCGAAAAGCATTTACTACTTTCTCTTCCTCCACATCTCTAACATCATCAATAGAAATGGAAGCAAATTTGCAATTCGACACACGCTTATTACCTCGTGTTTTAAGTGAGTTTATCGGTTTCGTTGATACTCCCATTGCTTTTTTCTTCAAAGATCTAAATCTTACCCTTCTGCTATCATCCCCAAATGTCCCTAAATCATACACTTGACTACTTCTATCATCTTGATTCAATACTACAACATAATCATCATTAACAAAAAAATTAAAACTTTATAAAAAAAAAACATAATTTTAAAAATATAACAAATGCCCACTTATATGATCAAATAAACAACATTAAATTCATCTAAAAAAACAAATTACCTGTTGGCATTATTGAAATAAATCCCAAAATAATCAAATGCTATAACTCTGCATTCAGTAAAAAATGACTATTAATAAAGGCTTAGATCTTAATATATACATATATATATATATATATATTGATTGATTAAAAAATCTTGATCATACAATTAGTCGAGATGTCAAAAAGGGTATCAAAAGAATATGAGTAAAATCAAGCTGGACTAATAAAGATTCGTTCTTTAAACATATGCACCCCAAAAAAAAGATTATTATTATTATCAGAATTAATAAAAATAAAATGAAAAAAGATTTACACCCCACAAAAAAAACAAGAATGATAGTACATAGAAAATTGGAGAACAAGTGTACCTTAAAAGAAGCCACATTCACAAGATCAAAGGAATCAATCAAGAAAGGAATAATCTTTATGTGTGTATATATATGTATGTATATGTATATGTATATGTAAATATACAGACTTTATGTGTTTTTGGTGAAAATTTGATGTTGGGAATGAGCAAAGAAAGAGAAACTTTGTAGAATGAGTTTGCTTTGTGAGAACTCAAAACTCACTTTTTCTTTCTTCTTTGCTGTAAAGAAACAGTTTTTATATGTATTTAATTAATTAGTAATTAATTACAAGATGAATGAAAGGTTGGGGGTTGTTTTGTGTTTATAATTAATTAATCTTTGTGTTTATATTTAAGGACTTATACTCGTAATTAATTAACTAGTAGTACTAAAGGTTCCCTGCCTAGCGCAGTGGTTTCCTCATCTCCCAAGTCCTCCTATGAAAGGAAGAGAACCCCGGTTCGAATCCTGGAGGGGGCAAGGTTTACCCCAATTTAAGTGTCGTGCCTTTGGGCGGCTTAGTTGGGGTTTTCCTCCCCCTGTGGTTCCCTGAACACTTGTAACGGCCCATGGTCAACCATCTCGTTGTCTAGGGTACGTGCAAGGCTTCACCATTTACGGTGAGGTTTCCCCGATGTCGTGTTCCGACTGAATGTTCAAAAAAAAAAAAAAATATAGTACTATCGCGAAATGTTCTTCTATCTCCATGGTATGTTTTAGAAAATTAGTTAGCCCATTTTCATCATAGAATCTCAGTTTATATATACTAGAACGATACATGCGTGATGCAACGGTGTAATTGCAGTGACGGGTGGTGGTGACGTGTGGTGGTAGCAGCGGTGGTGGAGGTGGCGGCAGTGGTAACGTGTGACGATAGCGGCAACGGTGGCGGTGATTTGAAGACGGTCAAGTGATATATAGATATTTAAAGTATTTAGTGAAGGATTTGAAGACGATCAAGTGATACTTTGGTTATGCCATATATATTTTAATGAGAGAACAAAATTCGTTTTTTCTCAAATAATCTGACTTAGGTTGGTATGTGATAAACTTTTTCAAATTTTTATGAATTTTGGGTAAGGTTTTCTTTCTCAATATCTATATGAAAAGAGCTAACTTTTCCATATGTATTTTTTTTTATAAAAGTCTGAGTATCTAAACAACTAAACATCCATAAAATTTCATTTCCAAACACACCTTATATGTCCACTAAAATTTAAATTAAACTATTTATATGTATTGATTTAATGGATTGAACTTGATTTGCAATAGTTAAAAACCTATCCAAAAAAAGTTATAAACTTTGTAAAAGATGTAAATTTCATATAAGTTTCTAAGTGCATATAGAAGTTTTATATTTGTGTGGACAAAGTTAGATATTATGATTTTGTTGTAATTCGGTTCTAAAATGTGAAGAGTGACACTTAGCTTATTTTACCCTAAAACATTGCTTTTTGTTATGTGTAAATTGTTTTACTGAGTTTTAAATACAAATGTATAAAAGTGATCGAGAAAAATAAAAAACAAATGCATAAAGAAAGTGAAAACTAATGGTTTTGCATGAGATTAGGATGACGAGAGTCGAGAAGTCGATAAGTTGCCATAAAAGTGGAAAAGGTGGAGGCAAACAAGGAGGGAGGGCAAAACACCACCTTTTTCAGGGGAATGGAAGCACTTGCTTAAAGAATTATTAAACTTTTTTAATATGTTTTCTATAAGTAAAAAGCTTCCATAAATGAATACTTTGTTGAGAAGAATTGGTATTGTTTTGAGACTTTATTCTAATTTAGCAATTGTAAACTTTGGTTATTGTTTAATCAGAAATGTTTTTGAGCCAAGTCGAGTATCAATAATTAGACTCTAGACTCGACTCGTTTAATAATTATTAAATAATTTTTCAAAGTTAACATAAGGATTATGTAAATTATTGTTATATTTTATGACGGTATATATTTTTGGCGGTTGCGGGCTTGAGTTCGTAAATAGGTTGAAAAAACTTGTGACCATTATAGATTCCCACATAATAAAAAACTCATCAACAAATACCGAACCATCAGTTTTCATTTCATGATGATACAATCTCATACAAGTTTTGAGGACCGAACAACTTAACACACTATCAAGCTAACAAGGAAAAAGAAGCAGCTTGTAAGCTTGAAACAAATTAACAAAAGGAAAGACCAATGGGTGTTTGGTGTAATGGAATGGAAAGGTAGAAAAGAGAATAAGAAAAATTCTCTTGTTTGATTACAATGGAGAATTGGAAAGAGAATGAAGAAGTGAGAATCAATTTCGTTCCCTCCATTCTTTATAAATTGTAAAGAATGGATGGGAATGGAAAAAAAAAAAATTTTTGTTTTAATCATGTTATATGTATTAAATTTAATTATTATTTAAAATTTTGTATTTTTTTATATTCATTATCTGTACTAAACGACGGAATTTATTCTCTTTCCAACATACTCATTATCTTTTTCACTATTTTTATTTTTCATTACATTTTCATTCTCATTGACTTATAGGGAATAAATATATGTGTCAAAGCTAAGGTGACCATACATGAAGAAAAAGTACTACGGAATAAAAAGGTATGAGCTCCTAATAATGAAGGCGAACATGTCATGATTTACAATGATAGGTTTATGCTTATACGACAAGGCTATTATTAAAAGCATCATGAGTAGATGTAGATCAAAAACTACGTTGCCATCTTCATGTTAGCATTATATTCTTATCATGCTGAATTTATGTTTTTACAAGTAGGATCACGTTATAACCATGCCGACTTTTATAGAATACATACATGTATGTATATTTAGTTATCAATGCATATGAATCGAACTCTTCATACTTAATAACTAAACTCTTCATACTTAATAACAATGCATATGAATCCTCCTAAGTTATTAGCCTAAAAATCGTCCTAATTAATAGGATTGTGACATGTGAAAAATCAGGGGGTGAGATTAACAAAGAAAATTAGTGGTATCCACATGTCACCATCTAAAACTATTAGGAGGATTTTTAGGCTAATTTGTTAGGAGGATAAATCATTTTCCTTAAGTTATTTATAGTAAGATATATGGTTTCCAATAATAAAAATTAATATAAAATATGAAAAGTCAACTTTAATTTCCGTTGGAAGCAGTGATTTGTAGGCTACGGTGACTTTTACATCCATTTTGTCGTAATTAACGAACGGAGGATCCTAGGGGCTCCGTTGATGTGCCATCCCATCATACTTTTTTAATCTATATGTTTCACTAAACCAATCATTTGCTTTTCTATTATTTTCAGCTTCTTTTTTGATTTATACTTTTACGAATGCTACTGGATTTTGTGAAAGAATATATTACATCTTAGTTATTGCACAAGATTATTAGGCATGGTTAAATAAATGATTTGGAGAAAGCCGTGATGTCGATAATTCATCAATTACTTTGCTTTCATTTGCCATATGCTATTTTTACTAGATTTTAGACCCGTGTCATATACACGGGATTTACAACATTATTAATATAAGTTTTACATATTTTAGTTTCACTGCTACATGTAAAAATATATTTAAAAAGGAAATTGAGATATTTAAATGTAAATACTGAGTGATAAATCATATCAAGGTTGAATGGTGTAGCAGAGTTTCTTTTATACAAACTCTTTCTGAGAAGCAATATCTTAACTTTGATTACATAATTGACCGAGTTCTCATTAATGTCTTGCAAAAAAGTAATTTTATTTTTGTTGGCCATGATTGTTAAAAATAATAAAAGTAGCAGCTAGTTCGTGGGGTTTTCAATAATTTTGTCTGTTGTGATTTTATTTGTAGGTTTCAGTTTATATAAGAAGAATTTGTATCTAAATATAATTTGATTTTAATTAATAATAACAACAATGAGTATCCTAATTACAGTCTGATTACAATTACTAAGAACAACAATATTACAATTAATTTGATTACAGTTAATAATATAAAATAAAATATTAATATAAATATGTAACCTACCTAACTTTTAGTTATATTTTGTTATTAGATAGACATTATGTAATAAAGTATTAATTATTTTTAAATTGGGTTAAAAGTGTAAATTGGTGATGGAAAACCAAAAAGTGTAAATTAATTTAGACATGTGTTGATTTAATTAATTTTGAGAAATTGAGGGTTGTGATTGGTCAATTGAGGTTAGGTCAGTTGCCTTTTAGTATATATTAAGATAATGTTAGTCTGTTAGATATAAACCAACTCCACTTAGGTGGGTTGGCCAGGGGTATCTTCTAAATCTACTATGTGGGCCCCGGAGGTGAGTTTTCCCAAGGTCTCGGGTTCGAGTCTTGGGTTTCTCATCTCAAGGTATTTTCCATGAAGAGGGGGTTGGAGGTCCAGCAAATCGCTGGTTAAAATTGCCTCCAGCACGTCTGAATCGAAACTAACTTTACAAAAAAAAAAAAGCTGTTAATATAATAATAAAACCTTTAAAAAAAAGATATATAATGATAAAGACTACTCTCTTTATAATTCATGTATTGTAGTTTTACATATTTTAGTTTCACTTCTAACTATTAACCACCATCAAATGATCCAGTGACAAGAAATGCATGTAACGGTATAAAAATGAGGCAGCAAAATTGGCACAATGGTCTCTAATTCACTCTCCACCCGGTGCCTAAAAGGCGGGTAATCAGGTATGATACTCCATTCGATACATATTAGGAGTTTGTTCCGTGCCTATGACACTCTGAACATCCTTAATAGCTTCAGGTGTTCTGTTAAATACTTTGAAGAAATAACTACTTTTTTCTGACATATTATTCATGGGAAGTGATATTGCTATAACATAAATTAGTCATTTACAACAACAGTACAATTTTTATTGTACAGTGTACAACTGTGTAATGCAGATTTTGTTGTAGATAGCTAAATGTTGTTGTAACAATATCATTCCCCATTCATAAATAACTCAAGAACTAATAAAAATGAAATATTGCATCATCTTCTAAAATAAAAAGAAATACAATAAAAAAAGTAACAACAGAAATTACCCTTAATATAAATCCATATTATTATAAGGATAATGATAGATATGCCTAATAAATATGCTTAAAAGTATGCCTACATCATTCAATTTATGACACATGGATTCCATATTTTATTATCTTTCTTAATCTTCTTCATTGATCTTGTCATGTGTCAATCCTTCCTTATTAGGCATACATTTTAGGCACATTAATCATTTTTATTATTATAATAATGGTAAAGAGTTAAAAGCTTAAACAATTCATAGATAAAATAATTATATAAATTTGATTCTAAAATAGGTGACATACTAGATTTTAGGCTCGTGTCTAATACACGGACTTACAACTTTATCAATATTAGATGTTAGTTTATTATAATTTAAAATTTAGTTTACAATTTTTAGTAATAAAAAATTGATCTATATTATAAAACTTTGAGTTTTATAGTGAAATATTTTTTTAAATATGTTCATCGAAGTTGTTTACTATGAGTTTTAGTAATATATATTAGCTTTTATTCTATTGGATATATATTAGCTATTGTTCTTTACCTATTATGTTGGAATTAATAGTTAAAAAATGTAAATTTATGATGAAAAACAAAAAAGTGTAAATTAAAGTCAAAATTAAAAACAAAAGTCAACTTTAAAAAATCGAGAGTTGTGTTTGGTCAATAAGTTTTTAGAACCCCTTTTAGTATATTAAAAGATTTATGGAAGAAAAAAATTAGAAATAAAATGTTGAAATTTTTTAATTAATTAAATGATGAAAATCTAAAACAAAATTCTCAAGTTGATAACTACAAATTGTAATAATTATAAATTAAGTATTTAGTAAGGGTAAAAAGTGTAAATTATTGATGGAAAACAAAAAAGTGTAAATTAGTGAGATTTTTTCTACAAATATTAATACAAATATAATATACAAATATATTTGGATAATAATTATTATGATTTTTAATTTAGAATTAAATTAACAATAACATCATCAATTTTCAATTTGATAAAATCAAGAGCTATGATTGGTTAGTAAGCTATTAGGTCAGTTGTCTTTTAGTATATATAAAGAAGATTATTTGTACCATGCGTCCTTATGAGTTATGACCATTCACTTATTTTATATTTCTTCTAATATTGGAAAGTGTTGTCCAATTCACGATCACGATCACGATCACGATATGATGTTCCTAAATATAGTTAAATTATTCCATCTAAATAATCCCATTTTCATTTTAAATTAAAATAAAAAATTTTAAACTTATAAAAACATTAAGCTAAAGAAAAACAGTATTGTATTCCATACTTCCATATTGTTCAAAGACAAGTATATATTTAATACTAGTCCTAATACCCGTATGATGTACGAATTGATTAAATTTACGTTTACATTGTATATAAAGAATGAAATTTAAACATATTTTAAAATAATTATTTGTTTTCTATTTTAATTAAATAGATTTTCACTAAACAGGTTTTCACTAAACACCATAATTTATATTTTAATAATATCAAACATATATATCCTTGCCCTTTTTTGGAAAACAATAGAACTGAGTTCTAAAACATTATCATATAGGAAGGACATCTAGACGAATAATGGTTAAAATATATATAGTAAAAAATTAAACAATAACGCTTAATAAATTAAAAAGAGGTTGATGGCTGGTGTTTAACATGGATATCAATCTATCGTACATACCTTTAAATGCTTAAAAATATTAATAATATTAAAAAAATCATACATACCTTTAAATGAGATATTCAATTCATTCCTGTTGATTTAGAACAATTATTTCCTAAAACTAAACGTGTATATATGTTAGGGTTTATATTTATACTAGCTAATCAACCCGGATTCAACCCGGGTATTTTAAAAAAAGTTTTGCTAATAACATATATATTGGAAAATAAAATTACAAGTTTTTATCGTGAAGGGAATAATATTGCTACTACAGAATTGAGTTATTTACAACAAAACTTGTATCATATAGTTGTAACTACATCATAAAACTTGTTTATTTGTTATAGATGGCTAAACTTTGTTGTGTATCTTTATCCTTTCAAACTTGTCAAATATAATTATCGTAAGTTATTGTACATACATAGAGTTTGAAAAAAGTATATAGTACGTATATTACGTTGAAACCAGAAGTAGAAAGTACCATGGTAATCCATGACTTTATACAAAAAAAAAAATAAAAAAAATAAAAAAAAAATAAAAAAAATCATATACATATATATACATGAAAATGGCTACATCTTAGCCACAAAATAAAACAAATGAGTATAACCATTATTCTGGTAATTTTTCGCATAGTCATGCTTCATGCCCATATCTATGAAAACAACATCAATTTTAAATAATAATGAAGAAAGACACTAATACCATATTAAGGAAATGATAAGAAAACCAAAACACCCATATAGTGAATTGTAGCAGCAATCGATTGTAGACAAAAATGTGACCAGGAAAAACTCACACAGCCAAGGCCATAACTAAATAAATTACAAGGTTGTTGCGGAACCAAGATAATACAAAGTATGTAAATATCCTAACAACCTATGAAATACAATTGATCTATACTTGGAATATCTCTAAACAATCGAAACACTTAAAGTTGAGAAATGTTCCTTTTTGCGATTGAGAGAATATTGCACAAGTTCACCAAGAATATTGCAGGTATGCAAAGTTGTTTTCTTGTTGTGCAAAGACCTCTATTTATAGGCAAAGTTGACATTGGGATGTCAACTTTGGCCGTACAAATATCGTTGAGAACATTTAAGGAATAGCATTTAATTCCTTAAAATGCTGTGTAAAGTTACAGAATAAAGTAACTTTTTTCAACCTACTTTATGTACCTTTTGTACTTTATACATAGATAAATCCTTTTATCCGTGTAATAGCACATAAAGCATAAAGGTCTTTTCCTCGTAATCAGTGTAAAGCTTTGTAAGTACTTTACACTGATGTTCTCCAGTTTGTATCTGAGTAGAATGTCAATTGGGCTTCGCTGCCATTGTCATTCTTTATCTTCCACTTGTTGTCTTCGACTTCAACTGGAATGATTCTTCATCTGGTCAGATCTCAACTGGAGGAAGTCTTCAGTTGCGTTAACTGTACGTTGCAACTGGACTTCAATATATTTCTGGACAAATCTTCGTAGTCTCCAGATGCAACTGGAGACTGGCCAGTTACAGTAAAACTGGTCCTAACAAATTCCCCCTATTTGTCCTGAAATATTGCCAAGTCTTTTTCAGTTCTTGTATCTATACAAGTATGAACTGAAAGACTTGTTCGATTAAATATATCTAAATTTTCCAAAGCATTTTTATAGATCAATAAATGCCTTGGGTTTTTCATTTGAGTTTGTTAGATTTAATCTATTATCTACCTTGTGGTTACAAACTGGTAACTTCATTTATACAAGGAAATGAAATTTACATAAGTTACAGAATGTAAATAAAAATACAAGTAGATAAACTGGAAGGAAAACTTAATCAGATGGCCCTTCGCCAGTTCTCCTTCTCTTTGACACTGAAGAGATAGGACGAGAGTCTTCAGGATCAATGTTCAACTTCAGCTCCAGATTCTCTTTATGTTGAATCTTGCCCTTTAAGAAGTTGACCCATGTTTTCTCAAACCTATTCTTTTGTGCCTTTGCTTCCAAAAAGTTCACCATCTCCACCCATTCAGAGAACCCATATTGCATCACACCAGGATTATCAGTTTTAACTAGTGGCCCTCTAGTATAACTGACTTCAACATGAAAGAACTTGGTGCCTGGCTTGATTGTTACAAAGACACCATTTATTGCCCCACTGTGCTTTCTGGTTGCCATGATCTGGGAATAATAGTTTCTGGCTTCAGATTCATTTGAAATTTTAATAGTCCCAGCTCCAGCAGCCTGCACAGCAACTTTGATGTCATCATTTGAGATTTCGCCAGTTGGTTCAATGAAGGTTCTTAGATCAGCATCTCTGTGCAGTGGTTTTCTTGGTTGAGGGTTCCTTCTTGGTGGATTCAAAACCCTTTTCACAACCTTCTTGACATTTTCAATTCTTTTAATAATCCCACTGGCCCGATTCTCTTTTGCCTTCTCCACAGATATGTTCAGATTTCTGGCATCATGTTCAGCTTCATCATCAGGATAGTGTCTGTCAAGTTCAATATCAAGCATTTCATTTAACATGCCCACTATCCTTGCATCATTTTTGACCTTGGCATATTCCTCCTTTGTGATTCCCAAAAGAAGAGCATCACTTACATCAAGCATTTTTATCTTTGCAAGATGTTCTCTGGCTTCAGCTTGGTTTACTTGTTTCATCTTCTTTCTTTCTTTGATTTCATTACCAAGTCTTGCCAATCTTTTGCTATCACTTTCTGAAACTGGAAGAAGCCTATCAAGATTGCCAGTTTCTAACATCGGTACATCAGTGGCCGGCTGGGCAGATTCATCAGTTGCTTTCCCTTTGCCCTTATCAACATTCCCCCTATCAATCACATCTTCATACTCTTCAATCCTTTGCTCACCAGCTTCAGTACTGGCAGCTATCACAATCTCTCTACCAGTTGATTGTTGAGTAATCACACCTTGAATTCAAGATGGAGCACTTCCAGTTGCAATTGGTGCAAGGACTGCACGTCTTTCCCCCTTAGCAGCATCTAGACCTGCCCTTATGACTTCCCAGTCGTAATGGTTATATGGCAACCGGTCAAAAGGCTGCCATGATTGCATATCCTTGCATTCTTTAAAAATTGTACACATCATTCGGAAGGATCTCCACAGGTGGTTGGTCTCGTTAGACTGGGTCAGAACATTTGCTGCAACTTGTTGCTGACCAGTCTTCAGTTCTCCCAAAATCTTAGAATCTTCATCAAGACCAGAGACCACCTTTTCCTTTACCTCTTCATCCTTTTTCTTTAAATTCTCTACTTCAGTTGTCAGCTTGTCAATAGACTGGGTGTGATTTGATACCTGGCTGTTTAAAGTATCTATGCTGCCCCTCAACTGGTTGATCTCAGTAGTGAGTGTGGCCAGATCAACCTGAGGAGTGGCCATCTTGGTGATCTCAGCTATCACCTTTTCAATAAGTTGTGTTTCTCTTGCACCCAGTGTATCATCAATCCTCAGACCACTAAAGTCATCAACTTCTGCCCAAGCTCAGTCACATTTAAGCCAGGTTTTTCAACTAAGTCTTTAACCTGCTTTTCAATCTCCTTCAAATCCACTCTGATTGTCTAATAGTGTTACCCAGCAAGTTGGAGATTGAAGTAGTGACTTTGGTTTGAGTAAGGTCAAAGGCTTCCTTTAGAGAAGTGGCCAGATTGTTACAACCTTCGACCAGCTCATTGAGCTTCTTGAATACCAAATCCTCATTTTCTGCAAACTTATTTATCCCCAGATTAACAACCTTAGAATTTGTGGTGGTGTCATTGTTGTATCTGGAGAGGGACTTGGTATTTTTATCAATTGCCTTCTGAACATCCTCCACCCTTTGAATAAGGTTTTGGATGTCGGCTTGGAAGGAGGCAAATTGAGTGTTCAGTGACGGAGGAGGACGTGTCACTGGACCAGCAGCAGCTACCACTGGAGTAACTGGAGGAGGCAAATTGAGAGCAACCTCCCAGTTGACATCGCAGCAGTCGAGGGAATAGTAACAGAAGTGGTGGAAGAAGAAAGGACAGGAATTTCAAGTTGTTGGACATGCTGAGAATGCTCAGGTGTGTCCAACGGCGGCGGTGGTGGTGGCATTTCTCGAAGGAGTGAGAACTGCCCAGATGGTGATGGTGCCACACGTCTGTTTCCAGACATATAGTTATATGTGGGAAATGGAGTTTCAATATGCTCATTTGCTTGAGACGGTAAAAGTGAAATTGAAGCTTCTGGAGGCGAGACATGAGATGAAGGGTTTTGATCTTGTACAGAAGAATCAAAAATCTCAATGTCTGAAGCAGTACCTTCAGAATCTGAGGATTCAATAAGGATTTCCTCGTCATTAACATCCATGTCCAGATCCATGAATGTAACTGAGGGCTGACCAGATTGGTCAGTCTCCAGATGACCTTCTCCAGTTTCCTGGAAGGTTGCATCTGTTGAAGGTTCAGTTACCAGGGTAACTTCACCAGGGATAGAGGTCACTGGGGTTGCCTCAGTTACAATTGCTCTATCCACAATTATAACATCATCAGTCGTAAAGTTTGGAACCTCAGTCTCCAGCTGTGACTGGCCAGAGACGTCGTCAGTTCGTGCAAGAGAAGTGTCAGAAGATAGGCCGTGGACACTTTGTGCAGACTCTAACTCTATTCTGGGTTGGGGTAGCCCAGTATCATCTTCACCACCCTCTCCTACAGAAATTGAGAGGGTGGCTGCTTGCGGTTGTCCCATTTGACTTTATCCAGGTTCCTGTTGGGAGGAAACTGGAGGGCTGGCTTGGTTTCTACCGTCAGTGGCAAGTTCTGACTTATTCCTAGGGCGACATGTTCTTTTTGCCTTTGGAGCACCTGAAGGACCTGTTGGGAGGTCTCCAGGGTAGATGGTTAAAGGGACAGACACGTTGGAGCTGGAGAGGATAGACTGTTGCCCGAGTTCGGCAATGGTCACGATTCCAGCAGATGAACTGGTGAGTCCCTCATTGTTTTGAGGCCCGCCCAGTTGTCTTTCCGACTCACCTTGGACTGGTGCATCGGTTTTAAAGAATGCCAGCAACATTCTCTGAGGGATCTCAACCTCCCCATCGACAGATGTTAGGGAGTCAAGATTCCTCAGCAACTCTGGGATAGTGTATAGTGATTGAGTATTATGATATTATTCACTGCCCAGAAGTTGTAGAAAACAGAGTGACAAGTACCTAGAGAAGGGGATGTATAATCCCCTGGAGCCCTTCAGTTTAATTACCAGGCTTCTGAATAAAATGTCAGCAAAGTCCACTCTGAGTCCGTTCCACAAGCAGTAAGCCATCTCTGCTTGTGTGGAGTTGATCTGGTCCAATCCACCAGAACTCCCACCCATGCTTTCAACTAGGTGAATGAAGAAGTACCTCCAGGATGGTGTAAGGCCCTTCATTGTCATAGCACCTTTGATTTTTAATACCCCATTTTCCAAACACTCCTTGTTTCCCATATCAAGGAGTACCTGGCGAAAATTGATATTTTGGGATATCACAACTGGAGACTCACCCTGTCTCCAGTAGTTGAGGTGCAGAGCATCCCTCAACGTTTCTGCAGTAATGGTACACTCGACTGATCCATCTTTAAGGGTGAAGGTGATAGATGAACAGTCTTCGGAAAGTTCTGCTGTGTACCAAAACTCACACAAGTACTCATGGTACATCTTGTGTGGGTTGAGGGAAAAAGACTCGCCGAGGGGATCACGAAGAAATGCTTGGATTCTTCCGATTAGTGTATCGGCGGCTTGAGTCCCTCTCAAACTAGCCATGGGATTGTTTGAATTTAATTTTATTGATGTGGAATTTGAAGGGGCACCACTGGCTCGTTTGACATTGTTTGATGGATTCTAAGAGACTGTAAGCAGATTTACATCCCTACTTCTTGATTTAGGTGCCATTTTTGAAAGATTTGAATATGAAACTGAAAATTTGGGAATTAGGGTTTTGATTTATGAAGCAGAGAGAGGAATGAAGCTATTTTGATGATGATTGGAAGTAAATGAAGGAATGTAAAAGAAAGTAAATGTGATCGGAGTAAATAAGGGGTATTTATAAGGAAAATTATTATCCCAATGAAATACCAAGAATTATTTTATTATCAAAACTCAATTTTGTAGATATTTTTACAAAAGTTAATTTGAATTTTGAACCAAAATTTTAATTCTCCGTGTCAGCATTAAATGCTACGACGGCTCAGCTTACCCACGCGCCCACTAACTTTCATATTCCCAATAAAAACAGTTGTCTTTTACAAAAATGACTTTAAACACGTCATATGACGATATTGAGTGGGTTAAAACACTCGAGTACCATCACGTGTCACAAATATTGACCAAGTATTTTCCAACGTTATGAAAATCTGGTTGACCACTAGTTTTAAGACAAGACTGAACATTTACACTGGAGGATTAGTCCAGTGCCAGATTCCAACTGGAGAGTTCTCCAGTTGCAATTTTTCAAACTTAAGAATTTTCGTTAGAAAAATATTTTGAGTCTTTCCCCCTAGAATGATGATCCAGAAATCGATTAATGCCAGGATAGTATCACAAAGGCGTTCGATAGCCTGGCGAGCAAGGATTATCTGGACCTCCTCAACTAGAGAACTTCATCAGTGTCACTGACGCGTTCATAACAAAATCTCCAGCCCCAGTTCGCTGATAAGATGTTTAAAAGTTTTCTCATCAAGAGGTTTTGTAAAAACATCAGCGAGCTGTTTGTCAGTGGGGATGAAATGTATTTCAATGTCTCCTTTCATAACATGATCACGAATGAAATGATACCTTATGTCAATATGCTTTGTCTTAGAGTGCATCACTGGGTTGTGAGATATAGCAATTGCACTGGTGTTGTCACAAAAGATTGGGGTCCTTGTATACTTTTGACCATAATCTAGTAACTGGTTCTTGATCCAGAGAATCTGGGCACAGCAACTGGCTGCAGAAATGTACTCTGCCTCAGCAGTGGACATAGAGACTGACGTCTGCTTCTTGCTGGTCCAACTTACCAGTTTTCCTCCAAGGAAATGACAACCACCAGTTGTTGATTTTCTATCAATCTTACAACCTGCATGATCGGAATCTGAATAACCCATTAGATCTAACCCTGAGCCTTTGGGGTACCAAAGACCAAGGCTAGGACACCCTTTTAGGTATCTGAAGATGCGCTTAACAGCATGCAAATGTGATTCTTTCGGGTTAGCCTGAAATCTGGCACATAGACATGTTGCAAACATTATATCTGGTCGACTGGCAGTTAAGTACATCAGTGAACCAACCATACCACGATATTCAGTGGTGTTCACTGGTTTGCCAGTTGGGTCAGAGTCCAAATTTAAAGGTGCTGCAATAGGTGTGTTTTTCGATGGGATTGAATCATATTTGTATTTTCTTAACAAATCTCTGACATATTTCTCTTGGTTTCTAAAAATTCTATTTTCAGTTTGCTTAATCTGAAGACCTAAGAAAAATGTTAATTCTCCCATTAAACTCATTTCATACTCAGATGACATGATTTTAGAAAACCTTTTACACATTGCATTATCAGTTGAACCAAATATAATGTCATCAACATAAATTTGTACCAATAAGATATTATCTTTTTCTTTCAAGATAAATAAGGTATTATCTATTGCACCTCTTTGAAAGCCATTTTTGAGAAGATGTTTAGTTAAAGTATCATACCAGACTCTTGGAGCTTGTCTAAGACCATACAAAGCTTTGTTCAGTCTATATACCCAGTGAGGATGCTTATTGATGAAGCCTGGAGTCTGCTTAACATACACTTCTTCTTCCAATGTTCCATTAAGGAACGCACTTTTGACATCCATTTGGAAGACTTTGAACTGCAGATGGGCTGCATAAGGCAGAAATATTATGATGGCTTCAAGTCTTTCAACTGGAGCAAAAGTTTCATCAAAATCAACGCCCTCTGCCTGACAATAACCCTTGGCAACTAATCTGGCTTTGTTTCTTACAACATTGCCATCTTCATCCATCTTTTTTCGGTAGACCCATCTTGTACCAATGGATTCTTTCTTTAACCCTGGTGGACAAGGAACAAGTTCCCACACATTATTCCTTTCAAACTGAATGAGCTCTTCTTGCATAGCTTCTACCCAGCTTGGGTCTGCCATAGTCTTGTCAATCTTCTTCGGTTCAATCAGTGATAAGAAGGTGACGTTTAAGCATTGCTCACTGGTGGCTCTTCTAGTCTGAACCCCACTACTTGGATCTCCAACAATCTGTTCAATTGGATGTGCTCGAGTCCATTTAGTGTATTGACTAGGCTGGTGTATTACAATATCAGTGCAAGTCACCTAGCGATCTTCTTCAGTTGCAGCAGCTTCTGGAGGAGGATCAGCCCAAACTACTTCTATATCCTCATCAGAGTCAATGAGGTCACGATTTGCATCATGAAATTCTTCATTAAAAGGCATTTCTTGAAGAACTGGAGAAGTTGGAGTTTGAACTGGTGCTGATATTGGAGTGGCACGTACATTAGAAACAATCACCAGTTTCTGTGGTAAGTTGAAACTGATGGAGGGATAAAATGAAGTGTCACTGGTGGTGCTCTTCTTCTTAACTGGTTTCAATTGAGAGTAACTGGAAACATCTTCTGGTGAAACAACTGACGGATGAACTTGGTCAGTTTCACCAAAATTTATTGGAACGACTGGAGAAATATCAAGGCTTGGTCTATTGTTAATTGCATCACTTGATTCGTCAAATGTGACATGAATTGTCTCGTGAACCTTTTGGAGTCTATAATTATAAACTCTAAAGGCCTTTTGAATATCTGAATAGCCTAAAAATACACCTTTACCAGCTTTTGCATCAAACTTTCCAAGCTGACTGGAAGCATTTAAAATATAAACTGGACAACCAAATACATGAAAATATCCAATATTTGGTTTTCGATTCCTGAGTACTTCATAGGCAGTCTTCTTATGTCTCTTGATGTAGACTGACCGGTTTTGGGTGTGACAAGCAGTTGCAACTGCTTCAGCCCAGAAACTGGTGGGAAGACCTGATTCAGATAACATGCTTCTGGCCGCTTCTATCAGTGTGCGATTCTTTCTTTCCACAACTCCATTTTGCTCTGGAGAGTGTGCTGATGAGAAGTTTTGAGAGATGCCAGTGTCATTGCAAAATGTTTCAAGTACCTTATTTTGAAATTCAGTACCATTGTCACTTCGCAACTGACAGACTTTTCGAGTGTACTTGAGTTCAATTCTTTTGATGAGTGAGATGGTTTCAGCAGGTGCATCACTTTTGGATCTGAGGAATACCACCCAACAATATCTGGTGAATTCATCGACCACAACTAGAGTGTACTTATTTACAGCTCTAGTTTGAACATTCACTGGACCAAAGAGATCCAAATGAAGCATGTGAAGAGGTTCAGTGATGCTAAAGTTTTGCCTAGTTTTGAAACTAGCCCTTTTCTGCTTGCCCATCTAACACCCTGGACATGGCTTTTCTTTATTGAAAGAAATCTGAGGTATCCCATCTACCAGTTGTTTGCGAGACAACTTGTTAATATTTTTGAAATTAAGATGGGATAATCTTTTATGCCACAGCCAGTTGGTGTTCTCATCAGCCTTGGTATAGAAGCACTGCTCTTTTGGAGCTGGTTCCATGTCCATGATGTACACATTTCCTTTTCTTGGTGCAACCATCACCACTTTCCAATCCTTGTTAAATATGGTGCCTTGAGCAATATCGAACAAAACTCTGTAGCCATCATCACAAAGTTGGCTTACACTGATCAGGTTGTATTTCAAACCATTCACAAATGCAACTCTTTTGAATTCGACATGTTCGTTATTGAGCACACCATATCCTTCAGTCTTTCCATTTTGATCATTACCAAACGTCACTGCCGGTCCATCTTGGACAGCGAACTTTTCAAGCAGGGGCTTACATCCGGTCATAGTCCGGCCAGATCCGCTGTCCAGATACCAGGTGTTTTTCTTTCGATCGCCCTGCACACCCACAAAAATCATTAGTTATTTTTGTGAACCCATCTTTTCTTGATGGGTTCACTGGACTTCACTACAGAAGTCTCAGTTGATTGTTGTGGTGTTAAACTGAAGACTGCATCTGGATCTTTTTCACCAGCTCCAGGTGCAGGAGTAAAAACGACTGGTATTTGATACTTGCTCCCTTTTTTCTTATCAGATTTTGTTCCAGATGGAACATTCTTTTGTTTTGGTTTTGAGGGGGTTTTAATATTTTGTTTTTCAACTGGAGGTGATGAACCTCCTTCCAGATTTTTAATCCTGGCAGTACAACTCTAAACCTGTCTAGACAAAAGTTGGAGTTGACTTTCCAGTTTGGACAAAATATTATTTTCATCAGGCTGTTGAACCTTGGACCTAGGTTCAGCTGGATTTTTGGATTTTTGAGTCTTGGGCTCCTTAGACTTTTGAGGTAAAGGCTTATTACCAGATGCCTTTTTAACTGGAGCTCTAGCCTGATTGGCTCCAGGTTTAACCTCAACGGGGGTGGTCTCAATGGGTTCAGTTTTGACAATCTCAGGTTGATCATATGGAGTTTCAACTCTAAGAGCTGGAGGCAATGCATGAAGATCTGGTATGAGAGCTGCCATTTCAAGATCTCCAGATTTCCATGCATTTTTCTGGGCATCAATTGTTCTAGAAAATGCATCATAATTCTTTCCAGATGCTTTACCCACGACTTGATAATCATTTGTTCTTTTTCAAGATCAGATTTTAATTTTTGATTTTCAAGTTCAAGAGCCTCAATTTTCAAAACTGACTGCTTGAGAGCCAACTGGACACTTTGTAAATCATTTAATTATGGTTTAACATTGTTCAGTTCAGTTAAGAGAGTATCCAGATATCTTTCACTATCTGCTCTAACAGTTTTCACAAACGCCAAATCACCACTTAATGATTCAGCAAGGTCCAGTTTTAGTTCTGGATCAACCTGGTTATCATAATCACATACCTTTTTCAAGATGATGTCCACCTATCTTCCAGTGATGACATCTTCTTTTGCCACATGTTGCTGTTGATCTTCCAAGGCCATGAAACACATGTCCCTTTCCTCTTCATCATCAGCTGATGAGTCATCAGAGTATTCCCATTTTCCTTCAATATTTGCCATCATGCATTTGTTCTTTTTCAAGATCAGATTTTAATTTTTGATTTTCAAGTTCAAGAGCCTCAATTTTCAAAACTGACTGCTTGAGAGCCAACTGGACACTTTGTAAATCATTTAATTATGGTTTAACATTGTTCAGTTCAGTTAAGAGAGTATCCAGATATCTTTCACTATCTGCTCTAACAGTTTTCACAAACGCCAAATCACCACTTAATGATTCAGCAAGGTCCAGTTTTAGTTCTGGATCAACCTGGTTATCATAATCACATACCTTTTTCAAGATGATGTCCACCTATCTTCCAGTGATGACATCTTCTTTTGCCACATGTTGCTGTTGATCTTCCAAGGCCATGAAACACATGTCCCTTTCCTCTTCATCATCAGCTGATGAGTCATCAGAGTATTCCCATTTTCCTTCAATATTTGCCATCATGCATTTGTTCTTTTTCAAGATCAGATTTTAATTTTTGATTTTCAAGTTCAAGAGCCTCAATTTTCAAAACTGACTGCTTGAGAGCCAACTGGACACTTTGTAAATCATTTAATTATGGTTTAACATTGTTCAGTTCAGTTAAGAGAGTATCCAGATATCTTTCACTATCTGCTCTAACAGTTTTCACAAACGCCAAATCACCACTTAATGATTCAGCAAGGTCCAGTTTTAGTTCTGGATCAACCTGGTTATCATAATCACATACCTTTTTCAAGATGATGTCCACCTATCTTCCAGTGATGACATCTTCTTTTGCCACATGTTGCTGTTGATCTTCCAAGGCCATGAAACACATGTCCCTTTCCTCTTCATCATCAGCTGATGAGTCATCAGAGTATTCCCATTTTCCTTCAATATTTGCCATCATGCATTTGTTCTTTTCATTTTCTCTTTCAAATGACAAGAGGGCAATCTGGGCCTTAAGCTTTTTGTATTTTGCTTTGTAGCTATCATCAAGCCTACTAAAATTAGGGACAGAGGGACCAGTTTGGTTGTTCATCTGACTAGATCTGCATTCCTTCATAAAGTGACCTTTCTTACCGCACTAATAGCAGGTAAGATTGGCTTTATCCAGAGAGCTGGAGTTGGAAGCATTGTTTGGGCCATTAAATCTTTTAGATTTATGCTTAAACCTATTAAAGGTTTTAGCAATCATGGCTACCAGATCATCATCGTCAGTTTCATCACAACCATCACTGATTTTAGTGGTCAGGCCAGAGGTCAAGAAACTGTTCAACATCTCCTTCATTGAGTGTGACTTGACACTCTCTACAGACATTAAAGCAGTACAAGGTCGCTCAGTTATGCTAGCAACCTTGGGACTCTGGGCATGGTTCATGGCATCCTGTTCAGCCACCAGTCTTGCTACATTATTATCTTTAGTGAATCTGAAGGATCCATAGAGCGATGCAAGAGTGTGACTGTGCAGGGTTTTACATTGTCTTAAGACAAGAACCATATTTTCCCATTTGGAAGGAAGAATATCACAAAACTTCTCAAGAAGAATATCCTTATCCTTCTCAACACCCAAGCCTCTCAACTGATTAATGAGGCTAGAAAACCTGGTGTAAGTACCAGTTAGACTTTCATTGGGAACAACAAAGAAGTATTCATACTTCTTGTTCAGGGCAACCTTTCTGGTGACAATAGTGTCATCACCTCCTTCAAACTGAATGACTAATTCATCCCACATTGCCTTGGCACTGGGGAACAACACAAGTGTTGGAATTAAGTCTTCAGGGACAGCTCCAAGGATAATGTTCTTGAGTCTGGTGTCCAGATCTACAAGTCTACGATCCTCATCAGACCAGTGGTCTTCGAGCTTTTCCCTGGAACCTCTTCTTCCAGTAGGATCTAGAAGATGACTTACCCCAAGAGACATGGGTATATAAGGTCCATCCTTAAGGATTTTCAGCATATACCTCTCTATCCCACCAAAATGCAAGAGCATTCTGGCCTTCCATGTACCAAAGGTCTCAATATTTCCATCAAATTTGGGAACAAGAATGTTTGAGTAATGTACATGGACATGGTTAGGGGCATTAGGAGGAGGAGGGTTTGTATTAACATTTTGAACAGGTGGTGTATTAAGAGGGTTTTCACCTTGACCAAAACCATCCACACCTTCAGTAGTAGTCATCTAAGCAGATCTAGGCAAGTATATTAGCCTTCTGCTCTGATACCACTTGTAAGTCCCAACTAACTAGATGGTACTACCTGAAGACACCTCTATGTCGATGGTGGGGTTACTTTGCAATATAAACACTGAACTGGAGACGACCAGTTGCAGTGAGTGTATACCAAGTTCTTGGATAGATTACTTATTAAAGTGACAATAAGTAAAAGACAATGCAATAATAGAAAGTACTTGTAAAGTAAATTGGTGAGACAATATGTATTTTTCAAGTGTAATTTATTTATTAACTTTAAATAAATTACAAGGTTGTTGCGGAACCAAGATAATACAAAGTATGTAAATATCCTAACAACCTATGAAATACAATTGATCTATACTTGGAAATTCTCTAAACAATCGAAACACTTAAAGTTGTGAAATGTTCCTTTTTGCGATTGAGAGAATATTGCACAAGTTCACCAAGAATATTGCAGGTATGCAGAGTTGTTTTCTTGTTGTGCAAAGACCTCTATTTATAGGCAAAGTTAACATTGGGATGTCAACTTTGGCCGTACAAATATGGTTGAGAACATTTAAGGAATAACATTTAATTCCTTAAAATGCTGTGTAAAGTTACAGAATAAAGTAACTTTTCTCAACCTGCTTTATGTACCTTTTGTACTTTATACATAGATAAATCCTTTTATCCGTGTAATAGCACATAAAGCATAAAGGTCTTTTCCTCGTAAACAGTGTAAAGCTTTGTAAGTACTTTACACTGATGTTCTTCAGTTTGTATTTGAGTAGAATGTCAACTGGGCTTCGCTGCCATTGTCATTCTTTATCTTCCACTTGTTGTCTTCGACTTCAACTGGAATGATTCTTCATCTGGTCAGATCTCAACTGGAGGAAGCCTTCAGTTGCATTAACTGTACGTTGCAACTGGACTTCAATATATTTCTGGACAGATCTTCGTAGTATACAGATGCAACTGGAGAATGGCCAGTTACAGTAAAACTGTTCCTAACATCCCATGAAACACTTTGAGCACACACATTTATTACCTTCCTTTTACTTCATCAAATAAAATACTTTGAACACACCCGTAAAAGTTACATATTTGCAAGCATAATAGTTCATTAGAAACCTAAAGATGAGATTCTTTAGAACATTCACTGATGGATGAAGAAAGACGTGCAATGATAAATTATGGAATAGATTGATACTTAAAACCTTTCTACTCACGTTTAAATCCATAGATAAAAGAAATTATAATTATAAGTGTTAAATTTATTCTAGCTTCAATTACATAAGGTGTCATTCGTGTAATCTAAAGACATGTACAATTATATAATCCGTTAGCTTGATATATATTTCGGAGCAAAATAACTGGCATACCTTCTTCAGGCTCAATTTGTAGTTGGAAAAACCCGAAATTTTAAAACCATCAACACGTCGAAAGAGTAGACAGGTTTCACAAATCAAAAATTTTGTCGCCCTACCCAAAAACCATTTTTTACATAGTACATAACCCATTTAGATCCAAGTTCTTTGAAAATTTACCATACTATACAACATATCCAACAAAAATGTTTAGCTTAAGCACTACATCTTAATCTTATCTTAATATATACTAAAAGACAACTGACCTAACTTCAATTGACCAATTATAACCTTCGATTTCACCAAGTTAAATATCTCAATATTTTTTAAGTATATTTTTACATTTAACATATAAGTAATATTTTTTTGTTCAATATAATAATTCTTATATTGATAATGTTATAAAACTCGTGTATTTGACACGGGTCTAAAATCTAGTAAATTATGATAATAGGAAAAGGATTATAGCCTTTTAATAAAATATCAAAGATCTTGTTCTTTTTAAGCACTAAAGAAAAAAATCTAGTTTTAAGCAACTTAAAAAAAAATACCACGGTTTGTCAATGTAACATGACCTGCTAAAGGGTATGCTGATTGTTCTAAAAGGATATAAATTTTTAGTAAACGATGAATCAATAAAACAATTAGCAAAAAACTTAGCCATAATCTAACTGCAAAAAAAATAAAAAAAAAATAAAACTTCAAGCTTAGCTTTAATTATAGGCTGGCTTCCTCAACTTTTGAAAATGACGACACCATCTGCTTAGATTCTATATCAATAAATCAATTAGGAACAAACAAATTCACAAATCAATATATTGCAAAACATTTATCAAAGCACACCATAATCTTATCTCTTTTTTCACTGAAGCATTCCATCAAACAGGTTGTTAGCATGAACCAGTTATAAATAATTACATGGTGATGAATA
>CM067171.1:3910509-3973009 GCA_034093135.1 Erigeron breviscapus | reverse complement strand
CCAAAATGCCCCTCCTATCTATTCAATATTTACCTAAAATAACTATAATATCCTTTCTCTCTCCTCAAATCTCAACCACTCATTTTTTTTCTCTCTCCTCCATAAATCATTTTATTCCTCTAATTCATTCAAAATCTTTTATCTCAAAAACCGTACATCGATAAATTATAAAAATTATATGGGTGTTCTTAAAATTTCATGCTCTTTCATTAGAGATTTCATTCGATATACTTTCGACGAATTTTTAAATCCGAAGGCGGAGCCCGTACGGCTAAGGGCGGAGCCCGTCAGGTAGATCACCCCATCACCGCCACCGCCATTACATCACCACCCCGTCATCACCGCCGCAACGCGCGGGTATCTTTCTCTCGTATCTACTCAAAAAAATTATATCTACTCAATGTATCGCTCTTTTTATTCAGGAATTTATATATATTACTATATATATATAATACTCTTAATTAAATTATTTACAACATAATCTCATAAAATAACTACAGTATCTTTATTACATCAATTAATCGCCACCAGTTGTATGTCACCATCGTTGTAGTCACCGCCGCCACCACCATCACGTGTAGCGGTAAGCCAGCAACTGCGGATACCCCTCTAATATATAACATATTGCAATTGCAATACTTTAATTACTAAAATACTACTTATAATGAACATACATATGTATCCAACATCTCATATCATTCATCTTAGTAGATAAGAAGGATATGTACGTAACTTACTAAAACAATTTTTCACATACACAAATTAAAACTTTATCAATTTGGGTTATCATGTGATGCCGAATAATTCTTTGTTCCAGTATAGATTCGTAACCGGTTTTCTTTTTGTAAGTGAATAGTTCAACTATTTTCCGGATCATCTCATAAATATTTGTCTAGAACATAATCTTAACCCAAGATCTTTTAATATGCGAACAAATAATATTTTTTCACTATTAGGCCATTTGATGAATGATTTAGAGTTATATTAATTATTCAAATTCAAATAAAACGATATCCAAGCTAAACTCATTATATCGTCTACGTCATTGATTTTCTTCTAATATTTCGAAATAAAAGATAATATGTTTCTTCTAGTCGATATATGTGGTGACAAGCAAAATGCACTAACTAGCTTTTAATTATTGGTCAGTTGGAGCAAATAAATTAGGTTTCAGGTTGTCGGATCTATGACTATAGCCCATGTCTGCGAGTTATTTATGTATATTAAAAAGAATTATTTCTTTGAAACAAAATAATCGTCAACAATAATGATACACTTACACAGTATGTATATGGATATGATGGACATATGTATGAAATTTTTTCATTTGAAAACCAATTTCAAAAGTATTATATGTGTCGGTGTAACTATTATATTGAAAATTAATGTCGAACCTCAAAACTACAAACATTTTTAACAAACAAAAGTTTGTGTAACTTCAACATGCTTTTTTAGAGTCAAGAATAGCATATACTATAAAAGATGTCATTGGAAGAGATTAACTCATTAAAGTAAAGTATGAAGATAGACGATTCTATTATAAACATGTATAAATTCGGTACCTTGTCAGATTCTTAAAATCTTAATAACACTTGCTGTTAGAAAAAAAATTTATGTATGGAAAATGTGACGTAGAAATGGACACGAAAGGCAGGCTTCGATCTTTACTTAATATGTAGACGTGTCTTTTAAACTAATACTCGTATGTGTTGGCGCCATCTATTGTTGTAATTAAACTCGTTAAAAGACATGTGTATTTCTGATGACGATAATGTACAAGCTAGCTAGCTAGCAAACCAATTGATCATAGATCAACCATGTGATCACATTTGACTACATATAAAGATCGTAAGTTACAGGTTTAAATCTTGGCCATGAGTTTTATGCGTTGTTTGCTCTAAATACTAAGACGGTGTATCAGATCAGAAGGTTCCCTCCCATTAACCCCCCCCCCCCCCCCCCCCCCCCCACCCCCTTCTTTAAAAATTAAATAATAAATAATAAATAAATAAAAAAACTAGCTAGCAAGATAGTTCAAGTAAAAATTCAACAATTTAGGAGATCTTGTTTTTTTTATTTATTTAATAGACTTAATAATTAAGAACTTAATGCATTCAGTCAAATTTCATGTTTTTTTTTACTTAATAAACAAAAATAACCGTCAAATAACTATTTTTACTTAATACATAAAAATATTATTTATATATTCAGTTACTTAATACATTCAACACTTAGTAACTAATAAAAGAACGGACCCATAATGTGGTATGCATGGACACATTTAAGCCTAGCAAAATATTTCATGTTCAGCCTATTAAAAATGTTGTACCCGTATTATGTGCAGTGGGTGAATAATTTTTTTAAAAAATTTGAATTTTGAATTATTGTGTACATATAATTCATAACTATATATTATTATTGTTAGAAATTTCAAAAATGAAAATGATTATATAAACTAATAGATAAAGTAATGTAAACATTTGATAACATGTAAAAATGAAAATATTTAAGAATTTATAAAATTAAAATATCCCTAAACGAATTATAAAGTTATATAGATATGATCGATTGTAAGGTCATTCTTATATTGTAGTTAAACCAATGTCTCAGGCCTCAAATACCCGAGTGTTACACTCTGTTCTTTAAGTTTCATTTTAAAATAAAGAAAAAAATAGATTAATTAGATGAGAATGAAAGAGATGATATCATTTCAAATCATTCTATATACGAGAGAAAGATATATTTAATAACAACTAAATAATCACTTCATATTTTACTATTTCATTTCCTTTTCATCTCTAAAAGAATAATTTAAACACAACTTTATTTAATCACTTGAATGTTTTTCCTTTTTTATTTTTAAAAAGTCAAGAACAACTATATACATATACGAAGTCTACTTCAAAATTTTGATTATTTCAAATTATTTCTCACCGCTAGGAATGAAAATGGTCGAGTTTGGGCGGATAGTGTCAAACCCGAACTTGAACCCAACCAGATACCCTAACCCGAACCCAACCCCGAACCACATACCCATTGGGTACCTTATCGGGGATAAAATTATGCCCAAAACCCGAAACTCGACCCGATAAGGACAACTATTTTCCAATAATATTTATCAAAACTTGTATGATTTGAGAAATGGATGTGCAAGTTGCGGAATATAGCTACAAAATTAGTTGATATAAGTGTGGAACATTGTATTTACATAAATGATATATATATATTCAAAACTAATCATTTATAAGTATATAGATATAAATATTGATATCGGGTCGGGTCGGGGTAAACATGCTCCAATCCCTGCCCCAAACGGGTTCGGGTATCAGGTATTTTCATTGGGTATCAGGTTTCCCGTCGATTCGGGCTTTTTTTGCTGACATCCCTACTCACCCAACAAATGATAGACGTCCTAGTGTTTCATAACTATTGATAGTATAATAATACTCTCTCTATCGCATTAGAATTTTCATATTTTGAATTTTTAAATTCATTTTTGTTAAACTTCTATATCAAATATGACCATCTTTAGATTCTATTTAATTTTTTTTGTTAGTGACTTAAAAAAAAGTTTCCTACACTTGGAACATTGACCCATAAGAAAACTAGTGTTTGCAAAATGGTAGGCACTTTGTTGTAAAAAATTAAAACATTGCACCGCACTTGACGTTAAATTTAACGTCCCTAGAACATGCGCCGTGAATAGAGGATAATGGAATGTCCAATACCGAGTTTAGACTTTAGAGGGGTTTTAGTTTATTGGTAGATTATTATGCTATGAACCATTGGGTAATAGTCCAGTGGCCACTAGTCGTCACTTTCCATGTAACACCCCAACAAGGCGGAATCATGAGGGTTACATACTAAGCACATCACGACATGGAAATTAAGTAGAGACAATTCTAAATGCATTAAAAGGATTGGACAATCCATACATTTCAATCAATTACAAATACCGAAAACATACAAAAATGCATAAGGAACACGACCATCAAACGTTTACAAAAGAGAGTACAAAAGATGGCATATGATCCTAAGCATAACCCATAAGCGGGAACTATGAATCACGGATCCACGATAAAGTTCAAGTCCAATCCTAGCATGCAAACAATCAATCATCATCCAATACGTCTTTGGTTAACCTGTTCACCTGAAAAGTGTACTAAAACGTGTCAACATAAAGTTGGTGAGTTCGTAGGTTTAACTTTTAAGTAATGAAAATCAAGTGTCGGGATATCAACCGTTATCGATAAGTGAGGATTAGAATACCTAATCACGTCAAAGTCAATACAATAAACGTCACGTCACAATAATCGTCAATATATATATATATAAACGTCATAATATGGGTTCAAAACCCTTATCCCGAGTATGATCATGCCGGGTGTGGATTCGTCAATCCACCGTCACGTCAATACATAATAATATATAATATACGTCATACGTCATAAGTATAACATCGTCATAAAGTGGCCATGATCATACTGGGTGTGGATTCGTCAATCCACCGTCACGTCATTCCATAAATACATTATACGTCATTCGTCACATATAAACGTCAAATAACACGTATCACAAGCAAACGATTAGATAACTAACGTCTCATCTCATATCATAAACAATTATATCAACCGACAAGCATTTAAACGACAAGTACACTTTCCACCCCAAAATAGAATAAACGTAGGGGCTACGAGACTCACCTTGACTGGCAAAAGAGAAGTTAAGTTTGAATTAAAGTCGTCCAAGATTCGTCACACGCCCGAAATCTATCATTAATATTTAATATAAACATTAATATTAACTTTTTAATTCTCTTTTTAATATCATACACGTTTAAAAAAAATGGACTTGTGACTTGACTACATCATCACGACCTGAATGGGCCCAACAGAGAAATAGAACAGTCCAAGAATAAATGGACTCGATCCAAAGACAGTGGACAAGAACTGGTCAAAACAGGAACACAAGAGTTGTACTGCACCGTCTCAAACGGCAAGAAGGGACGTCTCAGACGGCGGCTTTGAGCCGGCCTAGCATAAAATACGGTGGTGACCACTGTCTGGGACGGTTTTCTGGAAACATCAATTTCAGCGTCTCACCTAGCGTCTAGGCAGCGTAACACAGAAGATTTTGGCGTAAGGTTCAATCCGAGGGTTAGAGGGAACCGTCTCAGACGGTTGGGTGACCGTTTGGGACGCCGACCAGCGTCTCAGAAGCTATAGTGGTCGTGTCGGACGGTGGCTAGGAGTTGGCAAAAATCTGGGCAGGAAGAAGGTCAAGCTGGGCAAGAAAATCAGTTGACTTTTTAGTCAACACAATAAATTAACCCTCAAAACCCTAATTTTGGTCATGAAATCGGTTTGTGGATGGATTGAAACTTGTTTTGGTGTAATTGGGTCGAAATGGGCATAGACAAACACAAACCCACATCTAAACCGATCCATAAATCATTAATTTGCATAAAAGCTCACTTTGACCTAATTTATTAAGCATGAACCCTAATTTTCGAGTTTTAGGAGTTTTGACTCGAATTTTGACCAGGGGTCGATTGTGTTAGACTAGCAACATGAATCCAAACATAACCCATTCAAGAATTTTGACTCATTTCAATGAATATATAAAAAACCCGTTTTTGACCCGTTTTGTTCATAAAAACCCTAAAAACGACCCATTAGAGATTTGACTTGCAAAATGATTCAAAAATGCTTATTTATGATTAGAAATGAATTTACAAATATGAAATGACGATATTGAGGCAAGTTTAACTTACCGAATCTTCCAACAAAGCCTTAAATCCGAATTTAAGCAATAAGAGGAGATTTCTTGCACTTGAAGAACCAAATCTTTGATATGATGATTAGTTGATGTTATTAATGACGAATTTGTTACAAATCTAACCCAAAATTCATTTAATGAAAGTAAGAATTTAGTAAGAGAGTGACAAATGGTCTTGCAATGAATGTGAGAGAGAGATAGGTGGAAGAATGAAATGAATGGATGAGGTGGGAGGTTTGGGTTGGGTGATTGGATAAGGTTGGGTCACTAGTGGTGGTTCATGGGTCACGGGTCGACCCATGGATCACCCGATTACATTTCTAGCCAATTAAACGTCACGCTACGTCATATAACCGACTTAATACCGTAATATAATCCCGACTAGTATAATACGCGTTAATAAGTCGCCAAATAAAGCATTACATTATTCCAACTAAATAATTTAGTTAGTCATTTAACATGTTCGAGTCAACGGGTCAGCATAATTAAATTACGTTTATTCATGTTAATTACAAGTCAAAAATCGCGAATGTTACATCATTCCCCCGTTAAAGGAATTTCGTCCCGAAATTCTAATCTAACTAGACTCGCTAAACAAATGGGGATACTTCGCTTTCATTGAATCCTCACGTTCCCAGGTGAATTCGGGCCCACGCCTAGCTTGCCATCTCACTTTAACGAGTGTATACCGGGTATTCTTTAGCTTTCTAATTTGACGGTCTAGAATCTCTATCGGCTCCTCCACAAATTTTAACGTTTTATCGACACGGATTTCTTCAAGAGGCACGTGAAGTGTTGGATCGGCCAAACACTTCCTAAGATTACAAATATGGAAGACATTATGAACTCCACTCAAGTTTTGAGGAAGTTCCAATCGGTACGCTACCGGGCCAATTCGTTCAAGGATTTTAAACGGGCCAATAAATTTTGGGCCCAACTTGCCACGTTTCACAAACCGAACCACGCCTTTCCAAGGGGACACCTTAAGCAACACATAATCACCTAATTCAAATTCGAGAGGCCGTCGTCTCACGTTTGCATACTTCAATTGTCGTTCCCGGACTACTCTCAATTTTTCTTTAATTTGTGAGATCACTTTAGTTGTTTCAATGACAATTTCGGGCCCGATGAGTTGGCTTTCACCAACTTCCGCCCAAGCTAAAGGTGACCTACAATCTCTCCCATATAAAGCTCTAAACGGCGCCATTTGAATGCTAGCATGGTAGCTATTATTATAGGAGAATTCGACTAGCGGTAAATGTACATCCCAATTGCCACCAAAATCGATAGCTCAAGCTCGTAACATATCTTCAAGCGTTTGAATCGTCCTTTCGCTTTGACCATCGGTTTGAGGATGGAACGCCGTACTCATGTTAAGTTGAGTACCCATTGCTTTTTGGAACGCCTTCCAAAACTTTGAAGTAAATCGGGCATCCCGATCGGTTATGATGGAAATCGGCACTCCATGTTTGGATATCACTTCTTTGATGTACAAGCGTGCCATGGTGTCAAATTTATCATCTTCCCGGATGGCTAAGAAGTGAGTCGACTTAGTCAACCGGTCAATTATCACCCAAATGGTGTCCCGACCACTACTCGTTCTAGGTAACTTCGTGATGAAGTCCATGGCAATATCTTCCCATTTCCACTTCGGTGTCGCCGGTTGAACTAGCAAACCGGGAGGTTTCTTGTGGTCGGCTTTTACTTGCAAACATGTGATGCATTCGCTAACGTATCTAGCAATGTCTTTCTTCATTCCCGGCCACCAATACAAATCTCTCAAGCCAAAATTCACATTTGGAGAACTTGGCATACAACTTCTCTTTCCGGAGCAACTCTAAGACTTTCTTCAAATGTTCGGCGTGATCTTCTTTAGTCTTGGAGTAGATAAGGATGTCATCAATGAAGAGAATTACAAACTCATCCAAGTAGGGCCGACTTATGAGCTTCATTCATCAATTTTAACCGCCACCCGCCAAGAACGGGAATCCACAATCGTTCAACAAAGTATAACCCGTCATCATTCTTTCTATCGAATTGTTCTTCCAAGCCGTGTAATGCTTCATAGATGAAGTTTTCCGGCCTAGTCGCCAACCTTTGTGCTTCAATGATGGAGTCACGAACACTCCTTAGCACAACAAGGCTCATGGCTTTAATTCGTCTTGGCTTTATACGTTCTTTTCGGCTCAAAGCATCGGCTACAACGTTTGCTTTACCCGGGTGATACCGGATAACACAATCATAATCACTAAAAAGCTCAAGCCATCTTCGTTGCCTCATATTCAATTCACTTTGGTCAAAAATGTGTTGAAGGCTCTTGTGATCGGTATAGATCACACTCTTGGTGCCATACAAGTAATGCCTCCAACATTTCAAAGCAAATACGACCGCTCCCAACTCCAAGTCATGAGTCGGGTAATTCTTCTCATGCACCTTCAATTGCCTAGATGCATATGCAATCACCTTACCCCGTTGCATCAAGACACAACCCAACCCTTTCCCGGATGCATCACAATACACAACAAAATCATCGGCTCCATCGGACAAGCTTAAAATGGGTGCATCACACAACTTGTCTTTCAACAATTGGAATGCATGTTCTTGTTTTTCACCCCAATCAAACCTTCTTTCCCGTTGAGTCAACAAGGTCAAAGGTTGGGCAATCTTGGAAAAGTTTTCAATGAATTGCCTATAGTAACCCGCCAAACCAAGAAATTGGCGAATCTCGGTTGGCGTCTCGGGTCGTCTCCAATTCTTCATGGCTTCAATCTTACTTGGGTCCATATGAATTCCTTCCTTGGTCACCACGTGACCAAGAAAATGGACCTCTTCAAGCCAAAATTCACATTTGGAGAACTTGGCATACAATTTCTCTTTCCGGAGCAACTCTAAGACTTTCTTCAAATGTTCGGCGTGATCTTCTTTAGTCTTGGAGTAGATAAGGATGTCATCAATGAAGACAATGACAAACTCATCCAAGTAGGGCCGGCACACCCGGTTCATCAAGTCCATGAACACCGCCGGTGCATTGGTCAACCCAAAAGGCATAACCGTGAATTCAAAATGCCCATATCATGTACGAAAGGCCGTCTTGGGAATATCATCTTCATGGACACGTAATTGGTGGTAGCCCGACCGCAAATCAATCTTGGAAAAGTAACGAGCACCTTGGAGTTGATCAAATAAATCATCAATTCTTGGAAGAGGATAACGATTTTTCACCGTGAGTTTGTTTAGTTCTCGATAATCGATACACATTCGGAATGAGCCGTCTTTCTTTTTGACAAAGAGAACTGGTGCACCCCACGATGATTAAGTAGGGCAGATGAAACCCTTTTCTTGAAGTTCTTTGAGTTGGGCGGCCAACTCTCGCATTTCGGTTATGGCTAAGCGATAGGGTGCTTTGGCCACGGGAGAAGCATTTGGAATGAGATCAATACGGAAATCGAGTTCACGAGATGGAGGCAAACCCGGTAGGTCGTCCGGGAATACATCCATGAATCTATTAACCACGGGCACGACCTTGATTTCGATTTTTGTAACGTTAACATTATAAATTTTTCCGTCCCACTGCTCGGTTGTCTCGCCTTGGACCACTAGCTCTTCACCATTATCTAACGGAATCCTCACTACTCGATTACCACAATCTATGACGGCGTTCATTGCCGACATCCAATCCATTCCCACAATCACATCAAAGCTACCGATATCAAAAGGAATCAAGTCTATAAGAAACGGGTAGTCACACAATTCTAATGTACAATCACGAACGACTTGGTCAATTTTCGTTAACCCGCCATTTACCATTTCAAGTTCAAAGTAATACGACAAAGGACTAAGGCTAGCATCAATCAACGGTATGAAATCATTGGAGACAAGACTAAAATCGGCCCGAGAATCAAATAATACGGTGGCATATTGGTTGTTGAGGAGAAATGTACCTGCAACGACGTTAGGATCAACACGAGCCTCGGCCGCATTCACGGCAAAAGCTCTTCCACGGGGAGCAAGTTGTTGTTGTGGAGCTTGATGTTGTTGTTGACCTTGATTTCCCCGGTTTTGATTTGGACAGGCAATTTGCAATTGGTTAGGATGCACGGTCACTTGAACCTGTTGGCCAATAAGATTTGGGCACCGGTTACGGTAGTAATCTTGGCTACCACACTCATAACAAGTACCCGGAGCCATCGGAGGACGTCTTTCATTTAGAGGAGCAACAATCAAAGGAGCAACGCGACGGTTAGTAGGACAAAATTTCGAAGTGTGACCCGGTTGTTTACAATGGAAGCAAGCATCACACCTCACATTAGCCCAATGGTGACGATTACACATAGGGCACAAAGGACTAGTACCGGCATATCCACCTTTAGGGGGCTCAACATGTGGCATAACCGCCGCATACACTTTTCCACCACGATTATGTCGCTTATGGTCACGCCTTTCATCCTTCTTGGTGCCACTCGACTCGGCTACATCTTTTCTTTTGTTATCATTCTTGCCTAGTTCACCACCCTTCACAAGCTCCATGGTGACACTAGCGGTTCGAGTAATGGCTTCATTGATGGTTAATGGCATGGTGGGATGAGAGACAAGCACTCTCACTTTATGAGGCAAACCAACAACATATTTTTCCACCTTCTTATCTTCGGGTCTTACGAGATGGGGGATGAGTCTAGAAAGTTGATTGAACCGACGGGTATAACCCACATGATCGGCTCCTTTCATGGAGAGGCTTGTAAATTCTTCTTGTAGATTCCTCATCTCATGCGGTGGACAATACTTGGCAACAATCATTTGCTTGAAGTTTTCCCAAGGTATGGAATTTGCAAGATCAATCCCCAAATTATCCACTTCCACATTCCACCACTCTAGAGGATCACCTCCTAGCATGCCGGTGGCATGAGAAACCCTTTGGTCTTGAGTACAACCACTCCTAGGAATAACGGCTTCAATCTTCTCTAGCCACTCCAAACAACCGGTGGCTCCACCTTCTCCCTTCCATTCCGGAGCTCCACACGCCTTAAAGTCTTTGAAAATGCAACCTTGACGGTAAGCATTATCGTTTCTTTGGTGGACATAAGCTTCACCTCCTCCATTCGCCCCACCATTCACATTCACATCCTCATTTTCATTTTCATTTTCATTATGAACCGCTTCATCTTCCGGTTCCTCTTGTTCATTTCTACCTTCCATGGCCGCCGAGATTCGGGCCACTAGATCCGGCATGAGATCATTTAAGGCTTGAGTGATAACCTCGGTTGATACTCGAGGATTTGCACCACCCCGGCCACCTCGGCCACCACGACCTCCACGACCTCCTTTACCACCACGACCACCTCTACCACCACGCCCACCTACAACTTCTTCTTGATCATCTTGGTCACGGCGATTTCTCACAACTCTCCTTGGTCTAACCATTGTCCTGAGCACACGTGTTAGATTAGCAAGTTAGTTCTCACGATTCACACACACGAGTTATCCAAAATCATCACATAATAAGCATTTCATATCTAGGGTTTTCCCTAGACCATCTAACATGCATATTTCTACGGGGTTATTATCATGGCAATAATCTAAGGCTTTATCGATCATACAATTCACAATCAACAACACAATTCACAAATCAATTACACCATATAAAAGAGGCCAAGTCATAACAAGGCGGGTAAAGCATAGTCCGAATCTTAACTTCAACATTCAATACATTAAAAGTGTTTGTATACAGGGTGTACCAGCGGCTAACCCTCCACACCGTTAATATATTGAATGGACGTCAGGATTCGGTTCCGTATGTCCTCTAAATATTGGTCGGGTATGTATACAGGGTGTACCAGCGGCTAACCCTCCACCCAACCAACACTCATCAAACATACCGGGTTACCTACTATACTTTATCCACAATGCGCAATCCACGAGGTCATTAACTTTATATGACATAGGGTAACCATAGATTTGTTGATCAGGCGCTTCTAGGATTACCGAGTTTCAAATAATCTATAAATCCAAAAGAATATACGTCAACATCAATTCGACAAGCCATGGTGATATCCCGACACAATCACATACGTCAATCAAGTCATCACATAATCAATCAAGTCAACAAGTCATGAAAAACCCTACGAACTCCGTTTAAACAAGTTTCATGCATCATACAATTCACGTTGCACACAAATTTCCCTATCATGCATGCTAATATGAAATGTGGGTGCAATGGCTATAGGCTAGGTCAATCCACCTAATTCTCTACAACCACGTCTCTGATACCATTCTGTAACACCCCAACAAGGCGGAATCATGAAGGTTACATACTAAGCACAGCACGACATGGAAATTAAGTAGAGACAATTCTAAATGCATTAAAAGGATTGGACAATCCATACATTTCAATCAATTACAAATACCGGAAACATACAAAAATGCATAAGGAGCACGACCATCAAACGTTTACAAAAGAGAGTACAAAAGATGGCATATGATCCTAAGCATAACCCATAAGCGGGAACTATGAATCACGGATCCACGATAAAGTCCAAGTCCAATCCTAGCATGCAAACAATCAATCATCATCCAATACGTCTTTGGTTAACCTGTTCACCTGGAAAGTGTACTAAAACGTGTCAACATAATGTTGGTGAGTTCGTAGGTTTAAGTAATGAAAATCAAGTGTCGGGATATCAACCGTTATCGATAAGTGAGGATTAGAATACCTAATCACGTCAAAGTCAATACAATAAACGTCACGTCACAATAATCGTCAATATATATATATATATAAACGTCATAATATGGGTCAAAACCCTTATCCCGAGTATGATCATGCCGGGTGTGGATTCGTCAATCCACCGTCACGTCAATACATAATAATATATAATATACGTCATAAGTATAACATCGTCATAAAGTGGCCATGATCATACCGGGTGTGGATTCGTCAATCCACCGTCACGTCATTCCATAAATACATTATACGTCATTCGTCACATATAAACGTCAAATAACACGTATCACAAGCAAACGATTAGATAACTAACGTCTCATCTCATATCATAAACAATTATATCAACCGACAAGCGTTTAAACGACAAGTACACTTTCCACCCCAAAATAGAATAAACGTAGGGGCTACGAGACTCACCTTGACTGGCAAAAGAGAAGTTAAGTTTGAATTAAAGTCGTCCAAGATTCGTCACACGCCCGAAATCTATCATTAATATTTAATATAAACATTAATATTAACTTTTTAATTCTCTTTTTAATATCATACACGTTTAAAAAAAATGGACTTGTGACTTGACTACATCATCACGACCTGAATGGGCCCAACAGAGAAATAGAACAGTCCAAGAATAAATGGACTCGATCCAAAGACAGTGGACAAGAACTGGTCAAAACAGGAACACAAGAGTTGTACTGCACCGTCTCAAACGGCAAGAAGGGACGTCTCAGACGGTGCGGTGCCGTTTGGGAGCCGACCAGCGTCTCAGACGGTGGTGACCGTTGGGAACAGCGTCTCAGACGGTTGGGTGACCGTTTGGGACGCCGACCAGCGTCTCAGAAGCTATAGTGGTCGTGTCGGACGGTGGCTAGGAGTTGGCAAAAATCTGGGCAGGAAGAAGGTCAAGTTGGGCAAGAAAATCAGTTGACTTTTTAGTTAACACAATAAATTAACCCTCAAAACCCTAATTTTGGTCATGAAATCGGTTTGTGGATGGATTGAAACTTGTTTTGGTGTAATGGGGTCGAAATGGGCATAGACAAACACAAACCCACATCTAAACCGATCCATAAATCATTAATTTGCATAAAAGCTCACTTTGACCTAATTTATTAAGCATGAACCCTAATTTTCGATTTTTAGGAGTTTTGACTCGAATTTTGACCAGGGGTCGATTGTGTTAGACTAGCAACATGAATCCAAACATAACCCATTCAAGAATTTTGACTCATTTCAATGAATATATGAAAAACCCGTTTATGACCCGTTTTGTAACATCCGTGAGTTTTGGTCGTTTGACTTTACGTGTAATTTGACTAACAATTTAAGTTAATAAAATAATTGGGTCGTTTTGTGATTAAATGACTATGTGTATGTTCATCGGGTCGATAGTATAATTAATCGGTGATTATATATATATATATATATATATATATATATATATATATATATATATATATATATATATATATATATATATATATATATATATATATATATATATATATATATATATATATATATATATATATATATATATATATATATATATATATATATATATATATATATATATATATATATATATATATATATATATATATATATATATATATATATATATATATATATATATATATATATATATATATATATATATATATATATATATATATATATATATATATATATATATATATATATATATATATATATATATATATATATATATATATATATATATATATATATATATATATATATATATATATATATATATATATATATATATATATATATATATATATATATATATATATATATATATATATATATATATATATATATATATATATATATATATATATATATATATATATATATATATATATATATATATATATATATATATATATATATATATATATATATATATATATATATATATATATATATATATATATATATATATATATATATATATATATATATATATATATATATATATATATATATATATATATATATATATATATATATATATATATATATATATATATATATATATATATATATATATATATATATATATATATATATATATATATATATATATATATATATATATATATATATATATATATATATATATATATATATATATATATATATATATATATATATATATATATATATATATATATATATATATATATATATATATATATATATATATATATATATATATATATATATATATATATATATATATATATATATATATATATATATATATATATATATATATATATATATATATATATATATATATATATATATATATATATATATATATATATATATATATATATATATATATATATATATATATATATATATATATATATATATATATATATATATATATATATATATATATATATATATATATATATATATATATATATATATATATATATATATATATATATATATATATATATATATATATATATATATATATATATATATATATATATATATATATATATATATATATATATATATATATATATATATATATATATATATATATATATATATATATATATATATATATATATATATATATATATATATATATATATATATATATATATATATATATATATATATATATATATATATATATATATATATATATATATATATATATATATATATATATATATATATATATATATATATATATATATATATATATATATATATATATATATATATATATATATATATATATATATATATATATATATATATATATATATATATATATATATATATATATATATATATATATATATATATATATATATATATATATATATATATATATATATATATATATATATATATATATATATATATATATATATATATATATATATATATATATATATATATATATATATATATATATATATATATATATATATATATATATATATATATATATATATATATATATATATATATATATATATATATATATATATATATATATATATATATATATATATATATATATATATATATATATATATATATATATATATATATATATATATATATATATATATATATATATATATATATATATATATATATATATATATATATATATATATATATATATATATATATATATATATATATATATATATATATATATATATATATATATATATATATATATATATATATATATATATATATATATATATATATATATATATATATATATATATATATATATATATATATATATATATATATATATATATATATATATATATATATATATATATATATATATATATATATATATATATATATATATATATATATATATATATATATATATATATATATATATATATATATATATATATATATATATATATATATATATATATATATATATATATATATATATATATATATATATATATATATATATATATATATATATATATATAACAATTAATATAAATTTATCTATAACTATATTATTAGGATATATATAAATCATTAATTTGCATAAAAGCTCACTTTGACCTAATTTATTAAGCATGAACCCTAATTTTCGATTTTTAGGAGTTTTGACTCGAATTTTGACCAGGGGTCGATTGTGTTAGACTAGCAACATGAATCCAAACATAACCCATTCAAGAATTTTGACTCATTTCAATGAATATATGAAAAACCCGTTTATGACCCGTTTTGTAACATCCGTGAGTTTTGGTCGTTTGACTTTACGTGTAATTTGACTAACAATTTAAGTTAATAAAATAATTGGGTCGTTTTGTGATTAAATGACTATGTGGTATGTTCGTCGGGTCGATAGTATAACTTAATCGGTGATTAAATGTGAAACGATATGTGAAATGGCGTGTAAATGGAGACGGGTCGACCCATGGGCTAAACCCATGACCCATGAGCCTACTAGTGAACCTTCCCCCCTCCTTATCTCTCCATTTACCACACAATCTCTATCTCTTCTCTTTTCTCTCTAGCAAGAACTCCATCCCCATCATTTCTTTCATTTCTCTAGCATCATTTGGCGTTTAGGAACTAGCTTAACTCGAGAATCATCATCGTCTTCATCTCCTTGTCACCATATCGAAGGATCAAAAGTCTTAGTGCAAGGTTTTACCCATTTTGACCTAAATTCGGGTTTGAGCTCAAGAAGAAGTTTTGGTAAGTCAAATTCATCCCATCTCTACTTATTTATGCTTGTTTACATGTTTTTAGTCGATTTAGTGCATTTGCAAGTCTTAAATTGGGTCAAAATGCGAATTAGGGTTTTGGTGGTTCATTTTAGGTCAAAATCGTTTTTGGCATCAAATTGATAAAATGAAATCGATTTGGGAAGTGGGATGTGTTTATTTATGTACATTTACACTTAGTTATGTTCAAAAATGAGTTATAAAGGTTCCTTGGTCGATCTTGGAAGTCAAATAGGTGTTTGGATGTGTCAAAACTCGTGTTTGGGGCTGTTTTGTGCAGACCTGCAGAACCTCGCGCCGCGAGTTTGTATTGTTTTCATGTCAGATTTTCAAACGTGCATAACTTTTGATCCGTAAGTCCAATTGAGTCATATGACCTATCGTTGGAATCGTGAGAGAGTCTAGTTTCTTATAGTAACCTTCATTTTGTATAAATCTTCCTACATTTCTAAAGATGTCGAGTCAAAGTGTCTTGTTTCATACACGGTAAAGTTGTAGAAGCGTTTGTGGGTTCGTGACTCGACTTAAACTTACTAAACCAACTTAATTATGATTATAGAGTTGACATTATGATATATGACATGCTTTGATAGGTTGTGGACGCGTGGGGCCCATTACTCGCTATTAATCTTACCGTGACTTGATTTTAACTGCTTTGCCAATCAAGGTGAGTTCCGTAGTTCCCTACTCGCTTGAGATTCGGGCTGAAAAGTGTAAACTTATGTGATTACTTGTTATTGGTGTTTGTAAATGATTGTTGGTGTTGTTTGATTTTACTCACGTACAAAATGTCTAGTTGGTGGCATTGGATGAATGATGGGTTTGTATGAGATTGTGATATTGTTAAATAAATTAGGATAGTAGTGTATACATAGAGGTCGGTTTTACTTTCAAAAGGTTTTAGATGTGGTGGGAAGGCTGCGGGTGACCCTATATATAAACATCTATGATTCCTTAAAAGTAAAGTCGTATGAAATGTATGTGCAATGTAATTATGGTTGATTCTAGTAAAGGATTGAGATATATATATTATTATGATTATAGAGTTGACATTATGATATATGACATGCTTTGATAGGTTGTGGACGCGTGGGGCCCATTACTCGCTATTAATCTTACCGTGACTTGATTTTTAACTGCTTTGCCAATCAAGGTGAGTTCCGTAGTTCCCTACTCGCTTGAGATTCGGGCTGAAAAGTGTAAACTTATGTGATTACTTGTTATTGGTGTTTGTAAATGATTGTTGGTGTTGTTTGATTTTACTCACGTACAAAATGTCTAGTTGGTGGCATTGGATGAATGATGGGTTTGTATGAGATTGTGATATTGTGATTAGGATAGTGTACATACAGGGAAGACGACGATACCTTTAGTGGATTATAGATGTGGTGGGAAGGCTGCGGGTGACCCTATATATAAACATCTATGATTCCTTAAAAGTAAAGTCGTATGAAATGTATGTGCAATGTAATTATGGTTGATTCTAGTAAAGGATTGAGATATATATATTATTATGATTATTATTACTGCTAGGATAGACGTGCATACATGGAAGTCGGTTATGCCTTCATTGGGTTCTAGATGTGGTGGGAAGGCTGCGGGTGACCCTATATATAAGCATCTAGGATTCGAAGAAAGTAGAATCCTCCTAAGTGTATGTACGTATAGTTTATTTTAGTTTGGTGTTTGATGATTGACGGACTTGTGATGTATGGATGTTGTTTGATGCATAAGTATCGTATACATCCCACTGAAGAGGATGTGAGCTTATGTTGTGTATCTATCCCACTGAAGAGGATATGATGTTTAATAAATCCCACTGAAGAGGATATGTTGTTTATAAATCCCACTGAAGAGGATATGTTGTATATGAATCCCACTGAAGAGGATATGTTGTATATGAATCCCACTGAAGAGGATATGATACCTGTTTTGAGTTGATGTTATGTACGTTACTTGAGTATAATGTTAATTCGCGTTTTACTTGTTTTGTGTACCTTGTTGTGGATATTGTTGTGTTGTTCATAGAGGCTCACTGTAAGTCATGTTTTGCCTCTACTCGTATATTATGATGATTGGCAATGGTTTCTAATGGACCATTACTACGAACTCACCAACCTTGTGTTGACTATGCTTAGTACACTTTTCAGGTAACCAGGTTAGCCAGGACGTGGAGTTTGATTTGTTTGCTTGCTGTCGAACCCGGACTGGACTTATATGGATCAAGGATCCATTTACCTTCTGTTGCATTATACTTAGGATTGATAGCTTTCTTTTGATGTTGTTTTGTAACTTTGACGATTACTTGTTTCTGCTATATTTTTGATACTTGTTTCTTTTATTGGTTGGATTCACTGAATCCTTTATTTGCATTTAGTCATGTTCTACATTAATTCCACCTTGTGCTATATGATTTCCGTGATATTCTGAGCCTTGGCTTGGGGTGTTACACGTTTTGTTCATAAAAACCCTAAAAACGACCCATTAAAGATTTGACTTGCAAAATGATTCAATAATGCTTATTTATGATTAGAAATGAGTTTACAAATATGAAATGACGATATTGAGGCAAGTTTAACTTACCAAATCTTCCAACAAAGCCTTAAATCCGAATTTAAGCAATAAGAGGAGATTTCTTGCACTTGAAGAACCAAATCTTTGATATGATGATTAGTTGATGTTATTAATGACGAATTTGTTACAAATCTAACCCAAAATTCATTTAATGAAAGTAAGAATTTAGTGAGAGAGTGCCAAATGGTCCTGCAATGAATGTGAGAGAGATATAGGTGGAAGAATGGAATGAATGGATGAGGTGGGAGGTTTGGGTTGGGTGACTGGATAAGGTTGGGTCACTAGTGGTGGTTCATGGGTCACATGTCGACCCATGGATCACCCGATTACATTTCTAGCCAATTAAACGTCACGCTACGTCATATAACCGACTTAATACCGTAATATAATCTCGACTAGTATAATACGCGTTAATAAGTCGCCAAATAAAGCATTACATTATTCCAACTAAATAATTTAGTTAGTCATTTAACATGTTCGAGTCAACGGGCCAACATAATTAAATTACGTTTATTCATGTTAATTACAAGTCAAAAATCGCGAATTTTACATTCCAGGGGAGGTCTTGGGTTCAAGTCTTGACAAAGGCAAACTTGAGATAATCAGGGGATAATTAAGTAGTTGAGAATCACCTGGACACTAGCCTGACTGAGGGATTAGTGGGTACCAAATGGTACATGGGATCAGAGGGCTTCTATCCAATTACCTTTTTTTTATAAAGATTATTATGCTATGTAGCCATGTAAAGTTACCCCAGTAATATACAAGGATAGTTGTACTTCGTTACATATATCACAATCATCATGATTTCTTTATATATTATTAAGTGTTATATCTACATGAAAATTGTTCAATGGTTTTGTTATCATATGTTTTATATTTCAATACATACAAGACTCGGACAATTGTGATAACCGTACGTTGTGAGCATATTTGTTATCATTATTTTATATTCACTTGTTACATTTACATGTTAATATATATGGTATTCATAAATGTATTTTTCTCGAACAATTTTTACAAATTTTGAGTGTTGATGATTTATATGTGAACAAAGCATCTATGCATCTTAATTTGTACACCTATGTATACAAATATATATACTTGTACACCTTTGTACACATATGAATACAAATATGTGCACACCTGTGTACGCTTATGCATACAAGTATGTACAATTGTGTATGCTTATGCATAAAAATATGTACACATGTGTATATCTATGCATACAAATATATGCACCTCTGTACATCTGTGTACACTTATGCATAGAGAAGTCCATTTTCTAATTTTAAATAAATTATAATATTTTGGGTTGAAAAAATATTTTATCTTAATTGAAATAAAAAAAACTTGTTAGCTGTGATGGTAAAAAAATGCTCTTGTAGTAATAAATTTATCTTTAAACAAATTGTAATTTTTTGGATTGTAAATATTAACGAATTGTATAAAAAAACAATCATTGGCTGTGATGGTTAAAAAAAAAATTTGTAGTAATAAACTAATATTAATTATTTATAATACAATTCTTCAAAAGTCAAAGTTACATAAGGCATGTTTGTTTTTTAGTCATTAAGTGACTGAATTGATAAGTTGACTGAATGGATAAATAATGTCTGTATAGATTAAGTCAATACACTTATTTTTTGTTTATTAAGTCAAAAAAACAAACATTTTTAATGACTTAATGGATTAAGTATTTTGATTAAGTCACGACTTAATTATTAATTCATTAAACAAACACTACCATAGTGTCTCCACAAATGAATGCGTTTTAATCTCATCGTTCAAATTTAATTCCTATTTTGTCCCTCTTTAATTACTAAATTAATCTTCATATATAAAATAATTAAATAAAATTCTATTAATATATAGCCATTGATCAAAATAATCAATGGTTTAAATGGTTCTCACAGTGTTGACAAAAAAATAGTTCTCACAATAACCAACTCTCTCTCTCTCTCTCTCTCTATATATATATATATATATATTAATATATATATATATAATATATATATTATATATGGGGTATATCAAATTAAAAACCACTAAATTTTGTACATTGATGTGAAAAGTATTCTCAAATCAAGCCAATTAGGCCTAAATCGACATTGTTTGAAATTAGTGTAGATTTTTACTTACAAGATGGAGTTTGAAATCTGATTGAGTCTTGTAAAATGTTTTAATTATAAATTAACGGAAATAAACTTACTGTGTTTCGGGAAAAAATTACGTCAATCAAATTTAGCGTGACTTTTTAATGCCACATTAATTTTTTGAAAAATTTACACAAAAAATTGTGTAACACCAAACTCTTATCTTACTAATTTATAATAGAAGCTATTATCTTCTCAAATATATACATTATCAACCTGGAACACTCTAAATTGCCACCACCAAAAGTCATCGTCAGCACCGCCAGTCGCCGCCGCCGCCAACACCACTAGTCCGTCGCCGCTGCTACCGCCGCCGCATTGCGTCGGCCCGTGCTATACTATCATATAAAAATTTAACCCCCTTATTTTGAAAATCGTTAAAAAAATGTCTAATCGCCCTTAATGTGATCTCCTTTTAGCAAAGACTAACAAGAATTTACTCAGTTTGTCTTAATGAACTAATTTATACTTTGAATCCTTATCTTTTAAAATATTCTCACTACCAACTTTACATCAATTATATTTACATCAAGCTACACCACTCAACGCTGCCACCACTACCAATAGTTGCTGCCATTATTACCAGTCGCTGTCACCACTAGACCATCGTCACCGTCACCGTTATCACAATTATAGGGTAATATACTAGCATATCATCATTGAAATAAAATTAAATAACAAAAAGCGCAATTAATTAAAAGCAATCTTAGAGTAGTCTCCTAATATTATTCCCTACACATGATATGGTCAAACCATCATGTTACATTGTTCTCTTTCACTTCTCATACCATTTGTTTATGATCAACTGATCATAGGAGTATTAGGTGGTACGGGGAGGACAATCCAATTTAAAAATAACTCTCTCTATCCCTCTCTCGTTTAACTAAAATAAAATCATACTTTTCTACAAACATAAATATACTTATTTTCAACCCTTAAATTTGCACGATGATAAATGGATTTTCAATAAGATGTATCTAAATAAAACTTCAAAATGAGAGTTGTAAATTTCAGTTAGTACATGTTCCAAGAGTGATGTTATCCGGAGGCCGGCTTCGTCAACCGCCAATCTTTGATTGCCAAACACACGAGTATATAAGATTTGTGTTTGTTGTCTGTTGGTATAATATTTAGATACGAGTCATATGTCCGTGCAATGTGACGACGATGGGAGTAGCGGCGCGGGGTGGTGGTGGCGGCGGTGGTGGCGGCAACGGTGGCGGTGACGGTGGTGGGGGCGGCAATGGAGTGAAGTGAAAGTAATTGATGTTAAAGGATGTAGTGTAGTTATTTTAAGATTGAGAGATTTATGTTGTAAATTATTTCATTAAGGGTATTATATGTATATTATATTATGTGGAGATGTGGTATTTAGCTAGTTCAAATTCTTATTTGAGATTTTTGAAAGGTGAGTTTTCTTTTTTATAAGTTATTAAATAAATTATAAAACACTATATGTAAATAAGAACAGGACAAATTCCTCGTAAAAGCAGAAGACAATTATCCTATAAATACATAAATAGTAAAGAAAAACGATAACATAGTAAAATTGATATCTTTTTTCAAGATTCAAAATTTAACAAACTCAAAATGCTTTATCAAATAGTAGTTAGCATAGATTGGTAAATGTTTCATCTAGAAAGATAGAGTAAATATTAGCACACCACATGATTTTTCACATTTTCACACATTTGTGTTTTTTTAAGAACTTGGATCAATAACTTTATAATTGATTTCTTATAAAAAGTATGATTGATGATCCAACTCATATACCATTAGATTAGAAGCCTTTTGGTTCCTATCATATTTCTTTTTTATTTTTTAAAGTAATCTAAAATTGGTCTATTATATGGACCTAAATGTAGTCCTAATACATATTGATTAATACATGGCAATTTGACATGCACTATGTATTTTATCACATTTAATTTTAATTTTTTATATGTCTTAATCTTATTTTCGTATCTATGTTTTAGAATTATATATACAATAAATTTTATTTTTAAAAAAAGCATATATAAGTTAGATGCTTTTCTATATGAGTGTGTGGTCTTATGTATGAGTAAAGAGTGTTTACATAGTTGTATACCATATTTTGAGATTGAGTTAATCTGTTGGATTTGGAGCAAGATGCTCATTTTCGACCACAGCTAGATGAAGATACTAGAATGAGGAATATGAGTCCACCATTCACGGTGGATCTCTTTATTTAGAACCAAAAACATCATATGAAAATACAAGATGACAAAGCGACTATACTATATATATTTATTTTGTATTAATACATGTTTTGTCTTAAACTAGTTTTTGTTCCCGGGCGTTACTCCGGGAGATATTACGTAACATCTACACATCTGGTAAAAATTATATAAAATTAAACTTTTGTGGCAAAAGTTAAAAAGTGAAAAGTTATGTGTTAAAAAGTAAAGAAAATGAAACTTTGGTGGTTGAAGTTGAAAACTTTAAAGTTATGTGGTAAAAAGTTAAGAATATGAAACTTTGTTGACAAAAGGAAAAAAATCCAAAAGTTATGTGGTGAAAAGTAAGGAAAACGAAACTTTCGTGACAAAAGTTACAAAATTGAAAGTTATGTGGCGAAAACTCAAAGTTATATGGTAAAAAGTAAAGAAAATGAAACTTCGTTGACAAAAGTTAAAAATCCTAAAGTTATGTGGTAAAAAGTAAAGAAAATGAAACATTCGTGTCGAAAGTTAGAAAAGAAAAAAAAAGAATTGAAAGTTATGTGGCGCAAACTCAAAGTTATTGCAAAAAGTAAAGAAAATGAACTTTGACAAAAATTAAAAAATCGAAAGTTATGTGGTAGAATTGTTGACAAAAGTTAGAAAAAACAAAAGTTATGTGGTAAAAAGTAAGAGAATGAAACTTTCGTGGCAAAAGTTAGAAAAATAAAAGTATAAAAAGTAAATAAAACAAAACTTTCGTGCGAAAAGTAGAAGAAACAAAAGTGATGTGGCAAAAAGTAAAAGGGCGAAAACTTTAGTAAATTTATGTGATAAAAAGTAAAGAGAATGAAACTTTCGTGACAAAAGTTAGAAAAACGAAAGTTTAAAAACTAAATAAAACAAAAATCTCGTGCCAAAAGTAAAAGAAATTAAAGTTATGTGACAAAAAGTAAAAGATTAAAAGTTTCTGTGATAAAAAGTAAAGAGAATGAAACTTTCGTGACAAAAGTTAGAAAAAACAAAAGTTATGTGGTAAAAAGTAAAGAAAATGAAACTTCGTGCAAAAGTAACGAAATTAAAGTTATGTGATAAAAAGTAAAAAGGTTAAAAGTTCGTGGCAAATTTGTGAAACAATCCAAGTTTTGTTATTGTACCTTATGCATCCCTATTTGTACATTTAAGGGCCAAATGTGAACAAAGCTAAAGTTTGTGGGGAAAAAACAAAAATCCTTAAAGTTTTGTGGTAACACTTATAAAAATAAAATTTTTTACTGTAGCTTAAACAACTTAAATTGTTATATATAATAATAAGGGATAGATGAAAGCTCATTTGTAGCTAAATGTGATGAATCATAGTTTTGTCTCTCAAAATTAATACAATCGTGCAATATATGAGGTGTTCATGAAAAGATAAACACTACTCTTTTACTCCAAGTAAGTTTTAGGGTATTAAATAATTCCAAACACAACAACTTAGTGAATAAGTATGTTAAGTGTTAACTTCTTAACTTACAAACAAACACTACATGTCTACATATATTAAATTTGATTAATATACATATGACATATTGAATAGACCGTTGGCTTGTTAAGTTGCAAACACATCATTAGATTTAGGGTAGTAGTTTTCCACATAACACGAATACGACACAAAGAGGAGTTAGGGTTGATGTTATACGAGTTTTGATTATAATCAAGTTGATATGATATCCAACAGCCCGTTTGAATGATTGATCGAAGAAGATAAATATTATAAAATTCATTTTTATATTTCCGAAAGTTTTATGGTTTCTTATATATCTTCTTACAATCATCATATCATTAAATATATTATGTTTATCGATACTTATATGCATTCAATATGTTAAATTTATAATATTTATTTGGGTTGTAAACAGGTCATAATAAATAACATGTTTAACAAACTGGTTAAGCTTGGGTTCAACTTTTTGACACAATTATCGAATGGATTGGATTTGGGTTAAAGTTAATGAACCCGTAAACACGCTAACTCGCAACCCATCCATCCAAAATTGCCACCCCTAAAGTTTAATTAAAGAAATCATAAATCGTATGTTGATAGTATATGAATGTGTTGCCATTCTGGAAAGAAAAAAAAAGGTTCAATGAAAATTAGTATCGATAACTATATTGATTATCGTATTTCCATCATCTCGATATAGTTTATTAATCATCCAAAAAGTCCACAACGCAAATACAATTTCACAAGACAAAAGAGTGGGTTGCACGAATGTTTGTTGTTTTTTACTTTGTAATTTTGTGGTCTAATCATTGAAATGGATTCAATGTCACATCTCTTTTATTTAAATCGAGTATATGAAGAATATTAAATTTCTAACGCACAAAAGAACCCAAAATGTTTCTTTTTTGATTTGTACGGCACGGTGCCCAAATTAGTATGATCCATAATACGTACAAAGTTTAAATATTAAATGGTTGATATTGATAAAGAATAAATGTGAAATAGTGACATACTGACATATATGCCATTGTTTTCTAATAATCATATCAAATCAAAGTTTGATCATATTTAATGTTTAATATGAACAGTTTAAAAGTATTTTTAATTTGAAATATGAGACTTTAGGGGTTTTATGTTCAAAACTGGGTATGAAAAAAATGTTTTATGGAGATAAGAGTTTTTTTGGAAATGACTACATTTTCCTTTAAAATTGGAGATGAATATATGAAACGTCAATGCAGTTAAGACCAAACTTGCCGTTTAAAAAAAAATTGTAAAATAAAGCCTCACTACCACTTTATACTTGTAGGCAATTTTCTTTAATATCCTTCCAATATTACCAAACTTTGGAATTTTTTTTAAAAATAAGTAGACGTTAAAGAAAGTGAAGCCAAGACAAACTGTAGGTTGAAACTTGAGCAAATAGTCCTGTTAGTGTAGATTTAAGTCTAATTTACTATTGTATCAAATAATATCAAGACTAAATACGAGGCGAGTCAAGTTCTAAGTTAGAAGGCGAGACAAGTTCCAAGTTAGAAGTCGATTACATAGACTTGATGTAGAATTTTGCATATATGCTTACTCTAAAAGTACTTCTTTTCTAAATGAGTATATTCATTTAACATTGATTTCCCCTTGGATTTTCAAGTAGAAACTTCTTTTCTTTAGAAATTAAATTTTGATGCATGTACCAAATGCATCGCATACAGATTTAGTCCAAATGTCCAGGAATCGGTATAACGTAAGAAAAATAGCAACTACGAGGTTTCAAGAAGGCCCAATTCAAGATTAACAAACACAAACACATTCCCAACAAAAACGTCCCAACTTTGGGCCTGGGACTTCGGCCAAGAGCCCAAGACTATTAAAACCTTGCCAGCTTTTTACTATATGAAACTTTTTATATTTGTAAGTGAGTTTTGGAGTACTAAAGTGTAATGACATAAAACACAAAATTTGAAATACAACTATTTATACGTTTAGTAAGAAGGGCATATGAAAACTATAGAAAAATCTTTGATAAGCGTATGTAAGCTTAGACAGATGCATAAACACTATTCTTAGTATTAAATGATTTCCGAGAATCAAGTAACAAAGTATTGCAACTTTAAAACAAGCTAGAACCATAATCTTGGCACAGCAAAGCCATGACTCAAAATCAACACAAATGTATTGCAAAACTGAAATATAAGAATAGCCATTTGTTTCTCATAACGATCAAAAATAAAATTTCTAACATGAAACTAAACTTAAAACGCTTAGTAGGTAACCGGAGCAAGAATTTCAATTTGAGTACCAAGTTTCTCCTCAGCAGCTTTCTCAGCCTTTTCTCGCAGTTTGTTGAGTTCCTTCTTACGTTCATACACAATTTGGGCTTTCTCTTTCCTCTTTTTCTCAAGATCCTGCAAAAAAACAGCAATGATTGATATATAAAATTACTTAAACGTGTTCCAAGATCAATGAAGATTTGGGAAGAATGATTGTTTGGAAGAAGTAAATAACGTTTAGTAATTTTTAATAAACAAAGAGATGATATCAGGTTCTTTAGAAGGCACTTTGTATAAAAGCTAGACATCAGGGACGAAACCAAAAGCAGAAGTTGGAAACAAAATTTTGACGCATGTGTTACTATTTTGTCATGACTCATGAGTCGTGACCGATGGATACCACCAACATCATACAAAATAAACATTAAAAAAAAAGCAGAAGTTAGAAACAATATTTAGACGCATGTGTGTTTGCTGATCACAAGTATGGTGATATTTTGTCAAAAAGTTGGCAATTAATTCTAAAGGATTACCATATCCAACTGTAATTTGATAAAACTTTATACCAGAAAAAAAATTAACTTCTCATTATACACTGAGTTATGATCGGTAATTCGGTATAAAAAGTAAAGAATGTTTTTACCTCTATTAAGATGATAACAAAAAGAAGAGGTAATTATATAGAACTAAACAAAAATTTGGCTAAACGTTATCACAATACTTACCTTGATTGTCTCGTAATGATTCCATCCAACTTCAGATGAGAGCTGTCCAAGCAAGCAGTACTTGTGGCCAGCAGTTAACCTCAATACCCTACATTTGTAATCACAGATAGATTAATAACACAAAACACACGAAAAAATAAGCATAATATTTAACACAAAAGTAAATAAAAATGAGTGTGAATCATGTTAAGAAGAACAACATACTTGAGGGCATCAGGAATGACCATCCTTTTCTTTCTGTTGTAAGGAGTAGGGACTCCTTCGTACACCTTCAACCTTGCGAGTGCAGCAGCTCCACGCTTGGTCTTGTGTGGAATCATGCTAACAACACAAATATACACTTACAATCATTTAATGTTGCAAACACAATCTCAACTTTTTGCAAGTTCTGTATGATACAAAACTAATATATGTGTCAAGCCATCGGCATATCTCACATTGTCACAATTGAAGTTGGAAACTACAGCTAGCAACCAATATTATAAATTACAAAGACCAAAACAAATCTAGCTAACCGATATGGTGATATAGATACACTTATGATACTTTCCACCAGATTAGTCCAGTATAATCTAAGCTCAATTCCCTAAAACTAACCTCAAATCAACTCATTAAAAAGGAAAACTAACCGATCAAACTTAACACTTTAAAATTTAGAATAACATCATCAATTTTATTTCCTGGTCTTTACAATCAACATAGTACCAAATTAACTAAATTAACTATTTTCTTCATATCGATTTTGCAAACAACTTCCTATTAAGTGTACCACTGCTTTATATAAATTCATAAACAGGTGTATACAGCCAAAAATCAATCAAATATACATACACAAAAAAATCGATCCAATATCTACTTAAAACCAAACAACATCCAAAACCCATACACTAATTCCTTTATAAATACACACACATAAAAACAATAGATATATACACACACAAATACCAATACAAATGTATAATATACACAAAAACCCAATTCACATACATTAATACATATATAAACACACATTAACAAATACAAACTTATATACAAGATATCTAAACCTACAAAAAATTGCAATGTATCTTCTATACATAAAAGAGTAAAAGACCAATATATTCACAAATACATATATACATATAAATATATAAACAAGGGTATAGGGATATAATATAAGAAAAAAAAAATATACCCTCTGATGGTTCTCCAAAGGATCTTAGAAGGAGCACGAAAATGAATAGGACCATGAGAAGGTTTAGTATTCATGCGTTTCCTTTTAAACCGCTGATACTTCATTTTCTGTCTGACAAGACCACCCGACAGACATATTTCTTCACATCTGACGACACTCACTCGCTGCCCATTCAGCAATTCCTTGGCTAGAATCGAAGATAGGCGGCCCAGCATGTGGTGACGTCCGTCCACCACCACTTCCTTTGCGCAGATTCCTGACCCGTTCACCATTGTTAACTCTGGTTTGTTTTGCTCCTCCTCCTCTGCGGCTGTGTGGCTGATATATTATGAAAGATGATATATATATTTTGATGTATGTATAAAAAAAGTAGGGAAGTTAGGGTTAGTAGAATGGGCTTTGTATGATATCGGGTTATTTGGGCCCCGATGTATAATTTTTTTATGGGCTTCTTGTTTTTTTTTCTTTATTCTTAAAATTTTATGTGTTGTTTCATAATTCTTTTATCTTTTTAATTTCTAAAGTAGGATCATCTTTTAATTTGTTTAGATGTTCATATTTAATTAGGTTTAATTAGAATGATTGTTTTCTTCCGTAGGTAATATCTGTATTTTTTTAATGTATCAATCTGTTCGCTTAATCTGAACAAACTAACACAAACACCAAATTTTCTTTTTTATTTTTATTTTTATTTTTATTTTTAGAACAGCACAAACACACGAATTTTTTGATGTTAAAATATCCGTGTTTATTTATTTGTTCTATTAAAATTAAATGAATGAATCTACACAAGTTCCATTCGTGTCCATTTGTTCATCTACATGTTTGCATGAATGGGTAATGGATGAGGTATTTCGTATCTAGTCATCTAGGTTATCCTGAAAATGAGAGTCTTTTTTAACTTGAAATTATGTAGTATAACTAAGATATTATGACCATTTTTAGATCATTCCCTAATAATGTCAGAATCATAGATACCTAGATTTATGTAGTTAGCTTCGTTGGGTGCTGCAAAGAAGAAATTAGAGATCAAATATGTATATTTAAAGGAAATAACTAATATGCTTCTAGCATCATGTAATTAGATGTTTCACTTCTCACAAACTTTAAATTCTTTTTAACATTTAATCATGTGATTGAAATCAATGTGAGAAGGAGGTTGAAGCATATAAGCTTACCCCTTATTTAAAATCTTTGGAAGGCTAAAACTTAATAGTGTACATTTTCACCACATACCCAAAACAGCTCATACTACTGTCGGTTAAGTTCCAGGTTCGGTACTGAATCAAAGTATGTGACTACGTACTCCGAGACACGCCTATGTATCTCAAGTCTAAGGACACATAAACATGACCACTTCTCGATACTTATCTATGTCTTTGATCCACGTGATTTTCTCGAGGAGCGGGTCAACCAATATTCAAAATCCCCTTTTTGAATACTTGTGAAATGATACATCTACCTATGTATCGACTATTCACAATTACTTTCACCATTTCACTCCCGTGACAATGATTAGTAATGGATCTTAATTTAGAAATTGCTTTACGCAGCCTCATGGATATGTTTTAAAACATGCAAACATGGAGCTCGGAGATGCAAGAACTGAAATGAAAAATGTAATTCATAACGTCTTTAAACATCTACGATCGGCCCCGATATCTAAATAAATCACAGGAAGGTATTCGTAAGAGCATACCTAACTTTTATGCCTTCAACTATTAGGCCTTTTCTTATAAACTTCTCTTCAACTGTGTTGAACCCTTATGGAATATTTCACATAATTTCAATTATGTGCTTTAGACTCAATTTAGAGTGATACTCTCATTGTGTCATAATATTCCTGTATTGTAATACTTGACGAATTCATTATGTGTCTTGAGAAGACATGAAATGATTCCATCCCAATGCAGAAATTTCTATTTCCCATTATAGTATTACAATGCTTACTTTCATTTTACCTCATTTATTAAAGGGAAATGATTAATCCTCCTAACTAAATAGCCTAATAATCCTCCTAACCATAAGATGATGACATGTGGAAAAATCAGGGGGCAAGATTAGGAAAGAGAATTAGTTGATACCACATGTCACCTTCTTAATGTTTTAGGAGGATTTTTAGGCTAATCTTTAGGAGGATTTATCATTTTCCTTAATTAAATTCAATAGACTCGAATTTTCTCTAACTCTTAATTACCATTTTCATAATTAATACTTCGTAAGATTCTTGCGATATCTTACTTATCTTGTACACAAGATATAATTAATTAATTTCTCTTGATCAAAAACTCTTAATAAGAATTTCTAATCACATAGTGCATTGCCTTTCTAGATAACCTTTTGATTCTAGATTCATGTGCATTCATTTCCATATTTCCCTTGTACTTTCAAGTAGGGGTGAGCAAAAACCGAACCGAAAAACCGAAAACCGATAAAACCCGAGAAAACCAAACCGAAAAAACCAAAAACCGAAACGAATCCATTGGTTTGGTTTTGGTTTTTTAAAAACCGAACGGATCGGTTCGGGTTTCGGTTTCATATGCAAAAACCGATTGCCGAAACCGAACCGAACCGAAAACCATATGTATTTAAATTTATTTAATTTTTATTTCTTTACATTTATATCTATTAGTGTCAAATGATTTATATCTAACATAATTTAATAACTACATGTAATGCTTTTATAATTACAATCTTTGTGAATGGATTCGTGAGGCGTATCTACACTTCCTATATACAATCACATTTTCCTTAAATGTTAGTTTCTTTTATATGTTTAACTGCTACGATAAAGAACCGATACATATGTAAAAGGAATGTACCAACAACAGTTATCAACTAATCACGATTAAATAGAAAAGTTACTAGATGTATTATCATTTTGTGTAAGGAAAAATAAAAAACCGAAAACGACCCAAACCGAACCGAAAAACCAAGAAACCGAACCCAACGAAAACCGAATCCATCGATTTCTGGTTTTTAAAAACCGAATGTTTCGGTTTTGGGCCAAAACCGACCCAAGCTCACCCCTACTTTCAAGTCTTAATTTTGGAAATGTTTCACATCAACTTACCAAGTAAAACACATATGTTAGTTATGTCATTTCAAAAGATATTTACAAGAAATTTCCTTTTATTACATAACCTACACAAAGAATGCTTTTGTGAACAATCTTTTCGAGATATTCTTTTATCGCATTTCGTCCTCGCTAACGATAATTTCATATCTCGATTTCTTTAAGATTATTCTTGATATCCGAAGGATCCAAGAATTATATCTTAACTTATGTTCATTTCAATCTATCTATAACAAGCTTACAAGAACTTGCTATGTACGATAGATTGCATTCTCATAGCATTTATTATGACTTTGAATGAACTATAAGTTCTATCAATCTTTAGAAATGCTATTGTGTTTTCCTGTTCACATTGTTCCTCGAAATCTCTTTCTCAAGTACTTAGCCCGTCTTTAGATAAGAATCCTAAGAAGATTTATGGTTCGTCTTCCTTCCTTAAATCTCAAGAATCTCAAAAGGATCCTCAAATCTATTAAGCAAGGCTATTCGCTCCCACTTAATCTAAGAAATTACAAGAATTCTCTGATTTAATAAGTATTTAATCTTGCTCCCACTTAATCTAAGAATTAACAAGAATCCTTGATCTTAGTGAGTTCAAGACTTTACTTATTTTGGGATGAAATAATCAAGATCTAGACTCGATCTTTTCGAATCAAAGTTGTAAGATCCATCGTGGCTAACTCACAAGATCCTTTAACTTATGAAACTTTGATCTTGTCTAAATCTCTCATAATCTTCTTCGATAGAATCTTAGTGGTGCAAGTTTCAAGATAATGTTATTTTGGATTATATCAAGTCACGTCTAGAGTGTGTCCCGATTCAAACAAATACTTTCAAGCAAGTACTCATTAAATTATCCAAAACAATCATATATAAACAGTCAAAAGTAGTAACGACAATTTTCAACAAATGCTCAAGATATATAAAGCTAAGAAGAGTAACTTTATTAAAATCATAAAGATTCGAAGACGAATCCAATATCCATAAGCATTCATAAAAGTAAAAACTCGACTAAAGCGAGATACTAAAATTGTCTTAAAACAAACAAGACTTAAAATTAAGATTCAACATTTGTTAATAAATGCTCTTCAACTATCCGAGCCTTGAATCTTCAGTCTTGCTCTCACTACTTCTTTTTCGATCCTGAAAAATATTTCACACAAATGTTTAGATTGATAATAAATATCAACGGTTCAAGAAAATGATAGTTTATAAAGAGATACCTGATTTGGAGCCTCCCTTTCCCTTGACCTTTTCGAGCTCAGCAAGATAGTCAGGGCAATTACGCTTCCAATGTCCTACTTTTCCACAATGGAAACATGTAGCATCTTTCGCAGGGTGATCTCTTTTCTTCTTCTTGCGTGAAGTGGTCTTTGAGGCATCTTGCTTGCCTTGATTTCCACTTCTCCACTTCTTCTTCTTGACACCTCATTCAGCGATATGCAAGACCGCTGGAGTCTTGGCTGGCATAGCATCTTCAGCCGTTTTCAACATTTGATGCAGCTCAGAGATACTCTTCTTCCACCCTTGCATATTGTAATTCATTACAAATCCATCATATTCCTTTGTAAGTGAATTCAAAATGAGATTCACCGCAAGGTCTTGAGGAACGGGTGATCCGAATCGCTGAAGGTTATTAAGGTGACCTTCCATATTAAGGACATGTTCACTTACCGATTGCCCTTCTTGCATTGCACAAGAGTGCAATGCGCGGGTATGGTGGTATAGTTCTTCATTATAAGTCTGCTTCTCTGAACAACTTTTGGTTTCCTCAATAGTATCACAAGCCTCCATACCTTTCATGCGTCCTTGAAAATCAAGGTCCATGAGGGACAACATGAGACGTAGAATCTCACAATGCTCTTCATACCGCTTCTCATAAGCGACACGATACTCAGCAGTGCTGTCATCGGTTGGAGCTTTTGGTAAAGGCTCATCAAGAATATGTAACTTCTTCTCATGTTCAAGCGCAACTCTCATATTGCGATACCATTCATTGAAGTTGTCACCATCTAGTTTGTCCTTATCAAATAAGGACTTGAGCAATGCAGACTTAATGGTATTTTGAGTTGGTAAGGCCATCTAAAAGTAACGTTCAAACATAGGGATTTAGATATTTAAGGCTTTAACTAAAACAACTACCCTTAGATTTTAATCTACGAATGTATCTTAAAATCATCTATGGTTTTAAAGCTTAAAGAACCAAATCAAACCCACATCACGTGTATCCGGCAACCATCCGAACGACCACATGTTTTGTGTTATCAATTTGACCGGTCCGACGACCGATCGCACATTGCGACTCTTAATGAGACTTTGATCACTCTTGATCCTAAGGCATGCTTAGTCTCATCCTTGCCGACTAGTACTTAGGCAACCGTCCAGAGCAATCTAGCAAAATCCGCCTATAAGCTGGTGTGTGGCTGTCCATGTCCGGTAACTGGGATGGGCAGATATGAAGGACCACCCCGTATCTACACTATGGCTTAGGCAACCGTCCAGAGCAACATGGAGTGTAGACAGTCATGTGCTTCTCATAGGATGGCAGGGATTTCTTTATGTGCGGGTAGTAAAACTAACTCTAAGTAGTTTATAACAATCCTATTCCGCATGCAATACAAATAGGAATAAAGCACCAATCATGTTAACACAACTTTAACACATAGAGTTTCGTGAAAGGAATGTTTGTGTGGCACTAGGTCATAACCTAACATGAGATAAGGCATAAATAAACACAAACAATATGCATGCAATTAAAACAACCCTTTTTAATTTTACTTGTTCGTTTCACAAAACTTAAGGCGAGTTTAATTTAGTTTTCTCAAAAACATTATCTTCTTTTAAAACTCATTTCATAATTTGAAAAACATTTTCAAGTCGTGTGTGCAAAAAACTCGTTTTAAGGCATTTTCATAAAATTCACATTTAGACAAATAAAGGATTTGCATTTTCTAATTTATAATTTCATATGTCGGTTCAACCAATATGAACCCTAAATAAAAGTAAGTATAAATACTTCATTTTATCTTAATGACTCGTCTAAGCTCCCACTCAATTCAAGACATCTATTGTCGAATAAACGGGACTCCAAATTGGTTTATGTCTTCTCCATAATTTCGAAATTTTGAGCACCATTTTATAAAATTTTATATTTCAAAAATCTTAATTAATTAAAGCTTTAATTTCCAAAACAATTTTATACTCAAAATTAATTTAAATTTATCAAATGAATTTAAAAAGGAGAAAACAACCAATCACGACGCAATTCATCTCTATGGAATAATATAAACAATATGCAAATATTAAAAACACAATTTTGTGACCAAGACAAATAAACTATAAATGGTCACACGGTCGATTCGACCCGATATGCATAAACATACGGGTTCAATTAACCGATTGATTTATAAACTCTTATAAATCATTTATCTATTTTAGCCACAAATATCCATGCATGATTTACGCTCTGATACCACTGTTGGATTTCCGTTAATCGCGCAACTACTTTGGATCTACAATGAACGTTCTTTTTCCGCAAGGTTATCAGAGTCATTTATTAAAACATGAGTGGTATCTTTTGTAAATAATTAAAACGGTTAATTATTTGAATTTAAAACAATTTTATATTAATTAAAAGCATGTTTCAAAACCATGAACGTTCCTAGGTAATTCTCGTTAATCTTATAAATGAATTAATATGATTAATTCGTTTAGACAATTAATCTAGTTTAATCGTCTAAGATTAACTCTATTAGCTATAAGCGGAATAATTAACGAAACAATTAAACCTAGTTTAATTCCCTAAATATAATCAAAGCCAAGGACCTAACATGCATGCAAATATAGCAAACTAAAATAGATAAACATAAATAAATAGAACGAAAGAACACTAACCTTTTAGCGCGCGAAACCCTAAATTTCGACTAGCAAAGTCGACCACCACCTCACGAGCCACGAACCGAACTCCTTGCCACGAACTAAGAGTCCAAGTGTAGAACTCCTCAAGAGGTGCACACACACGAACAAATCCCCAAGACTAGCTAGTTGCTAGCCTTAACTTGATTAAATATATATATATATATATTTAATATATAAAATATAACTATTATGCAAAAGCCAAAAACCCTAACAAATTGTTAGGTGAGTTCGACCCAAGCAAAGGAAGAGGGACGAAAATTATGTATGTGAAACCTAAGAAATCCCCTCTATTTATAAGGGTTAAAACCCTTGGGGTTTTCTCTAGGTTTCCTATGTGAGATAGGAAAAGGAGTTTCCAAAAATTCATTTTCCCCCTCCCCCCTTGCTTCGTGACCGACTGTAACATCCGTCAATTTTGACCGTTTGACTTTTTACGTAATTTGACTCACAACTTAAATTATTAATGTAAATGTTTTGTTTTGAGACATTATGACTAGTGATGTGCTTGACGGGTCAAATTATCGACTTATTATGTGACACGATAACTAACGATGATTAAATAAACTAGAAGTGTAGACGAGTCAACCCATGGGTCAAACCCACAACCCATGATCCAAGAACTTACCCTAACCCTATCCCCACCCAACCTTATCCAATCCTCTATCCATTCATTCTTACACATAATCTCACTCTCTCTTTTCCTCTTGCAAGAACACACACATAATCTCACTCTCTCTCTAAATTTTTGCAACATTTGTTGTGATTCAACCAAGATTTGTGTTAAAATCATCATCCTCATCATCAACTTCATAACATATCAAAAGATTGGGTTGTCAAAGGGCAAGGAAACCTCCCAATTAGCTAAATTTTGGATTTGGTCATTTGAAGGAAGATTTGGTAAGTAAAACTCAACTCAAATTTATCATTTCATGTTATTAAACATGTTTCTAAGTCAAATCTTGTGAGTCTTGGTCAATTTCGGGTCAAATGGGTTTCTAGGGTTTCAATTAGGGTTTAGAAATGGGTCAAACGATTTGGGCATGGATTTGACCTTATAGATCGAGTTTGTGATGTGGGTTTTGTCCCTTTATGCTTGAAAATGACTTTGGAAGTGTCACTTGGTCAAAATTGAGGTCAAAATGGAGTTTTGGTGTGAATTGGGTCGTATTTGGCTTGTTGGTAGCTGCTGGTTTTGGCGGATGATGACGTCCCCGGCGGATGATGTGCGCGGATGATGTGAACACATCATCCGCCAAAATCTGTCCTCCCCGGATCTTGTCGACTACTTTTCGTTTCCCGCTTCGTCCTACATTCAATTGACTTGTAACTTTCAAGGAAGCCTTATATCATCATTCTAAGGTCAACAAAATTGTTAAAACTCATTTCCAAACACTTTGATTTTCATGTCAAATTTTGGTGCTAAGTCATTGAACCGTGTTTAACCAAAACTCTTCAATTGTCGTTTAAACGTTCTCGAATCACTTCTAAAACACCTTGGAGGAAGTTGTGGTATTGTATAACTAGTGTTGACCATGACTTGTATTGTGACACATATTGTTAGGTTGTGGACATTTGATGATCGTTGGACAACTTTAACTTGATTATAACTTCTTATTGCCGATCAAGGTGAGTTCCGTAGCTCCCTACTCGATTGAGATTCGGGCTGGAAAGTGCACACATACTTGTCACGAGAAAAGCATAGCACGACATGGAAAATTAAGTAGAGACAAACTACATGCAAATAAGGATTTAGAAATCCATAAATATAAGTTCAAATACGATTACAAGTACAACTAATGGATCACAAAATGCATAAGGAGCACAAATCCATAAATATAAGTTCAAATACGATTACAAGTACAACTAATGGATCACAAAATGCATAAGGAGCACATAACCATCAAATGTTACAAAAGAACAATCCAAAATGATGGCCAATAATCCTAAGCATAACCCGTAAAGGGATCAATGAATCGCGGATCCAATAGTCAAGCCTAAATCCTAGCAAGTCATGCAATCATCCACTTCGTCCTTGATTAACTTGATTACCTGAAAAGTGTACTAAAACGGGTCAACATAAAGTTGGTGAGTTCGTAGGTTTAAACGTTAAAATCATAGTGTCGGGATAACAACCGTTAAGGGTATTCAAAGATGAGGACACTTACATCGTCATCCATACGTTCACAATTCATCATAATCAACGTTACGTTACAACTAAACGTTCATACACAATGTACACGTTAAACAATATTGTTTACAACAACGTTATGCCACAAATGTGGACTTACTCGTTATGCCATCAACATGGACTTTACGTTATGCCACTAATCGTGGACTTACTCGTTATGCCATCAACATGGACTTTACGTTATGCCACTAATCGTGGACTTACTCGTTATGCCATCAACATGGACTTTACGTTATGCCACTAATCGTGGACTTACTCGTTATCACAATCATTCATCACAACAAGCATTCATAAATACGTTCATGGAAAACAAAGCATTTACGTTCAACAAATCATCGTTCAATATCAAATCATTTCAGATAAATCGTTAAAACGTTTAAGTAGAACAAGTACACTTTTCACCCCAAATGTAAGAGAAAACGGGGCTACGAAACTCACCTTTGCTTTGTATCGTCAGGTGAAAATAAATTATAAGTACTTGACGAGTTACAATTGTCTCGAATCCTTCAACGATCACAACCTATCATTATTTGTTTATGACACGGGTATTAATATAAGTACGTAACTCATTTCCATTTATATATATTTATTCGTGTTCGTGTACACATATATATACATGTGGCTTGCTCGACAACGACTAGGGTTAGGGCTCCCTCGACTCTAGACACGCCCCTAGGTCGGAATATAACCCCAAGGAACCCAAGAAACAGTTAAAACGAAAGCTCGAATCATTCCATGCATGCTACACTCAAAACTGGAAATCTGGAAATTTGGAAGTACCACACCACCGTAAGGTAAGGTGGTTGGTAGCGTAAGGTACGGTGGTTAAGCAACAACAGGCGTAAGCTACGGAGGTAAGTGGCGTAGGGTACGCTAGGCCAATCCAGCAGGGCGTAAGGTACGGTGGTTAAGCAACAACAGGCGTAAGCTACGGAGGTAAGTGGCGTAGGGTACGCTAGGCCAATCCAGCAGGGCGTAAGGTACGGTGAATTTGGCGTAGGTTACGGCTGCGTGGAAAGGTGTGTTTTGGCGCCTGAAATTCGAGTTTGTGGCGTAAACAGAAGGTTTGGACCGTAAGGTCCATTTGAGACTTGCAGATAAGCGTAAGCTACGGACCAAGGGGCGTATCATACGCCAAAGAAGAAGTAGGCAGCGTAGCATACGCCATCTTAGGCGTAAATTACGGTGGTGGTGGTTCAGGCATAAATCTGGGCAAAATAAAGGGGGTGAACCAGTTGACATTTTTAGATCAAACTTTGACCTCGACTTGGAAACCCTAATTCGCTGCCAAGGATCGAATTGATGCTAATTAAAACATGTTTTCGTGTTTAATAACTTAATTGAACATTAACAAAACCAATCTCATATCAGAATCGATCCAGATTCTCATTTAATCTAAGAATTTGGTTTTTGACCTAAATATAAAAGTCAAGAACCCTAATTTTGGAGATTTACGAATTTGCAACTTCAAGACCCGATTCTGAATTTTGTTACTCATATATTTTCATAATAAACATGTTTCCATATAGAAATCCCAGCCCATTACTCGATTTGTTAAATTCGATTTTTGACTTGATTTAGTCAAATAAGCCCATGAACCCTAATTTCGATTTTTGGTGTGTTTTAGCACAGTACTTGACCCAGAAAATGTTCATAGCAACTTAGAAAAGTGATTTTAAACATAACCCACTCAAGTTTCGATCCATAACATACTTAAATCCGGAAATTAGGTTTTTGACCCATTTAATTAAATTAAAACCCTAATTCTTGACAAAAACCATTTTGACTTGCATTTTGACTCAAGGTTACTTCATTTTGACTAAAAACATGTTTATAAACACAAAAAGGGCGATAATATCACAAGTTTACTTACCAAATTCTTCCACAAGGCCAAAAATCCGAATTTGAGCTAAAAACCAAGATTTCTTGCACTTGAAGATTTGCCTTTTTGATGTGATGATTACTTGATGATAAAGATGATGAATTTAATACCAATCTATCTTGAGCAACATTAATTTGGCGTAAGAATTTAGTGAGCGAGTAAGAGAATGTCTTGCATTGAATGTGAGAGAGAAAGATAGAGGAAGATAGAATTAAAGTATGTTATCAATTTCGGTGGTATACCGGTTTTTGGTGCTTCCATATAATTTTGGTTTCAAATTTTGGTTAGGGTTTCGTTTCCAAAATTTTCGGTGGTATTGACCAAAATTTGGACTTTCCAATTTCGGTGGTATGAGTGGTTTTACCGGTTTTGTTATTATTATCAAATTTTTGGGGCCAGACGTAATAAAACAAGGGAGATAAGAAGGTGGAAGAGAGAAAATGAGATAGTTAACCTTAAGCTCAGGTAGAGATAGAAGAAGCATGAACTCCGGCGGTGGTGATGTAGTGATGTAGAAGAAGCAGAAGAGAGAGAGAGAAGAGAAAAGATATGGGTGTAGACGTGTACTATTCTCTGTGCGTGAATATAGGTGTATCAAATAGGATTTACTTATTTATATTTATATTTAATATTATATTATATTACAACTTGGTCAGTTGGTTGAGGTTTACAGCTGGTTGACAGCTATAACACACTCTTTGATACTTTGATTTTTTACTTTTTAAATATAGATTTTCAAAATACTTTTTAAAATTATAGATATATTCTATAAGATATAGAAATTTATATATAAAATATAAAATATATAAAATATTAATATTTAATACCACCGAAATACCACCGAAAAAAACGATATTTCGCTTACCGGTCCTAGACCGAAACACCGAAATTTCTATCCTTAACTACTTAGGAATTGAATGAGTGAGTGAGGTGAGTGGAAGAGTGAGATGTGGGTTGTGGATAGGGTTGGGTCAAGATGGGTGGTGATTCATGGGTCACGGGTTGACCCATGGATCACCCGATTACGTTTCTAGTCAAATTAAAGGTCGCGTTACGTCATAAAACCGATAAATACGATCACATAGTCTCGTCTAGCATGAATACACGTTTCTAATTCATAATTAAATAAATGAATTATTTAAATTAGCTAGAACAATTAATCATTTAATACGTTTAGGCCAACGATCTAATAACCAAACAACCACGTTTAAATCACGTTTATTAAAAGTCAAACGAGTCAAATTTTACAAATGTTACATCATTCCCCCGTTAAAGGAATTTCGTCCCGAAATTCTAATTCTAGCTAGACTCGTCGAATAAATGAGGATATTTGGCTTTCATAGAATCCTCTCGTTCCCAAGTAAATTCGGGCCCACGTCTAGCTCGCCATCTCACTTTAACGAGTGTATACCGAGTGTTCTTAAGCTTCCTAGTTTCCCGGTCTAAGATTTCCACCGGTTCTTCCACGAACTTCAAGGTTTTATCGACACGAATTTCTTCTAGTGGCACGTGAAGTGTTGGATCGGCCAAACACTTCCTAAGATTACAAACATGAAAAACATTGTGAACTCCACTCAAGTCTTGAGGAAGTTCCAAACGATACGCTACCGGAACAATTCGTTCCAAAATCTTAAATGGGCCAATATATCTTGGACCCAATTTACCACGTTTCACAAAACGGACTACTCCCTTCCACGGAGACACTTTGAGTAACACATAATCACCAACTTCGAATTCAAGAGGTCGTCGTCTAACGTTGGCATACTTTAGTTGTCGTTCCCGGGCCACTCTCAACTTCTCTTTGATTTGAGAAATCACTTTAGTCGTCTCAACAACAATCTCGGGTCCAATGAGTTGGCTTTCACCAACTTCCGCCCAAGCTAAGGTGATCTACAATCTCTCCCATACAAGGCCTTAAATGGGGCCATTTGTATGCTAGCATGATAGCTATTATTATAGGAGAATTCGACCAAAGGGAGATGCACATCCCAATTACCACCGAAATCTATGGCACAAGCTCTTAGCATATCTTCTAACGTTTGGATCGTTCTTTCACTTTTACCATCGGTTTGCGGATGGAACGCCGTACTCATGTCAAGTCGAGTACCCATCGCTTTTTGGAACGCCTTCTAAAACTTTGATGTAAATCGGGCATCCCCGATCGGTTATTATGGAAATTGGCATTCCATGTTTGGATATCACTTCTTTGATGTACAAGCGTGCCATGGTGTCAAATTTGTCGTCTTCCCGGATGGCTAAGAAGTGAGCCGACTTAGTCAATCGGTCAATAATCACCCAAATGGTGTCCCGACCACCACTCGTTCTTGGCAACTTCGTTATGAAATCCATGGCAATTTCTTCCCATTTCCACACCGGTGTTCTCGGTTGAACTAGCAAACCGGGTGGTTTCTTGTGGTCGGCCTTTACTTGTAAACATGTGATACATTCACTAACGTATCTAGCGATGTCTTTCTTCATTCCCGGCCACCAATACAAATCCCTCAACCCGAAATACATCTTGTCGGAACCCGGGTGAACCGAGTAGGCCGACTTATGAGCTTCATTCATCAAGGTTTAGCGCCGACTTATGAGCTTCATTCATCAATTTCATCCGAAGCCCACCCAAAACGGGGATCCACAATCGTTCAACAAAATATAATCCATCGTCTTCTTTTCTATCAAATTGTTCCTCTAAGCCATGTAAAGCTTCATTGATGAAGTTTTCCGGCCTAGTTGCCAATCTTTGAGCCTCGATGATGGAGTCACGAACACTCCTTTGTACGGTAAGGCTCATGGCTCTAATTCGCCTCGGTTTTACACGTTCCTTTCTACTCAATGCATCGGCTACCACGTTGGCTTTACCTGGATGGTAACGAATAACACAATCATAGTCGCTAAAGAGCTCCAACCATCTTCGTTGTCTCATATTTAGTTCACTTTGATCGAAAATGTGTTGAAGGCTTTTGTGATCGGTATAGATCACGCTCTTGGTGCCATACAAGTAGTGCCTCCAACATTTTAAAGCAAACACGACCGCTCCCAATTCCAAGTCATGGGTTGGGTCATACCATTCCAGGTCATGGGTCGGGTAATTCTTCTCATGCACCTTTAATTGCCTAGATGCATAAGCAATCACCTTACCCCGTTGCATTAAGACGCAACCCAATCCTTGCCCGGATGCATCACAATAAACAACAAAATCATCGGCTCCATCGGGCAAGCTTAAGATGGGTGCATCACACAACTTTTCTTTCAACAATTGGAATGCTTGTTCTTGTTTTTCGCCCCAATCAAACCTCCTTTCTCTTTGAGTCAACAAGGTCAAAGGTTGGGCGATTTTTGAGAAGCCCTCGATGAATCTTCTATAATAGCCCGCCAAACCAAGAAATTGACGGATCTCGGTTGGTGTCTCGGGCCTTCGCCAATTCTTTACCGCTTCAATCTTGCTCGGGTCAACGTGTATACCTTCTTTGCTCACCACATGTCCAAGGAAATGGACTTCTTCTAGCCAAAATTCACACTTAGAAAACTTGGCATATAGCTTTTCCTTTCGGAGCAACTCCAACACTAGTTTCAAATGTTCCGCGTGATCTTCCTTCGTCTTGGAATAGATAAGTATGTCATCAATGAAAACAATGACGAACTTATCCAAGTATGGATCACACACCCGGTTCATCAAGTCCATGAACACCGCCGGTGCATTAGTTAAACCGAAGGGCATGACCGTGAATTCAAAGTGCCCATAACGAGTTCGAAAAGCCGTTTTTGGAATGTCATCTTCGTGTACCCGCAATTGATGGTAACCCGACCGCAAGTCAATCTTTGAGAAATATTTAGCGCCTTGGAGTTGATCAAACACATCATCAATTCTAGGAAGGGGATAGCGATTTTTCACCGTTAGTTTATTCAATTCTCTATAATCGATGCACATTCGGAAAGACCCATCTTTCTTTTTGACAAATAAGACCGGTGCTCCCCACGGTGATTGACTAGGGTGAAACCCTTTTCTTGAAGTTCTCTTGAGTTTTGGCCCTCTTTCCTCCTACCCAGCACAGCTGGATTTGATTAGGGACAAGGATACACCCTTCTTCCGCTGAAGTGGTTTTTTTGTAGTTTGGTATTCCACTCTTTGCTCATTTCCCGGTCAATTGCCTAGCGATACGGTGCCTGGACCCTCCTCCCAACGCTGGCGGACACCTGCGTTACAGTGAAACAAGATCAATCACGGTGAAATTCGACGTTGAACGACACTGTGTGTGCAACCCCGATTAAACCCTCCAAATACTCGGAACTACGGATTATCTCTACGTGCTCCTTCTACCGTAATCCCCCGTCTCTTGCCACTCGTCTCCTGCATCCTTGGGAGCGTCTCAGCGTCGTGCAACATTCTGCTCGTACTGTGTGTCCCGTTTCATATTCAACTCCTTCGGGGTACACATACACCTTCGCTTAGTCCTTATACACTTTATTTTGTCTTACGAACTCGGCACTTTTCACCCTGATACCACAATGCCTCACCAGTCTCCGGAACGGTATTCCCGATACGATTTTTCATTACCACAATGCCAATCTACCTACCTGGCTCTAAGACACTGAGCTACGACATCCAATCCATACCAACGATCACGTCAAAACTACCAATGTTAAAAGGGACCAAATCTATGTAAAACGGGTGGTCGTTCAAATCTAAGATGCAATCACGAACAACTTGACTAACTCTAGACAAACCGCCATTTACCATCTCGAGTTCAAAATAATACGTTAACGGGCTAAGGCTAGCATTAATCAACGGAATAAAATCATTGGATATGAGGCTAAAGTCGGCCCCGGAATCAAATAACCCGTGTCTCCACTATTTGGTCCTTTAATGAAGCAACAACGTTACTCCTCCGACTGGTTTCCACGGATTTTCTATTCATACGGTCAATAGACGTTTTTGGGATCATTCGACTTACCTCGGCCCGGTCCCGGCCATTTCACTCAGCCAACATGGCTCTTATCCCCACGTTTTTGGCGTGCCAGAACTTTGTTGACGAGAGCTTGGGGAAGCTTTCGCTTGTTTGTTTATGCCTTGACAGTCCCCTGGTCTATTGAACCTTGCCGTTTAGGGACTTTCACGGTGTGCATATTCTCATTCTTAGGCGTAGTTGATTCCGGAGTGCCAAGCAGCGGTCACCTTGAACCTTGCGTTAGGTTCCCAGTTAATTGGGTCCGCTTCGTTTTGCTCGGTAGTGGTTTCTTCGGACTACCGTCTACATTCTCCTCATTTGCCCTACCCGCACTCGGAAACACTGAGTCACGTGTAAGAGCGCAACATACATTAACTCAACTGTCCGTGTGGTCCGTGCCACTCGGGCCCCTCGTAATGTGAGTTGGGGATCCGTTCCCACATCCTTTCGGCCATATGGCCCGGCCTCTTGGAATGTTAATCGCACACTTATTAAACGACTTACTCGAACACCGCTTCGCCAACGGACTCTATATGGTGGCGCGTTGCGTGTGATCTATCGCGTTTTGTCTATTCACACATCTTTAGTTTGCTGTGCTTCCATTTTCACCGACGGGGCTGTGGCGCACCTGTTCGCGCGTATTCTCCTCCCTGCCGGCTCCAAATCGACACACTTTCCCTCGCTTGACTTGACGGTTGCACCTAGGGCACAAGGGAGCCATCCCGGCATAACCTTCCTTGACCGGCATAGTCGCCGCAAACACTTTCCCACCTTTAGTTGGTTCCTTGTTGTGGTGCCTCTCCATCTTCTTAGTACTACTAGACTCGGCTACTACTTCTTTTCTCTTGCCATCACTCTTGCTCAACTTGCCACCCCTAATAAGCTCCAATGTCATGCTAGCGGTGCGGGTGGTTTCCTCTTTGTTCGTCCCCCCTCCGTGGGCGCTCCCTTACCACCTTCTTCGTCCTGAGGTCCTTGACGGTCAAGCCCCCACAACTTTCCCTCGTCTACTCATGGCCTGGCTAGTCTTGCGGGTGGGCGTGGTCCCACCTCGTTCTTTGGTACGGCATGGTGCACGGTCTGGCGTGGGTGTCTTGACCTAACACAGTGTGCGTACTGTGCTTCTCCACTTCAAGGAAGGAGGCATCCCGCAACATGCTCCGGCTCTGGGGGCGGGGGTCAAGTGGTCCACATCATCCGGTTCTGAACGCTTTCGCACATGAAGGGGATATGCACGTATGTTTCGGTTCCTAAGAGTGTTGGCCACAACGTCGGGGCACGATTTGTGTACCCTCACATCCGCCTACTTCCTGCAGGTGCCAATTCTTGTAACGTGACAGGGCTTACTGGCAGACATTTGTGTGCCGTGGTTGCCTCACCGTCGCTCTCATTCTGTTGCGCTGTCTCTTGCAAATTTCTCATTTCGTGTGCCGGACAATATTTAGTAATTATCATCCTTTTGAAGTCTCCCCAAGGTAGGTTGTTAGCCGCATCAATCCCCAATTCCTCAACCTCCTCATTCCACCATTCAAGAGCATCACCTTTCAACATGCCGGTGACATAAGAAATTCGTTGGTGATAAGCACAACCACTCCGAGCAATGATTGATTCAATTGTCTCCAACCATTCTAAACAACCCGTGGCACCACCAACTCTATTAAATTCCGGAGCTCCACAAAGTTTGAAGTCTTTAAACAAGCATCCTTGTTGGTAAGCATCATGACCTCTTGGTCGCACAAAACCTTCTCCTCCATCCTCACCGTTTACATTTACATCTTCGTCTTCATTTTGAACATGAACCGCTTCATCTTCCGGTTCTTCTTGTACATTTCTAGCTTCCATGGCCGTTTAGATTCGGGCCACAAGATCCGGCATAAGATCATTTAGAGCTTGAGTGATAACCTCGGCGGTTACCGGGGGATTGGCACCACCCCGGCCACCTCGGCCACCACGACCACCACGGCCTCCACGGCCTCCTCTACCACCACGTCCACCTCTACCTCCACGTCCACCTACAACCTCTTCTTCTTCTTGAGCACGAGGGCGGCGAACAACTCTTTTCGGTCTAACCATTTCTTCCTGGACACACGTGTTAGATTAGCAAGTTAATTCTCACATTTCACACACGAATAGTCGAAATCGGCCGACAAATAATAAACAATATATATACCTAATCCCTTCTAAACCGTTACAAGAATATATAATTCTACGGGGATATTATCATGGCAATAATCTAAGGCATCATCGTTTCATGCAATTCATAATCAACATCACAATTCACAAGCCAATTAATACAAATATATAAGGGGTCAAGTCATAACAAGGCGGGTAAAGCATAGTCCGAATCTTAACTTCAACATTCAACACATTAAAAGTGCTTGTATACAGGGTGTACCAGCGGCTAACCCTCCACACCGTTAATATATTGAATGGATGTCAAGACTCGGTTCCGTTATGCCCTCTAAGTCGGGTATGTATACAGGGTGTACCATCGGCTAACCCTCCACCCAACGAACACTCATTATGCATATCGGGTTACCTACTATACTTCATCCACAATGCGCAATCCACGAGGTCATTAACTTTATATGACATAGGGTAACCATAGATTTGTTGATCAGGCGCCTCTAGGGTTACCGAGTGTCATACTCCGTTAATGCCATTGTTTCACTTTGCTAGGGTTAACAATAAAAGTTCAAAAATATGTGTCAATGTTCATTCGGTAAGTCACGGTGCATCCCGACACTCATACATTGATATGTCCATTTATATATATATTCCCATATCATTTCTAAGTCATTTTAAGCTGAATTATGTGTAAATTACAAATATATTCGATGCTTTGATGGTATTGTTAGTGATTTCAGGCTTAGAACAGGTACAATGGCTAGAAATGGCATTTGGAAGGTTAAAAGATGCATAAGGATGGTTCATGGACGAGTTCGTGTAAAGACCGAATGAAAAACACAAGTTTTGTGGAATCTGAACATTTGTGCGGCGCATGGCACATTTATGCGGCGCACGGAATTAAGGAATTTTGGGCAGAAAGTTTGGAAAAATCGAACCAAAGTGTTTATGCGGTGCACATACTTGGCGTGCGGCGCATAACGGGCAGACAAGAATTTCAAGATGGGAATATGCGGCGCACAGACCTGGCGTGCGGCGCATAGCGGGGAGTCAATTTTTGGAAACTTTAGTTTGTGCGGCGCACAGAAAGTTCATGCGGCGCACAAACTAGGTCGGCAGAAACCCTTTTATTGTTGGACTATAAATACAAGTCCAAAACCCCACCATTCGAGAGACTTTTACCACCAGACGAATTTAGGGTTCTTTGGAGACTTTTCAAGCAGTTTTTACATCTTTGAAGATTATAGGATTGCTCGTGAGATCTAAGGCATTCAAACATCGTATTTCTTAGCTTTTCGATTGTTTTCTCCACTTTGGTACAAGATGTTTTCTATTTCTTTTACTAGTTGTGATATGATTATGATTATGAGTGGCTAAACACTTCATCATCTACTGATATGAAGTGACACAATGAATATTGGTTGCATATTATTTTGAATTCAAGTTGATAATTAAACGTTTCATCGAGATCTTAATATATTGAATTCTTATTATTTATTCTATTGATTGTTGATGATGTGTGAATGGTTTTAGTGGTAGCTAAGTCCAGGAATTCATTGTTCTAGTTGATTTGGTAGAATCAATAGGTTAATTCGTGGTAGCGAGTTGATAAACAACAATAGGTAAGAGAATTCAACGTGTTAATGGTTTGGTAGAATCGATAGATGGAATTGTTTAATAATAACAAAACAAATTTGTCAGTTAGGTAGATCTTAATAGAGAAGGTGGTAGCCAGATCTTTAGGATTGAATCAATTGGTTAATGAGTTTGGATTGGGTAATAAGCTAGGTGGCCAACTAGTGAGTTCTTTGTCTAAACTTGGTTATTAAAATCAACATATTTGAATTGATATTAACATAATGCAACCAAATGAAATGTGTCACGGAGTCGAGGTAGATGATCCTTTAAATTATTGTTTTAAATCAATTTTTACTATCGTTTTAGGACGATCCCTGCCCCGGTAATACCGGATTTAAGTTATTTAGTTTTACTTGTTGCAAAGTGACAATTCGGTCACAAAACCCCCTTTTTAATTAGAATTACTTAATGTCAACAATTACTTCACTTTAGTCCCTGTGTTCGATCCTGGACTTACCTTTTAGCTATACTATATACGAACGGGTCCACTGCCCGAGAGTGTGTAGTAGTCAGTTTTAGGGTATTTCTTGTTTTTAATTTTTAAACTCGATTTTACACATCAAGTTTTTGGCGCCGCTGCCGGGGACTTTGTTAAGTAGTTGTTTAATTTTGTGATTCGATCCTTTTTCACATTCATTTGTGAGAAAGTTATTGCTTTACTAGATAGTTTGTATTTTATTTCATTTCAATTATACCACAGGTGCGGTTGACGGTTTGTTTGTGGTGATTGTGCAGGTTCTTGCTAGTTGATGAACACAAGAGCTTCTGGTCGACCTTTGCTTAGCCCTTTGTCTAATCCAGGGAAAGTCAGACATCGCTTAGTGTCAAGAGGCGACCAGGAACCATCCACATCAGTCAAAATAGATTTAGAAACCGAAACCAGTGTTCCACCCGCCCAGAACTTGGAAGATCAGTTGGCCGATCAGTTGAAGAGATCATCGGAGTTTTTCAAAACAGGTGAAGATTCAGATTCAGAAGTAGAGGAGAAAGTTCAAACACCTGAACCAAGTGTACTTGTATTCCCTCGAGTTAACCTTAATATTAACCAACAACCAAGGGGTAGAAGAATGGGTGATGAACGACCGGTAGATCCGAACGCCCGTCCTTACGGGGAGAGAAGAAGAAATATACCGGCGGACCGGGGCACAGCTATTCGCCCTCCGGCTATTTCAGTAGATTTTTCTTTGAAAGGAAATCACCTCAAGAGTGTTGAAGAGGATAAGTTTGATGGGATTCAAAGAAATGACCCATATGCACATCTTGAGAGGTTTGAGAAGATCTGTAGGTTATATCAGTATGGAACAGGGCAAGCTGAGGCTGTTAAGTTGGAACTATTTCCTTTAACTCTCATAGGAGATGCAGCTGCTTGGTTTAAGGAGTTACCCAATAACTCATTCACCACTTGGGCCGAACTTCGTGAAGGATTTATTGATGAGTTTTATTCTGTGAGAACTCAAAGGCAATTAGAAAATAAAATCAGAGGTTTTTCTCAAGAATCCGGTGAAGATGTTGTTGATGCATGGAAACGGTTCAAGGAAATGCTCAGAAATTGCCCCGGACATAGTATGGGTACCGAAGAAAGTTTTGAGATTTTCTATGATGGTTTGGATAGAAAGACCAAAAGGGAGCTCGGTTATGCATTTGGGGGAAGTTTAAACAACATTTCCCCGAATGAAGGATACAAGATCCTTGAAGATATGGCTAAGGAGTATTCAACAAGAGATGAGGACCGAGACAAGAGATCTAGTAGAACCACTGTGGCTAAGGTGGAAAGTAGTGAAGACTCTAAGCTTATTACCGAAGTCAAGGCTCTCTCGAAGCAAATGAATGAGAGGTTTGATAATCAAGATAATAGATTCAAGAGCCTTGAAAGAGATGTTAAGGTTATGGCTGACGGTTGTGAGCATTGTGGGGACTTGCATTATACGGAGGATTGCCCGGATAAACCAGTGCAAGATGTTAGTTATGTTCAGAATCAAGGGAATTTCAACCAAAATACCGGTTATCAAAACCGGCCATCAGGTAGTTCTTACCCTACTTCTTCTTTTAATGCTAACAGTTCTGGTTATGGTGGTAACAGGTTTAGTAGGTTCAACAATCAATGAGGCTCAGATCCAGAACTAAGAGATAGTGAAGGATTTCATTAGTGCCCAGAAAGCAACTAATGAACATGTTGCAGAAGAGTCCAAGAAGGTGATTTCTGTGTTGGACGCTTTGACTACTCGCTTGGATGGGCTCGGACATAAGTTGGATCAAGGAGCAAAGAATCAACAAGCCACCATTAAGGATTTAGAAGGAAGGATTGAGAGGCTAGGAAACTCAAATAGGTAGCCCGGTACTCTACCGAGCAACACTCAGCAGAACCCAAAGCCTCAATTCAATAACCAAGGGCAAAATAATCAAGGATCGGGACAAAAGTATACCCCTCCTAATGCTCGAAATGAGCAAGTGAATGCCATCACTACGAGGACAGGTAAGACTTATGACTCTGCAAACCCTTTACCTAATGATTCTTCTCCACTTGTGCAGGTTAATGAAGAAGAAGAAACGGGTGATGAAGAAGTTGAGATGGAACCGAACCAAGCCGTACCAATACCGGTCGTTCCATCCAAACCCGCTGAGAAACCGATGGTGAAGCCTTATCAACCAAAGATTCCATTTCCTCAACGGTTGAGGAAAGAAAAAGTCAAGGAACATTTTAAGAAATTTGTTGATCTTATTCAGTCTGTTAATATAACTGTTCCTTTAGTTGATTTGCTTGCAAGTATGCCAAATTATGCAAAGTTCCTCAAGGAACTTGTCAGTGATAAGAAGAAGCTTGAAGAGGCTAAGACTGCAGTTATGAGTGCCGAATGTTCAGCAATCATTCAGAATCAGATTCCTCCCAAGTTGGAAGATCCAGGGAGTTTTCTAATTGCTTGTTCTTTTGGTGCTTATTTGTGTGAGGCATTGGCCGATCTTGGGGCTAGTATTAATTTGATGCCTTATTCCGTTTATAGAAAGTTGTCTCTAGGAGAGTTGATGTAACACCCGTCGTTTAAAAATATGGGTTTTCAAAAACTTTTCACCTAACGGTGTTAAATTGCGGAAGTAAAGACTGTAAAAGTCAAAACCGATAGAAACATTTCGGTTTCTGCATTTATTTGGTGTTACATGCCATATCAAACTATAGTTCAAATGAAAACCCAACGGTTGCCCAACATAAAACAACCGTTCACACATCACTACATAAATTCGACATTAAATACGAAATGTAATGAATGTCTAAAGAAAGCATCGTCTAAGGGTAGCTAAGGCTCCTGCATTGCATCTACCCAAGCTCACACGTCCTGCATCTAGTTTCCATCAAGCTAAACCTGAGGGAACAACCACATTAAGAAGCAAGCGTTAGCTATAAGAATAGCTAAGTAAGATAACACTTAATTTAAAAGCATTTGTCCAATTAAAACAATCTTCATTATTAGACAAGTTTTATTAGGCACAACACACATCACACGTTCACACATATACTGCATTTCAACTTCGTTTCAATTAGGATAATCATCCTAAATGTGCCTATCCTGCATTAGTTCACACATTGTCACACGTATCTTCGTTAACTGCATATAAGTGTGCCCTGCATCACACCCGACTGGATGATTAGTCAAAAGACTACTCATCTTATGTCGTTAAGGAATGGCAAGCCAATCCTTGAGTAATCCGTATGTGGAGGTTGGTCAAACCTCTCGTATTACTCGCCCTGCGTTATAAAGACCACGTTGCGAGGAGCCACCCAAGCAACAACTGCATCTACACACTTGCCCGGCTAAGGCTAGTACGGGTTAAGCTTAACACTTTTCACTGCATCTGTTTTATGAGCTCAATTTCACACATATAGATTGGGTCCCTGCATTCCCAAACATTCACACACATATAGTCTAGGTAACACACATTCCTAGACATTTACACACTTTAACTTCATTACGTTTGGATCCTTAAACGTGCAAGTGACATAGTAACCTAGCAAGTCTAGTGAACTAGGCGTACAGGTCAGGCATGCATATCACACATCAACTTCATTTCTATATATCATACATATCAAGATACTTCATTAAACTACATCAACTGCATAACTACATATTACATTAAGCAGTACTGCATTACACTACAATAGGGACTGCATCTCAGGTCTCATGGTCAACTGCATAACCCATAATACCTCCCAAGTAACCCATATGCCCACATGCAATAATAAGGTATCGAATGGAAGTGTTTACGATTTGAAACCAGCTTTTAGTTGATCCCCCAGCGTGTCAGAGTAGTGTATCTTACCTGGTAGTAGTGTACGCGTGCAAACAAATAGCTAATAGTGCTTATCAGTAATCCCCGACACCTATCGTACATTAACATATAAAGTATAAGTCATTTAGGACCTTAAATGGACCCTCGTACGAACTTAAGACTGACTACGTAAAATTCCAGAATTACACCTTACGAAGATAACCTTCGTACGAACTTAAACTTCGTTCGATCTACTTTACGAAAATAGCTTCTTTACGAATTTAGTTGATCTGCTGAAGATAACCCAAAAATCATTCATACGAGTTAATCTTCGTACGAACATAAACTTCGTTATCTACTTTACGAAAATGATTATAACTTGCGAAGATGATCTCTGAACGAATTTATATAACCAACGAAGATAGTTTACGAAATTAATCCTCTTTACGAACTTAATCTCAAAATCCTTTTTACGAAGTTATCTACTCCTAACGAAGATAGCTCCAAACGAAGTCTATCTTCGTTCCGACGAACTTAGGCTCAGTTTGCTTCAAACGAACTTAAAATTCGTTTTCCAAACGAATTTAGATCCCACAAAACGAACTTAAAGTTCGTTGGACAACACCTGAACCCAGAAAACGAATTTAAGATCCAATTTCGACCAGAATTCACAAAACGGCTTCGTCCTTCAATTTTCCATAAATCATTCGATTTAGGCTTCACCCAAAACATGTTTTCGACATAATTAAACATATTTTGATCATCAAGATCGACTTTGGACTCGTTTAACTCCGTTTAGCACGTTAATTGACCAAAACACCATCTAAGCCCTAATTACGTGTATAATCCAATTTTAATCAGATCTGTTTCATAATTAACCAACCCCTAAACCTGAAAATACAACCAACGATTCAATGATTACCTGCTTGCTAGATGGCTGATCGATTCCAACACCAAAATACCCAATCGTTAGACCCAAAAACTAGATTAATTGCTTTAGAAATCAAGAAAAGATTAGAGAGACTTTGTGTGTGAGTTATTCTTTGCTAATGGCTGCTACATCAGCCCTAATGACACACATCAAATCCTTAAACCCGTTTTTAGATTTCAACCTATGTCAAAATCAGTCCCTGGACTTCTAAACCCTTCATTATTGGCCACAAACTGCATTATTGACCATATACAACATTAGTCCTTCATTAAAAGGCACTACATAGCCTTTAAGCGACATTAATCACACTTTTATTCGTCATTAAAATTTAGGCTTTTAAACCTAACTACTTTATCTACGTTAACCACACATAACTACATTCAAATATTAAGTAAAGACTTAACGACACCCCAAATTGACTTAACGGCATTAGTCAAACGTTAAATAAAAGTTCGGGATGTTACAAATACCTCCCCCTTAAGAGGATTCCGTCCCCGGAATCTCATCAGATAGGAACAACTCGGGATATTTCTCCTTCATTACTGCTTCAGTTTCCCAAGTCAAGCTTTCTCCATGATTATGCTTCCACTTTATCAAGACAAGTTCAATCACTTTTCGGCGTAACTTCTTTTGCTTTCTTCCAAGTATCGCTACCGGTTCGTCTACTATTCTCTTCATTGGGTCAATACTCACGTCTTTAATAGGAATCACCCTCGACTCCTCAGCTAAACATTTCCTCAAGTAGGATACATGGAAGGTGTTGTGAATTCCATCCAATTCTGGAGGTAATTCCAACTGATATGCCACATCTTTAATGCGCTTCACCACTTTAAAAGGTCCAATGAAACGTGGACTCAGCTTTCCCTTCTTTCCAAATCGGATAACTCCTTTCCAAGGTGATACTTTCAGCATCACTAAATCACCAACATTAAACTCAATCGGTCTCCTTTTCTTATCTGCATATGTTTTCTGCCTTTCTCTTGCCACACGTAAGGCTTCTTTAGCTACATTAACCTTTTCAGAGGTAATTTCAATAATTTCGGGACCGGTCAACTGCTTTTCACCGGGCTCCATCCAACAACTTGGAGTCCTACATCTCCTTCCATATAACATTTCAAATGGTGGCATCCCAATACTTGCATGGTGACTATTGTTATAAGCAAACTCAATCATTCTCAAATGATCATCCCATGCTCCACCGTATTCGAGTACACACGTTCTCAACATATCCTCCAAGGTTTGAATGGTTCTCTCACTTTGCCCATCGGTTTGGGGATGATAGGCGGTACCCAAATTTATTCTACTACCCAACTCCCGTTGAAGACCCTTCCAAAAGTTTGACACAAACCTCGAGTCTCGATCCGAAACAATAGATAACGGACTCCATGTTTCGCAACTACTTCATCAATGTACAACTTCGCCATCTTCGTTAAAGGCACATCTTGTCGGGTAGCTAGAAAATGAGCACTCTTCGTCAATCTATCTACAATCACCCAAATCATATCATTCCCTTTCGGCGTTTTCGGTAGCTTCGTTACAAAGTCCATCGTGATATGATCCCATTTCCACTCGGGAACGTCTAATTGATGCAACAAGCCATACGGCTTTTTATGGTCCGTTTTCACACGTGCACATGTCAAACACTTTGCTACAAAATGAGCTACTTCACCTTTAATATCCGGCCACCAATAAATCGGCTTCAAATCTGCATACATTTTGGTGACACCGGGATGCATCGAATACCTACTTCTATGGACCTCTTCAAGGATCAACTCTCGGTTACCACCAAGCAGTGGCACCCAAATACGACCCTTGTATGTTTTAAACCCACGGCTATTAGTCTCCATCACAAGTCGTTTCTTCTTCCCAATACTCTCTTTATCAATATTATCCTTCATTAATGCCATCTCTTGTGCTTCTTTAATTCGATCTAATAGACCCGACTTGGCCTGAACTTGCATGCTCATCAACTTACAAGAAGAGCTTTGCACCTTCCTACTTAGTGCATCCGCCACTACATTGGCTTTACCCGGATGGTATTTGATTTCACAATCATAGTCTTTAAGTAATTCCATCCACCTTCTTTGTCTCACATTCATCTCCTTTTGAGTAAACATATATTGTAAACTCTTATGGTCGGTGTAAAGTGTGCATTTAGTACTATATAAGTAATGTCTCCATAATTTCAATGCAAACACAACCGCCGCTAGCTCAAGATCATGGGTAGGGTAATTCTTCTCATGAGGCTTCAACTGACGTGAAGCATAGGCAATCACTTTGTCTCTCTGCATTAAGACACAACCCAAACCCGTAACAGAAGCGTCGCTATATACCACTAAATCATCAGTACCTTCAGGCAAGGCAAGGATAGGAGCTTCACACAACTTCTTTTTTCAACGTTTGGAATGCATTTTCCTGCTTTTCAGTCCACTCGTACTTCACACCCTTCTTTGTTAATTCCGTCATAGGCTTGGCTATTCGGGAAAAATCCTGAATAAACCTTCTATAATACCCAGCCAAACCAAGAAAACTCTTAATCTCGGTAGGAGTCTTTAGCTGCTCCCACTTTGAAACAGCTTCAATCTTTGAAGGATCTACTTTAATACCTTCCGATGTAATAACATGACCAAGGAACTGCACTTCTCGGAGCCAAAACTCACATTTAGAAAACTTTGCGTACAACTTCTTCTCCCTCAACACCTCCAAAACTGCTTTCAAATGTTCACGGTGTTCATCCTCTGACTTAGAATAGATCAAAATATCGTCAATAAACACAATAACAAAATGATCTAGAAAGGGGCGGCATACCCGATTCATTAAGTCCATAAACGCGGCTGGAGCATTGGTAAACCCAAATGGCATGACCAAGAACTCATAATGACCATATCTAGTCCGGAAAGCTGTCTTTGCTACATCTTCCTTCTTTACCTTTAACTGATGATAACCGGACCGCAAATCAATCTTTGAAAATACGAAGCACCATGTAGTTGATCAAAAATATCATCAATTCTCGGGAGAGGATACTTATTCTTGACCGTTCGTTTGTTCAACTCACGGTAGTCAATACACATGCGCATTGATCCATCCTTCTTCTTAACAAAGAGAACCGGAGCTCCCAAGGCGAGGAACTAGGTTGTATGAACCCCTTGTCAAGTAACTCCTGTAGTTGCGTCATTAATTCCTTCATTTCTGTAGGAGCTAATCGGTAAGGTGCTTTAGCAACGGTGTAGCACCGGGAATAAGATCTATCTGAAAAGTAACTTCACGATCGGGAGGAATACCGGGTAGATCATCAGGAAACACATCGGGGAAATTGGATACTACCTCAACACTAGCGATTGGAGACTTCTCTTTTCTTGCATCTATGACATATGCCAAGAAATGGCTCTTGTTTTTCCTTATACATTTAATAGCTTTCATCATACTAATAATCCTTATTCCTCCTCTCTTCTTGTCTCCATACACCGTTATCACTTTACCCTCGGATATAGGCAATCGAATTATCTTTTGGGAACATAAAATACTAGCTTCATTTCTAGCCAACCAATCCATACCAATCACTACATCAAACCACCTAAGGTAGTAGGTAATAGTTGGACTGGAAAAGAACGACCTTCAATCTCAATGTCACAATCGTCATATCCCACACGTATATTATTAACCGTACCATTAGCAATTTCTACCTCTAATGAACAATCTAAGGGAGTAGTGACTCTTTCTAGTTTAGGAGCAAATAATGTGGACACAAACGACCTATTTGCACCTGAATCAAATAAAACAGAGGCAGGCTTTGCATTAACAAGGAAAGTACCACTTACCACTTCATCGTTGTTCCTTGCGTCATCAACCGTCATTTGAAGAGCTCTCACTTTTTGTTGCTGTCGTGGCGGTCTTCTTTCCAGCATTCTTCATCTGTGGACAATCGGCAATGAGATGACCCGTTTCTTGGCACTTTTAGCAACGAGTCTTGTCCCTACATTCAGTGGCAAGATGTCCCGACTTCCCACACTTATGGCACCTTCTTGTCTTGTCGGTACAATGCCCTTCATGAATTGTCTTGCAAAATGTACACCATGAACCATTCTTCTTTTTATCCTTGTCACTACTCGAACTACCACTTCCACGGAACTTCTTATTATTATTGTTATTGGAAGACCAATTTGACCTTCTTTTAAACCCCGACTTCTTATCATCACTCTTCTCAACCTTCTTGTCCGAAGCGAAATCCTCGTCAAGCTTCTTAGACTCCTTGATAGCTTCAGTCAGAGTCTGTGCTGCCTGCAGATACCTCGATAACTCGGAGGCAAACCATCAACATAGCAAGCAACCTGATCTGCATCAGTACGGAATAAATGACCCACGAACTTCATCTTCTCCATGAAGGAACGAGCATACCCGTTGACCTTTCCGACTTCAGCCGTCAAGGCACGAAACTCCTTTTCCATCTTACGCTGCTCATGAACCCAATATATTCCTCAATGAATTTCTGCTTAAAGTTAGCCCACGAGATAGCAGATACCATAGCTGGAGTCATCGAAATAGTAATGCTCTTCCACCAGTCCCGAGCACCTTCTTTCAACATCCTACTAGCACACAACACTTTCTTATCCTCGGACAATCACAAGCTTCAAAAACCATCTCAGTATCATCAAGCCATTCCATGCAACCTACTGCATTAAGTGTTCCATAGAATTCTGAGCTCCACACTTCTGGAAACTTTCAAACTTGAATCGAGGGGCGTGAACATCATTAGGAGGAACCACATTAACATTAGCATGGGGAATAACAACATCATCGACTGGTGGCTCAGTGTGGTGAGAAGGCACAGAGTGACTGTTACCAGTTCCTTCTGCGTTAGCTGCCAACGCCTGATTCAACTGTTCTTGCGTTTGGGCCAACTGGGCCTGAAGAGTTAGCACAAGATTATACATCTCCGTCTGATCGGGAATCTGATCCACCACTACATCGTTAACTCTTGGAGGATTGCCAGGTGGTGGAGGCATCGGACCCAATGAGCCTGGTTGATTAACACGGCGGGGGTTCACACGATTCATATTAGCATTAGCAGCAGCATTAGCAGCATTAGAAGCACCTGCACCCGGATGGACCGGTGGAGTAACGCTAGCAGTAGCTCCGTCGCGTTGGATGTTGCGGTTGCGAGTGTTAACCATTTTCCTTCAATAAAATGGTGGAGTCGATAAGCGCAAAATAAAACAAAAAGCTCGTCGAGATAAGGCTAAAACACATCATCGTAACGTAAACATCTCGTAAGCCCTATCACACTCGCACTCATCGCAACCCATCCTACATCACATGTCATCTCTAGCTAAGGCATTCTACGAGTACCTAGCATGCACACCTTAAGTTTAAGTCCAAATCCTATGGTCAATAGGCCTTGGTTCACTTAAACTACGTCTCTGATACCAACTTGTAACACCCGTCGTTTAAAAATATGGGTTTTCAAAAACTTTTCACCTAACGGTGTTAAATTGCGGAAGTAAAGACTGTAAAAGTCAAAACCGATAGAAACATTTCGGTTTCTGCATTTATTTGGTGTTACATGCCATATCAAACTATAGTTCAAATGAAAACCCAACGGTTGCCCAACATAAAACAACCGTTCACACATTACTACATAAATTCGACATTAAATACGAAATGTAATGAATGTCTAAAGAAAGCATCGTCTAAGGGTAGCTAAGGCTCCTGCATTGCATCTACCCAAGCTCACACGTCCTGCATCTAGTTTCCATCAAGCTAAACCTGAGGGAACAACCACATTAAGAAGCAAGCGTTAGCTATAAGAATAGCTAAGTAAGATAACACTTAATTTAAAAGCATTTGTCCAATTAAAACAATCTTCATTATTAGACAAGTTTTATTAGGCACAACACCCATCACACGTTCACACATATACTGCATTTCAACTTCGTTTCAATTAGTATAATCATCCTAAATGTGCCTATCCTGCATTAGTTCACACATTGTCACACGTATCTTCGTTAACTGCATATAAGTGTGCCCTGCATCACACCCGACTGGATGATTAGTCAAAAGACTACTCATCTTATGTCGTTAAGGAATGGCAAGCCAATCCTTGAGTAATCCGTATGTGGAGGTTGGTCAAACCTCTCGTATTACTCGCCCTGCGTTATAAAGACCATGTTGCGAGGAGCCACCCAAGCAACAACTGCATCTACGCACTCGCCCGGCTAAGGCTAGTACGGGTTAAGCTTAACACTTTTCACTGCATCTGTTTTATGAGCTCAATTTCACACATATAGATTGGGTCCCTGCATTCCCAAACATTCACACACATATAGTCTAGGTAACACACATTCCTAGACATTTACACACTTTAACTTCATTACGTTTGGATCCTTAAACGTGCAAGTGACATAGTAACCTAGCAAGTCTAGTGAACTAGGCGTACAGGTCAAGCATGCATATCACACATCAACTTCATTTCTATATATCATACATATCAAGATACTTCATTAAACTACATCAACTGCATAACTACATATTACATTAAGCAATACTACATTACACTACAATAGGGACTGCATCTCAGGTCTCATGGTCAACTGCATAACCCATAATACCTCCCAAGTAACCCATATGCCCACATGCAATAATAAGGTACCGAATGGAAGTGTTTACGATTTGAAACCAGCTTTTAGTTGATCCCCCAGCGTGTCAGAGTAGTGTATCTTACCTGGTAGTAGTGTACGCGTGCAACCAAATAGCTAATAGTGCTTATCAGTAATCCCCGACACCTATCGTACATTAACATATAAAGTATAAGTCATTTAGGACCTTAATGGACCCTCGTACGAACTTAAGACTGACTACGTAAAATTCCAGAATTACACCTTACGAAGATAACCTTCTTACGAACTTAAACTTCGTTCGATCTACTTTACGAAAATAGCTTCTTTACGAATTTAGTTGATCTGCTGAGGATAACCCAAAAATCATTCATACGAAGTTAATCTTCGTACGAACATAAACTTCGTTTAATACTTTACGAAAATGATTATAACTTGCGAAGATGATCTCTGAACGAATTTATATAACCCACGAAGATAGTTTACGAAATTAATCCTCTTTACGAACTTAATCTCAAAATCCTTTTTACGAAGTTATCTACTCCTAACGAAGATAGCTCCAAACGAAGTCTATCTTCGTTCCGACGAACTTAGGCTCAGTTTGCTTCAAACGAACTTAAAATTCGTTTTCCAAACGAATTTAGATCCCACAAAACGAACTTAAAGTTCGTTGGACAACACTTGAACCCAGAAAACGAATTTAAGATCCAATTTCGACCAGAATTCACAAAACGGCTTCGTCCTTCAATTTTCCAGAAATCATTCGATTAGGGAGTCTTCATTTTTGGTCATATAAAAAAAATGTAGTAGTAATGATGAATTTGCTTTGCAAGTCATATATGAATTTGCTTTGTAATATATGTAGCAGTAATAGTGAATTTGCTATGTAAGTCATGTATCATATATGTAATAGTAAAATTTTAATCCTCCTCCTTGTCTTATGCCCTATTAGAGAGACAGCAAGTCAAGCTGCCATGGAGGCTAAGAAGTTGATTAAGTATCATCCGTCTGTGGTGTATCATCCGTCTGTGGTGTCCTAAGTTGTCATTGCTGGCACCCGACTTGGTTTACATATATCATTTTCAAGTATCAAAATGCCCTTAGAAGACACCCCTTGCGAGAATAACATGGCTCTCAATACGCATATCATCAAACCACCCATCAGTCTTTGGTCTCTTATTTCCATTAGATTGTGTCGCCAATGTAAGATATATGATCTTGAATACAAGACAACTCAGTCTTCTTTTTTTTTTACTTTCTTTTTAGCTTTTAAATTTAGATGTTGAGTTTGTTATGATTTTTTTTACAGGGACATGACCACAAAATTTAGGATGTACATTAGTTTGATTATGAATGTATTGTGCAAATTTGTTTTGATAAATTTTTGTTCGGTCATTTTATTGAGTTATGTTTATTAGAAATGCTTGGTCATTCATAGTTGCTTAATATTTTTTTTTATTAACTATTTATTTGAACATCATTCAAAGTTTCTTATTAGAATTGCTTGGTCATTCAAAGTTGCTTAAAACGAATGTGATTTTGTAATCCTTTTATATGATTTTCATTGTTTTAGTTA
>CM067171.1:3844459-3909509 GCA_034093135.1 Erigeron breviscapus | reverse complement strand
TCTTTTGTGCCTTCGCATCCAGCACTTTTACCATCTCGACCCATTCACTGAACCCAAACTGCATCACACCAGGATTATCCGTTCTTACTAGTGGCCCACCAGCATACTTCACTTCAACTTGGAAGACCTTGGTGCCTGGCTTAATTGTAATGTTGACATTTGTTATAGTACCACCATGTCTCCTGGTTGACATGATCTGGGAGTAGTTTCTTGCTTCAGTTTCATTAGTGATTTTAATACTCCCAGCACCAGCAGCCAGTACGGCGGACTTAATGTCTTCATTTGTTACCTCGCCAGTTGGTTCAATGAATGTTCGAAGATCAGCATCCCTGGCAGCTTTGGTCAGTGGTCTTCTAGGTTGTGGAATCCTTCTTTGTACAACTGGTGGATTCAACACTTCCTTCACAACCTTCTTTACATTGGCAATTCTTTTCAGAATCCCACTGGCCCTTAACTCCTTAGCCCTCTCCAAGAAATGTTCAAGCTTCTGGCATCAAATTCAGCCTCATCCTCATGATAGTGTCTTTCCAGTTCAACATCTAGCATTTCATTTAACTGGTCAACTATCCTAGGATTATTCTTAATACTGAGATACTCCTCCTTAGTGATACCTAGAAGATTGGCATCACTCATATCTAGCAAGTTCAATTGTGTGAGATGTGCCCTGGCTTCAGCTTGGTTCCTTTGTTTCATTTTCTTTCGTTCTTTAACACTATCACCAAGTCTGGCCAGTCTTCTACTATCACTGTCTGAAACTGGAGGCAGTACATCAACATTACCAGTCTCAAGCATTTCCATTTCAGTGGCCGGCTGGGCTTCATCAGTTACTTTGGCCTTTCCCTTATCCAATACATTCCCCCTTACATTGGCATCACCAGTTTGCTCACCAGCATCAGTACTGGTAGCTAAGCTTAATTCCCTTCTTGGTAGAACTGGTGGTGCAAGGACTGGACCTCTTTCCCCCTTGGCAGCATCTAGACCTGCCCTTATTGCTTCCCATTCAGTGGGGTGTGATGGCAACCGGTCAAGAGGCTGCCACGACTGCATGTCCTTGCACTCTTTAAATATCCCACACATCATTCGGAAGGACCTCCAAAGGTGGCTGGTCTCTTTAGACTGGGCCAAGACATTTGCAACAACTTTGTCTTGACCAGTTTTTAATTCATTGAAAACCTTTGATTCTTCAGCAATACCAGCACCCACCTTTTCCTTCAAAGCATCATCCCTCTTCTTCAAATTCTCCACTTCATTGGCCAGTTTATTCAAGGTTTCAGTGTGAAGAGATACTTGGGTGCTCAAACCTTCAATGCTGCCCCTCAACTGGTTGATCTCACTGGTAAGTGGGGCCAGATCAACCTGAGGAGTGGCCAGCTTGGTGATCTCAGACATCACCCTTTCAACCAAACGCTCTTCCCTAGCACCCAATATATCCTCCATCTTCTGGCCAACTGAAGATACCATCTGCTCACCAAGGCCAGTTAAATCTAGGCCAGGTCTCTCAACAAGTTCCTTGACCTGCCTTTCAATTTCCTTCAAGTCTACTTCAGAAGTTCTGACAGTATTGGTAAGTAGACTTGAGATAGAACTGGTGACCTTGGAGTGAGTTAGGTCAAAGGCTTCCTTCAATGTACCTGCCAAATTATTACTGCCAGTGACCAACTCATTCAATTTGTTAAACACCAAGTCCTCATTTGATGAGAACTTGTTTATCCCCAGATCAACCACCTTGATATTTGTCAATGAGTCTTTGTGGTATCTGGAGAAGGACTTGGTGTTCTTATCAAGTGTCTTCTGAATCTCCTCCACCCTGGTTAGAAGGTTTTGGAGATCGGATTGTATAGAGACAACTTGAGTGTCCAGTGACAAAGAAGAAGGTGTCACTGGACCACGAGCAGTTACTACTGGAGCAACTGGAGGAGGCAAACTAATGGAAGTCTCCCCAGTTGTCAGGCCAGCAGTTGAATATATAGGAGGAGTGGTCTCAGCATGAACACCGGAGCTTTCTCAGTTGTCATGCTGAGAAAGCTCAGGTGTGAACAACGGCGACGGTGGTGGGGGCATTTCTCGAGCAAAGGAGAATTGCCCAGTTGGTAAAGGAGCGGTATTTATTGGTAAGGAAATATTTGTAGGCACATTATGCTCAGATGGGGAAAGTGAAATTGATGCGTCTGGAGGGCAGACTGGAGATGAAGGGTCTTGTGCTTGTACAGAAGCACCAAGAATCTCCAAGTCTGTTTCAGTACCTTCTGAATCCGAAGATTCAATAAGGATTTCCTCGTCGTTTAACACCCATGTCCAGATCCATGAATGTGACAGAGGGCTGACCAGTTACCTGGTCAGTCTCCAGATGACCTCCCCAGTTTCCTGGATGGGTACATCTGTTGGTGGATCAGATACCGAAGTATCGTCACCAGGGATAGACGTGATAGGAATGGCTTGAGTTATGGTTGTTCTATCTACAACCACAACTGGAGACGAACTGGAGGGTCCCTCATTATTTTGAGGCCCGCCCAGTTGTCTTTCTGGTTCACTTTCCAAAGGTGCACCAGTTTTAGCAAATGCCAGCAGCATCTGCGCAGGAATTTCAACCTCACCAGCTTCAGACACTAGTGAGTCTAGATTCCTCAAAACATCTGGCCTTGTGAACGAAGAGTCTGTATTTCTATACTCTTCTTCACCCAGAATCTGCTTGAAACATAAAGATAAAAATCTGGAAAAGGGGATACATACACCCCTGGAGCCTTTCAGCTTTTGCACAAGACTCCTATACAGTATGTCAGCAAAATCCACCCTCAACCCCTTCCACAAACAATAAGCCATTTCAGCTTGTGAAGAGTTGATCTGGTCAAGACCACCTGAACTACCACCCAAACTTTCAACCAGATGCACAAAGAAATACCTCCATGAAGGTGTAAGGCCCTTCATGGTCATCGCCCCCTTGGTCTTTAACATACCATCACTGTCCAAGCACTCCTTATGACCCATCTCAAGGAGTACTTGACGAAAATTGATATTTGAGGCTAGGACAACTGGAGACTCCCCTCTCTCCAGTAATTGAGGCGAAGAGCATCCCTCAACACTTCTACATCCAGAGTACACCTGATTGTTCCATCCTTTAAGGTGAAACTGATGGATGAACAATCAGAAGAAAGTGTGGCAGTGAACCAGAACTCACACAAGTAATCATGATACATCTTGCGTGGGTTCCTGGTGAATAAGGGTCCTATTGGAGAATCCTTTAAAAACTTTCTGATTCTTCCAATAAGGGTTTTAGACCCTTGAGAGCCTTGTAGGCTAGCCAAAGGATTGTTTGGGTTTAGTTTTAAGGCTGCGCTATAAGGAGCACCAGGTGCCTGGGCGACATCTGGTGAGGGATTGTAAGGAGCAGTCAAGAGATTTACATCTCTTGAGCGGGATGATTTAGGTGCCATAGAATGAAATTGAAATTGATGATTTTTAGGAAGTATGAAGAGAGTAATGAAGAAGCAAAGAGAAGAATGAAATTGAAATTTATGATTGGAAGTAAATGAAGAGAGTAAATGAAGAGAATGAAAAAGAAAGTAAATGTGTTATGAAGTAAATAAGGGTATTTATAAGGGAATTCAAGATCCCAATGTAAACCCACAAATCATATTTTATTAAACCAAATATTTTTGAAGATATTTTGAAAATAAAATATAATTTTCCATGTAAGCATTAAATGTTACCATGTCAGCATTAAATGCTACGACGGCTTACTTTACCCATAACCCCACACACTTTTTGTTTTCCCAACACAAACAGTTGTCAAGTACTAAAAATGGTTTCAACACGTCAGATCACGATATCAAGTGGTTTAAAACACTCGAGTATCATCACGTGTCACATAAATTGACCAAGTATTTGTAACGTTATAAAAATTAGACAAAGACCGAACCTGGTAACTGGAGGATCAATCCAGTTCCAGTTCCAACTGAAGAGTTCTCCAGTTGCATTTTCAAACAAAAACGAATTTTAGTCAGAAAATTATTTTGAGTCTTTCCCCCTAAAATGATGATCCAGATATCAATTAGTGCCAAGATAGTATCACAAAGGCGTTCGATAGCCTGGCGAGCAAAGATAATCTGGACCTCCTCAGCTGGAGAACTTCATCAGTGTCACTGACGCGTTCAATAACAAAGAAAGCTCCAGTTAAGGGTTTAGCATTCCCAGTTCGCTGATGAGATGTTTAAAAGTTTTCTCATCGAGAGGTTTAGTAAAAACATCAGCTAACTGTTTGTCAGTGGGGATGAAATGAATTTCAATATCACCTTTCATAACATGATCACGAATAAAATGATACCTGATGTCAATATGCTTTGTTTTTGAGTGCATCACTGGATTGTGAGAGATAGCAATTGCACTGTGTTGTCACAAAAGATTGGGGTCTTGGTGTACTTCTGACCATAATCTAGTAACTGGTTTTTGATCCAGAGAATCTGGGCACAACAACTGGCCGCAGAAATGTACTCTGCCTCAGCAGTGGACATAGAGACTGAAGTCTGCTTCTTGCTGGTCCAACTCACCAGTTTTCCTCCAAGGAAATGACAACCACCAGTTGTGGATTTTCTATCAATCTTACAACCTGCATGATCAGAATCTGAATAACCCATTAGATCTAATCCTGAGCCTTTGGGGTACCAAAGACCAAGATTAGGACACCCTTTCAGGTATCTAAAGATACGCTTTACAGCGTGCAAATGTGATTCTTTAGGGTTAGCCTGAAACCTGGCACATAAACATGTTGCAAACATTATATCTGGTCGACTGGCAGTTAAGTACATCAGTGAACCAACCATACCTCTATAGTCAGTTATGTTAACTGGTTTGCCAGTTGGGTCAGAGTCCAAATTCAATGGTGCTGCAATAGGTGTGTTTTTCGATGGGATTGAATCATATTTGTATTTTCTTAACAAATCTCTGACATATTTTCCTTGGTTTATGAAAATTCCATTTTCAGTTTGCTTAATCTGAAGACCTAAGAAAAATGTTAATTCACCCATTAAACTCATCTCATACTCAGATGACATGATTTTAGAAAACTTTTTACACATTGCATCATCAGTTGAACCAAAAATAATGTCATCAACATAAATTTGTACCAATAAGATATTACCTCTTTCTTTCAAGATAAACAAGGTATTATCTATTGCACCTCTTTGAAAGCCATTTTTAAGAAGATGTTTAGTTAAAGTATCATACCAGGCTCTTGGGGCTTGTCTTAGACCATACAATGCTTTGTTCAGTCTATAAACCCAATGAGGATGCTTCTCATCGATGAAACCTGGAGTCTGCTTAACATAAACTTCTTCTTCCAATGTTCCATTAAGGAACGCACTTTTGACATCCATCTGGAAGACCTTGAACTGCAGATGGGCTGCATAAGCCAAGAAAATTCTAATGGCTTCAAGTCTTGCAACTGGAGCAAAAGTCTCATCAAAGTCAACGCCCTCTGCTTGACAATAACCCTGGGCAACTAATCTGGCCTTGTTTCTTACAACATGGCCATCTTCATCCATTTTATTTCGGTAGACCCATCTGGTACCAATAGGTTCTTTCTTTAACCCTGGTGGACAAGGAACAAGCTCCCAAACATTGTTCCTTTCAAACTGGAGGAGCTCTTCTTGCATAGCTTCCACCCAGCTTGGGTCTGCCATAGCCTCGTCAATCTTCTTTGGTTCAATTAAAGATAAGAAGGTGACGTTTAAGCATTGCTCACTGGTGGCTCTTCTAGTCTGAACCCCACTAGTTGGATTACCCACAATTTGTTCAATTGGGTGGGCTTTAGTCCATCTAGTGTATTGACTAGGCTGGTGAACTACAATATCAGTGCAAGGTACCTGGCGATCTTCTTCAGTTGCAGCAGCATCTGGAGAAGGATCAGTCCAAACAGCTTCTACATCCTCATCAGAGTCAATGAGGTCTCGATTGGCATCATGAAATTCCTCAGTTGAAGGTATTTCATGAGTAACTGGAGAAGTAGGGGCTTGAACTGGTGCTGATATTGGAGTGGCACGTACATCTGATCCAATCACCAATTCTTGTGGTAAGTTAAAATTGATGGAGGGATAAAATGATGTGTCACTAGTGCTTTTCTTCTTCTTGACTGGTTCCAGTTTGTTGTAACTGGAAGCATCTTCTGGTGAAACAACTGACCGATGAACTTGGTCAGTTTCACCAAAGTTGATTGGAATGACTGGAGAAATATCAAGGCTTGGTCTCTTGTTGATTGCTTCAGTTGATTCATCGAATGTGACATGAATTGTCTCATGCACCTTTTGGAGTCTATAATTATAAACTCTAAAGGCCTTTCGAATATCTGAATAGCCTAAAAATACCCCTTCATCAGCTTTTGCATCAAACTTTCCAAGCTGACTGGAATCGTTCAGTATATAAACTGGACAACCAAATACATGGAAATATCCAATATTTGGTTTACGATTCCTGAGTACTTCGTAGGCAGTCTTCTTATGTCTCTTGATGTAGACTGACCGGTTTTGGGTGTGACAAGCAGTTGCAACTGCCTCAGCCCAAAAACTGGTGGGAAGACCAGATTCAGATAGCATGCTTCTGGCCGCTTCTATCAGTGTACGATTCTTTCTTTCCACAACTCCATTTTGCTCTGGAGAGTGAACTGATGAGAAGTTTTGAGAAATGCCAGTGTCAGTGCAAAATGTTTCAAGTACCTTGTTTTGGAATTCAGTACCATTATCACTTCGCAACTGACAAACTTTTCGAGTGTACTTGAGCTCAATTCTTTTGATAAGGGAGATGATTTCAGCAGGTGCATCACTTTTGGATCTGATGAATACCACCCAGCAATATCTGGTGAATTCATCAACCACAACTAGAGTGTATTTCTTTCCAGCTCTAGTTTGAACATTCACTGGACCAAAAAGATCCATATGAAGCATGTGAAGAGGTTCAGTGATGCTAAAATTTTGCCTAGTTTTGAAACTGGCTCTCTTCTGCTTGCCCATCTCACACCCTGGACATGGCTTTTCCTTATTGAAGGAAATCTGGGGTATCCCATCAACCAGTTGTTTGCGAGACAACTTGTTAATGTTCTTGAAATTAAGGTGGGATAACCTTTTATGCCATAGCCAGTTGGTGTCCTCATCAGCTTTTGCATCAAACTTTCCAAGCTGACTGGAATCGTTCAGTATATAAACTGGACAACCAAATACATGGAAATATCCAATATTTGGTTTACGATTCCTGAGTACTTCGTAGGCAGTCTTCTTATGTCTCTTGATGTAGACTGACCGGTTTTGGGTGTGACAAGCAGTTGCAACTGCCTCAGCCCAAAAACTGGTGGGAAGACCAGATTCAGATAGCATGCTTCTGGCCGCTTCTATCAGTGTACGATTCTTTCTTTCAACAACTCCATTTTGCTCTGGAGAGTGAACTGATGAGAAGTTTTGAGAAATGCAGTGTCAGTGCAAAATGTTTCAAGTACCTTGTTTTGGAATTCAGTACCATTATCACTTCGCAACTGACAAACTTTTCGAGTGTACTTGAGCTCAATTCTTTTGATAAGGGAGATGATTTCAGCAGGTGCATCACTTTTGGATCTGATGAATACCACCCAGCAATATCTGGTGAATTCATCAACCACAACTAGAGTGTATTTCTTTCCAGCTCTAGTTTGAACATTCACTGGACCAAAAAGATCCATATGAAGCATGTGAAGAGGTTCAGTGATGCTAAAATTTTGCCTAGTTTTGAAACTGGCTCTCTTCTGCTTGCCCATCTCACACCCTGGACATGGCTTTTCCTTATTGAAGGAAATCTGGGGTATCCCATCAACCAGTTGTTTGCGAGACAACTTGTTAATGTTCTTGAAATTAAGGTGGGATAACCTTTTATGCCATAGCCAGTTGGTGTCCTCATCAGCTTTGGCATAGAAACATTGCTCTTTTGGAGCTGGTTCCATATCCATGATGTACACATTCCCTTTTCTTGGTGCAATCATCACCACTTTCCAATCCTTGTTAAATATGGTGCCTTGTGCAATATCGAACAATACTCTGAAGCCATCATCGCAAAGTTGGCTTACACTGATCAAGTTATATTTCAAACCATTCACAAATGCAACTCTTTTGAATTCGACTTGTCCATTATTGAGCACACCATATCCTTCAGTCTTTCCAGATTGATCGTTACCAAACGTCACTGTCGGTCCATCTTGGACAGTGAACTCTTCCAGTAGGGGCTTACATCCGGTCATAGTCCGGCCAGCAGCGCTGTCCAGATACCAGATATTCTTCTTTCGATCGCCCTACACACACACAAAAATCATTAGTTATTTTTGTGAACCCATCTTTTCTTGATGGGTCCACTGGACTTCTCTACAGAAGCCACAGTTGATTGTTGAGGTGTTGAACTGGAGGCTACATCTGGAGCATTATCACCAGCTCCAGGTGCAGAAGTAAAAACGATTGGTATTTGATACTTACTCACCTTATGTTTACCAGATTTTGTTCCAGATGGAACATTCTTTTGTTTAGGTACAGAAGGGAGTGATTTAATGTTTTGTTTTAAAACTGGAGGTGGTGAACCTCCTTCCAGATTGTTAATCCGGGCAGTGCAACTCTGAACCTGCCGAGACAAAAGTTGGAGTTGCCTTTCCAGATTAACCAAAACATGTTTTGTTTTAAAACTGGAGGTGGTGAACCTCCTTCCAGATTGTTAATCCGGGCAGTGCAACTCTGAACCTGCCGAGACAAAAGTTGGAGTTGCCTTTCCAGATTAACCAAAACATTGTTTTGTTCAGGCAGTTGAACCTTGGACATTGGTTCAACTGGGGATTTAGTCTTTCGGGTCTTGGGCTCCTTAGACTTATGAGGTAAAGGCTTGTTAACAGTGGCCTTTTTGACTGGAGCTTTAGCCTGTTTGGCTCCAGTTTTAACCTCAATGGGGGTGGTCTCATTGGTTTCAGTTTCAACAGCTTCAGGTTGATCATAAGGTGTTTCAACCTGGAGAGCTGGAGGCAATGCATGAAGATCTGGTATAAGAGCTGCCATCTTCAGATCTTCAGATTTCCATGCATTTTTCTGGGCATCGATTGTTCTTGAAAATGCATCATAGTTTTTGCCAGATGCTTTTACCCAGGACTTGATAATCTTTTGAGCTTTTTCAAAATCATCAGAAAGTTTTTGATTATCAAGTTCTAATGCCTCAATCTTTAAAACTGACTCCTTGAGAGCCAACTGGACACTTTGCAAATCATTCAGTTGTGGTTTGACATTGTTTAGTTCAATTAAGATAGTGTCTAAATATCTTTCACTATCAGCTCTAACAGTTTCTACAAATGCCAAATCACCACTTAATGATTCAGCCAGGTCCAGTTTTAATTCAGGGTCAACCTGGTGATCATAATCACATACCTTTTTCAGTATGATGTCCACCCATCTTCCAGAGATGACATCATCTTTCACCACATGCTGCTGTTGTTGTTGATCTTCCAAGGCCATGAAACACATGTCCCTTTCCTCTTCTTCATCCTCAGATGAGTCATCAGAGTACTCCCATTTTCCTTCAGTTTGTGCAATTAAGCACTGGTCCTTTTTCTTATCCATGGACAGAAGGGCAATCTGGGCCTTAAGCTGCTTGTATTTAGCTTTATAGCTATCATCAGGCCGATTGTAATTAGGGACAGAGGGGCCAGTTTGGTTATTCAACTGACTAGATCTGCATTCCTTCATAAAATGACCTTTCTTGCCACACTTATAGCATGTAAGATTGGTCTTATCCAGAGAGCTGGAGCTGGAAGCATTGTTGGGGCCATTAAATCTTTTAGATTTATGCTTAAACCTATTAAAGGTTTTAGCAATCATGGCGACCAGATCATCATCGTCAGTTTCATCATAACCTTCACTGTTTTCAGTGGTCAGCCCAGAGTTTAAGAAACTGTTCAACATCTCCTTCATCGAGTGTGCCTGGACACTCTCAGCAGACATTAAGGCAGCACAAGGTCGCTCAATTACATTAGCAACCTTGGGACTCTGAGCATGGTTCATGGCATCTTGCTCAGCCACAAGTCTTGCAGCATTATTATCTTCAGTGAATCTGAAGGCTCCATAGAGCGATGCAAGAGTGTGAGAGTGCAAGGTTTTACCTTGTCTCAAGACAAGAACCATGTTTTCCCATTTAGATGGAAGAATATCACAAAACTTCTCAAGAAGAATATCCTTATCCTTCTCTACACCCAAACCTCTCAACTGATTGATGAGGCTAGAAAATCTGGTATATGTACCAGTTAAACTTTCGTTGGGCAAGGCAAAGAAGGATTCATACTTCTTGTTCAAGGCAACTTTTCTGGTGACAATGGTGTCATCACCTCCTTCAAATTGAATCACTAATTCATCCCACATAGACTTGGCACTGGGAAACAACACAAGTGTTGGAATTAGGTCTTCAGGGACAGCCCCAAGGATCATGTTTTTCAGTCTGGTGTCCAAGTCCACCAGTCTGCGATCCTCATCAGACCAATGGTCTTCTGGCTTTTCCCTTGAGCCTCTTCTTCCAGTTGGATCAAGAAGAGGACTCACCCCAATAGACATAGGTATATATGGTCCATCCTTAAGGATTTTCAACATATACCTCTCAATACCACCAAAATGCAACAGCATTCTAGCTTTCCATGTACCAAAGGTCTCACTGTTTCCATCAAATTTTGGAACAGGAGTGTTAGAGTAATGTACATGGACGTGGCTTGGGGTAGAAGGAGGAGGAGGGTTGGTGTTAACGTTTTGAAAAGGTGGTGCATTAGTGTTCAACGGGTTTTCACCTAAACCAGAACCATCTCCACCTTCAGTAGTGTTCATCTTTGCAGATCTAGGCAAGTTTATTAGCCTTCTGCTCTGATACCACTTGTAAGTCCCAACTTGTTAGATTGGTACTACTGAAGACACCTCTATGTCGATGGTGGAGTTACTTTGCAATATACTTACTAAACTGGAGACGACCAGTTAGATAAGTATATACCAAGTTCTAGATAGATTACTTATATAAAAGACAATAAGTAAAGAACAATGCAATAATACAATAACTTGTAAACAATCTTGATGAGACAATATGTAGTTTTCAAAGTGTAATTTATTTATTGATATTAAACAAATTACAAGGTTGATGCGGAACCAAGATAATACACGAATGTAAATATCCTAACAACCTATGAAATACAATTGATCTATACTCGGAATTTCTCTTCTACAATCGAAACACTTAAAGTAGTGAAATGTTCCTTTTAGCGATTGAGAGAATATTGCACAAGTTCACCAAGAATATTGCAGGTTTGCAAAGTATGAAGTTATTCGTTTGAGTGAAGTAACTTTGAGAGAATGAGTACTTCTGGAATAACTTATGATTCTTGGTTGTGCAATGACTTGTATTTATAGGCAAAGTTAACATTGGGATGTTAACTTTAGCCGTACAAATGTGGTTGGAAGCATTTAAGGAATAGCATTTAATTCCTTAAAAAGTGTTGTAAAGTCGCATGTTACAGTGACTTTACACAACCACCTTTATGTACCTTTTAATACTTAAATAATAAGATAAGGCTTATTATCCGGGTAAAGGTACATAAAGTATACAAGTCAATTCCTCGTAATCAGTGTAAAGCTTTGTAAGGGCTTTCCACTGAAGGTCTCCAGTTTGTAACTGACTAGAATGTCAACTGGGCTTCGCTGCCATTGTCATTCTCTTCTTCCATTTGGATCAAGAAGAGGACTCACCCCAATAGACATAGGTATATATGGTCCATCCTTAAGGATTTTCAACATATACCTCTCAATACCACCAAAATGCAACAGCATTCTAGCTTTCCATGTACCAAAGGTCTCACTGTTTCCATCAAATTTTGGAACAGGAGTGTTAGAGTAATGTACATGGACGTGGCTTGGGGTAGAAGGAGGAGGAGGGTTGGTGTTAACGTTTTGAAAAGGTGGTGCATTAGTGTTCAACGGGTTTTCACCTAAACCAGAACCATCTCCACCTTCAGTAGTGTTCATCTTTGCAGATCTAGGCAAGTTTATTAGCCTTCTGCTCTGATACCACTTGTAAGTCCCAACTTGTTAGATTGGTACTACTGAAGACACCTCTATGTCGATGGTGGAGTTACTTTGCAATATACTTACTAAACTGGAGACGACCAGTTAGATAAGTATATACCAAGTTCTAGATAGATTACTTATATAAAAGACAATAAGTAAAGAACAATGCAATAATACAATAACTTGTAAACAATCTTGATGAGACAATATGTAGTTTTCAAAGTGTAATTTATTTATTGATATTAAACAAATTACAAGGTTGATGCGGAACCAAGATAATACACGAATGTAAATATCCTAACAACCTATGAAATACAATTGATCTATACTCGGAATTTCTCTTCTACAATCGAAACACTTAAAGTAGTGAAATGTTCCTTTTAGCGATTGAGAGAATATTGCACAAGTTCACCAAGAATATTGCAGGTTTGCAAAGTATGAAGTTATTCGTTTGAGTGAAGTAACTTTGAGAGAATGAGTACTTCTGGAATAACTTATGATTCTTGGTTGTGCAATGACTTGTATTTATAGGCAAAGTTAACATTGGGATGTTAACTTTAGCCGTACAAATGTGGTTGGAAGCATTTAAGGAATAGCATTTAATTCCTTAAAAAGTGTTGTAAAGTCGCATGTTACAGTGACTTTACACAACCACCTTTATGTACCTTTTAATACTTAAATAATAAGATAAGGCTTATTATCCGGGTAAAGGTACATAAAGTATACAAGTCAATTCCTCGTAATCAGTGTAAAGCTTTGTAAGGGCTTTCCACTGAAGGTCTCCAGTTTGTAACTGACTAGAATGTCAACTGGGCTTCGCTGCCATTGTCATTCTCTTTCTTCCATTTGTTGTCTTCGACTTCAACTGGAATGTTTCTTCAACTTGGTCAGTTCTCAACTGGAGGAAGTCTTCAGTTGCGTTAACTGTACGGTGCAACTGGACTTCAATATATTTCTCGACAAATCTTCTTGGTCACCAGTTTACTGGTCACCAGTTTACTGGTCACCAGTTTACTGGTCACCAGATGCAACTGGTGAACTGGTCAGTGGAAACTGGTGACTGGCCAGTTCCAGGTGAACTGGACCTAACATTTATAGTCACTACTTGATTTCTTGGTTGTGCAATGACTTGTATTTATAGGCAAAGTTAACATTGGGATGTTAACTTTAGCCGTACAAATGTGGTTGGAAGCATTTAAGGAATAGCATTTAATTCCTTAAAAAGTGTTGTAAAGTCGCATGTTACAGTGACTTTACACAACCACCTTTATGTACCTTTTAATACTTAAATAATAAGATAAGGCTTATTATCCGGGTAAAGGTACATAAAGTATACAAGTCAATTCCTCGTAATCAGTGTAAAGCTTTGTAAGGGCTTTCCACTGAAGGTCTCCAGTTTGTAACTGACTAGAATGTCAACTGGGCTTCGCTGCCATTGTCATTCTCTTTCTTCCATTTGTTGTCTTCGACTTCAACTGGAATGTTTCTTCAACTTGGTCAGTTCTCAACTGGAGGAAGTCTTCAGTTGCGTTAACTGTACGGTGCAACTGGACTTCAATATATTTCTCGACAAATCTTCTTGGTCACCAGTTTACTGGTCACCAGATGCAACTGGTGACTGGCCAGTTCCAGGTGAACTGGACCTAACATTTAGTCACTCCTAGGATTTCTTGGGCTGGGCTACTAGTTTGGGTTGATGTTTTGATGGTTGACATTTCTCCATGTCTTATTATTCCTTGTGACATTTAGTCAATCATATGTGTACATAATGACATTGGTTCCCAATTTTGTCATTATGAGGGGGAGAAAATATTATGATTGATTCATAGTCTTTGTCAACTGAGCTTTTGCTTCGGAGATGAATTTGGTATTGTCTTCAAATGATACCTTCTCTCTATCCTTTCCAAGGCATAGTTGGTGATAGAAATGGAATGAGAGTCTATGTTGAGAAATTTATGTATTTGGGTGTTTCAAATGGGAAAAGGCTTATCAAAGTTTGTGTATAGGGGGAGAAAATATTATGATTGATTCATAGTCTTTGTCAACTGAGCTTTTGCTTCGGAGATGAATTTGGTATTGTCTTCAAATGATACCTTCTCTCTATCCTTTCCAAGGCATAGTTGGTGATAGAAATGGAATGAGAGTCTATGTTGAGAAATTTATGTATTTGGGTGTTTCAAATGGGAAAAGGCTTATCAAAGTTTGTGTATAGGGGGAGAAAATTGTAGAAATCCAAAAATAGTGATAAATTGTAATCTAGAATAGAGGAATTTCTTGTTGTTAAGTCATAGATAAATGATCACTAAGGTTGAGGGGCTAATAGTGAAAATTAGAATAGTTGAGTAGTTAGACTATAAATAGCCATCTCATACCTTAGAGATCATAACAATCACATAACCTTGTAATAATCATTACACCTTTAATTCCAGATTTACACACAGTTACTTAATTCTCTCTCAAAACACACACAAAACACACCAAGAACACACACTGAAAACCGCCATTGTTGGATTGAATTCAGTAGCTAAAATCGTGTTATAACATATATATATAAATTACACATGGCAATATTGGTAGTTCAATATGTTCGGACAACTTCGGAATGAATGAAAGCGAAATGTATATGTAATATGGATATATATGGTAAAATGAAAGCAGAATATGGATACATACCTTTGCAGTAGAAAAATCTATAAAACGAGAGCGATATAAAACGAAAGCGATATAAAACGAGAGCGATATAAAACGAGAGCGATATAAAATGAAAGCATATAAAACGAGAGCGATATAAAACGAAGCGATATAAAACGAGAGCGATATAAAACGAAGCGATATAAAACGAGAGCGATATAAAACGAAAGCGATATAAAACGAGAGCGATATAAAACGAGAGCGATATAAAATGAAAGAGCGATATAAAACGAGAGCGATATAAAACGAGAGCGATATAAAACGAAGCGATATAAAACGAGAGCGATATAAAACGAAGCGATATAAAACGAGAGCGATATAAAACGAAGCGATATAAAACGAGAGCGATATAAAACGAAAGCGATATAAAACGAGAGCGATATAAAACGAGAGCGATATAAAATGAAAGAGGATATAAAACGAGAGCGATATAAAACGAGAGCGATATAAAACGAGAGCGATATAAAACGAGAGCGATATAAAACGAGAGCGATATAAAACGAAAGCGATATAAAACGAGAGCGATATAAAACGAGAGCGATATAAAACGAGAGCGATATAAAACGAGAGCGATATAAAACGAGAGCGATATAAAACGAGAGCGATATAAAACGAGAGCGATATAAAACGAGAGCGATATAAAACGAGAGCGATATAAAACGAGAGCGATATAAAACGAGAGCGATATAAAACGAGAGCGATATAAAACGAGAGCGATATAAAACGAGAGCGATATAAAACGAGAGCGATATAAAACGAGAGCGATATAAAACGAGAGCGATATAAAACGAGAGCGATATAAAACGAGAGCGATATAAAACGAGAGCGATATAAAACGAGAGCGATATAAAACGAGAGCGATATAAAACGAGAGCGATATAAAACGAGAGCGATATAAAACGAGAGCGATATAAAACGAGAGCGATATAAAACGAGAGCGATATAAAACGAGAGCGATATAAAACGAGAGCGATATAAAACGAAAGCGATATAAAACGAGAGCGATATAAAACGAGAGCGATATAAAATGAAAGCAGGTATGAACCAATTTTCGTTTACTTATAGCCCAATGAGCAACCCAACCCTATCCCCACCCAAAGTCTTACACCTCTCATCCACTCATTCACCAATTCTCTTATCTCTTTCTCTCTCTACATTCAATTGCAAGAGTTTCTTTTATCTCTATCTCTCTCTCTAAATTTAATGCAACAAAATTGTGTTTCAAGCAAGATCTAGTTAGGGTTTTGTATCTCTATCATTAATTATACATTATATCAAAAGTTGAAGTCTTGAAGTGGAAGGAATAGCTTAAATCGGGTCAATTTCGGGTTCAATCACTTTAGTGGAAGATTTTGGTAAGTAAATGCATCTCAAATCTACCAATTAATGTTATTAAACTTATTTTTAGATCAACCTTCACAAGCTATTGGACGAAAATCGGATTTTTGGTGTAACTAGGTCAAAACTAGGGGCATATTCTTTAAATGGGTCAAAAACGTTTTTGCTGATGAAATGATGTTAAGAGTCAAGAATTGAAGTAGGGTTATGTTGGCTTATGCTTATTTATGCTCAACAAAGTGTAAAAACGGATTTGTGACCAGCCTAAATCAAATTTCATGGCAACCTAGGGTTTTGGTGGTGTGAGTTAAGTCAAGAAGGGTTGGTCACGAATTTTGGGTTATAACTTGGATTCTTGAAGTGGAAGGAATAGCTTAAATCGGGTCAATTTCGGGTTCAATCACTTTAGTGGAAGATTTTGGTAAGTAAATGCATCTCAAATCTACCAATTAATGTTATTAAACTTATTTTTAGATCAACCTTCACAAGCTATTGGACGAAAATCGGATTTTTGGTGTAACTAGGTCAAAACTAGGGGCATATTCTTTAAATGGGTCAAAAACGTTTTTGCTGATGAAATGATGTTAAGAGTCGAGAATTGAAGTAGGGTTATGTTGGCTTATGCTTATTTATGCTCAACAAAGTGTAAAAACGGATTTGTGACCAGCCTAAATCAAATTTCATGGCAACCTAGGGTTTTGGTGGTGTGAGTTAAGTCAAGAAGGGTTGGTCACGAATTTTGGGTTATAACTTGGATTCTTGAAGTGGAAGGAATAGCTTAAATCGGGTCAATTTCGGGTTCAATCACTTTAGTGGAAGATTTTGGTAAGTAAATGCATCTCAAATATACCAATTAATGTTAATTGATTATAGATGATCGAACTTAGTTGTGATATAATCGTGTTCAAGGTATATATATATATATATATTTAATGATCGTTTTTAATTAAGTTGTGTTCGCATGATGTTCGAGATTAATTGATTGATTAATTTGAATGTTCGATATATGTTGATAATTAAGTTAACTAGAATTGGGTATGTGGACCCTCCATGGGTCAACTTTTACCCAAACCCATGACCCAATGAGTCAACCCAACCCTATCCCCACCCAAAGTCTTACACCTCTCATCCACTCATTCACCAATTCTCTTATCTCTTTCTCTCTCTACATTCAATTGCAAGAGTTTCTTTTATCTCTATCTCTCTCTCTAAATTTAATGCAACAAAATTGTGTTTCAAGCAAGATCTAGTTAGGGTTTTGTATCTCTATCATTAATTATACATTATATCAAAAGTTGAAGTCTTGAAGTGGAAGGAATAGCTTAAATCGGGTCAATTTCGGGTTCAATCACTTTAGTGGAAGATTTTGGTAAGTAAATGCATCTCAAATCTACCAATTAATGTTATTAAACTTATTTTTAGATCAACCTTCACAAGCTATTGGACGAAAATCGGATTTTTGGTGTAACTAGGTCAAAACTAGGGGCATATTCTTTAAATGGGTCAAAAAGGTTTTTGCTGATGAAATGATGTTAAGAGTCGAGAATTGAAGTAGGGTTATGTTGGCTTATGCTTATTTATGCTCAACAAAGTGTAAAAACGGATTTGTGACCAGCCTAAATCAAATTTCATGGCAACCTAGGGTTTTGGTGGTGTGAGTTAAGTCAAGAAGGGTTGGTCACGAATTTTGGGTTATAACTTGGATTCTTGAAGTGGGATTTCGGTTTTTAAAGTGTATTCACGTCACAAAATGAGTCATGCAAGTTCCCTAACCGATTTGAGGTCCAACTTGAAGTTTTAAAGGGTTTTGGGTCATTTTTGGAGTCTTTACCTGCTGCTGCTCGACATGAACTGGGCTTGGCGTCTCGTACGCCCGTTTTGGCGTAGCTTACGCTGGCCAGCTCCCTGCTGGCGTCTCTTACGGTCTGTGGGCCGTAGCCTACGGTGGTCCCCAAATGCAAATTTAACCCTACGCCATTTATTCACTGTTTACGCCAAGAAAACAACCTCCAGACGCCAAATTTGAGTAATGCAGGTCAGCGTACCTTACGCTAGACCTAGCGTATCTTACGCCGGTGCAAGTTTGGCTGACCGTACCCTACGCCACCCTTGGCCGTCTGTTACGCTGATTCAGGAAGAACCACCGTAGCTTACGGTGGTTTGCACCGTAGGTTACGGTGCCTTAGTTTTCCAGTTTTCCTGATTGATTTTCCGGCTTCGTTTCCTTCGTCCTTGGATCGAGTCAGCCTTCCTTTTGAGTCATTCCGAGGTACTTCTAGTGTCGTGATCGTGTCTTAATGGTCATGTAAAGTTGAGTGTCCTAAATTATAAACCAATATAATTATAATTGGACTTGTAATGACGAATAATGACACGGATGCATATTTATTTATTTATAATAATAGGTTGAAGGCGTGTAACGATCATTGGACCTTTCTAGCTAAATAATGACTTGTTGTTGCTGCACGAGGTGAGTTCGTAGCCCCTTTCCTTGTATGACTTTGGGGTGAAAAGTGTACTTGTGTTCGTTTATGCTTATGTGATCGTTATGTGCTCGTTTAATTATCATATCAAGATTTTATATAAACGTTTGTTGATTAAGTCAAGGTATATGTGTTGTTATGTTCGTATATATAATCGTTTGGCTATTTAGCCAAGGTTACAAGATCGCTATGGTTACAAGATCGATTGGTTATGTTCGATTGGTTATTTAACCAAGGTTACAAGTTCGATATATGTTCGTTTGGTTAGTCAACCAAGGTTACAAGATCGTTGTATGATCGATATGTTCGTTGTATGGTCGTTTATTGATCGAATCAAGGTTAAACGGTTGTTATCCCGACACTTGTTTCTTATTGTCAAAACCTACGAACTCACCAACTTTATGTTGACGCATTTTAGTACACTTTTCAGGTAATCGGGTGAATTAAAGACGTGATGGATGATTGCATTGCATGTGATAGGATTGAGCTTGGACTTTTGTGGATCCGTGATTCATTGCACCCGTTCATGGGTTATGCCTAGGATCGTTAGCCATCATTTGACCTATTTTTTGTAAACTATTGATGGTGTTGTGCTCCTTGTGCATTATTTGATCCGTAACTTGTATTTGTATTTGAATTATGTATGGATTGCTCAAATCCTTGAATGCATTTAGTTGTCTCTACTTAATTTCCATGTCACGCTGAGCTTTTCTTTTAATGCCCCATATTTCCGCCTTTGTTGGGGTGTTACACTAAATCAAATAGAGTATAGATTTTGTTTGAATCTGACGTTTGATGGGTGGTTTTTGTTTCGTGTTTAAATTTATAAAATGTTGTACAAGTAATTATCTCAAAACACACACACCTTAACGGACAGGGGACCCAATCAGATGTAGTATAGTAATGTGATAAGTACAGGATCGTTCGCAGGGACGCGTTGCTTTACCTAATCTAGTAATATGTGTAATTCTAGCGGTTGGGGGTTGTCACAATTTCCTATTAAACTAATTAAAATACTGAAAAGTAAATAGAAGCCGCAACCGCTTATTCAGCGAGAGGCTTAGTCTGAAAATAGTTTGAAAAAGCAAATAACAGTAATTAAGTTAAAATACTTGTTTGGCATCTCAGATCTCATGACACGACCAGATATCATCCTACCTACTTGCTAGACTATTGGAAACTTAATCACGGCTCAGATTCTCATTAGATTCACTTTGCCTAAGTAACTACTGTTGTCCCTAGACTCACACTACTTCTTTAAACAAATTCTCGTTAGATTCATTGTTTAAGCATTAATGACCTAAAGTTTGTGTTACTAATTCATCTTTAAGTTACCCGGCTCTTAAGCCATGACCAGATAATAATTCCCTCCGGTGACCACAGTGCACGTTTCCATGTCACTGGATCGCGTCTGACATTGTTAAGCATCATGTTCTATTCATCCTAATTACTATGGTTCTGGATCCCTCAGTTATAAGTGAATCACCTTTTACAGACTAGTGTTTTCCATCCTTATGTATTAATCCTAGTGTATAATTATAGACCGATCATCAGAATTAAACTAATACACTCAGATATGGAACCGATAATAATATGAAGAACTAGTAAAACATGGACCTACGATAAACAGTAAAACACACTCCAACAGATCTAACAAATAAAGTAAAATAGATAAACGTCTACATGATCACATCGATCCAAACAAGTATTCAGCATACTAGCCTACCATTATTAAAGGAATAACAAAGTCTGAAAAGATGAAAGACATTGTTTACCAACTGAAAGTAAAATAAAAGAGTAGATCTAGGTAGAAGATGAAGATCGGAAGGTGTTAGAAGCTCCAAAACCTCCTTGGAATCTGCAAAGTCGACCTAGGGTTTGATGTGGGCGGCTAGGGCTGCTGAATCGGCTTTCTTAGGGTTTTGAGGGCTGCTTCGGCTTAAATAGGGTGATAAGTCGGTTGCTGAACTGGGCCTCCAGCGGCGCTGGGGCTTCTGTCTGATGGGCCAGCAGCGCTGGCAGCTCGTGCTGCTTCTCGTTTTGCTTCGTTCGACTCTCGAATCACCTCCTTGTGTCTTGTAACTTCATAGGCCTTCATCTTGAGTCACTTGATGCCATTTACCCTCACTCGCATCTTCCGTGAACCTGCGTAAACATAGAATCCATTAAGTACCGATAGTTCTGGAATATTAACTCATTTTAGACATTGAAATGAGGCCTTTCGATAGGGGTTTTTATCACAAAATGAACGCTCATCATATACCCCCACACTTAAGTCTTTGCTTGTCCTCAAGCAAATAGTCCAAGAAATAAATCAATGATGAGCGGACAACTTAAGTGTACAAGTTATTCTACTTTTTAAAACATTTCAAAGATTAGTCATGCAAATGATTTGAGAAAGCTTTAAGACAAAATCAGTAAGCTATAGCTAGAGGTAAACATAATCAGTCAATCAAAACTAAAAGTTAACCTTATATTCCTGTTAATACCTCTAAAACCGTTCTATAATTCCACATGTCCTACACCCCAATCTTACTTCCTTCTGCTGACTAGTTAAGCACTTAAATTAAAGTTTGTATAGCAATCAGATCTACTAGCTACTAGCAAGGAATTTATATTTTATCGTTTGTGTACTTGTGAGTCACTACTTAGACATACTCTCACACTAAATTCATGCTCGCTAGCTAAACACTAAAGCAGTTATACGATATTATCATCTTTAATAGTTGAGACAACGGTGACAGGTCGGTGGTTCCCCACGCGCAGAGCGACATAACTCAACTAATGGTTAGAGTTTATACCTTACATCAAGACAGCGGTGACAGGTCGGTGGTTCCCCACGCGCAGAGCGACATAACTTGATGCGTATAGATTTTACTGGTTAATAGTTCTTTGAACTCTTTTAATTAATCTACTGATTGCCTTTTCTTAAGATTACTACATTATTCATGCAATAAACATTATCAGAGACCCCAGATGACTCATACACTTACTCCGCATGCAACTAGTTCACAATCAATAGTGTAAGAATTAAGGCGAACCATACGTCTAAACTAGTTCCTACACAAGCACTTATATAATTAAGTCCAATTAATATACCTATACTAATAACTAGATAGCTCTAATTGCTAGGCATATTAAAGTCCGGTTAAATGTGCTATGGCAAACATAATCGCATTCAGTTTCAGTCTAAGCTCTAATCCATTTGGAAAAATGAACAACCACAAATCTATAGTTAAACTAAAAGTCCTAACTAACCGTTCATCTACCAAAGCTAATGTTGCTTAGTTATCGTCATCTTTTGTCTACTTGCAAAACTTATTTCTCAAAATGTTTTTAGACACAAGAAAAAATTTAAATTTGCATGAATTAAGTAGTAGAAAACTTATCATATTTCAAACAATTAAACCACGGGTTTTTCCTATTCCATCCCCCCATACTTAAATTGTACAACGTCCTCGTTGTACTGAACATGACACAACAGAAAGGGTAATAGGAAAAACACGAAAAATAAAAAGGATTTACGAAACTTCCTGGGCTTCAATTGCATGAATGTTGTTGAAGATGGCACGTGTGGAGTGACTTGAATGATATTGATCTTCAAAGACTTGAGTCAGCTCCGTTTAATGGCGATCTATTGTTTCTTCTCCATCTTCTTCTCTTTTTGGTATTTTCTGATTTTTTAATTTTGGGTTTTTTTGGTTTTTTCGCGATCTGGTGTGCTGGCAGACTCTGGGAGCGGCGTTGGATCAGTGGGAGCGGCGCTGGACAAGCTGGAGCTGCGCTAGCAAAGCTGGAGCGGCGCTGGACTGCACAGGTGCAGGTCCAACGGTGTAACACCCCAACAATGGCGTAATCATGAGGGTTACACAAATAGCACAGCACGACATGGAAATTATTTAGAGTAATACTAAATGCATAAATAGGATTGGACAATCCATACAATTCAATCACAAATACAAGTACCGGAATCATACAAAAATGCATAAGGAGCACGACCATCAGACGTTTACAAAAGATAGTTAAAAAGATGGTAAATGTTCCTAAGCATAACCCATAAACGGGACTATGAATCAAGGATCCTCGAAGTCCAAGTCCAATCCCAAACCTAGCATAATCAAGCAATCAATCATCCAATACGTTTTTGATTTACCTGTTCACCTGAAAAGTGTACTAAAACGTGTCAACATAAAGTTGGTGAGTTCGTAGGTTTTGATAATAAAAATCAAGTGTCGGGATATCAACCGTTAACGATACACGAGGATTAGAATACCTAATCACGTCAAAGAAAACCCTAAAAGGGTATACGTTAGCACAAGTCAATACAATAACGTCAACGTCTCAATAATCGTCAATGTATATATATAATAACGTCATAATATGGGTTCAACAACCCGTATCCCGAGTATGATCATGTCGGGTGTGGATTCGTCAATCCACCGTCCACGTCTTACATAATATATAATATACGTCTTAATAAAGTATCGTCATAATATGGCAATGATCATACCGGGTGTGGATTCGTCAATCCACCGTCCACGTCTTACATAATATAATATAATATAACGTCTTTCGTCTCATAAGTATATATATAATATGGATTAAACAATCCATAACGTCTCGTCATAAACACGTGCAAACACATAAATACATGCAATCATCTAGTTATTTAACGTCTCGAACCATATCATAACGTATCTAGTCAACCGACAACACAATGCACATACACTTCATACGACTCTACATTCAAGGAATCATAGATGCTTATATATATGGTCACCCGCAGCCTTCCCACCACATCTATAACTCTTTGAGGGCATCATCGTCTTCCATGTATGTACACTATCCTAACCACAACATATATTCATAATCGAATGCATAATCAACCGAGTGATAAGTCAAGCATACGTATATCATAACAAGGACACAATGATCCATAACGTCTTCCGTCAAACATAAACACATGCAAACACGTAAACACAAGCAACAAGTAGGTATTTAACGTCTCGTTCCATATCATAACATAGTGAATCAACCGACAACCGTTTAACGACAAGTACACTTTCCACCCCAAATAAAGTAAACGTAGGGGCTACGAAACTCACCTTAGCCTCTAGAAGTCGTTAGAAAGAGATTAAGCGGGTGAGCGGGGAGCACAACGATCACAACCTATTACAACAACAATTTATCATCGCAAGGTATCCCCAAACGGTAAGGTCTAGCTAGCTAAATCATGCCACAATCCCCCACGGATGCTTTAGAAGCAATTCAAGAACGTTTAAGCGACAAAGGAAGAGTTTCGGTTAAATATGGTTAAATGACTTAGCACCAAAAATTTGACATAAAAATCAAAGTGTTTGGATATGAGTTTTAACAATTTTGTTGACCTTAAAATGATGATATAAGACTAATAAACAAGTTTTGGATCATTGAAATTCGACCGATAAACGAACGAAAATGCTATGGGAAAGATAACGATTTGCGGATGATCTGGCGGATGGTCTGATGAACACGGATCATCCGCCAATTCCAGAACATCATCCGCAGTTTTCAAAGAACAAGAAACGGGTTTTGACCTCAAAATTGACAACCTTAGAAGCGAAATCCGGTTACCAAACTTTAACACAATCAAATACAAGTATAACTAAGCATAAACATCCATTCTTTTCACAAACCGACTTCCAAAATCTTGTGATTTATTCCAAACCCGTTTTTAACCAAAATCACACATTTTACGCCAAAATCGACCACCAAACGTTTAGATTGACAACAAGGAAGTAACCTACAATGTAAAAGGAACGTTTTGAGCTATGAAACACTTACCAATTTCACCTATAACTTCAAATCCGTTTTTGGAGCCCTAAAAGTGGATGAACTCTTGAAACAAATGGAAAGTCTTGGATTTTTGATGATGGTTATTATTATAGTTGCAAGATTTAGTGAATTTAATTATTAACAACACAATTTGCAAGAATTTAAGGGGAATTTATAGTGGATCTTTGTGGTGGATGAAGAATAAGAAGGGAAGTAAAAGAGAGAGAGAGAGATATGAAAGAAATGAGATAAGGGAGGAATGAATGAGTGGAGGGTGTGTGGTGGGGGGTTGGGGGCCGGCCTAGAGAGGTCCAAAAGTGGCTCCCGCTCCGCTAATTTCGACCAATAGCTATTCGTTAATCATTTAAACGCCAAAACGAATCCGTAAACATAATTAAACTTAACATTACGCCAAAACTCGACAAAACGTTCGAGAATTCACATTATTTCACGAAAGTCATTTACATTCAATTACATTTAATTGCAAGTCAAATCTAGTCAAATTTCACGAATGTTACATCATTCCCCCGTTAAAGGAATTTCGTCCCGAAATTCAATTCTTACTAGACTCGTCAAATAAATGGGGATACTCGGCTTTCTTAGAATCTTCAAGTTCCCAAGTAATTTCGGGCCCACATCTAGCTTGCCACCTCACTTTAACGATCGTATACCGAGTATTCATTAGCTTTTTAGTTTGCCGGTTTAAGATCTCTATCGGTTCTTCCACGAATTCCAACGTTTTATCGACACGAATTTCTTCAAGAGGCACGTGAAGTGTTGGGTCCGCCAAACACTTCCGGAGATTACAAATATGGAAAACATTATGAACTCCACTCAAGTCTTGAGGAAGTTCCAATCGATACGTCACCGGGCCAATACGTTCAAGGATTTTAAATGGACCAATATACTTGGGCCCAACTTGCCACGTTTAACAAATCGGGTCACGCCTTTCCATGTGGATACTTTAAGCAACACAAAATCACCCACTTCGAATTCAAGGGGTCGTCGTCTCACGTTTGCATACTTTAGTTTTCGTTCTCGGGGCACTCTCAACTTTTCTTTGATTTGTGAGATCACCTTGGTCGTTTCAATAACAATTTCGGGCCCAATGAGTTGGCTTTCACTGATGTCCACCCAAGATAAAGGTGACCTACATTTTCTCCCATACAAAGCTCTAAATGGAGCCATTTGGATACTAGCATGGTAACTATTATTGTAGGAAAATTCAACCAACGGTAAATGCACATCCCAATTGCCACCAAACTCGATGGCACAAGCTCGTAACATGTCTTCTAGCATTTGAATCATTCTTTCACTTTGACCGTCAGTTTGTGGATTGAACGTCGTACTCATATCGAATTGAGTACCCATCGCTTTTTGGAACGCCTCCCAAAACTCTGAAGTGAATCGGGTATCCCGATCGGTTATGATGGAAATCGGCACTCCATGCTTGGATACTACTTCTTTGATGTACAAACGTGCCATGGTGTCAAATTTGTCGTCTTCCCGGATGGCTAAGAAGTGAGCCGACTTAGTCAACCGGTCAACTATCACCCAAATGGTGTCCGACCACTACTCGTTCTAGGTAACTTCGTGATGAAGTCCATGGCAATTCGTTCTCATTTCCACTCCGGTGTTACCGGTTGAACTAGTAAACCGGGTGGTTTCTTGTGGTCGGCTTTTACTTGTAAACACGTGATGCATTCACTAACATATCGTGCAATGTCTTTCTTCATTCCCGGCCACCAATACAAGTCTCTCATGTCAAAATACATCTTGTCGGACCCCGGGTGAACCGAGTATGCCGACTTATGAGTTGCATTCATCAATTTCAACCGCAACCCACCAAAAACAAGGATCCATAATCGCTCAACAAAATATAAACCATCATCGTCTTTTCTATCAAATTGTTCTTCTAAGCCATGTAATGCTTCATTGATGAAGTTTTCCGGTCTAGTCGCCAACCTTTGTGCTTCAATGATGGAGTCACGAACACTCCTTTGCGCGACAAGGCTCATGGCTCTAATCCGTCTCTGTTTTACATGTTCCTTTCGGCTCAAGGCATTGGCTACAACATTTGCTTTACCCGGGTGATACCGGATAACGCAATCATAATCACTAAAAGCTCAAACCATCTTCGTTGCCTCATATTCAATTCGCTTTGGTCAAAAAAATGTGTTGAAGGCTTTTGTGATCGGTATAGATCACACTTTTGGTGCCGTATAAGTAATTTCTCCAACACTTCAAGGCAAACACGACCGCTCCCAACTCCAAGTCATGAGTCGGGTAATTCTTCTCGTGCACCTTTAATTGTCTAGAAGCATAAGCAATCACCTTGCCCCGTTGCTTCAAAACACAACCCAATCCTTTCCCGGACGCATCACAATACACCACAAAATCATCGGCTCCGTCGGGCAAACTTAAAATTGGTGCATCACACAACTTGTCTTTCAATAATTGGAAGGCTTGTTCTTGTTTCTCACCCAATCGAACCGTGTTTCTCGTTGAGTCAACAAAGTCAAGGGTTGGGCGATCTTTGAAAAGCCCTCAATGAATCGTCTATAATAACCCGCCAAACCAAGGAATTAGCGAATCTCGGTTGGCGTCTCGGTTCGTCTCCAATTCTTCATCGCTTCAATTTTACTTTGGTCCACATGAATTCCTTCCTTGCTCACCACGTGACCAAGAAAGTGGACCTTTTCGAGCCAAAATTCACATTTGAAGAACTTGGCATAGCATTTCCCTTCCCGAAGCAACTCTAAGACTTTCTTCAAATGCTCCGCGTGATCTTCTTTAGTCTTGAAATAAATAAGGATGCCATCAATGAAAACAATGTCAAACTTATCTAAGTAGGGCCAACACACCTGCTTCATCAAATTTATGAACACCTTCGGTGCATTGGTCAACCCAGATGGTATAACCGCGAATTCAAAGTGTCCATAACGGGTTCGAAAGGCCGTCTTGGGAAAATCATCTTCATGGACACGCAATTGCTGGTAACCCGACCGCAAATCAATCTTGGAAAAGAAACGAGCACCTTGGAGTTGATGAAATAAATCATCAATTCTTAGAGGAGGATAACGATTTTTCACCATGAGTTTATTTAGTTCTCTATAATCGATACACATACGGAAAGAGCCGTCTTTCTTCTTGACAAATAAAACTGGTATGCCCTACGGTGATTGACTAGGGTGGATGAAACCTTTTTGTTGAAGTTCTTTGAGTTGGGTGGCCAACTCTTGCATTTTGGTCATGGCTAAGCGATAGGGTGCTTTGGCCACGGGGGAAGCATTTGGGATAAGATCAATACGGAAATCGAGTTGACGAGATGGAGGCAAACCCGGTAGGTCATCCGGGAATTCATCCGCAAATTCATTAACCATGGGCACGGTCTTCAATTCTACTTTCGTGACGTTAACACTATATACTTTTCCTACCCATGGCTCGGTCGTCTCGCCTTAAACCACTAACTCTTGACCATTTTCTAACGGAATTCTCACTACCCTACTACCACAATCTATAAACGCATTCACTGCCGACATCCAATCCATTCCCACAATCGCGTCAAAACTACTGATATCAAAAGAAACTAGGTCTTTGAGAAACGGGTAGTCACACAACTCTAAAGTACAATCACGGACAACTTGGTCAATTTTCGTTAACCCACCATTTACCATTTCAAGTTCAAAGTAATACGACAACGGACTAAGGCTAGCATCAATCAACGGTATGAAATCATTGGAAACAAGACCAAAATCGGCCCCGGAGTCAAATAATACGGTGGCATATTGATTGTTGAGAAGAAATGTACCTACAACGACGTTAGGATCAACACGAGTCTCGGCTGCAATCACGGAAAAAGTTCTTCCACGGGGAGCAAGTTGTCGTTGAGCTTGTTGTTGTTGTTGGCCGATAAGATTGGGGCACTTATTTCGGTGGTGATCTTGACTACCACACTCATGACAAGTACCTCGGGCCATCGGGGGATTTCGAGCATTGATCGGGATGGCATTCAAAGAAAGGCACGACAATTGGTGGGACACATTTTTGATACTTAATCCACTCGATTCTCTCATGTCCTTCACGATTACCACGGTCTCCATGGCCACCTCTACTTCCTTGATTTCCTTGATCAACCGGCTCCTCTTACTCGTCTTGGCGTCTATAATTCATGTTAGCTCTTCATGGTCTAACCATCTTTCCTCGAACGCACGTGTTGGATTACCAAGTTAATCCTCATAATTCACACACGAACATTCGCAATTAACCATCAAATAGCAACCAATCCAAAAATTTAGACTATCCTAAGCCATTACAAGGACATGTATCTCTACGGGGATATTATCATGGCAATAAACTATGTTATCAACATCTTATTCACATTCTAACTAATTACACAATTTCAATTCAACCACAACCGAATTATCCAACACAACATTCAAATTCAAATATAACAAGGCAAAGCATCATCGTTTCATTCAATTCTCAATCAATTCCACAATTTTAAACCGTTTCATACAAATATAAAGGGGTCAAGTCATTAACAAGGCGGGTAAAGCATAGTCCGAATCTAACTTCAACATTCAATACATTAAAGGTGTTTGTATACAGGTGATACCAGCGGCTTTCCCTCCACACCGTTAATATATTGAATGGATGTCGGGATTCGGTTCCGTTATGCCCTCTAAGTATTGGTTGGGTATGTATACAGGTGATACCAGCGGCTTTCCCTCCACCCAACCAACACTCATTAAACATACCGGGTTACCTACTATAATTTATCCGCAATGCGCAATCCATGATGTTATTAACTTGCATATGACATAGGGCTACAATAGAATCGGTGATCAGGCGTTTCCAGGGTTGCCGAATGCCATACTCCGCTAATACCATCACTTCATTTTGCTAGGGTTAAACAATTAAAAGGAATTACAAGAATATACGTCATCGTCAATTCGACAAGTCTAGGTGATATCCCGACACTAACACATATGTCAATCACGTCATCATACATCAATCAAGTCAATAAGTCATGTAAACCCTACGAACTCCGCTTTAAACAAGTTTCACGTTTCATACAATTCACGTTGCATACATAGTTTCCTATCATGCATGCTAAATATAAAGTATGGGTGCAATGGCTATAGGCTAGGTCAATCCACCTAACACTCTACAACCTCGGCTCTGATACCATTCTGTAACACCCCAACAATGGCGGAATCATGAGGGTTACACAAATAGCATAGCACGACATGGAAATTATGTAGAGTAATACTAAATGCATAAATAGGATTGGACAATCCATACGATTCAATCACAAATACAAGTACCGGAATCATACAAAAATGCATAAGGAGCACGACCATCAGGCGTTTACAAAAGATAGTTCAAAAGATGGTAAATGTTCCTAAGCATAACCCATAAACGGGAACTATGAATCACGGATCCACGAAGTCCAAGCCCAAATAATCAAGCAATCAATCATCCAATACGTCTTTGATTTACCTGTTCACCTGAAAGTGTACTAAAACGTGTCAACATAAAGTTGGTGAGTTCGTAGGTTTTGATAATAAAAATCAAGTGTCGGGATATCAACCGTTAATGATACACGAGGATTAGAATACCTAATCACGTCAAAGAAAACCCTAAAAGGGTATACGTTAGCACAAGTCAATACAATAACGTCAACGTCTCAATAATCGTCAATGTATATATATATAATAACGTCATAATATGGGTTCAACAACCCGTATCCCGAGTATGATCATGCCGGGTGTGGATTCGTCAATCCACCGTCCACGTCTTACATAATATATATAATATATAATATAATATATATAATATAATATAAATCAATATAATATAATATCAATTAATCCACTCGTTCATCATATACAATAATATAATATAATATAACGTCTTTCGTCTCATAAGTATATAATATGGATTAAACAATCCATAACATCTTTCGTCTCATAAGTATATATATAATATGGATTAAACAATCCATAACGTCTTACGTCAAACATAAACACATGCAAACACGTAAACACAAGCAACAAGTAGGTTTTTAATGTAACATCCCAAACTTTTTATTTAACAGTTGACTAGTGTCGTTAAGTCAACATAATGTGTCGTTAAGTCTATATTAGATTTAATGCTTATATGTAGTAATTGTGTGATTTGTGTGAGGCTTGAAAGCCTAATTGTATAATGAAGTATATATGTGTGTAAAATGTAGTTAAATGCCTATGTAGTGGTATTTAAAGAAGTAATCATGTTATATATGGTCCATATGGTAGTTTTTGACTAGTTATGAGATGTTTGGAAGTCTAGGGATCAATTTTGACATGTGGTGAAAGTAAAAAACGGGATTAGGGTCTTTGAGGGAGTCATTAGTTCATCATTGGCAGCCATATTAGTTTTCTCTCAAGCCCTAACCACCCCTTTGATCCCTTACCAAGTTTCTAAGCCGAAAATCCTTCAAAAGTGCGATTTAGGAGTGATTGATCGAGTATTTCGCCTCCCCATTGTGATCTTCAGGTAATAGAAGTATATTGATTTTGATTTTATGTCTTTTCAATTGCATGAGTCATTAGAAATCAGATCTAGACCATTGGAGGGTCAATTGATGTCGAAATAAAGTTTGTTTTGATAATGCAAATCATGTGTGGTTTAATAAAGGAGTTATTTGCATTATAATGGTTTGAAAATGAAGCATTTTGATGTATTAAGGTCTGATATTTGATTTGGAATCGTTTGGTGTTGGTTTGGGGTTCAATCGATCGAAGTTGTGCAGAATCGCAACGGGTTGCGGCGCAGCTCCTAGTTGCGGCGCAACTAAATTCCAGAAGAATAAGTTGCGGCGCAACATTAAAGTGTTGCGGCGCAACCATAATTACAGAAAGATAAGTTGCGGCGCAATGTGTAGGTTGCGGCGCAACCATAATTCAGAAAGATAAGTTGCGGCGCAACGTAGTATGTTGCGGCGCAACAGTGTTAGTTTCGAAATGAGTTTAACTTTTGAACCTCCAATGCGTAGTCGTTGTCGTGGGTCTTGTTTGTGGGTGTTGAGGTCTGAGATATGACCTTAGTAACGTGAGTATTAGCGTGTCTAATGGTCGTTTACTAAATATAGGTAGACGAGATTATTTGCTTTGCACGGTAACTTAGTTATCGGTTGACGTGCGCTCCTCGGAGGTAAGATACACTACTTTGACACGCTGGGGGAATCCAACAAAGCTGGTTTTGAATAATAACTTCCCATTTGGTATCTTTATATTGCATGTGGGCATATGGGGTTACACGGGAGGTATTGTGGGTTATGTAGTTGACCATGAGACCTGAAATGCAGTCCCAAATGTTATGAAATGAAGGATGGTGTAATGTGGTATTTTGTTATGCATGAAATGTAGTAATGATGTTGATTCTTGATATGTGCATGCTTATGTGGCTTGTTCACCTAGCTCACTAGACTTTCTAGGTTGCCATGTCACTTGCATGTTTAAGGGCCCAAACGTAATGAAGATTATGTGTGAAATGTTTAGGTTGTGTGATGCCTAAACTAATAATGTGTGAAATGTTTAGGTTGTGTGATGCCTAAACTAATAATGTGTGAAACCGAGCTCGTAAAATTGATATGCAGGAAAGTGTTAAGCTTAACCCGTACTTGCCCTAGCCCGGCGGGTGCGTGAACGTGAGGTTGCTTGGGTGGCTCCTTGCAACACGGTCATTGAAACGCAGTTTGAGTAATACGAGGGGTCTGACCCGCCTCCACATACGGATTACTCCGGGATTAGCTTGCCATTCCTTAACGACGTATGATGACTAGCTTTTGGTTGCTCATCTAGTCGGGTGTGACTTATGTTACACTTAAATGCAGTTAACGAAGATACGTGTGCAAATGTGTGAACTAAATGAAGAATAGGCACATTTAGGGTGATTCATCCTAAGTTGATATGCAGTTTATTCGTGTGTGTATTAAGTGTGTTGTGCCTTAACGTTTTGTCAATAAAGTAGAAGCGTTTTAATTGGACAAAGCTTTATAACCTTGGTGTTATCTTACTTAGCTAATTCGTTAGCTAACACTTGTTTCTTGAAATGTGTGATTCCCTCAGGTTTAGCTTGAAGGTAGATGAGGAATGCAGAGCGAGGAGTGGGTAGATAGCTTGCTGATGACTTTAGCTACCCATAGATTCTACACCTCATTAGACATATTTATATTTTTCGCGTTGCTGAATTTGTGAAGTACTTTGTAGACGGTTGTTTTGTGTTGGGCAAGCGTTGGGTTTTCATTTAGACTTATTTTATGATATGGCAAGTAACACCAATAAATGCAGAAACCGAATTGTTTTATCGGTTTGACTTTTAAAGATTTCTTCCGCAATTCTTAACACCGTTAGGTGAAAGTTTTGAAAAGTTTTTGAAAACCCATAATTTTAAATGTCGGGTGTTACAAGTTGGTATCAGAGAATTGGTTTAAGTGAACCAAAATTCGACCTTAACCGTAGGATTTTGGACTTAGACCGATGAGGAATAGGATAGGCTTAAGTAGGATGCCTAGCCTTTGAGATAAAGTGCGTTAGGACGGGTTGGGGAGTGAGTGAGAGTGTGATTTAAGGCTTGATTAATTATGTGATAATGTAGCTAATTGAAGTATGGCCTTGATGTATATAGTCTCACTTTAACTCTTGCTAACCGTCGCCGTTGTCTTGTAGAAAGAATGGCACACACTAGAGCTAATAGTCACAGAGGAGGAGCAGTTCCTAGCGGTGTTCCTCCTAATGGAAACGGAGCTGGAAATGAAGTTGAGCAAAGGCCACCCCGTGTGCAAAATCGACGTCTTGGTGATCCGCCAACCGCATCCGAAATTGATAGGGAAAATCCGGTAATTGAGCAGATTCCAACTCAAGCAGAAATGTTGGAAGAACTGAGGGTTATTCGAGCTCGTTTAAACAAGACTGAAGAAGAGTTGGCTCGAGTAAGGGCAGAAAGAGATGCTGAAAGGAATGAGAGTGAACAAAGGGGTGAGCATTCGGATGGGAATTACTCTAATCCCTCCCAAAGTGCTGAACCATCAATGGCGAGATCACAACATGCTCATGAGAATGTTGTTGCAGCAGTAGGTGTTAATGGGTGAATGGTGGTGGACCTAGAGTTGTGAATGCACCTCGCATTAGCAACTTTAAATATGAGAGCTTTCAGAAATGTGGTGCCAAGGAGTTTGATGGTACCCAAAATGCAGTGGGTGCCATGGAGTGGATTGAAGATATTGAGGTAGTATTTACATCTTGTTACTGTCCTGATGATATGAAGGTTTTGTGTGCTAGTAGGATGTTGAAGAAGAATGCCCGTAACTGGTGGAGGGCTACTACCGTTTCCATGGCCCCTGAGGTACTTGCTGTGATGCCTTGGGGTACATTTAAGGAGAAGTTTCTAGAGGAGTATGTGGGAACTCAAGAGTTGAGGCTTATTGAGAAGGAGTTTAGATCGTTGGTTGCAAAACCCGGTGCAATTACGGAATATGCACATTCTTTTATGGAGAAGTTGAAGTTTGTAGGACATTTGGTTCGGAGAGATGAAGATCAGGTTGAGGCATATTGTGATGGCCTCCCAGTTAACTATCGTGGTTTGTGTAGACGGCATGTTACTTTATCTGCAGCAATAAAGGAGTCAAAGAGGTTGGATGATGACTTCAAAACTGAAAAAGTAGTTGAGAAAGTTGATGACAAGAAGTCGGGATTTAAGAGGAGATCTAATTGGTCTTCTAATTCTAATAATAATAATAAGAAGTTCCGGGGAAGTTCTAGTTCGGGTGGGGACAAAGATAAGAAGAAAAGTGGTACGTGGTGTGCATCTTGCAAGGCTTTTCATGATGGTCAGTGTTCTGAAAAGACAAGGAGGTGTCACAAATGTGCTAGGTTCGGACATCTGGCAACTGAATGCAGGGACAAGACTCGTTGCTACAAGTGTCAAGAAACGGGTCATCTTATAGCCGATTGTCCTCAAATGAAGAATGATGGAAAGAAGACAGCCACCACAGCAACTAAGGTTCGAGCTCTACAGATGACAGTGGATGATGCAAGGAGCAACGATGAGGTAGTAAGTGGTACTTTTCTTGTTAATTCAAAACCTGCCTCCGTTCTATTTGATTCTGGTGCAAATAGGTCATTTGTGTCTACTTTATTTGCTCCTAAGCTAGAAAGAGTCACTACCCCTTTAGATTGCTCAATAGAAGTAGAAATTGCTAATGGTATGATTAGTGATATACGTGTGGGTTATGATGATTGTGATATTGAGATTGAAGGTCGTTCGTTTCCGGTCCAACTATTGCCTACTACTTTAGCCGGTTTTGATGTAGTGATAGGTATGGATTGGTTGTCTCAGAATGAAGCTAATATTTTGTGTTCACAAAAGATTATTCGGTTTTCTACACCTGATGGTAAAGTTGTTACAGTTTATGGAGATAAGAAGAGAGGGGGAATAAAGATTATCAATATGATGAAGGCTCTTAAGTGCATACGAAAGAATAAGAGCCATTTCCTTGCTTATGTCATTGATGCAAGAAAGGAGAAGCCTTCTATTGCTAGTGTGGATGTAGTTTCTGAATTTCCTGACGTATTTCCCGATGATCTTCCCGGTATTCCTCCCGATCGTGAAGTCACTTTTCAGATTGATCTTATACCCGGTGCTACACCCGTTGCAAAAGCACCATACCGATTAGCTCCTACAGAAATGAAAGAGTTAATGTCCCAACTTCAGGAGTTACTTGACAAAGGTTTCATACAACCTAGTTCCTCGCCTTGGGGAGCTCCGGTTCTGTTTGTAAAGAAGAAGGATGGTTCGATGCGCATGTGCATAGACTACCATGAGCTGAATAAGCGAACGGTTAAGAATAAATATCCTCTCCCACGAATTGATGATCTCTTCGATCAACTTCATGGTGCTTCCTATTTTTCTAAGATAGACTTGCGGTCCGGCTATCATCAATTGAAGGTTAAGAAGGAAGATGTAGCAAAGACAGCTTTCCATACTAGATATGGACATTATGAGTTCCTTGTCATGCCATTTGGATTGACTAATGCTCCAGCCGCATTTATGGACTTAATGAATCGGGTATGCCGTCCCTTTCTAGACCATTTTGTGATTGTTTTTATTGACGATATTTTGATTTACTCTAAGTCTGAAGCTGAGCACCGTGAGCACTTAAAGGTCGTCCTTGAGGTGTTGAGGGAGAAGAAGTTGTATGCTAAGTTCTCCAAATGTGAGTTTTGGCTGCGAGAAGTTCAATTTCTCGGTCATGTCATTTCTTCGGAAGGTATAAAAGTAGATCCTACAAAGATTGAAGCTGTTTCAAAGTGGGAGCAGCCCAAGACACCTACCGAGATCAAAAGTTTCCTTGGTTTAGCTGGCTATTATCGAAGGTTTATTCAGGATTTCTCCCGAATAGCTAAGCCAATGACTGAATTAACGAAGAAAGGAGTAAAGTATGAGTGGACCGAAAAACAGGAGAAGGCTTTCCAAACATTGAAGACGAAGTTGTGTGAAGCTCCTATACTTGCTGTGCCTGAAGGTACTGATGATTTGGTTGTGTATAGTGACATCGATTACACAAACCGCACAAGGACCGACAAAACGAGAAAAAAAACAACAGGAGAACAACAACAAAAGTAGCAAAGCAATAAGAAAAAAGACAAAGGGACTGACAAAAGGGGGTGGCTAAATACAACCACCACCCCCGCCCGAACGAACTATAGCTACAAAAACGAAATAGACGAGACACGCAGAAGCTAGGTGATTCAACAAAAACCAAAGACACAGCAGCAAACGGAATGAACGGTCATGACCGCAATAGGGCAACAGTCACTCAGACCAAAAAACGAGCGGATTCCTAAAGCAGCCAAGCAATAATAAGGACTGGCAGCGAAGCCAAACGCACAAAAACGAGCCAGAGATGCGGAATTAAAATGTTTGGGTTAAATCCGATTTGGTTGATTATAGTGATGCATCGATTACGGGTTTGGGTTGTGTCCTTATGCAGAGGGACAAGGTGATTGCTTATGCTTCACGCCAGTTGAAGCCGCATGAGAAGAATTACCCGACCCATGCTCTTGAATTAGCGGCGGTAGTATTTGCTTTGAAGTTGTGGAGACATTATCTTTATGGCACTAAGTGTACCTTGTATACCGACCATAAGAGCCTACAGTATGTGTTCAATCAGAAGGAGATGAATGTGAGACAAAGGAGATGGATGGAACTACTTAAGGATTATGATTGCGAGATCAAATACCATCCGGGTAAAGCCAATGTAGTGGCGGATGCACTAAGTAGGAAGGTGCAAATTCTTCTTGCAAATTGATGAGTATGCAAGTTCAAGCAAAGTCGGGACTATTGGACCGTATTAAAGAAGCTCAAGTCAAGGCGTTAATGAAGGATAATATTGATAAAGAGAGTATTGGAAAGAAGAAACGCCTTATGATGGAGACAAATAGCCGTGGGTTTAAGACATACAAGGGTCGAATTTGGGTGCCATTGCTTGGTGGTAATCGAGAATTGATCCTTGAAGAAGCTCATAGAAGTAGATACTCAGTTCATCCTGGTGTTACCAAGATGTATGCAGATTTGAAACCGATTTATTGGTGGCCGGATATCAAAGGAGAAGTAGCTCATTTTGTAGCAAAATGTTTGACTTGTGCACGAGTGAAAACCGACCATCGAAAGCCGTATGGATTGTTACATCAATTAGAGATCCCGGAGTGGAAATGGGATCATATCACCATGGATTTTGTAACGAAGCTACCAAAGACGCCAAAAGGGAATGATATGATATGGGTTATTGTGGATCGATTGACGAAGAGTGCACATTTTCTAGCAACCCGACAAGATGTACCCTTAACGAAGATGGCAAAGATGTACATTGATGAAGTAGTCTCAAAACATGGAGTTCCTTTATCTATCGTTTCGGACCGAGACTCGAGATTTGTGTCAAACTTTTGGAAGGGTCTACAATGGGAGTTGGGTAGTAGAATAAATTTGAGTACCGCCTATCATCCTCAAACCGATGGGCAAAGTGAGAGAACTATTCAAACATTGGAGGATATGTTGAGGACGTGTGTAACTAGAGTATGGTGGAGCATGGGATGATCATTTGAGGTTGATTGAGTTTGCTTACAACAATAGTCACCATGCAAGTACTGGAATGCCACCATTTGAGATGCTATATGGAAGAAGATGTAGGACTCCAAGTTGTTGGATGGAGCTCGGTGAGAAGCAATTAACCGGTCCTGAAATCATTGAAATCACCTCTGAAAAAGTTAATGTGGCAAAAGAAGCTTTACGTGTGGCTAGAGAAAGACAGAAAACATATGCAGATAAGAAAAGGAGACCAATTGAGTTCAATGTTGGTGATTTAGTGATGCTGAAAGTCTCACCATGGAAAGGAGTCATTCGATTTGGAAAGAAGGAAAAGTTGAGTCCACGTTTCATTGGACCTTTTAAAATCTTGAAATGCATTAAGGATCTAGCATATCAGTTGGAATTGCCTCCAGAATTGGATGGAATTCACAATACCTTTCATGTATCCTACTTGAGGAAATGCTTAGCTGAGGAGTCAAGTGTGATTCCTATTGAAGATGTGAGTATTGACACAATGAAGAGAATGGTAGATGAACCAGTGGCGATACTTGGAAGGAAGTAAAAGAAGCTACGCCGGAAAGTGATTGATTTAGTGTTGATAAAGTGGAAGCATAATCATGGAGAAAGCTTAACGTGGGAAACCGAAGCAGTAATGAAGGAAAAGTATCGGAGTTATTCCTTTCTGATGAGATTCCGGGGACGGAATCCTCTTAAGGGGGAGGTAATTGTAACATCCCAAACTTTTTATTTAACAGTTGACTAGTGTCGTTAAGTCAACATAATGTGTCGTTAAGTCTATATTAGATTTAATGCTTATATGTAGTAATTGTGTGATTTGTGTGAGGCTTGAAAGCCTAAATGTATAATGAATATATATGTGTGTAAAATATAGTTAAATGCCTATGTAGTGGTATTTAAAGAAGTAATCATGTTATATATGGTCCATATGGTAGTTTTTGACTAGTTATGAGATGTTTGGAAGTCTAGGGATCAATTTTGACATGTGGTGAAAGTAAAAAAAGGGATTAGGGTCTTTGAGGGAGTCATTAGTTCATCATTGGCAGCCATATTAGTTTTCTCTCAAGCCCTAACCACCCCTTTGATCCCTTACAAAGTTTCTAAGCCGAAAATCCTTCAAAAGTGCGATTTAGGAGTGATTGATCGAGTATTTCGCCTCCCCATTGTGATCTTCAGGTAATAGAAGTATATTGATTTTGATTTTATGTCTTTTCAATTGCATGAGTCATTAGAAATCAGATCTAGACCATTGGAGGGTCAATTGATGTCGAAATAAAGTTTGTTTTGATAATGCAAATCATGTGTGGTTTAATAAAGGAGTTATTTGCATTATAATGGTTTAAAAATGAAGCATTTTGATGTATTAAGGTCTGATATTTGATTTGGAATCGTTTGGTGTTGGTTTGGGGTTCAATCGATCGAAGTTGTGCAGAATCGCAACGGGTTGCGGCGCAACTCCTAGTTGCGGCGCAACTAAATTCCAGAAGAATAAGTTACGGCGCAACATAAAATGTTGCGGCGCAACATAAAGTATTGCGGCGCAACTGGAGGTTTGAGCTGCGGCGCAATGTGTAGGTTGCGGCGCAACCATAATTCAGAAAGATAAGTTGCGGCGCAACGTAGTATGTTGCGGCGCAACAGTGTTAGTTTCGAAATGAGTTTAACTTTTGAACCTCCAATGCGTAGTCGTTGTCGTGGGTCTTGAGGTCTGAGATATGACCTCAGTAACGTGAGTATTAGCGTGTCTAATGGTCGTTTACTAAATATAGGTAGACGAGATTATTTGCTTTGCACGGTAACTTAGTTATCGGTTGACGTGCGCTCCTCGGAGGTAAGATACACTACTTTGACACGCTGGGGGAATCCAACAAAGCTGGTTTTGAATAATAACTTCCCATTTGGTATCTTTATATTGCATGTGGGCATATGGGGTTACACGGGAGGTATTGTGGGTTATGTAGTTGACCATGAGACCTGAAATGCAGTCCCAAATGTTATGAAATGAAGGATGGTGTAATGTGGTATTTTGTTATGCATGAAATGTAGTAATGATGTTGATTCTTGATATGTGCATGCTTGTGTGGCTTGTTCACCTACCTCACTAGACTTTCTAGGTTGCCATGTCACTTGCACGTTTAAGGGCCCAAACGTAATGAAGATTATGTGTGAAATGTTTAGGTTGTGTGATGCCTAAACTAATAATGTGTGAAATGTTTAGGTTGTGTGATGTCTAAACTAATAATGTGTGAAACCGAGCTCGTAAATTGATATGCAGGAAAGTGTTAAGCTTAACCCGTACTTGCCCTAGCCCGGCGGGTGCGTGAACGTAGGTTGCTTGGGTGGCTCCTTGCAACATGGTCATTGAAACGCAGTTTGAGTAATACGAGGGGTCTGACCCGCCTCCATATACGGATTACTCCGGGATTGGCTTGCCATTCCTTAACGACGTATGATGACTAGCTTTTGGTTGCTCATCTAGTCGGGTGTGACTTATGTTACACTTAAATGCAGTTAACGAAGATACGTGTGCAAATGTGTGAACTAAATGAAGAATAGGCACATTTAGGGTGATTCATCCTAAGTTGATATGCAGTTTATTCGTGTGTGTATTAAGTGTGTTGTGCCTTAACGTTTTGTCAATAAAGTAGAAGCGTTTTAATTGGACAAAGCTTTATAACCTTGGTGTTATCTTACTTAGCTAATTCGTTAGCTAACACTTGTTTCTTGAAATGTGTGATTCCCTCAGGTTTAGCTTGAAGGTAGATGAGGAATGCAGAGCGAGGAGTGGGTAGATAGCTTGCTGATGACTTTAGCTACCCATAGATGCTACACCTCATTAGACATATTTATCTTTTTCGCGTTGCTGAATTTGTGAATAGACGGTTGTTTTGTGTTGGGCAAGCGTTGGGTTTTCATTTAGACTTATTTTATGATATGGCAAGTAACACCAATAAATGCAGAAACCGAATTGTTTTATCGGTTTGACTTTTAAAGATTTCTTCCGCAATTCTTAACACCGTTAGGTGAAAGTTTTGAAAAGTTTTTGAAAACCCATAATTTTAAATGTCGAGTGTTACATTTAACAAGTTTTGGATATGAGTTTTAACAATTTTGTTGACCTTAAAATGATGATATAAGACTAATAAACAAGTTTTGGATCATTGAAAGTCGACCGATAACCGAACAAAAATGTTATGGGAAAGGCAGCGATTTGCGGATGATCTGGCGGATGGTCTGATGAACACGGATCATCCGCCAATTCCAGAACATCATCCGCAGTTTTCAAAGAACAAGAAACGGGTTTTGACCTCAAAATTGACAACCTTAGAAGCGAAATCCGGTTACCAAACTTTAACACAATCAAATACAAGTATAACTAAGCATAAACATCCATTCTTTTCACAAACCCACTTCCAAAATCTTGTGATTTAATCCAAACCCGTTTTTAACCAAAATCACATATTTTACGCCAAAATCGACCACCAAACGTTTAGATTGACAACAAGGAAGTAACCTACAATGTAAAAGGAACGTTTTGAGCTATGAAACACTTACCAATTTCACCTATAACTTCAAATCCGTTTTTGGAGCCCTAAAAGTGGATGAACTCTTGAAACAAATGGAAAGTCTTGGATTTTTGATGATGGTTATTATTATAGTTGCAAGATTTAGTGAATTTAATTATTAACAACACAATTTGCAAGAATTTAAGGGGAATTTATAGTGGATCTTTGTGGTGGATGAAGAATAAGAAGGGAAGTAAAAGAGAGAGAGAGATATGAAAGAAATGAGATAAGGGAGGAATGAATGAGTGGAGGGTGTGTGGTGGGGGGTTGGGGGCCGGCCTAGAGAGGTCCAAAAGTGGCTCCCGCTCCGCTAATTTCGACCAATAGCTATTCGTTAATCATTTAAACGCCAAAACGAATCCGTAAACATAATTAAACTTAACATTACGCCAAAACTCGACAAAATGCTTGTGGTAGCTGTGTCCCGTCATCCGGTGCCTCGGGATTTTGAACTTCATCCCTACTGTTTGAGTCGTTCCCATCTTTGATTTTGCATTTTGAAGCGAATTGGGTCTCGACATCTCCTTGAAAAACAGATGAAAACAAAGTTTCGTGCGAATCTGGACTGACGGATTCAGGAGCGGCGCAGGGCCTGAGCCAGGAGCGGCGCTCGGGCTCTCCAGCAACGTTGGGTATCACAGAACAGCAATGTATGTGTCCAGTGGCACTGGTGGTACCTGGACAGATTCCAGTTTTGCGGCTTTGCTCGTTTCTTCTCCGTTTGGCTCCCGTATGACCTGTACCTGATTGGACACTTCACAAAAACTATTAGAAAGCTCAGTAGAGTCATTACCTTCAGTGAACACAGCATTCACATTCTCATTGCGACCGATTGGTGGTTGGTACTTTTGACTCGTGCCTTGATTTGAGCTTGAGCCGCCTTGGATGTTTGACCTTGGAATCAAGCTATTCTCCTTCTTTGCATTCTGCTCACTCCATCTATCTATCCTCCTTTCCAAGTCCTTGATTGCGGCTTGTTGATTTCTTGCTCCTTCGTCAACCTTTTGATTGAGATTGCTTATCTTCTCATTGAGCGACTTTGTATAGCTTGCTAAGGAGTCGTGCCTCTTATCGTTCATATCCATGTACTTCTCCATCATGGTGGTGAGCTTGGCAATCGGATCCTCCTTGACTTCATTCTCCACTTTTGGTTGCTCGGGTTGACCATTATTCCTTTGCCACCTATTTTGAAAAGAACCAAAGTTATTTCTAGCATAACTAGAATTAAAGTTAGAATTACCGGGGTTTCTTTAGAATAGTCCTCGTTGATAGCCTCCTCGGTATTGGTTCTGGACAAAATTGACTTGCTCAGTAGCCTCCTCTTCACAATCCTCGGTATAGTGCATTCCTCCGCAATTGTTGCACCCGTGTGCAATCACCTTGAGGTCCTTGTCCATAATGTCCAACCTATCTTCAAAAGTAGAAAATGGTTAGATAAAGCTTTAAGTTCATGAATTACCTCATTGTCGGAGCTGATCTCGATGCTAGCCACGGTCCTTCTCGTCCTCCTATCTCGATCCTTGTCATCTAAATCTCGAGCTAAGCTAGCTTGCACCATATCCTCCATCATTTTGTATGCGTCATTGGTAGACTTGTACAAAAAGTTACCACCGCCGGCTAGGTCTAAATCCTTTTGGGAACTCTTGGTTAAACCATAGAAGAAAATCTCCATGATCTCGTCCTTTTCTAGTCCATTCCCGTGACAGTTTCTGATCATTTCCCTAAGCCTTTTCCATGCTTCAACTAGCGATTCTCCCTCGTCTTGCTTGAAAGCCTTGATGTGTCGAAGCATTTTCCTTGCTAAACTCGGGGGAAAGAATCGTGAGACGAATTGTTCGTGAAGTTGATTCCATGTAGTGATGGTACCTTCATCAAGCTCATCGAACCAAGCATGTGCCTCTCCCGTGAGAGACGACGGAAATAAGCTAAGTTTCACAGCGTCATCGGTGACGTCTCCTCCGTATTTGAACATTTTGCACAAACTTGTGAACCTGCTTACATGCTTTGGGGGTCGGATTTGGCTCGGCCGTCATATTGGTTGTCTTGGATTAACTTTAGGTAGTGTCCTTTGACTGAGAACGAATCTCCTAGGTTTGGTGGAACAATAGCTGATCCCGGTGTAGGTGCTACGACTCTCTTCCTCTCCATCATCGGTCGGTCAAAGGCGTCCATTTCGGATCTAGGAGAGTTTGGTTCGGACATAGTGTCGGATGAGGTGTCGGATGATCCTAAAGGTGGGTCTTTGTCAAAAAGGGTTGCTAAACTAAATACGGGTGGTGGAATTGGTGTGTTGTCTCTCTTTTTCCTTCTAGGTTTACTAGGTCTTGAAGATGCACTATCTACTATCGTTCCCGACCTCAATCGCATCAACTACCTAAATAATCCTGCAAAACTCAAGAAAAGGATCTAACACACCAATATAAAAATGAAATGAAAAACTAAACTACACTACTTAAACTAAAAATGAAAAAGAAAATATTTTTGGATTTTTGAAAATTTTAAAGAAAATGAAAATACTAGCTAAATTAACCTAAACTAGACTTAACTACTAAACCCTAAAATGACTTAACCTAAAAACTGAAAAGTAACTACTTCGTGCCGAAACACAAAGTAGGATCTAATTACACTACTAAACTAAGAATGCGTCGCGTCCCCGGCAGCGGCGCCAAAAAGCTTGATGGGTGGTTTTTGTTTCGTGTTTAAATTTATAAAATGTTGTACAAGTAATTATCTCAAACACACACACCTTAACGGACAGGGGACCCGATCAGATGTAGTATAGTAATGTGATAAGTACAGGATCGTTCGCAGGGACGCGTTGCTTTACCTAATCTAGTAATATGTGTAATTCTAGCGGTTGAGGGTTGTCACGATTTCCTATTAAACTAATTAAAATACTGAAAAGTAAATAGAAGCCGCAACCGCTTATTCAGCGAGAGGCTTAGTCTGAAAATAGTTTGAAAAGGCAAATAACAGTAATTAAATTAAAATACTTGTTTGGCATCTCAGATCTCATGACACGACCAGATATCATCCTACCTACTTGCTAGACTGTTGGAAACTTAATCACGACTCAGATTCTCGTTAGATTCACTTTGCCTAAGTAACTAGTGCTGTCCCTAGACTCACACTACTTCTTTAAACAAATTCTCGTTAGATTCATTGTTTAAGCATTAATGACCTAAAGTTTGTGTTACTAATTCATCTTTATGTTACCCGGCTCTTAAGCCATGACCAGATAATAATTCCCTCCGGTGACCACAGTGCACGTTTCCATGTCACTGGATCGCGTCTGACATTGTTAAGCATCATGTTCTATTCATCCTAATTACTATGGTTCTGGATCTCTCAGTTATAAGTGAATCACCTTTTACAACTAGTTAAAGACCGACTAGTGTTTTCCATCCTTATGTATTAATCCTAGTGTATGATTATAGACCGATCATCAGAATTAAACTAATACACTCAGATATGGAACCGATAATAATATGAAGAACTTGTAAAACATGGATCTACGATAAACAGTAAAACACACTCCAACAGATCTAACAAATAAAGTAAAATAGATAAACGTCTACATGATCACATCGATCCAAACAAGTATTCATCCTACTAGCCTACCATTATTAAAGGAATAACAAAGTCTGAAAAGATGAAAGACATTGTTTACCAACTGAAAGTAAAATAAAAGAGTAGATCTAGGTAGAATATGAAGATCGGAAGGTGTTAGAAGCTCCAAAACCTCCTTGGAATCTGCAAAGTCGACCTAGGGTTTGATGTGGGCGGCTAGGGCTGCTGAATCGGCTCTCTCTTAGGGTTTTGAGGGCTGCTCCAGCTCTGATGATATACCGTATACGGAGCTCTACCTCCGTATAGAAGACTAGATACGAAGGACTCTTCGTAAGCAGCGAAGGTACTAACATATTTTACTAAGCAAACATTTCCGTAGCCGAAGCTACGATGTATACCTCCGTAATCCCGGAGCTCCTAAGATAATCGCAAATAATAGAGAACGGATACACATGAATTCTTTCCATGCTTATCCGACCTCCTAAAAAGGAATGAAATCAAATACTCCTAAAACCTAGTTTAAATTTATAACAAGATCTACCGCTAACTGACTACAACATACTTACGGGCAGTGTACCCGTTCGTATGTAATATAGCTAACTGGCAAGACCAGGATCGAACACAAGGACTGATTGTTGTACTAAAGGTTGTAAAAATGTGAAACAAGTAAAAAAGTTTGGTGTGACCGAATTGTCACTTTGCGTTTCTGAAAGCTATGTAATTAACGAGTAAAGTAAAGTACTCAACCGGTATTAATCGAGAGCACACGAAAAGAGTTTGAGTTGTAAACAAATAATTAAAAAGCCATCTATGTCGAATCCGCTACGCAAAAAGTCTAGGTTGCATATAGGTTAAGCTCAAAATTCATATGTGTTGGTGATAATAATCGTGATAAGACAAAAACACAACCGGGTGCACTCCGTTTGTAAAATCGACTCAATCACCTATTCAATCCAATTTCTTGCAACAAGTGGTACCACCAACCCTATTACAATTTCTTGAACTAACTAGTTTGTTTGATTATTTAAATAACAATTTTTATCTTTGTGAAAGAAACGTGGTACCACCAACCGTTAAATCCACTTAACAAAGTAATTTCTATTAGACTTGTATTCTTTACTATCAAACCATGACCTAGCAAGAGTTATTCATAGACAAACAACTAAAATAATACTTGCATTCAACTAGTACCACTATCGAAGAACACAAATATCACCAAGAACACAAGTTTAAGTAGAAGAAATCACTTCATTAAGATCTTGACAAAATGTTAAGTAAAACCAACTTGAATTCAAAATATTATGCAACCATAACTAATTGTTTCACTTCATCTTCATAGATGTATAGATATTTAGCTACTCATAATGAAAAGAGCTAAAGATTCAAATAAAAAGGAGAACATAGTGTACCAAATATGAAGTAATAATCCAAATCGAGGTTACAACCGAGCTACAATCACTAATCAAGAGCCAAAATTAATCTTCAAGTCTTCAAAATAGTTTGGATGATGAAAAACCCTTGAAAAACCCTTCAAAATCGGCTAGAGAGAAGTATGGAGGCTGGAGTGTCCAAGATTAGGTCTAGGGTTGAGTGGGGTTTGGTATTTATACCCGGAGAGAGAAAGTCGAGCTGTCAGACGGATTTCGCGCCGCGAGGGCCAATGGTCGCGCCGCGATGGGTGCAAAAACTGGAGCATTTCAATCCAGGGACTTTTGTCGCGTCGTGATATCCACATCTCGCGCCGCGAGGCTAAATTTGTGAAGGATCGCGCCGCGAGTTGTCCAGGTCGCGCCGCGAGGAATGCCAGTTTTGCCATTTCAGCATCGTTCTTCATCGTTAGTGCATATGGACCATTCTTAAGCTATTTTCTACCAATTATGAGCGATGTACCTGCTGTAGACCTGAAATCACTAGCAAATACCATAAAGTACCACAAAACATGTATAAATGGCTAACAAACGTGTCTAAAACGTCCAAATAAGATGTGGGAAATATGTATATATTGAGACACATCAAACCTCCCCACACTTAAACCTTGCTTGCCCTCAAGCAAGTATGCACTTTAATCAATTCTCAATAACCCAACAATTCACGATTTCATAAAACAAAACATGGTTATAAGTGAAGTTTCCTACCAAGCGGTGTCGAATACCAAAAGCAAATGCATTTGAAACTAATGAGCAAAGTTTAAGACGAAATCAGAAAATTCGACTAATCTAGGGTAAAACCATCTTTCGGTTACAATTAGAATCCTCCCTATGCTTGTGTTAACGCCTCTTGAACATTTCTATCATTCCAATTGACCTTAGGCTCGTTCTTACTAAGCTATAATCTACTAGCAAGCATCAACATTATTATTGGCAACATAAGCAATATTCCACAATGATTATTGGTATAATTGTCCACTTAAACACTTACGCCATTGGTTTTCCATAAGGTTTTCATTACGTTATACTTATGAGTCCCTTGGCAAAACATACTCCTACGGTCTAGAATTGCAACTCTATCCACATATCAGGTGATCATACGAAAGTGTACTTTAAGCGTCCGGCCAGCGGTTCGCTACGGATACGTGAGTATCGTTAAAAGACATACGCCAGAACTCAAGGTTGGGTTGCATATCCAGAGACCATGCTCTAAACACAAACACATGTGAGAATAAAAAGTTTTATAATTTAACACCCGTGATTTTTGATGAGACCCGTGTAACGAACTTTCTGACAACCCATCCCAAGTTGGAAGCTTTAGGTGAGCTAGGTAAAACGAAGTTACCCCAAGGACTTACTTGTTCGAATCTCAAAGACTACATTAGCATTAGACTATTGGAAAAAGATTATGCGCATTCCCACATGTGCCACCCGTTTGATGCCGAAGCACCCCAGACACCCCGATATAAAGACCAAACATAATGACTAGAGCCACAACCTATAACATAAGAATTAAGGACCGGACATCCGGTGTGCAAACCATATGTTAAGTCAAATTACCACAAGCATATTTAATACATTTCGAGCTTTTCATGCACACAAGTTGCAAAATTCAAATGGAAAACCTCAAGCGGTGCCTACCAATACATCATCTAGTGAAGCTATTATTCACATTAGGTTCATCATTAAGGTACAATTCGCAAGCAACCTAGATTATTTGAAGTTCGGAACAAGCCTATGACCCCTTGGAACGATGAAATGCCACAAACACTAGGAAAGGAAAGCTAAAGGTAAACAATCTCAAGTTTTATCTAGATTAGCAAAATTCAAAGTCCTCATTTCTCGTCTTTGCACAAAACCTATAGCCTCAAAAATTTAAAAAACATAACCAAAATGCTAGTAAAGGAAAGAAACTTCAAAAAATTTCATTTTTCCAATTTACCATCCCCCTCCCCACACTTAAGTTGTACATTGTCCTCAATGGACGAATAACTAAGGCAAATAATGGGAAAAGGTAAAAATGCAATGTTAGGTCCAGATTTAGTCCAGATTTACTGGACTCGCTCCAGACTCGACTACTGGAGCCTCACTGAAAATCTGACCAGAATTGTGTTCTACTGGACCTACTCCAGACTTGGAATCTGGAGTCCCTCTGAAGATTTGTCCAGAAATATTGAAGACCAGTGAGCAAATACTTGTATAGGAATCTGGAGTATTCTCCAGATGAGCTCACTGGACTTCACCCCAGTCCAGATCAACTCTACTGAAGACATTCTGACTGAAGTCAAAGACTTAAGTCTGAAGAAAGAAGACTTAACAAATGGCGGAGTCCACTGGAAAGTCTTACCAGATCTTTCACTGGAGGATTGTCAGTGTTCTAGATCCTACAAGTCTGAACACTGATATCAAGGATTGACTTTTCCTTTGACACACTTTCCAAAGAACAATCCACTTGTTCTTTACCAAAGTATACGTGTGTTAAGGTGGTTGGATAAAAGGATACACTTGCACTTGATGTGACTTTATCCTTATTCCTTATCCAATACATTTAATGTTCTTGTCGGATCATTAAATGTATGCAACCACATTTGTACGGCACAAAGTTCACTGGTGAATTTTGTTGCCTATAAATAGGAAGTCATCTCCTTGACATAAATACTTTTAAGCATTCATTTTGCATTGAAGTGAATTTGTCCAAATACTCTCGATCTTAAACAGGGATACTTCACAACTTTAAGTATCTCGATCCTAAAGAGTTATTTGACAAATATAGATCATTTGTAACTCATAGGTTTTTAGGATATATACTTAATTGTATTATCTTGATTCCGCAACAACCTTGTATTTTGTTTATACATCAATAAATAAAATACCCATGAAACATACATAATGTTCCACTTTATTTGTTTATTGCTTTAAGTCTTGTATTACTTTATTTATATACTTGCATTTATATTAAAGTAATACTAGTCCATTCTAGTGCTTATTAGACTTGTTGTATTTACACTTTCCTGGTTTAACCATCGAACTTAAGGGACTCACATGCAAAATGTAGAAAGGAACAATGAAAAACCTCCGGGTGAAAGCAAGAATTCACCAATGCAAAGTTGAAGCCAAAATTTAAGTGGGTGCTGAACTGACTGCCAGCATAAACCCGCTTGTTTGTTCAAAAATTCCCAAGGCATTCTCTCACAATTCAACTTGCAAACTTGAAATAATCACCTGGCAATCACCAAAAGCAAAATACCAAAACAACTACCTAGTTCATAATAAAGGAAATACGGAAAATACTACAAATGTCTCATCGCCTAAATGGCGGAATTACAACCAAATCGAAAAGAAATAAAGTTCAAAGTTTCAAAAGTTTCAGAAATTAGAAAAGAAGATAGAATAGATCACTCCTCCATGTCATGAGAGGAGGGAACACCGTCACCAGCATCAGGATCTGCCGGCTCACCAAATATGCCTCGGTAGAAATCAAAACCAGGCCCCGAATAGCGCTCTCCAGTGGTATGTCTATATGTCCCAAATTGGGGCATATCCTGAGCGCCCCCTGTAGTCCCACTAGTGCCTGCTGCGCTCGAACTCGGGCCTGCCCAACCGGGCTGCTGCTGCTGATCAGGATGTGGACAGAAAAATCCATAAGTGGTGCTGGCCGGCATGAAAATGGGAGGAGGACTAAATGCCTGAGTGGGCGGTGGTGGAGGTGGAGACTCTGGTCTAATCCAATGGTTGATGTAGGGAGACCAGTACTCGTTTTGGAAGCCCAGGCGGTTCACTTGGCTCCACATCGTCCTCTGTCCATCCATCATCATGTCCTAAGTGTCCCTGAGCTCCCGCTGATTACCCAGGATCTCATCAAGCTTGGTTCCCCAACCTGCAAAATCATAAGCCGGGTAAGGGTTAGGCTGCTGCTCCATCTGGGGTGGCGGCTCCACCCTCTGTCTCTGAGCCGGCGGCTCCTGCTCATCCTCCGTTTCATCCCCAAATCACTCGCCGAAGTCATCAACCTTGCCTTCTTTAACTCTGTGGCATCAATGATAATGGTAGGCTCAATATCCGACTCTCCTCCCCTCACTAGTGTTTGCCATGCCCAACCTCTCCATGATCGAGGTCACGAAATGACCACATAAATACCTACGCTCCCGGTGCTTCTGCATGTGACGAGCAAGGATATAAGGAGCACAACCATATCTGGTGGGGGTGAAGTCTTGGAACTGCCTGAGTAACCACAAATCATCGCTACACACTTTGTCATTTGCATTGCCCGATGGATGAAAGAGTATGTTATCAGTTTATGCAAAAGCCTCAACTTTTTGGACCGAATGTCCGACACTTTGCTCACCCCCGAGCTAAACGAAGGCTTCCCGAAATCCTATTCCAATACTCGTGAAAACTCACCCCATCATCAAAATGGGAAGTGTCCAGAATGCTATTCTCCAAGAAGGATTGAACCAAACCATCATTAAACTCGTTTTTCTCAAACTTCCCACATAAATAGCCAAACTCAGGAATGGTGCAGTGGCGCTGCTTGCCACCTAATCGAAAGTGGATCACCCGATCCTCACTAATGTCCTCAACAGGTAGAAATCCCACTCTAAGAGATGAGTAGAAATCCTGGCACCATTCCAGTTTAGCCGGTTTGTTAAGCTCAAAAACCCTTTTCCACATGTCGATGTTTGCTACCCAACCCGTTTCATCATCAGTATATTCAGTCCTAAACCTTTCTTCAAAATAGTTATCAAGGAGCGCATCGCGAATTATCTGCCAGTCCATTGTACGAGGGGGAATCAACTCATAGTCTTGAATTTCCGCTAACCTATTCAAAAACACTTGGCGTTCCGCCTTTGGGACATCCCTGAATTGCAGCCAAGGATGTGTGTGTGTCTTGAGTAACCTGAATGTTTTGCTAGCAGGAGCGGTTGGTGGAGTGTAGCTATCGTCTACATAATCAAATTGGTAGTTATTCGGCCACACCCATCCCTCGTATTTTTGTCCAACCGGTTGTTTCTGCAAAAACATTCAAAATGTGCTAAATAAGTCAGAGGAAACAAATGGAGGCACTCACGAAAGGCTAAGACAAACAAACGGCAAAAACGGGCAAACAGGGCAAAATCTCGCGACGCGAGGTCCCCCACTCGCGCCGCGATTCTGAATTTTTTTTATTTTTTTTTGATTTTTTTATTTTCTGAATGGGTTTTATGTCTAATTAACAATGCTTAAACTAATTTGAATTAAAATAAATTAAGGATGACTAAATCTTAAAAACCCCCAAATTAAAAATTAAGAACCCTAATTAGGTTTTTCTCAGATTCTTCCAAAATTAATCACCTCTAAGGACAATAAACAACAATACTAACTTATCTAAGTAATTAACAAACATTAATTGGAAGAAAATTCAAGAAAATAAATAAATCCTAATTAAATTGAAATAAAATTGAAAGGAAAGAAAAAGAGTTGAGAATCACATACCCCTCTTGACATGATGATGATGATGATGGAATGGAGGAGAAGAGAATGAGAGGAAGAAGAAGAGTGCAAAACCACAAATCTAAGAGTGTGTGTGTTTTAGATTGTGTGTGTGTGTGTGTTTTGAGAGAAAGTAAGAAAGGAAAAAGAGAAGAGAATGAGATAGATGGATCGTGCTCTGCTTCTTTTAAGTGCCTTTTCATTCTATTTTTGATTTTAATATTAAGAGAAAAAGAACACTTACCTGGACGCGCCCTATCGCGTCGCGATAAACCTGGGTCGCGGCGCAATCACGTTGTAATTGTCGTTCGCGTCGCGAGGTGCCTGGTTCGCGCCGCGAGAAAATCCCTTGGACAACTTGGCTCCAAATCCACCCGATCTCGCGCCGCGAGAAGGTCTGGTCGCGCCGCGATCTGCTGCTTTTTCTCAAATTTTTGGTTTGTTAACACACTTTTGCACATACCGGTTCACCCCGCATCATTTCTCACCTGTGAATCTCAACGAAAAACATAAAAACAGAACAAAACTACTGAAAACAACTAAAAATGATAAAAACACACGGGTTGCCTCCCGAGAAGCGCTATTTTTATTACGAGTCATTAGCTTGACTCGATCAAACCTCAAAGATTAACCAAGTTGGGGCCTTTAACCCCCTCCCCACACTTAAGTTGTTGGGAGTCCTATCCCTAATCGGTGGGAAGCAATCATCTTTCATCTTCGTCCGAATCCAATCATTTGCTCTACCAAAAGCATCCACCTCCAACATCAACTCCTCTTTCTCTTTGGTTGACAAATTCGAACATAGTTCTTTTGACAACTTCACATTGCAATGAGAAACCGCGGACTTGACACGATCGTACAATTTATGGATCTTGGCACTTCGGCTACTTGTCGGTCGAGAATTAATCACTAGTGTTATCTTCCCCTCATTTCCTTTTTTCTCCACTTCATCTTCCGACCATTCATCATTCTGAGAATCACTAGAACTAACACAAACAGTCTCAATAGAATTAACAACGTTAGGTGAAGAAAAAGAAGTAGTGTTCAAGAATTCTACCGATTCATCCCCCGTTCTCAATGTAAGCTTACCACGCCCTACCTCAATGGTAGCATCGGCCGTAGCAAGAAATGGTCTTCCTAGAATAAGGGGTACGTTTAATGCTTCACCCACATCAATAATGATAAAATCCACCGAAAAGACCAAACCACCCACTTTGACCAACACGTCTTCTAAAATTCCCATAGGTCTTATAACGGATTTATCGGCCAATTGAATTTTCATGTTGATGGGTTTAGGTTTTCCTAAGTTCAGTTTAGCATAAATAGATGAAGGCATTAAATCAATACTAGCACCAGAATCTGTCAATGCCTTACTCACAGTCAAATCACCAATCTTGCAAGAAACAGTAAAACTACCTGGATCCTTACGCTTTTCGGGTAACTTACCCGCCACTGCCGCCGAGCAAACATTTTCCAAAATTTTTGTCTCCACCTCAGCCAACTTTTTCTTGTTCATCAAAATTTGCTTCAAACATTTTGCATATCCTGGCATCTGCACAATTGCATCTAAAAACAGAATATTGATATGCAACTTCCTTAGATCACTTACAAACTTATCCATTCGCTCCTTCATCATTTCCTTCATCAATCTCTGTGGAAAAGGAATCTTCGGTTGGTAGGGTTTCAACACGGGTTCCTTGATCGGTGTGGCTTTAGGAACCGAAGTGGTCACCACCGGCGGTGACTCATCTCTACCTCTTCATCAACATCTTCTTCAAACTGCCCAACTCGAGGAGAAACATTAGAAATACAAGAATTATCAATAGGAGGAACAATTACCTTGCCGGATCGCGTAGTTATGGCATTGACGGTTTCGTTCCGGTGTTGGGGACCTTTGTATTTGTCATCCCCCTTCCTCCATTGAGCCTTTGTCTTGATTCGGGTTTTGTTAGGTATTGCTTGGAAGAGTACCCGGTTGCCTTTGTTGAGTGCCCATTCTATCAATTCTCTTTTCCAAGTTGGAAATCAAAGCATGGGTGTTGCGATTGCCTATATCAATCTTGTCATTTAAAAGCTTAGAATAGCTCTCCATTGAAATATTCCTTTTCTCTTGGGCCTCCTCTCGTTTGTCTTGTTTGTCAAGGAACTTGGACATCATGGCCATGAGAGGTGATCCTTCGCCCTCGTCTTCTTCTCGCCTTGGAGGTGATGGTGGTTGTTGTTGGTTAGGCGCCATGATTGTCATCCTTCTGCCACCTATTTTGAAAATTTCCACCACGATTGTTAGAATAAGTATTAGAAGAGTTAGAATAGTTACCTTGATATCGGCCTTGGTAATTGCCACCCCGTTGAAAAAGAGGTTGATATTGGCCTTGACGTTGGTTTTGAACGAAATTTACATCTTCATTAACCACCGACTCACACTCATCGGGATGGTGTGGTCCGCCACAATTGGTACATCCCCCGGCCATAATCTTCACATCACGCTCAAGTCCACCAAAATTATTTTCCACCATTGAGAACCTCTCATCCATTCGGTTAGAAAGTGCCCGAATTTCAGAAATTACCTCGGATGTTTCACCTTCATCAACTCTAGCTACTACCTTACGCGACCTCCTATCTCTATTTGAAGTCCTAGAAACTTGAGCTTTCGCCATATCCTCAAACATCTTCCAAAGCTCACTTGAGGTCTTGTAACTAATGCTACCCCCGCACGTCATCACCATCTTCTCATAACTCTCCCTATTCAGCCCATCATGAATATCCCCACAATCTCGGTGTCACTCACCCCATGCCCGGGACATTCCCACAAGAGATCTTTCATTCTTAACCAAGCTTCAACAATAGACTCATCCTCATCTTGCCTAAAAGATCTAATTACAAGTATAAGCTCTCTTTCCCGATTAGCCGGAAAGAATCTCTCAATCAAAGCTTCCCTAACTGCACCCCAAGTAGTCAAGCTATCCGGTGCCAAACCCTTCAACCATTTGTGAGCCTCTCCCGTGAGAGACATGGGAAAAAGCTTCATCTTGACGTTGTTGGCCTGATTTTCCCCATAATTGAATAGATTGCAAATCATCTCAAACTTGTCAAGATGCTCATGAGGGTCTCTTTTATGCCTTCCGTCAAAGCACAAATCTTTAACCATTTGCAAGTGATTGCCTTTCACCGTGAAAGTGTCAATTTCGGGTGCACGAATGGCCGATTGGCGAGACGTTGGTATAGTTCGAGGAAGGTCTTCGATCTTCATGTTGAATAGATCGGGAGGGTTTTGTTGTCCGGCCATGTTAACGGTTGTTTTCGGTGATTCGGGTGGAGTAGGTGTTTTATCGGAAAGTGGTTCTTCTTTTTCGGAATGGTAACCCCACTCGTTACTTCCCGACTCGTAATAAGTCTCGTGAAGTATGTGGTCGAATTTGGGTCTAGGAGTGGTGTCTATGAAAAATGGGTCGGAAGTTGATGGTTGTGATGTTTGTGTTTTGGTGCGCTTTTTGAGTTTTTCGGGATTGGATGTGGCCTTCACTAATGGTCTCCCTGAAGTTTGAGTGTTCATCCACTACCTGTGAATAACCTGCGAACACAACACAACAAACAAAAACCTTAATAGCACCTGGGGTACAATTAAAAAACTAAAATAAAATAAAGCAAGTAACTTCTCCGTGCAAAGCACGAAAAAGGATCGATTCACAGAATCTCAACCAAAAGTACTTAAAATCAATCCCCGGCAGCGGCGCCAAAAACTTGATGTGTGAAATCTAGTTTAAAATTTATAACAAGATCTACCGCTAACTGACTACAACAAACTTACGGGCAGTGTACCCGTTCGTATGTAATATAGCTAACTGGCAAGACCAGGATCGAACACAAGGACTGATTGTTGTACTAAAGGTTGTAAAAATGTAAAACAAGTAAAAAAGTTTGGTGTGACCGAATTGTCACTTTGCGTTTCTGAAAGCTATTGTATTAACAAGTAAATTAAAGTACTCAACCGGCGTCAATCGAGAGCACGCGAAAAGATTTGAGTTGTAAACAAATAATTAAAAAGCCATCTATGTCGAATCCGCTACGCAAAAAGTCTAGGTTGCATATGGGTTAAGCTCAAAATTCATATGTGTTGGTGATAATAATCGTGATAAGACAAAAACACAACCGGGTGCACTCCGTTTGTAAAATCGACTCAATCACCTAATCAATCCAATTTCTTGCAACAAGTGGTACCACCAACCCTATTACAATTCCTCGAACTAACTAGTTTGTTTGATTATTTAAATAACAATTTTTTATCTTTGTGAAAGAAACGTGGTACCACCAACCGTTAAATCCACTTAACAAAGTAATTTCTATTAGACTTGTATTCTTTAATATCATACCATGACCTAGCAAGAGTTATTCATAGACAAACAACTAAAATAATACTTGTATTCAACTAGTACCACTATCGAAGAACACAAATATCACCAAGAACACAAGTTTAAGTAGAAGAAATCACTTCATTAAGATCTTACAAAATGTTAAGTAAAACCAACTTGAATTCAAAATATTATGCAACCATAACTAATTGTTTCACTTCATCTTCATAGATGTATAGAGATTTATCTACTCATAATGAAAAGAGCTAAAGATTCAAATAAAAAGGAGAACATAGTGTACCAAATATGAAGTAATAATCCAAATCGAGGTTACAACCGAGCTACAATCACTAATCAAGAGCCAAAATTAATCTTCAAGTCTTCAAAATAGTTTTTGTGATGAAAAACCCTTGAAAAACCTTCAAAATCGGCTAGAGAGAAAGTATGGAGGCTGGAGTGTCCAAGACTTTAGGGTTGAGTGGGGTTTGGTATTTATACCCCAGGAGAGAGAAAGTCGAGCTGTCAGACGGATTTCGCGCCGCGAGGGCCAATGGTCGCGCCGCGATGGGTGCAAAAACTGGAGCATTTCAATCCAGGGACTTTTGTCGCGTCGTGATATCCACATCTCGCGCCGCGAGGCTAAATTTGTGAAGGATCGCGCCGCGAGTTGTCCAGGTCGCGCCGCGAGGAATGCCAGTTTTGCCATTTTAGCTTCGTTCTTCATCGTTAGTGCATATGGACCATTCTTAAGCTATTTTCTACCAATTATGAGCGATGTACCTGCTGTAGACCTGAAATCACTATCAAATACCATAAAGCACCACAAAACATGTATAAACGGCTATCAAACGTGTCTAAAACGTCCAAATAAGATGTGGGAAATATGTATATATTGAGACACATCACAAACATTTCCGTAGCCGAAGCTACGATGTATACCTCCGTAATCCCGGAGCTCCTAAGATAATCGCAAATAATAGAGAACGGATACACATGAATTCTTTCCATGCTTATCCGACCTCCTAAAAAGGAATGAAATCAAATACTCCTAATACCTAGGACGCGGTTTAAGAGTCCTAAACATATCTTCTATACTTAGAAGATATCACAAAAAAGAGGAATGCATTTACCCTAAATCCATATCTTCCTTCCAAGATTTTACCCTCTATATAAAGAGAGGAGGTGCCATACGGCACGACATGATCACCAACATATTCGACCTTCGAATCCCTAACTACATCAGATAAATCCTGAGCCTTACAATCGGCTGGGGATAACAACTAAAGGCGTAAAGCGGCTTACTGCCCTCTGACCGGAAGGGAATCGCCAACAAAACACCTAAAACCCATCTCACACCTTCGGTTGAGCCATAGTGCGATTATTTGATCAAACAAATTGGCGCCATCCGTGGGACACATCCAAAAACAAACAACACACACTCTTTCTTTGAACCCACCCGCGATCAGAATAATCAGCTACCATGGCCGATAGAGATACCAGTCACCCGTCAAGTCCGCACAATATGAAGGGACTTCAAGTTCCCCCAGGAGAGCTGAACCTCCAGGAACGGTACCCCTTCGACACGTTTGTGTCAAATTTTGATCTACCAACCATTATGATCGATGACAGAAACGCAACGACAATAGGTGAACCGGATTCACAAGGGCAAGGCTTAGATTGACCTATGCTTCTGTCGCGAGGTCAAGGCCTGCGCATATCTGCATCTACAATACTACATCAACGATGTCAGAAGTCCGGATCCCCTCCTGTGAACCAAGAAAGGTTACGTGCCTGCAGAGATACCTCCCTGACAGATGGGCTACAAGCAAGAGCCCCGATAATATCAAACCACCCGGAAAACCCTAGCCGAGCATTGATACTAGCAGACCAGGAGATATATGGAGCACGCATGCGGGTTGATTATAAAACGTCAAGACTGGCGCCCCAAGGTCAAGACCGAGACAGGTCTGCGCTGGGGTTGCAAGGTCAAGACTGAGACGGACCCGCGCCGACGCACCAAGGTCAAGACCGAGACGGACCCGTGCCAACGCACCAAGGTCAAGACCGAGACAGGTCCGCGCTGGGGTTGCAAGGTCAAGACCGGGATGGACCCGTGCCAACGCCCAAGGTCAAGACCGAGACGGACCCGTGCCAACGCACCAAGGTCAAGACCGAGACAGGTCCGCGCTGGGGTTGCAAGGTCAAGACCGGGACGGACCCGTACCAATGCCACAAGGTCAATACCAAGATAAATCTATGCCAGGGTCACCGGGACAAGATCGTGGGAGAACCACGTTACCATTACAAGGCCCAGATGAATCCTCCCCTACAGCATCTCGCAGCCAAAACAAGCATGGGTCGGACCGCATTCCTCCTGACCCGGAAAGAGCGCAACCACATAGGGTTATCTTCCAGACGGACGGGCCACAAATAAGGACATCAAGTATAATAAATCAACCTGGAAATACAAACCAGGGACCAACATTAATAGACAGAGAGATTACCGACGCATATGTGCAAGCAAACTATGATGTGCTATGTGCGATAATCAGACGTCTAAGAGAGACAGGTCAGGTATATGAACCGGAGCCAATAAGACAACACATCTGCGATGAACACCTTATGGGGGAGGTAGATGAAGGGTCGGGAAAGAGCATACTCACCGGACCGTCAAATAAACCCAAAGCACGGAGCGATCCAGGGAGATGCATAATCCCCAAAGGGAGCCCCGGAGGACGGACCTGACCAAAGAAATCAGATCCAAGGCCAACACAGATCGACAGCGGGACCAGGAGAAATATGTGGAGATAACGCCCGGAGGTATCCCTCACATGAGTGGGAACCCATGGACACGTCACACCTAGGGAATACAAATAGTCCATTCACTAGTAACATAAGAAACAACCCGCTACCGATAAATATGAAATACCCCCAGAACCTAGGGTATTATGACGGAAAAGGAGATCCAGACGACTTTTTGAAAAAATTTACCGGAGCCGCAATGATCCAAAGATGGGACATGCCAACCACCTGCCAGGCCTTCTCCTACTCCTTAGCGAACGACGCAAGGGAATGGATTGATAGCCTACCGGCAAACTCGATAGATAGCTTCGAAACTCTCAAAAACAAGTTCAGACTACAATTCAATATGCAAAAGAAACATCAGAAAACACATGTGTCGGTACACAACATAAAACGACAAAGTGGAGAGACACTTAGGGATTTTGTTGCAAGATACACAAACGAAACCCAGGAGATAAGTGGACTGCCGGAAAGCCAGAGGATATCAGGACTCATTCATGGGCTACGGGCGGTCGAGCTGGTCAAACACCTCACGACAAACTTGCCGGAAACATATGACGAATTGACAACTAAGGCTCACATTTGGCTTGACGTCAAAGAAACGACTGGAGCAGAGTACGCTCTAGGAAAACGAAAAAGAGATCCGAATGATAACGGAAACGAGGGCCCCATAGAAAACCCCAGATGGGGAAGCAAAGCCAAAGAAGGTAGAAGAATAATACTGCTGAAATTAACAAAATCACCGAAGGATATTCTCGCAACAGAGCGGGTAGCACAAACCTTCCCAACCCCACCCAGATTAACAACCCGAAAAAGGGATCGAGGAAAATATTGTGCATTCCACAAAGATTATGGACATGACATGGACCTATGCCGGAATCTCCAAAAAGCCATAGAAGAAGCAATAACCGCTGGAAAGTTGCAACATCTTGAAAGGGAGGTGCAAAAAGAAGCATCGAAAGCGAAAATAGAGGACAATGCAGCAGCTAACCCGCTACAGGCACAAGTCCTCTTGGCAGGGAGAGAACAACAAGGCAAAAAATGGAGGTGCTACAGCACCAAGCTAGCGAACCCGGTCAGAAAAATCCAGAATCAATAGATACACTAACTCGGCTCGTGATGATATATCATATACGGAGCTTTACCTCCGTATAAAGGAACGGATACGAAGGACCCTTCGTAAACAGCGAAGGTACTTATACATTGTACCAAGCAGACGAATCCGTAGCCGAAGCTACGATGTATACCTCCGTAATTCCGGAACTCCCAATGATGATCGCAAACTATAAACGGATACACGTGAATTCTTTCCATGAATATCTGATCTCCCGAAAAGGGAATGAAATCAAACACTCCTATAAACTAGGACGCGGTCTAAGAGTCCTAGATATATCTTCCATACTTAGAAGATATCACGAAAAGAGAAAGGGATTTACCCTAAATTCCTACCTTCCTCTCCAAGGCTTTACCCTCTATATAAATAGAGGAGGTGCCATACGGCATAGGATCATACTCCACGCATTAAAACCCTCATCATTAACACATTCGACTTCCGAATCTCTAACCCCCAGATAAACCCTAAGCCTTACGGATCGGCGAAGGGTTAAAAATCATAGGCGTAAAGCGGCCTACGACCCTCTGACCGGAAGGGAATCGCCAACAAAACACCCAAAACCCCTCTCACACCTTCGGTTGAGCCATAGTGCGATTATTTGATCAAACAAATTGGCGCCATCCGTGGGACCTTCGTCTCAAATTCGAACTCAGCCACGATCAAAAAAGCATTATGTCAAACCCTAATCCCCTTCCGGAACGACTCGGGTTAGGCACCGTCTATGACCGAGAAAAAGATAACGGTGGGACTCTCCCAGTCAGGGGGTCCAGCCCGCCAAACGAACAAGGGACCAGAACGGGTCACCAATCGCCAGACGACCAGGCAGCAGGCCGATCGACCTGCCAGATAATGGCACTAAGCAAAGCAACAGATGGCGACCTTGACATAAAGGGGAGTAACGTTGAAGGAGATACAACTTCAGAATCAGAAAAAGATGTTGTGCCGTACCTCGTGTACACCGCACAAGGTAACCTGCTACCGGTAGTACAGAAATCCAGGGAAGAAGAAAGGAACCAGATCCAAGGTGAAGGAGGTAATCCCACAGCAATAGACATGACCGACCAAAGGCCCACTGGAAGAGATCTGAGCAAGAAGAAGGAAACAGGAAACAAAGAAGATGACTCCATAATAGCAAAAAACCCAATGCTAGTATACCCTCCGTACCCGATCTATCAGGGGACTCCGGTAGGGATAACCGCAGCAGACGTCATGCAGACAACATCCGGACTAGGGATGTACCAGTCAGCGAGTGCATATCCACCGTACTACTACGGAGGATACTTTTAACCGTACGGAGGGCCACAGACCCAGCACATGGGGACGCCGCTCTTTGGTGGAAGTTACCCAGGACACATGCAGGCGTCATGGTACTACCCATACGGTATTGTGACCCCGCAGTATCTTAAGGAAAGCCCGATAACTGGAGTCGAAAAAGACAAGGTTGAACAAAAGGGACCGGAGCCTAAATACAATGGGTCATGCCCACAATTCGCAAAAAAATTACGTCAACATGTACCTCCAGTGAAGATACTGGAGATCCAAGAATTACCTTGGTACGACGGCACCTCCGACGTCGATGAGTTCCTCAGGAAGGTCGACGAAGTAGCTAAGGTAGAAGGATGGAGCGGTCCAGCAATCTGTCATGTCATCCTCTACCTCTTACACGGAAAGACAAGGGGGTGGCTCGAAAGCCTACCCGAAGAGAGCATACATGGTGACAAAGACTTCAAATCTAAATTAAAGGAAGAATTCGGTTCTCACCTGTTGGCACATGACATAAAACAGGGGGAGGACGAAGAGACAGAAGATTTTTTGAAATGGTACGGGGACAACACTCGAAACCTAGTACACATATCAGAGGAAGAAAGGATATCCGGAGCCATACATGGCCTCTGGTCAAAAGAATTGATACGGCACTTATGCCCCGGTAAGCCAAGAAGCTACCTGGAATTGATGGAGAAATTCCACGAGTGGAGGAGTGCCAGAAGAAATAGCAGAAAAAGCTATGGCCAAATGGAAAACCATGATAAAGAAGAACGAGAAGCAAACCGAGACAATCGAGGATGTAGCAACTGATGAGTTCTCTCCTACATGCAGTAGGACGAATAGCTACAAGAGAACAATTGGCAATCTCCGGAAAACGCCATCAGAAATCCTGTCATCAGAAGAAGTAGCAAAAACATTCGTCAGACCACTGCCGTTATCCGGAAAGAGGAACCAGAAACCTAGACAAATTCTGTTGTTTCCACAACGGATATGGGCATAGTACGGATTACTGCAGAGAGTTGTTAATGCAGATAGACAACGCAACGAGAGAAAACAAGCTAGCATACCTGGTGAAAAGGAGCAGACCAAACTTCGACGAAGCAGAACCGGAAGAGCACCGGAGGAGGATACTATCAAACACCTTGATCCGAAAAGGAACACAACACTATCACTTCGGTGAGTTGGATGACAAGGCATCGATAGACCCAGTGCTAATAAAAGTGAACATAGGCAGTGTGTGCCTGAAGAATACGCAGGTAGACACAGGAAGCGGACGAGACATAATCTATGAGAAAAGTTTCCTCCGATTGCCTAAAAAACTGCGGGAAACAATCACGCCACTAGATACGGAAGTAATAGGATTCGCCAGTGAACGCATCCGCCCATTGGGAGAAATATGGTTGGACGCCACTATCGGAGGGTTCCCCTGGCGAAAACTGAACGGATTCTGGCAATCGTGATAAAAGCAAACTCGCCTTATGATATGCTCCTGGGCAGAGAAGGAATGAGGAAATTCCATATGATAGCATCTACGATACATGGTTGCGTACAGTACAAATCTCACGGGGGGATGCAAACAATACTCTCTTCATTTACTGAAGACATAAAGGGAAAGAGCTCCGTACCATGGTACAAACGCAACAGAAGAAAGGCCATACAATCCCGGACCAGCAGGGGATGCAGAAATTCATACACCAAAGACTCCGGCAGGCATTAAGACTGGTTGGAGCATAATTTGCCCTCGGGGTAAGCCAAATTAACGGAGCAAACAGGGCAACACAAAAGTAGCAGCTAGGAACAATACAAAATATTGTAACTTCCTCCTGCCATGTACTTACAAGCTCCGAAAAAATTATATAAAACGATCGTAATAATTCTCTAAATGCGCATAAATTATTTTTTGAATTGTCAAGGGGACGCCCATAAGACTTTTCAACACAATCATGAGGTAATAACCCATGAATAAAATGCATAAGTCACTCCTTCCTTATGATTGTAGTGCATAAGCATAAATGCATAAGACACTCTTTTGAAAATGTATAAGCATAACAAAAATAAAAGATATTACTTCTCTACGAAAGAATGCAGAATGATAAGCTCTGAAGTATAGCGAAGCAATGACGGCACAAACAGAGACAAGGAGCAAATAATAAACAAAAAAGAATGTACAAGAGCAAGTCATGCCTAAGGCATCAAAAAATATATGTACAGAGTGCAGAGGATCAACAGTTTACATTCCCTGAGGCCTAAGAAGAAAAGAAAAAAAAAAAAAAAAAAAAAAAAAAAAAAAAAAGAAGAAGTAGCAAAAACATTCGTCAGACCACTGCCGTTATCCGGAAGAGGAACCAGAAACCTAGACAAATTCTGTTGTTTCCACAACGGATATGGGCATAGTACGGATTACTGCAGAGAGTTGTTAATGCAGATAGACAACGCAACGAGAGAAAACAAGCTAGCATACCTGGTGAAAAGGAGCAGACCAAACTTCGACGAAGCAGAACCGGAAGAGCACCGGAGGAGGATACTATCAAACACCTTGATCCGAAAAGGAACACAACACTATCACTTCGGTGAGTTGGATGACAAGGCATCGATAGACCCAGTGCTAATAAAAGTGAAAATAGGCAGCGTGTGCCTGAAGAATACGCAGGTAGACACGGGAAGCGGACGAGACATAATCTATGAGAAAAGTTTCCTCCGATTGCCTAAAAAACTGCGGGAAACAATCACGCCACTAGATACGGAAGTAATAGGATTCGCCAGTGAACGCATCCGCCCATTGGGAGAAATATGGTTGGACGCCACTATCGGAGGGTTCCCCTGGCGAAAACTGAACGGATTCTGGCAATCGTGATAAAAGCAAACTCGCCTTATGATATGCTCCTGGGCAGAGAAGGAATGAGGAAATTCCATATGATAGCATCAACAATACATGGTTGCGTATAGTACAAATCTCACGGGGGGATGCAAACAATACTCTCTTCATTTACTGAAGATATAAAGGGAAAGAGCTCCGTACCATGGTACAAACGCAACAGAAGAAAGGCCATACAATCCCGGACCAGCAGGGGATGCAGAAATTCATACACCAAAGACTCCGGCAGGCATTAAGACTGGTTGGAGCATAATTTGCCCTCGGGATAAGCCAAATTAACGGAGCAAACAGGGCAACACAAAAGTAGCAGCTAGGAACAATACAAAATATTGTAACTTCCTCCTGCCATGTACTTACAAGCTCCGAAAAAATTATATAAAACGATCGTAATAATTCTCTAAATGCGCATAAAAAATTATTTTTTGAATTGTCAAGGGGACGCCCATAAGACTTTTCAACACAATCATGAGGTAATAACCCATGAATAAAATGCATAAGTCACTCCTTCCTTATGATTGTAGTGCATAAGCATAAATGCATAAGACACTCTTTTGAAAATGTATAAGCATAACAAAAATAAAAGATATTACTTCTCTACGAAAGAATGCAGAATGATAAGCTCTGAAGTATAGCGAAGCAATGACGGCACAAACAGAGACAAGGAGCAAATAATAAACAGACACCAAAGAATGTACAAGAGCAAGTCATGCCTAAGGCATCAAAAATATATGTACAGAGTACAGAGGATCGGCAGTTCACATTCCCTGAGGCCTAATATTATAAAGATCAGCCACCGAAGCATCAGGATTTGAAGAAACCTGTTGGATATAAGGAAAAGAAACATTCCTTAAGGCCTCTTCAGCAGCAACGATCCTCTCCTCGGTGCCAAGAAGCCTCTCCCTATTCCCACTCAACACAACCTGCCCACGACTCTCCATACAAAAAAGTAACAAGGCTCTTAAATCAGCCCGGTTAGCCTCAATCAACTCATCAAGACTCTGATCGAACTCAGGACTCGCCATCAACATACGGAAGACATGAGGAATAACACCAGATACCT
>CM067171.1:3783869-3843459 GCA_034093135.1 Erigeron breviscapus | reverse complement strand
CCATCCGGGTAAAGCCAATGTAGTGGCGGATGCACTAAGTAGGAAGGTGCAAAATTCTTCTTGCAAATTGATGAGTATGCAAGTTCAAGCAAAGTCGGGACTATTGGACCGTATTAAAGAAGCTCAAGTCAAGGCGTTAATGAAGGATAATATTGATAAAGAGAGTATTGGGAAGAAGAAACGCCTTGTGATGGAGACAAATAGGGTCGAATTTGGGTGCCATTGCTTGGTGGTAATCGAGAATTGATCCTTGAAGAAGCTCATAGAAGTAGATACTCAGTTCATCCCGGTGTTACCAAGATGTATGCAGATTTGAAACCGATTATTGGTGGCCGGATATCAAAGGAGAAGTAGCTCATTTTGTAGCAAAATGTTTGACTTGTGCACGAGTGAAAACCGACCATCGAAAGCCGTATGGATTGTTACATCAATTAGAGATCCCGGAGTGGAAATGGGATCATATCACCATGGATTTTGTAACGAAGCTACCAAAGACGCCAAAAGGGAATGATATGATATGGGTTATTGTGGATCGATTGACGAAGAGTGCACATTTTCTAGCAACCCAACAAGATGTACCTGATGTGCTAAATCGAGTTTAAAAATTAAAACTAGAAATACCTCAAAACTCACTACTACACACTATCGGGCAGTGACCCGATCGTATGCAATATAGTTAAAAAGTAAGTCCAGGTTCGTTCACGGGGATTGGTCTGAATCAATTGTCTAATAAAGTAGTTTGAAAAATAGGGTGTTGCTTCAAATCTCTCTTGACAATTAAAGTAAAATAACTTTAAAGACAAAACGCGTAAAAGTAAAGGTAAAGCTTCAAACAATAATAGTAAAGATCATCCACCTTGACTTCGCTAGACTTCAAACATGATTGCATTCAATTAAGACCAAATTCATTGAGAGTTGACACGATAATCGTGAGAGGATAAAATGCTCGCGTGGTACCACCAACCGCTCACAAGTCACCCAAACACCTAAATTGCTAGTTTAATTACCCAAGCCGGTACCACCAATGCCTAGACAACCTTACCAACAATTAGTTTGCTTGATTATCCAATTAACAATTGTACCTATGTGAATTAAAACGTGGTACCACCAACCGTTTCAAAACACGTTGACAAAATGATTCCTTTTATTAAAATGACATTCACTATCATACCATGAACTAGTGATAATTGCTCATAGACAAGCAACTGTTTGAAAATCACATATGTATTCAACTAGTACCACTAACGAAGGACACACATGCCACCAATATCATAATAATAAATATAAAGGAATTAAATCATCAAGATCTCGACACAACGATAATTGAAATCAACTCTTTGAATTAAAACATATAGCAATCACATCATTCGTCTAGTTTCATCAAGGTGGGTGATTAAAAGATTAGCCGCTCATGATTAAATTGAAATAACAATCAAAATAAAGGAAGAACATGATGTACCAATCGTTTGAGAAATAGAAATTGCAAGACAATAAAATAGATACGATCTAAGTGGGTGCACGTGAATCTTCAATGAATCGGAAGATGATGAAATCTTGAATTGATCCTTGAAGGTGTTCCTTGAAGTGCAGCTCTTAGAAAGAAGACTTGATCCAATGGGAATTAGGTTTTGTAAACTATTTATATCTCCCTTTAATCTGAAGCAAAAGCTGCCCAAAACCTTTCAGCCCCGTACTCTCACTGCGGCGCAGTGGGAGAGTGATGCCCCCACTGCGGCGCAGTGCTTATACACTGCCTTTGGTGCTCGTTTGTTAAGGCTGACTGCGGCGCAGTGGGCACATGCACATCCCACTGCGGCGCAGTATAATATTACTGGTTGATTGTACCTTTGAACATGAACCACTGCGGCGCAGTGGGCACAGATCAAACCCACTGCGGCGCAGTCCAAACTAACTGGTCCGGAACTCCTCTAAAATCTTGAATCCTTGCAGAAATTTTCTATCTTCTTTTCACTTGAACAACTCTCGAACTCCAAATCAACATCTTGGCCTCGGAAATCATCCGAAATTGCACCAAATGGAAACGCAACCTGCTTAGAACCTGAAACCACTAACAAAACCCATAAACGCGCCAAATGCTAGCAAAATCGACTAAAAACATATAATAAAAAAGCCAATAACGATGTAGGCGATGGGTATAAATTGGTCACATCAAATCCCCCCACACTTGAGCATTGCTTGTCCTCAAGCAAATCCAACATTTAAAGAAAAAGTAATCCTTGGCAATGAAGCTAAATCAACAATTACGAGTATCAAAAAGAAGCAACACCAAGTATGTCAAAGACAAAGAAGTTGGGTGAAGCAGTTTTAATCTTAAATGGAAACCCGAAATGTTTGACAATATCTGAACAATCCACAAGCCTCAATAACACGACTATGCACAAGTGAAACAAATGAACCTATCAATATTAATGTACTCCAACGAACTTACTTTTGGGGTTGAATATTCAAGAATCACTCATAGCACAGTCATGATGCATATCTTACCATAGGCTTGAACAAGGATCATAGCTCCACCGACATGGCGTAAGCACCAAGTACATCATCAAAATAGGCATATAAGATGGTTGTATAGTTAGGCTAAGGTATATATATAGGACATTTACAATGAGTGAGGGAGTGTAGGTTAGAAATGAAAGGAATCAATCAAAAGTATAAGGTATGTATGAAATATGTACAAAATAGTCTAATCAAAACCCGTACCATTGATTGCCAACAACCCATAAATTGCAAATCCGCTAAAACACCTCAAAAATACCAAGCAAACTCGACACCATTGTGGCGTATCAACTTCAAACAACTTAAAGTCAACCAAGCCCTCCATTCTTAACGATACAACACCACTCTAGACATATAAAAATGAGAAGTACCCACTAGTAGCCCAAGTTTTTTTTATTGAAATAATTACTCTACTAGTAGGCACCCTCTTACAATGATGAACAATGTCTAACACAATCTACTTCCTTTGAACAACACAGGACATTCCTCAATAATTTTGACCTATCGACGTATTCCCAAGTACTAAGAATATTCCAACTGACAATCCACTGAATCTCTCCCAAACCATCCAAACAAACCAATGACAATCAATGGCCCCCGGATTAGACTATCGGTATAGTAAGGTATAATTAGGTAAAGTTTACATAAATGAGTGGATATATACAATGGAAAAGGCCAGGTTAAAAGGATATATAAGAAAGGTTTACAAAGAAAGGAAGCATGTATATGTAAGTGAGTATAAGTATAGTAAGGGTATGAATATACAAAAGGAAAAGTGAAAATAACGAAAGAAAGTATGGGTCAAACCTATATGCCAATTCGTCATCCGATGTACTTTTATCACAAAAGTGATCTCACTGCGGTCTCGTCACGATCACAAGGCCAAGTTCTAGCTCAACACATCACCGGCACACTCATATCAAGGAAAAGAACCCGGAAATGGAATAAACTAACCTCAAATTCGCACATCTTAGTGCAGAGTTCGAAATGGAACCCTTACTCCCGAATAAATTCAAGAGCCTAAGAGAGGGACGAATTACAAGGCAATCAAACCACAACCGTAAACACCTAGCACATCTATAAATGAATGATGAATCTCACAACTTTAGGTGTTTGGGAAATTTGAGTATGCAAGTAATGTTATCAATCCACAAGGATTAGCCAAATAACCGTTCAGAACACATTTCGCCGATTAAAATTTTACCAAGGAAAAATTTGTAGTAAAATTGCTCATTAAATTATTATGAATTAAGTGACAAAAGCAATTTACCACAAGGACAAGCTCAACTCAAGTTTTAAAAACCACATCAACCTCTATTATCCCACCAAATTGACAACACCGATTCCAAACATGCACATCACAGTGAAGAGCTCAAAATAGAAACTCCTACCCTCGGATAAAATCCGAAGGCCTATGAGAGGGACACATCAACAAAACCGGTAGAAATCTCAATGGCAAAACAACAAAAGTGATGTACCCGGTAGCTTAAACCTATTTGCCACCCCCCCCACACTTAAGATGGACAATGCCCTCAATGTCCATATTCGGTCAAACAAAGGTAAATAGGGGTAAGCAACATAGAAAAATCAAAACACATACCGGCGTAAGGACACATCCCGTTTTGAAACAAGTTAGTCGACCCCGTGTCACAAATGCGCTTCCGAAAAAGGAAGAACAAGTCGCTTGGCGGGAGAAACAACTTGTACCAAAACGGAAAGTGCGAGAGTTGCGTGTGCATCAAACATACCAAACATAAATATAGCGGTGCTGAACTTACTGCCAGCATATGCACACCATCACACAATCAATAATTTGATGCCACAGAGTAAAGATGAGAAGAGAATCCAACGGGTTCCCCCCCACACTAGTGTTGCACAATAGCCATCAAATTGAATAGTCCTGTTGCACTTGCACCACAAACAAACCACATAACCAATCATATCAAAGTAACTACTGTTTAATGCAGAAAAATAAAAACCTAAAAGAAGGAAAACAAACGAAAGTACAATGTCTCATCACCCCGTAGGGTGGATATCAGAAAATAGAGAACAGAAAATAAGACACAATGTATAAAGTACAGTCATCCTGAATACCAATCATCATAAATCGTAAAATGATTTGATCCCACGGAACCGGATGGGAACCATAATCATCATCACTGCCACTGTCCATGATAGCCATAGGGAAGACCAGATGTATCAAAAAGATCGGTGATCCAGTTGCGGTCTCCTTCTTGACCCGAACCAGAGGCGCCAACATCTCTCCAGACGGTCCACCGCCAAAGCCTGAGCCAGAACCTGCAACAAAACCAGGAACAAAAGAAGATGAACCACCAACAAATCCCCCAGAACCACCAGCATCTCCACCTGCTTGACTAGCGGCACCTGTCCATGGTCTCCAATCTGCACTAGTACCTGCATCAAAAGAAGATCTCCGCCAAAAGAACCAAACTGCACAGGACCACGAGGAGATCCTCCTAGATCATGTGGGAAGAAAGAACCGCCTCCTTGACGATATGTCGGAACATGAATAGGTGGTGGTGAAAAATCAGGAATAAGAGTATCTGGAACGAACGGCTGCCCATGGTACTGCGCATCCCACATAGGCTGATAATAATCTAGGGTATAGTTGGTGCGGGCCTGCTGCGATCCCATCCAAGTCATATCCTGATCCATCCTCCTTTGATAATCATCAAATGCCTGACGGCTAGCCTGCTGTCCATCAACAATCTGCTGCAGCTGGGATCCTAAATCAGTCAAATCAATACTTGGACGCCCCCGCCTCCTCTGAGGCTCCTAAGGGGCGTCCTCCATCTCATCATCATCAGAATCCTCCACCTCTGGAGGCGGTGCAGCGATAACACCTGTATCATCCAACAACCTCGCTTGCTCATTCTTCTTTGGCTTCTTCACTATCTTGGCTATTATCAACTCCTTCTCAGTTAAATGCTCCTGTCTAACCTGCAAAGATAATCCCTCATGACATATATCAGAATAAAAAACTCCCATCCTCTTGTAAAGACGGGTGATAAACTGCCCAAGCACCAACTTTGAATCCGAGTGATTCACCATCCTATCCAGAACAACCATCGGGGCCAAAGCAAACCTCCTCGGTGCCCCCTCAGAAAACAACTTAATCAGCCATAAATCTAGCTGGTACGCCTTGTCCCAATGGGTGGACCTTTGTACCAGAAACGTGACAAGCATCCTATGCAACATCCTCAGCTTCACACTGCTAATCTTAGACACACTAACATAGCCACAAGAAGGCCAAGCGTGTCCCCCCGAAATACGAGTCCAATACTGAGATATCGACTCTCCATCTCCCAAATCCTGTTTCACATACAAACCCTTCCTCAACAAAGCCCGAAAATCCTGTCTATCTAACTGCTCCCTCGTATACATACCACAATAAAAACCAAATTCAGGAATAGATAACTTCCTAGGTTGTCCCCCGCAGAAAAAAGTTACTACCCGCTCTTCAAAAATATCCTTGATTTATTAAGCTCCTTGGTCAACTTCAAGGTAGAATAAAACTCAAGACAAAGTTCACGAAAAACTAGTTCCCGATTATTGAAAATGTTGTGCCACATATCACTACTAACCACCTGGTCACCGATTTGAACCTCAATACGAAACCACCGACGGATATCCTCCTGTATCCCATAATTTCTCGCAAAAATCGGATCAAGATATTTGGGAGGGCATACTACCTGACGATGAAGAGCAAAGAGATTATTCAAGAAGTTGTTCTTATGGGGTTGCCTAGCCCCATTGAACTCTAACCATGCGTGAGACTCGTCCATATCGTGCTCTCCAAACCTTAGATCAGGCACTTCTGGCTCTTGCCTAGCCCTCTTGGCACCAGTCCCGCTTCCTTGACCAACTTCCATCTGCCTTCTCTGATCTCCAGTCTGCAATCACAAAATTAAAGCAAACAGACACGTTAAAGAAGGAATGCAAAACTGAAATCACAATAATCTTCAACACAAATTTTGGGACAGAAACTTCCCACTGCGGCGCAGTGAGGCAATAGTCACGTGCAGGTCACTAGCCAGCCACTGCGGCGCAGTGGCTAACACACAATACCACTGCGGCGCAGTGGCCTAAAAATTCTGGGCAACATGGATGGTGTTCATCACAACTTTCAGCAAAAAGGGTAGATTCAAACCATCAAACTATTATATTTCAACAATGTAACAACAACTAGGCTAACATTAACCTCCCCCACACTTGTCCATCAAAAAGCCCAATTTTTCAAAACCCTAGCTTTAATTCAAACTCCAAATCGGAAGAACAAGTGTTAGAATCGAAAAAGTAAACACCACATTAGCATCAATAGCCCATAACTAACATAACCCACTAATTAATTTGAAAATTAAAACCCTAAAAATTAAAAATTAAAATTAAAGAAATAAAAAGAAAAACTAGTCAAGAAATCTTACCTCTTTTCCCATGATACTGAAAGAAGATTGATAATCTAAGACAAAGAGGAAGAATAATGCAAGATAGGTGAATTAATGGGAGAATTTGAGAGCAAAAGTGAAGTAGCTTGAGATCGGTTTAAAAAAATGAGAGAAAAAAAACTATACTGATAAAAATTGAGTGGTAAAAAGTACTCCCTCATCTGACTGGCAATAATACACTCTTGGTTGACCAGTCAAAGGACCACTGCGGCGCAGTGGCAACACACAATACCACTGCGGCGCAGTGGCTAACACACAATACCACTGCGGCGCAGTGGCTAACACACAATAACTGCGGCGCAGTGAGCATGTAACACCTCCACTGCGTCGCAGTACAAATCTTCTGGTTACGACCCCCATTTTTTTTTCCTTAGAAAAATTTTGACCAATGAAGATTTTGACACTTACCTCAATCCGCATCGCACTAAATTGTACCTGCATTTTTCTTGACAAAACATCAAATCTAACTGACAAAAACAAAAATAAAATGCAAGAAAATAACACGGGTTGCCTCCCGAGAAGCGCTTAATTTATTAACGAGTCATTAGCTAGACTCGACCAACCGTCAAGTTTCCAATTCAAAAACGGGGATCTCCTCGATCATCCCCTCAACTTGCTCTTCTTCCAAGTACAACTTAAGTCTATGGCCATTAACAATGAAAGATCCTTCACCATCTCTCTTAAACAGTTCAACATAACCTGACGGATAAACATGCTTAATAACAAAAGGTCCAATCCATCTAGAAGTTAGCTTAGGTTGCTTGATCTTAAACTTAGACAAAAACAACAAAACCTTAGCTCCAACCTTAAACTCCTTTCTACGGATCCTTTTGTCGTGCCAAACCTTGGTTCGCTCCTTGTAAAGCCTAGAATTCTCATAAGCACCCAACCTAAGCTCATCGAGCTCATGAAGTTGCAACATCCTAAGTTCACCGGCTTCCATCATATCCAAGTTTAAATTTCTCAAAGCCCAATACGCCTTATGCTCTATCTCAATAGGTAAATGACAAGTCTTACCATAGAGCAACCGGTATGGCGTGGTACCAATCGGCGTCTTATAAGCCGTCCTAAACGCCCACAAGGCGTCATCCAACTTCTTTGACCAAACCTTAGGGTTATCTCCCACAGTTTTCTCCAGAATTCTCTTCAAAGCCCTATTGGTGTTTTCTACTTGTCCACTAGTTTGTGGATGATAGGAAGTAGAAAAGTAATGCACAACACCATATCTTTTCATGACCTTAGCTAATTGATGATTTGCAAAGTGGGTTCCTCGGTCACTAATTAAGGCTCTAGGGCAACCAAATCGACAAAACAATTGTTTAAGGAAATCAATTACTACCCTAGCATCATTCGTGGGCAAAGCCTTGGCTTCGGCCCATTTAGACACGTAGTCAACGGCGACAAGAATATATAGGAACTTATTAGACGGTGGGAACGGTCCCATGAAGTCTATACCCCAAATATCAAAAACCTCACATACCTGAATGCTCTGTTGAGGCATCTCATCCCGCTTAGTAATGTTTCCTTGTCTCTGACAAATGTCACAAGTCTCCACCAAAGTTTGAGCTTCCTTAAAAATTGTAGGGCAATAAAAACCTGCATCAAACACTTTCTTACCGGTGACTGAAGGACCGTAATGACCTCCAGTTGGACCATAGTGACAAGCATCCAGAATCTCCCTAGTCTCAGCTCCAGCTACACATCTCCTCACCATACCATCTGCACAAACACGAAACAAGTATGGGCTATCCCAAAAATAGTACTTGGCATCCGATATGAGCTTCTTCTTCTGTTGGTGCGTGAAGTCAGTTGGTATCTCACCTGCAACCAAATAATTAGCAATATCTGCAAACCAAGGTGCATCATCAAAAGTAGAAATAAACATTAAACACTCATCAGGGAAGTGATCATTGATCTCCCCATCACGAAGTTCCTCCCGGTGAGGATCTTCCAGGCGACTCAAATGGTCGGCAGCCAAATTTTCAGCCCCTTTCTTATCCTTAATCTCAATATCGAACTCTTGTAACAACAAGATCCAACGGATAAGCCTAGGTTTAGCATCTTGTTTCGAGAACAAGTACTTAAGGGCTGAATGGTCAGTAAAAACTATGGTCTTACTTAACACCAAATAAGATCTAAACTTATCAAAAGCAAAACCACGGCAAGCAACTCCTTCTCTGTTGTGGTGTAATTTTGCTGGGCGGGTTCAAAGTCTTACTAGCAAAATAAATGGGCTTGAAATGCTTATCAACCCTTTGCCCAAGCATGGCTCCCACAGCAAAATCACTTGCATCACACATCAATTCAAAGGGCAATTCCCAATCCGGCCGACCATGATAGGAGAATTAGTCAACTTCTCCTTAAGAACCTGAAAAGCACTTAAACAAGCATCATTAAACATAAAAGGGACGTCCTTCTCCAACAAGTGGGTCATAGGACGAGTAATCTTAGAAAATCTTTAATGAAATGGCGGTAAAAACCGGCATGTCCAAGAAAACTCCTTACTCCTTTCACATTGGAAGGCGGGGGTAGTTTGGCTATAACATCAATCTTAGCCCTATCAACCTCTATCCGGCCTTAGACACCTTGTGACCTAGCACAATACCCTCGGTCACCATGAAGTGACACTTTTCCCAATTTAAAACAAGGTGTGCCCTCTCACACCGTTCCAACATCTTATCCAAGTTATGCAAGCAAGTACGAAATGAGTCCCCAAAAACCGAGAAATCATCCATGAAAACCTCCATGGAGGTTTCAAGCATGTCCTGGAATATAGCTATCATGCACCTTTGGAAGGTGCCAGGGGCATTACATAGACCAAACGGCATTCGCCGGTAAGCAAAAGTGCCAAAGGGGCACGTGAAAGTGGTCTTTTCTTGATCCTTTGGATCGATGGGTATTTGAAAGTACCCGGAAAACCCATCTAAGAAACAAAAGTACTCATTACCAGCAAGTCTCTCTAACATCTGATCAATAAAAGGCAATGGAAAGTGATCCTTTCGGGTGGCATCATTAAGCTTACGGTAGTCAATACAAACCCGCCATCCCGTTACAGTTCTAGTGGCCAAGAGTTCCTTATTTTCATTTTCAATCACTGTGATGCCCCCCTTTTTGGGCACACAGTGGACAGGACTTACCCAAGAACTATCTGCAATAGGGAAAATGATCCCAGCATCTAACAACTTAATCACTTCTTTCTTAACAACTTCTTTCATATTAGGATTTAGCCTCCGTTGTCGCTGGACAACGGGCTTAACATCATCGACAAAGTCAATCTTATGCTGACAAAAGTTAGGACTAATACCTGGAATGTCGGTGGTCTTCCAAGCAAAAGCCCGCTTATGGGCTTTAAGCACAGCCAGAAGAAGTCCTTTTTCGTCACTCGGGAGTGAGGACGAGATAACCACGGGTAAAGATGATTTACCTGCCAAGTAAGCATACTCCAAATGTGCAGGCAATGGCTTAAGCTCCAAATCTGTAGGTGGTACATCAACTGAATTAGGTACCCTTGAGCTTCCATCAGCAACAACTCTCTCAAAGCTCTCATCCACTGGAGGTGTCTCATCCAAGCTAAGTGTCATAACCTCTGCAAACAAATCATCATCAGAAATTTCTCCCGATCCTAGATTAGCAATCTCCTCATCTCCCATATCGGTCTCCATCAACTCCTGAAACTCTCGGTCCAAAGCCTCATCAATCACATCAATCCTGAAACATGACTCATCATTAGAATATGAATGCTTAATAGACCTCTCAACATTAAAAACAATCCTATCCGTACCCACACCCAAAGAAATTTCCTTATCTTTCACACGGATGATAGCATCCGCGGTATTAAGGAATGGTCTACCGAGTATTAGGGGTACCTGTGCATCCTCCTCCATCTCGAGGATAACAAAGTCAACTAGGAAAACAATGTGGCCTACTTTGACTCTAATGTTTTCAGCAATCCCCATGGGATACTGAAATGAATGGTCAGCTAATCTTATACTCATGCGAGTCGGGCGAAGGATTCCTAAAGCCAACTTACTCCAAACCGAATAAGGCATCAATTAATGCTAGCACCTAAATCAGCTAAAGCCTTACAAATAATGGTTCTAATAGAGCAAGTAATAAGAAAACTCCCTGGGTCTTCAAGCTTAGGGGGGATGCGGTTCTGCAAAATAGCAGAACACTCGGCATTGAGAAAGGTAGCTTTGGCCTCCTCCATCTTTCCTTTGTCCGTCACAAGTTCCTTAATGAACTTGGCATAATGAGGCATCCCCTGTATCAAATCAACTAAAGGTACATTAATATGAACATTTGAAATCATTTGAACAAACTTGTTATATTGTTCCTTTAACTTTGCCTTCCTGAACCGTTGTGGAAATGGAACTTTTGGTTTATAAGCTTTAACCTCGGGTTCCACAACTGGTTTTTGAGGAGTGACCGGAGTCTTCTCGGTCGGATTCTCCTCCATCTCAATCTCCTCATCATTACCTGAATCCTGTACATCTGAAACAACAACATTAGGCATAGTAGGAGGGTCATAAGATTTACCTGTACGAGTGGTGATGGCCTTGGCTTCCTCATTGCGGGCTTGAGGTGGAGTGTACTTCTGCCCTGCATTTTGTCCCTGATTCAGCCCCATGCTAACTGAGGCCTAGGATTCTGTTGAGTATTACTAGGCAAAGTACCATGCGGCCTAGAAAGTGCAGCCATCCTACTCTCAAGATCCTTAAAGTTAACACATTGATTCTTCATATTTATCTCAACCTTGCCATCTATCCTATCCAACCTCTCATTCAACGCCTTAGTATCATCCCGAATCATCTGAATGCTAGTGTTAGTTTCAGCCTGATTACTAACCAACTGTTTCATCATCTCCCTCAACTCGGCATTTGGATCGGTATTAGAGGAAGAAGAACCTGATCCTTGTCCTTGTTGAGTTGTTGTTGTGGTTGACTTTGAAAGTTATCCCTTTGCCACCTATTTCCTGAAAAACGAGAATTATTAGTAGGAAAAGAAGGGTTATAAGAAGGATTACCTGAAGAACGGTTTTGGAAACCGGTATTGCGTGGGTAGCTCCCTTGTTGTTGATTCTGGATGTAACTCACATCTTCGGGTGCCCGATTGGGGCACTCATCTGAATAATGCATATCACCACAATGATCACATCCAAAAAACAAACAAGAAAAAGAAATAAACAAAAAAAAAAAATAATGCATATCACCACAATGATCACATCCATCCGCTACTACCTTTACATCCCGTTCAATCGCTCCAAACCGATTCTCTTGCATAGCAAATCCCTTTTCCATGCGCTCAGATAGCGCTCTAATCTCACCAATCATCCCAGAATCATGACTAGCTTCAACCTTTGCAACCCTACCTTGGCTAGTACCTTTCTTTAATCTTCCCTCATTCTTCAAAAATCTATCATCATCCATATTTGCATTGTCCTTTGCCATGGACTCCAAAATATCAAAACCTTCATTGGGTGTAATTTTGTTGAAACCACCCCCAAAAGCATATCCTAACTCACGCTTGGACTTCTTATCTAGGCCATCAAAGAAAAGCTCAACATATTGCTCCTTAGTCATGTTATGCCCGGACAATTTCTCAACATCTCCTTAAACCGAATCCATGCATCTACCACATCTTCATCTTCATCTTGGTCAAAGGACCTAATCAAATTCTCCAACTTCCTTTGAGTTCTAAATGAATAAAACTCACCAATGAAAGCTTGCTTGAGTTGGTCCCAAGTTGTTATGGAATTTTCCGGAAGATCATTAAACCAATCTAAAGCATCACCGGTAATGGACATGGGAAATGTCTCAAGTTTAACTGCATTCATTTGGTTGTTCCCATATTGGTATAACCGTGCCAACTTCTCAAACCTCTCTAAGTGTTGGTATGGATCCCATTTCCTTTTACCGTCAAACTGTTGCTCCTCAATACTTTTAAGATGATTACCTTTCAGATTGAAATCATGAGCAATGGCTGGAGGTCTTATAGGACTACCACGGTTGGTAGGAATAGTACGGACCCTCTCACCATAACGAATATCATTCGGATCCCTTTGTTCGTCTCCCATTTCCTCTTCTAACTTAACTTCTAAATTGAAGAACTCGTCTAAATAAAACCCTTCCTCGTCCGAATCAGGAGTGAGTCTAGCAATAGGTGAGAATGGTGTAGGTGTTGTGAAGTTAAACCTACGTCTTGTTGGTGTTCTCAAAGGACTATTTAGAGGTAAACCCGAAGACCGCAAGTTCATCAACTGAGAAGTAGACCTGTAAAACACAACTAACCAAACACGTCAACTGCACCTGTGATAAGAAAAGAAAAGAAAAACTAAACTATTAAAGCAAATAACTTCCTCATGCGTGAGGAAGGATCAAACCACTAAATTAACAACTAAAACGGCACACAATCCCCGGCAGCGGCGCCAAAAACTTGATGTGCTAAATCGAGTTTAAAAATTAAAACTAGAAATACCTCAAAACTCACTACTACACACTATCGGGCAGTGGACCCGATCGTATACAATATAGTTAAAAAGTAAGTCCAGGTTCGTTCACGGGGATTGGTCTGAATCAATTGTCTAATAAAGTAGTTTGGAAAATAGGGTGTTGCTTCAAATCTCTCTTGACAATTAAAGTAAAATAACTTTAAAGACAAAACGCGTAAAAGTAAAGGTAAAGCTTCAAACAATAATAGTAAAGATCATCCACCTTACTTCGCTAGACTTCAAACATGATTGCATTCAATTAAGACCAAATTCATTGAGAGTTGACACGATAATCGTGAGAGGATAAAATGCTCGCGTGGTACCACCAACCGCTCACAAGTCACCCAAACACCTAAATTGCTAGTTTAATTACCCAAGCCGGTACCACCAATGCCTAGACAACCTTACCAACAATTAGTTTGCTTGATTATCCAATTAACAATTGTACCTATGTGAATTAAAACGTGGTACCACCAACCGTTTCAAAACACGTTGACAAAATGATTCCTTTTATTAAAATGACATTCACTATCATACCATGAACTAGTGATAATTGCTCATAGACAAGCAACCGTTTGAAAATCACATATGTATTCAACTAGTACCACTAACGAAGGACACACATGCCACCAATATCATAATAATAAATATAAAGGAATTAAATCATCAAGATCTCGACACAACAATAATTGAAATCAACTCTTTGAATTAAAACATATAGCAATCACATCATTCGTCTAGTTTCATCAAGGTGGGTGATTAAAAGATTAGCCGCTCATGATTAAATTGAAATAACAATCAAAATAAAGGAAGAACATGATGTACCAATCGTTTGAGAAATAGAAATTGCAAGACAATAAAATAGATACGATCTAAGTGGGTGCACGTGAATCTTCAATGAATCGGAAGATAATGAAATCTTAAATTGATCCTTGAAGGTGTTCCTTGAAGTGCAGCTCTTAGAAAGAAGACTTGATCCAATGGGAATTAGGTTTTGTAAACTATTTATACCTCCCTTTAATCTGAAGCAAAAGCTGCCCAAAACCTTTCAGCCTCATACTCTCACTGCGGCGCAGTGGGCGAGTGATGCCCCCACTGTGGCGCAGTGCTTATACACTGCCTTTGGTGCTCGTTTGTTAAGGCTGACTGCGGCGCAGTGGGCACATGCACATCCCACTGCGGCGCAGTATAATATTACTGGTTGATTGTACCTTTGAACATGAACCACTGCGGCGCAGTGGGCACAGATCAAACCCACTGCGGCGCAGTCCAAACTAACTGGTCCGGAACTCCTCTAAAATCTTGAATCCTTGCAGAAATTTTCTATCTTCTTTTCACTTGAACAACTCTCGAACTCCAAATCAACATCTTGGCCTCGGAAATCATCCGAAATTGCACCAAATGGAAACGCAACCTGCTTAGAACCTGAAACCACTAACAAAACCCATAAACGCGCCAAATGCCAGCAAAATCGACTAAAAACATATAATAAAAAAGCCAATAACGATGTGGGCGATGGGTATAAATTGGTCACATCAGTACCCTTAACGAAGATGGCAAAGATGTACATTGATGAAGTAGTCTCAAAACATGGAGTTCCTTTATCTATCGTTTCGGACCGAGACTCGAGATTTGTGTCAAACTTTTGGAAGGGTCTACAACGGGAGTTGGGTAGTAGAATAAATTTGAGTATCGCCTATCATCCTCAAACCGATGGGCAAAGTGAGAGAACTATTCAAACATTGGAGGATATGTTGAGGACGTGTGTACTAGAGTATGGTGGAGCATGGGATGATCATTTGAGGTTGATTGAGTTTGCTTACAACGATAGTCACCATGCAAGTATTGGAATGCCACCATTTGAGATGCTATATGGAAGAAGATGTAGGACTCCAAGTTGTTGGATGGAGCCCGGTGAGAAGCAATTAACCGGTCCTGAAATCATTGAAATCACCTCTGAAAAAGTTAATGTGGCAAAAGAAGCTTTACGTGTGGCTAGAGAAAGACAGAAAACATATGCAAATAAGAAAAGGAGACCGATTGAGTTCAATGTTGGTGATTTAGTGATGCTGAAAGTCTCACCATGGAAAGGAGTCATTCGATTTGGAAAGAAGGGAAAGTTGAGTCCACGTTTCATTGGACCTTTTAAAATCCTGAAATGCATTAAGGATCTAGCATATCAGTTGGAATTGCCTCCAGAATTGGATGGAATTCACAATACCTTTCATGTATCCTACTTGAGGAAATGCTTAGCCGAGGAGTCAAGTGTGATTCCTATTGAAGATGTGAGTATTGACCCAATGAAGAGAATGGTAGATGAACCAGTGGCGATACTTGGAAGGAAGCAAAAGAAGCTACACCGGAAAGTGATTGATTTAGTGTTGATAAAGTGGAAGCATAATCATGGAGAAAGCTTAACGTGGGAAACCGAAGCAGTAATGAAGAAAAAGTATCCGGAGTTATTCCTTTCTGATGAGATTCCGGGGACGGAATCCTCTTAAGGGGGAGGTAATTGTAACATCCCAAACTTTTTATTTAACAGTTGACTAGTGTCGTTAAGTCAACATAATGTGTCGTTAAGTCTATATTAGATTTAATGCTTATATGTAGTAATTGTGTGATTTGTGTGAGGCTTGAAAGCCTAATTGTATAATGAAGTATATATGTGTGTAAAATGTAGTTAAATGCCTATGTAGTGGTATTTAAAGAAGTAATCATGTTATATATGGTCCATATGGTAGTTTTTGACTAGTTATGAGATGTTTGGAAGTCTAGGGATCAATTTTGACATGTGGTGAAAGTAAAAAACGGGATTAGGGTCTTTGAGGGAGTCATTAGTTCATCATTGGCAGCCATATTAGTTTTCTCTCAAGCCCTAACCACCCCTTTGATCCCTTACCAAGTTTCTAAGCCGAAAATCCTTCAAAAGTGCGATTTAGGAGTGATTGATCGAGTATTTCGCATCCCCATTGTGATCTTCAGGTAATAGAAGTATATTGATTTTGATTTTATGTCTTTTCAATTGCATGAGTCATTAGAAATCAGATCTAGACCATTGGAGGGTCAATTGATGTCGAAATAAAGTTTGTTTTGATAATGCAAATCATGTGTGGTTTAATAAAGGAGTTATTTGCATTATAATGGTTTGAAAATGAAGCATTTTGATGTATTAAGGTCTGATATTTGATTTGGAATCGTTTGGTGTTGGTTTGGGGTTCAATCGATCGAAGTTGTGCAGAATCGCAACGGGTTGCGGCGCAACTAAATTCCAGAAGAATAAGTTGCGGCGCAACATAAAGTGTTGCGGCGCAACTGGAGGTTTGAGCTGCGGCGCAATGTGTAGGTTGCGGCGCAACCATAATTCAGAAAGATAAGTTGCGGCGCAACGTAGTATGTTGCGGCGCAACAGTGTTAGTTTCGAAATGAGTTTAACTTTTGAACCTCCAATGCGTAGTCATTGTCGTGGGTCTTGTTTGTGGGTGTTGAGGTCTGAGATATGACCTTAGTAACGTGAGTATTAGCGTGTCTAATGGTCGTTTACTAAATATAGGTAGACGAGATTATTTGCTTTGCACGGTAACTTAGTTATCGGTTGACGTGCGCTCCTCGGAGGTAAGATACACTACTTTGACACGCTGGGGGAATCCAACAAAGCTGGTTTTGAATAATAACTTCCCATTTGGTATCTTTATATTGCATGTGGGCATATGGGGTTACACGGGAGGTATTGTGGGTTATGTAGTTGACCATGAGACCTGAAATGCAGTCCCAAATGTTATGAAATGAAGGATGGTGTAATGTGGTATTTTGTTATGCATGAAATGTAGTAATGATGTTGATTCTTGATATGTGCATGCTTATGTGGCTTGTTCACCTAGCTCACTAGACTTTCTAGGTTGCCATGTCACTTGCACGTTTAAGGGCCTAAACGTAATGAAGATTATGTGTGAAATGTTTAGGTTGTGTGATGCCTAAACTAATAATGTGTGAAATGTTTAGGTTGTGTGATGCCTAAACTAATAATGTGTGAAACCGAGCTCGTAAAATTGATATGCAGGAAAGTGTTAAGCTTAACCCGTACTTGCCCTAGCCCGGCGGGTGCGTGAACGTGAGGTTGCTTGGGTGGCTCCTTGCAACATGGTCATTGAAACGTAGTTTGAGTAATACGAGGGGTCTGACCCGCCTCCACATACGGATTACCCCGGGATTGGCTTGCCATTCCTTAACGACGTATGATGACTAGCTTTTGGTTGCTCATCTAGTCGGGTGTGACTTATGTTACACTTAAATGCAGTTAACGAAGATACGTGTGCAAATGTGTGAACTAAATGAAGAATAGGCACATTTAGGGTGATTCATCCTAAGTTGATATGCAGTTTCTTTGTGTGTGTATTAAGTGTGTTGTGCCTTAACGTTTTGTCAATAAAGTAGAAGCGTTTTAATTGGACAAAGCTTTATAACCTTGGTGTTATCTTACTTAGCTAATTCGTTAGCTAACACTTGTTCTTGAAATGTGTGATTCCCTCAGGTTTAGCTTGAAGGTAGATGAGGAATGCAGAGCGAGGAGTGGGTAGATAGCTTGCTGATGACTTTAGCTACCCATAGATTCTACACCTCATTAGATATATTTATCTTTTTCGCGTTGCTGAATTTGTGAATAGACGGTTGTTTTGTGTTGGGCAAGCGTTGGGTTTTCATTTAGACTTATTTTATGATATGGCAAGTAACACCAATAAATGCAGAAACCGAATTGTTTTATCGGTTTGACTTTTAAAGATTTCTTCCGCAATTCTTAACACCGTTAGGTGAAAGTTTTGAAAAGTTTTTGAAAACCCATAATTTTAAATGTCGGGTGTTACATTTAACAAGTTTTGGATATGAGTTTTAACAATTTTGTTGACCTTAAAATGATGATATAAGACTAATAAACAAGTTTTGGATCATTGAAAGTCGACCGATAACCGAACAAAAATGTTATGGGAAAGGCAGCGATTTGCGGATGATCTGGCGGATGGTCTGATGAACACGGATCATCCGCCAATTCCAGAACATCATCCGCAGTTTTCAAAGAACAAGAAACGGGTTTTGACCTCAAAATTGACAACCTTAGAAGCGAAATCCGGTTACCAAACTTTAACACAATCAAATACAAGTATAACTAAGCATAAACATCCATTCTTTTCACAAACCCACTTCCAAAATCTTGTGATTTAATCCAAACCCGTTTTTAACCAAAATCACACATTTTACGCCAAAATCGACCACCAAACGTTTAGATTGACAACAAGGAAGTAACCTACAATGTAAAAGGAACGTTTTGAGCTATGAAACACTTACCAATTTCACCTATAACTTCAAATCCGTTTTTGGAGCCCTAAAAGTGGATGAACTCTTGAAACAAATGGAAAGTCTTGGATTTTTGATGATGGTTATTATTATAGTTGCAAGATTTAGTGAATTTAATTATTAACAACACAATTTGCAAGAATTTAAGGGGAATTTATGGTGGATCTTTGTGGTGGATGAAGAATAAGAAGGGAAGTAAAAGAGAGAGAGAGAGATATGAAAGAAATGAGATAAGGGAGGAATGAATGAGTGGAGGGTGTGTGGTGGGGGGTTGGGGGCCGGCCTAGAGAGGTCCAAAAGTGGCTCCCGCTCCGCTAATTTCGACCAATAGCTATTCGTTAATCATTTAAACGCCAAAACGAATCCGTAAACATAATTAAACTTAACATTACGCCAAAACTCGACAAAACGCTCGAGAATTCACATTAATTCACGAAAGTCATTTACATTCAATTACATTTATTTGCAAGTCAAATCTAGTCAAATTTCACGAATGTTACAAGCGGCGCTGGGATCTAGGGAGTGGCGCTGGGATGCCCAGGTGCATTCCCAGCGGCGCTAGAGGTCTTCTAGCGGCGCTTGTAAGTCCTGTACTTGCTTCGACGTCTGATTTTCCTTCACGATTTGATTCCAGCATTCCCCCACACTTAGCTTTTGACCAAGTGTATGGTTTCCTTCAGACTACAAAACTAAATACTCCTGCACACTTCAATCAAAATATAAAAATGGAAATAACAAGCTAAAACATAAAATAAAAATAAAAACGAAATACGATTGCAATAAGTTACTTGTTTCCTTGATCCATTGAAAGCTTGCATCTGTGATTCTAAAGATATAACTCATATAAAACAGGTCACAAATGATTATATTCAAAACAATTCACTTAATTGCAATTAGTCACATATTCCTAAAAAAAATAAAATAAAAATAAAAATACGGCTTGGGTTGCCTCCCAAGAAGCGCTAAGTTTAACGAGTCTTCAGCCGGACTCGGCCTAGGAACTAGGTTGAGGAAGAAAATGGGGTCGGCCGGGGGCCGGTTCCCGTTGGGTTATATCGAATATAAATGTCGGACCTATCTTCTAAATATGACTCGATATTCATCCTTTCTCATTGTCCTTGGCAAACCTTAGTCTCACAATAAAAACCGTAGGGATTATGTACATTTATATCCTGCTTCACAACTTTCAGTACATTAATCCCTGACTGTAATGTCATCTCTCCTAGTGACATATCTGATTGTTCATTAAGGTTTGGGTCATCATCCATTACTTCCATCCTAAGACATTCTCCCTTAATCAAGTCACTATCTTCTTCAATTCACACACTCTAATCCTATTTTGACCATTTGACAAAGATATTTCATGTTTAAGGACATGGATGATAGCATCTGCAGCATGCAAAAATGGTCGGCCTAGAATTAGGGGTGTCACTACTTTACTTACCGAATCAAGCACAACAAACTCAGTCCAAAATTCTAATTCCTTAACCCTGACATGGACTCGTTCGACAATCCCCTTGGGTTGTCGGTAAGTCTGATCGGCTAACCGAATGCTCATGTTAACGGGTTTTAGCAAACAAAGGGTAAGTTTCTCATAAATCACAGTAGGCATAACATTAATACTTGACCCTAAATCAGCTAATGCACACGAAAAGTATTCATTATTAATAGTGCAAGGAATAAGAAAACTTCCTGGATCTTCAGATGCTTGTGGTAGCTGTGTCCCATCATCCGGTGCCTCGGGATTTTGAACTTCATCCCTACTGTTCTGAGTCGTTCCCATCTTTGATTTTTCATTTTGAAGCGAAATTGGGTCTCGACATCTCCTTGAAAAATAGATTAAAACAAAGTTTTGCGCGAATCTGGACTGACGGACTCAGGAGCGGCGCTGGGCCTGAGCCAGGAGCGGCGCTCGGGCTCTCCAGCAGCGCTGGGTATCACAGAACGGCAATGTATGTGTCCAGTGGCACTGGTGGTACCTGGACAGATTCCAGTTTTGCGGCTTTGCTCGTTTCTTCTCCGTTTGGCTCCCGTATGACCTGTACCTGATTGGACACTTCACAAAAACTATTAGAAAGCTCAGTAGAGTCATTACCTTCAGTGAACACAGCATTCACATTCTCATTGCGACCGATTGGTGGTTGGTACTTTTGACTCGTGCCTTGATTTGAGCTTGAGCCGCCTTGGATGTTTGACCTTGGAATCAAGCTATTCTCCTTCTTTGCATTCTGCTCACTCCATCTATCTATCCTCCTTTCCAAGTCCTTGATTGTGGCTTGTTGATTTCTTGCTTCTTCATCAACCTTTTGATTGAGATTGCTTATCTTCTCATTGAACGACTTTGTATAGCTTGATAAGGAGTCGTGCCTCTTGTCGTTCATCTCGATGTACTTCTCCATCATGGTGGTGAGCTTGGCAATCGGATCCTCCTTGACTTCATTCTCCACTCTTGGTTGCTCGGGTTGACCATTATTCCTTTGCCACCTATTTTGAAAAGAACCAAAGTTATTTCTAGCATAACTAGAATTAAAGTTAGAATTACCGGGGTTTCTTTGAATAGTCCTCGTTGATAGCCTCCTCGGTATTGGTTCTGGACAAAATTGACTTGCTCAGTAGCCTCCTCTTCACAATCCTCGGTATAGTGCATTCCTTCGCAATTGTTGCACCCGTGTGCAATCACCTTGAGGTCCTTGTCCATAATGTCCAACCTATCTTCAAAAGTAGAAAAATGGTTAGATAAAGCTTTAAGTTCATGAATTACCTCATTGTCGGAGCTGCTCTCGATGCTAGCCACGGTCCTTCTCGTCCTCCTATCTCGATCCTTGTCATCTAAATCTCGAGCTAAGCTAGCTTTCACCATATCCTCCATCATTTTGTACGCGTCATTGGTAGACTTGTACAAAAAGTTACCACCGCCGGCTAGGTCTAAATCCTTTTGGGAACTCTTGGTTAAACCATAGAAGAAAATCTCCATGATCTCGTCCTTTTCTAGTCCATTCCCGTGACAGTTTCTGATCATTTCCCTAAGCCTTTTCCATGCTTCAACTAGCGATTCTCCCTCGTCTTGCTTGAAAGCCTTGATGTGTCGAAGCATTTTCCTTGCTAAACTCGGGGGAAAGAATCGTGAGACGAATTGTTCGTGAAGTTGATTCCATGTAGTGATGGTACCTTCATCGAGCTCATCGAACCAAGCACGTGCCTCTCTCGTGAGAGACGATGGAAATAAGCTAAGTTTCACATCGTCATCGGTGACGTCTCCTCCGTATTTGAACATTTTGCACAAACTTGTGAACTTGCTTACATGCTTATGGGGGTCGGATTTGGCTCGACCGTCATATTGGTTGTCTTGGATTAACTTTAGGTAGTGTCCTTTGACTGAGAACGAATCTCCTAGGTTTGGTGGAACAATAGCTGATTCCGGTGTAGGTGCTACGGCTCTCTTCCTCTCCATTATCGGTCGGTCAAAGGCGTCCATTTCGGATGTAGGTGAGTTTGGTTCGAACATAGTGTCGGATGAGGTGTCGGATGATCCTAAAGGTGGGTCTTCGTCAAAAAGGGTTGCTAAACTAAATACGGGTGGTGGAATTGGTGTGTTGTCTCTCTTTTTCCTTCTAGGTTTACTAGGTCTTGAAGATGCACTATCTACTATCGTTCCCGACCTCAATCGCATCAACTACCTAAATAATCCTGCAAAACTCAAGAAAAGGATCTAACACACCAATATAAAAATGAAATGAAAAACTAAACTACACTACTTAAACTAAAAATGAAAAAGAAAATATTTTTGGATTTTTGAAAATTTTAAAGAAAATGAAAATACTAGCTAAATTAACCTAAACTAGACTTAACTACTAAACCCTAAAATGACTTAACCTAAAACCTGAAAAGTAACTACTTCGTGCCGAAACACAAAGTAGGATCTAATTAAACTACTAAACTAAGAATGTGTCGCGTCCCCGGCAGCGGCGCCAAAAAGCTTGATGGGTGGTTTTTGTTTCGTGTTTAAATTTATAAAATGTTGTACAAGTAATTATCTCAAACACACACACCTTAACGGACAGGGGACCCAATCAGATGTAGTATAGTAATGTGATAAGTACAGGATCGTTCGCAGGGACGCGTTGCTTTACCTAATCTAGTAATATGTGTAATTCTAGCGGTTGAGGGTTGTCACGATTTCCTATTAAACTAATTAAAATACTGAAAAGTAAATAGAAGCCAAACCGCTTATTCAGCGAGAGGCTTAGTCTGAAAATAGTTTGAAAAAGCAAATAACAGTAATTAAATTAAAATACTTGTTTGGCATCTTAGATCTCATGACACGACCAGATATCATTCTACCTACTTGCTAGACTGTTGGAAACTTAATCACGACTCAGATTCTCGTTAGATTCACTTTGCCTAAGTAACTAGTGCTGTCCCTAGACTCACACTACTTCTTAAACAAATTCTCGTTAGATTCATTGTTTAAGCATTAATAACCTAAAGTTTGTGTTACTAATTCATCTTTAAGTTACCCGGCTCTTAAGCCATGACCAGATAATAATTCCCTCCGGTGACCACAGTGGACGTTTCCATGTCACTGGATCGCGTCTGACATTGTTAAGCATCATGTTCTATTCATCCTAATTACTATGGTTCTGGATCCCTCAGTTATAAGTGAATCACCTTTTACAACTAGTTAAAGAGCTACTAGTGTTTTCCATCCTTATGTATTAATCCTAGTGTATGATTATAGACCGATCATCAGAATTAAACTAATACACTCAGATATGGAACCGATAATAATATGAAGAACTAGTAAAACATGGATCTACGATAAACAGTAAAATACACTCCAACAGATCTAACAAATAAAGTAAAATAGATAAACGTCTACATGATCACATCGATCCAAACAAGTATTCAGCCTACTAGCCTACCATTATTAAAGGAATAACAAAGTCTGAAAAGATGATAGACATTGTTTACCAACTGAAAGTAAATAAAAGAGTAGATCTAGGTAGAAGATGAAGATCGGAAGGTGTTAGAAGCTCCAAAACCTCCTTGGAATCTGCAAAGTCGACCTAGGGTTTGATGTGGGCGGCTAGGGCTGCTGAATCGGCTCTCTCTTAGGGTTTTGAGGGCTGCTTCAGCTCTGATGATATACCGTATACGGAGCTCTACCTCCGTATAGAAGACTAGATACGAAGGACTCTTCGTAAGCAGCGAAGGTACTAACATATTTTACTAAGCAAACATTTCCGTAGCCGAAGCTACGATGTATACCTCCGTAATCCCGGAGCTCCTAAGATAATCGCAAATAATAGAGAACGGATACACATGAATTCTTTCCATGCTTATCCGACCTCCTAAAAAGGAATGAAATCAAATACTCCTAAAACCTAGTTTTATAATTTATAACAAGATCTACCGCTAACTGACTACAACACACTTACGGGCAGTGTACCCGTTCGTATGTAATATAGTTAACTGGCAAGACCAGGATCGAACACAAGGACTGATTGTTGTACTAAAGGTTGTAAAAATGTGAAACAAGTAAAAAAGTTTGGTGTGACCGAATTGTCACTTTGCGTTTCTGAAAGCTATGTAATTAACGAGTAAAGTAAAGTACTCAACCGGTATTAATCGAGAGCACACGAAAAGAGTTTGAGTTGTAAACAAATAATTAAAAAGCCATCTATGTCGAATCTGCTACGCAAAAAGTCTAGGTTGCATATAGGTTAAGCTCAAAATTCATATGTGTTGGTGATAATAATCGTGATAAGACAAAACACAACCGGGTGCACTCCGTTTGTAAAATCGACTCAATCACCTATTCAATCCAATTTCTTGCAACAAGTGGTACCACCAACCCTATTACAATTCCTTGAACTAACTAGTTTGTTTGATTATTTAAATAACAATTTTTATCTTTGTGAAAGAAACGTGGTACCACCAACCGTTAAATCCACTTAACAAAGTAATTTCTATTAAACTTGTATTCTTTACTATCATACCATGACCTAGCAAGAGTTATTCATAGACAAACAACTAAAATAATACTTGCATTCAACTAGTACCACTATCGAAGAACACAAATATCACCAAGAACACAAGTTTAAGTAGAAGAAATCACTTCATTAAGATCTTGACAAAATGTTAAGTAAAACCAACTTGATTTCAAAATATTATGCAACCATAACTAATTGTTTCACTTCATCTTCATAGATGTATAGAGATTTAGCTACTCATAATGAAAAGAGCTAAAGATTCAAATAAAAAGGAGAACATAGTGTACCAAATGTGAAGTAATAATCCAAATCGAGGTTACAACCGAGCTACAATCACTAATCAAGAACCAAAATTAATCTTCAAGTCTTCAAAATAGTTTGGGTGATGAAAAACCCTTGAAAAACCTTCAAAATCGGCTAGAGAGAAAGTATGGAGGCTGGAGTGTCCAAGATTAGCTTTAGGGTTGAGTGGGGTTTGGTATTTATACCCCAGGAGAGAGAAAGTCGAGCTGTCAGACGGATTTCGCGCCGCGAGGGCCAATGGTCGCGCCGCGATGGGTGCAAAAACTGGAGCATTTCAATCCAGGGACTTTTGTCGCGTCGTGATATCCACATCTCGCGCCGCGAGGCTAAATTTGTGAAGGATCGCGCCGCGAGGAATGCCAGTTTTGCCATTTCAGCTTCGTTCTTCATCGTTAGTGCATATGGACCATTCTTAAGCTATTTTCTACCAATTATGAGCGATGTACCTGCTGTAGACCTGAAATCACTAGCAAATACCATAAAGCACCACAAAACATGTATAAATGGCTAACAAACGTGTCTAAAACGTCCAAATAAGATGTGGGAAATATGTATATATTGAGACACATCAAACCTCCCCACACTTAAACCTTGCTTGCCCTCAAGCAAGTATGTACTTTAATCAATTCTCAATAACCCAACAATTCACGATTTCATAAAACAAAACATGGTTATAAGTGAAGTTTCCTACCAAGCGGTGTCGAATACCAAAAGCAAATGCATTTGAAACTAATGAGCAAAAGTTTAAGACGAAATCAGAAAATTCGACTAATCTAGGGTAAAACCATCTTTCGGTTACAATTAGAATCCTCCCTATGCTTGTGTTAACGCCTCTTGAACATTTCTATCATTCCAATTGACCTTAGGCTCGTTCTTACTAAGCTATAATCTACTAGCAAGCATCAACATTATTATTGGCAATATAAGCAATATTCCACAATGATTATTGGTATAATTGTCCACTTAAACACTTACGCCATTGGTTTTCCATAAGGTTTTCATTACGTTATACTTATGAGTCCCTTGGCAAAACATACTCCTACGGTCTAGAATTGCAACTCTATCCACACATCAGGTGATCATACGAAAGTGTACTTTAAGCGTCCGGCCAGCGGTTCGCTACGGATACGTGAGTATCGTTAAGAGACATACGCCAGAACTCAAGGTTGGGTTGCATATCCAGAGACCATGCTCTAAACACAAACACATGTGAGAATAAAAAGTTTTATAATTTAACACCCGTGATTTTCGATGAGACCGTGTAACGAACTTTCTGACAACCCATCCCAAGTTGGAAGCTTTAGGTGGGCTAGGTAAAACGAAGTTACCCCAAGGACTTGTTCGAATCTCAAAGACCACATTAGCATTAGACTATTGGAAAAAGATTATGCGCATTCCCACATGTGCCACCCGTTTGATGCCGAAGCACCCCAGACACCCCGATATAAAGACCAAACATAATGACTAGAGCTACAACCTATAACATAAGAATTAAGGACCGGACATCCGGTGTGCAAACCATATGTTAAGTCAAATTACCACAAGCATATTTAATACATTTCGAGCTTTTCATGTACACAAGTTGCAAAATTCAAATGGAAAACCTCAAGCGGTGCCTACCAATACATCATCTAGTGAAGCTATTATTCATATTAGGTTTATCATTAAGGTACAATTCGCAAGCAACCTAGATTATTTGAAGTTCGGAACAAGCCTATGACCCCTTGGAATGATGAAATGCCACAAACACTAGGAAAGGAAAGCTAAAGGTAAACAATCTCAAGTTTTATCCTAGATTAGCAAAATTCAAAGTCCTCATTTCTCGTCTTTGCACAAAACCTATAGCCTCAAAAATTTAAAAAAACATAACCAAAATGCTAGTAGAGGAAAGAAACTTCAAAATTTTTCATTTTTCCAATTTACCAATCCCCCTCCCCACACTTAAGTTGTACATTGTCCTCAATGGACGAATAACTAAGGCAAATAATGGGAAAAGGGAAAAATGCAAAATGTAGAAAGGAACAATGAAAAACCTCCGGGTGAAAGCAAGAATTCACCAATGCAAAGTTGAAGCCAAAATTTAAGTGGGTGCCGAACTGACTGCCAGCATAAACCCGCTTGTTTGTTCCAAAAATTCCCAAGGCATTCTCTCACAATTCAACTTGCAAACTTGAAATAATCACCTGACAATCACCAAAAGCAAAATACCAAAACAACTACCTAGTTCATAATAAAGGAAATACGGAAAATACTACAAATGTCTCATCGCCTAAACGGCGGAATTACAACCAAATCGAAAAGAAATAAAGTTCAAAGTTTCAAGAGTTTCAGAAAATAGAAGGAAGATAGAATAGATCAATACTCCTCCATGTCATGAGAGAAGGGAACACCGTCACTAGCATCAGGATCTGCCGGCTCACCAAATATGCCTCGGTAGAAATCAAAACCAGGCCCCGAATAGCGCTCTCCAGTGGTATGTCTATATGTCCCAAATTGGGGCATATCTGAGCGCCCCCTGTAGTCCCACTAGTGCCTGCTGCGCTCGAACTCGGGCCTGCCCAACCGGGCTGCTGCTGCTGATCAGGATGTGGACAGAAAAATCCATAAGTGGTGCTGGCCGGCATGAAAATGGGAGGAGGACTAAATGCCTGAGTGGGCGGTGGTGGAGGTGGAGACTCTGGTCTGATCCAATGGTTGATGTAGGGAGACCAGTACTCGTTTTGGAAGCCCAGGCGGTTCACTTGGCTCCACATCGTCCTCTGTCCATCCATCATCATGTCCTGAGTGTCCCTAAGCTCCCGCTGATTACCCAGGATCTCATCAAGCTTGGTTCCCCAACCTGCAAAATCATAAGCCGGGTAAGGGTTAGGCTGCTGCTCCATCTGGGGTGGTGGCTCCACCCTCTATCTCTGAGCCGGCGGCTCCTGCTCATCCTCCGTTTCATCCCCCAAATCACTCGCCGAAGTCATCAACCTTGCCTTCTTTAACTCTGTGGCATCAATGATAATGGTAGGCTCAATATCCGAAACTCTCCTCCCCTCACTAGTGTTTGCCATGCCCAACCTCTCCATGATCGAGGTCACGAAATGACCACATAAATACCTACGCTCCCGGTGCTTCTGCATGTGACGAGCAAGGATATAAGGAGCACAACCATATCTGGTGGGGGTGAAGTCTTGGAACTGCCTGAGTAACCACAAATCATCGCTACACACTTTGTCATTTGCATTGCCCCGATGGATGAAAGAGTATGTTATCAGTTTATGCAAAAGCCTCAACTTCTTGGACCGAATGTCCGACACTTTGCTCACCCCCGAGCTAAACGAAGGCTTCCCCGAAACCCTATTCCAATACTCGTGAAAACTCACCCCATCATCAAAATGGGAAGTGTCCAGAATGCTATTCTCCAAGAAGGATTGAACCAAACCATCATTAAACTCGTTCTTCTCAAACATCCCACATAAATAGCCAAACTCAGGAATGGTGCAGTGGCGCTGCTTGCCACCTAATCGAAAGTGGATCACCCGATCCTCACTAATGTCCTCAACAGGTAGAAATCCCACTCTAAGAGATGAGTAGAATTCCTGGCACCATTCCAGTTTAGCCGGTTTGTTCAGCTCAAAAACCCTTTTCCACATGTCGATGTTTGCTACCCAACCCGTTTCATCATCAGTATATTCAGTCCTAAACCTTTCTTCAAAATAGTTATCAAGGAGCGCATCGCGAATTATCTGCCAGTCCATTGTACGAGGGGGAATCAACTCATAGTCTTGAATTTCCGCTAACCTATTCAAAAACACTTGGCGTTCCGCCTTTGGGACATCCCTGAATTGCAGCCAAGGATGTGTGTGTGTCTTGAGTAACCTGAATGTTTTGCTAGCAGGGGCGGTTGGTGGAGTGTAGCTATCGTCTACATAATCAAATTGGTAGTTATTCGGCCACACCCATCCCTCGTATTTTTGTCCAACCGGTTGTTTCTGCAAAAACATTCAAAATGTGCTAAATAAGTCATAGGAAACAAATGGAGGCACTCACGAAAGGCTAAGACAAACAAACGGCAAAAACGGGCAAACAGGGCAAAATCTCGCGACGCGAGGTCCCCCACTCGCGCCGCGATTCTGAATTTTTTTTTTTTTTTTTTGGATTTTTTGGATTTTTTTTTATTTTTTTTTGAATTTTCTGAATGGGTTTTATGTCTAATTAACAATGCTTTAACTAATTTGAATTAAAATAAATTAAGGATGACTAAATCTTGAAAACCCCCAAATTAAAAATTAAGAAACCTAATTAGGTTTTTCTCAGATTCTTCCAAAATTAATCACCTCTAAGGACAATAAACAACAATACTAACTTATCTAAGTAATTAACAAACATTAATTGGAAGAAAATTCAAGAAAATAAATAAATCCTAATTAAATTGAAATAAAATTGAAAGGAAAGAAAAAAAGTTGAGAATCACATACCCCTCTTGACATGATGATGATGATGGAATGGAGGAGAAGAGAATGAGAGGAAGAAGAAGAGTGCAAAACCACAAATCTAAGAGTGTGTGTGTGTGTGTGTGTTTTGAGAGAAAGTAAGAAAGGAAAAAGAGAAGAGAATGAGATAGATGGATCGTGCTCTGCTTCTTTTAAGTGCCTTTTCATTCTATTTTTGATTTTAATATTAAGAGAAAAAGAACACTTACCTGGACGCGCCCTATCGCGTCGCGATAAACCTGGGTCGCGGCGCGATCACGTTGTAATTGCCGTTCGCGTCGCGAGGTGTCTGGTTCGCGCCGTGAGAAAATCCCCTGGACAACTTGGCTCCAAATCCACCTGATCTTGCGCCGCGAGAAGGTCTGGTCGCGCCGCGATCTGCTGCTTTTTCTCAAATTTTTGGTTTGTTAACACACTTTTGCACATACCGGTTCACCCCGCATCATTTCTCACCTGTGAATCTCAACGAAAAACATAAAAACAGAACAAAACTACTGAAAACAACTAAAAATGATAAAAACACACGGGTTGCCTCCCGAGAAGCGCTATTTTTATTAACGAGTCATTAGCTTGACTCGATCAAACCTCAAAGATTAACCAAGTTGGGGCCTTTAACCCCCTTCCCCACACTTAAGTTGTTGGAGTCCTATCCCTAATCGGTGGGAAGCAATCATCTTTCATCTTCGTCCGAATCCAATCATTTGCTCTACCAAAAGCATCCACCTCCAACATCAACTCCTCTTTCTCTTTGGTTGACAAATTCAAACATAGTTCTTTTGACAACTTCACATTGCAATGAGAAACCGCGGACTTGACACGATCGTACAATTTACGGATCTTGGCACTTCGGCTACTTGTCGGTCGAGAATTAATCACTAGTGTTATCTTCCCCTCATTTCCTTTTTTCTCCACTTCATCTTCCGACCATTCATCATTCTGAGAATCACTAGAACTAACACAAACAGTCTCGATAGAATTAACAACGTTAGGTGAAGAAAAAGAAGTAGTGTTCAAGAATTCTACCGATTCATCCCCCGTTCTCAATGTAAGCTTACCACGCCCGACCTCAATGGTAGCATCGGCCGTAGCAAGAAATGGTCTTCCTAGAATAAGGGGTACGTTTAATGCTTCACCCACATCAATAATGATAAAATCCACCGGAAAAACCAAACCACCCACTTTGACCAACACGTCTTCTAAGATTCCCATGGGTCTTATAACGGATTTATCGGCCAATTGAATTTTCATGTTGATGGGTTTAGGTTTTCCTAAGTTCAGTTTAGCATAAATAGATGAAGGCATTAAATCAATACTAGCACCTGAATCTGTCAATGCCTTACTCACAGTCAAATCCCCAATCTTGCAAGAAACAGTAAAACTACCTGGATCCTTACGCTTTTCGGGTAACTTACCCGCCACTGCCGCCGAGCAAACATTTTCCAAAATTTTAGTCTCCACCTCAGCCAACTTTTTCTTGTTCATCAAAATTTGCTTCAAACATTTTGCATATCCTGGCATCTGCACAATTGCATCTAAAAACGGAATATTGATATGCAACTTCCTTAGATCACTTACAAACTTATCCATTCGCTCCTTCATCTTTTCCTTCATCAATCTCTGTGGAAAAGGAATCTTCGGTTGGTAGGGTTTCAACACGGTTTCCTTGATCGGTGTGGCTTTAGGAACCGAAGTGGTCACCACCGGCGGTGACTCCATCTCTATCTCTTCATCAACATCTTCTTCAAACTGCCCAACTCGAGGAGAAACATTAGAAATACAAGAATTATCAATAGGAGGAACAATTACCTTGCCGGATCGCGTAGTTATGGCATTGACGGTTTCGTTCCGGTGTTGGGGACCTTTGTATTTGTCATCCCCATTCCTTCATGAGCCTTTGTCTTGATTCGGGTTTTGTTGGGTATTGCTTGGAAGAGTACCTGGTTGCCTTTGTTGAGTGCCCATTCTATCAATTCTCTTTTCCAAGTTGGAAATCAAAGCATGGGTGTTGCGATTGCTTATATCAATCTTGTCATTTAAAAGCTTAGAATAATTCTCCATTGAAATATTCCTTTTCTCTTGGGCCTCCTCTCGTTTGTCTTGTTTGTCAAGGAACTTGGACATCATGGCCATGAGAGGTGATCCTTCGCCCTCGTCTTCTTCTCGCCTTGGAGGTGATGGTGGTTGTTGTTGGTTAGGCGCGCCATGATTGTCATCCTTCTGCCACCTATTTTGAAAATTTCCACCACGATTGTTAGAATAAGTATTAGAAGAGTTAGAATAGTTACCTTGATATCGGCCTTGGAAATTTCCGCCACGTTGAAAAAGAGGTTGATATTGGCCTTGACGTTGGTTTTGAACGAAATTTACATCTTCATTAACCACCGACTCACACTCATCGGGATGGTGTGGTCCGCCACAATTGGTACATCCCCCGGCCATAATCTTCACATCACGCTCAAGTCCACCAAAATTATTCTCCACCATTGAGAACCTCTCATCCATTCGGTTAGAAAGTGCCCGAATTTCAGAAATTACCTCGGATGTTTCACCCTCATCAACTCTAGCTACTACCTTACGCGACCTCCTATCTTTATTCGAAGTCCTAGAAACTTGAGCTTTCGCCATATCCTCAAACATCTTCCAAAGCTCACTTGAGGTCTTGTAACTAATGCTACCTCCGCACGTCATCACCATCTTCTCATAACTCTCCCTATTCAGCCCATCCATGAATATCCCCACAATCTCGGTGTCACTCACCCCATGCCCGGGACATTCCCACAAGAGATCTTTCATTCTTAACCAAGCTTCAACAATAGACTCATCCTCATCTTGCCTAAAAGATCTAATTACAAGTATAAGCTCTCTTTCCCGATTAGCCGGAAAGAATCTCTCAATCAAAGCTTCCCTAACCTCACCCCAAGTAGTCAAGTTATCCGGTGCCAAACCCTTCAACCATTTGTGAGCCTCTCCCGTGAGAGACATGGGAAAAAGCTTCATCTTGACGTTGTTGGCCTGATTTTCCCCATAATTGAATAGATTGAAAATCATCTCGAACTTGTCAAGATGCTCATGAGGGTCTCTTTTGTGCCTTCCGTCAAAGCACAAATCTTTAACCATTTGCAAGTGATTGCCTTTCACCGTGAAAGTGTCAATTTCGGGTGCACGAATGACCGATTGGCGAGATGTAGGTATAGTTCGAGGAAGGTCTTCGATCTTCATGTTGAATAGATCAGTAGGGTTTTGTTGTCCGGCCATGTTACCGGTTGTTTTCGGTTATTCGGGTGGAGTAGGTGTTTTATCGGAAAGTGGTTCTTCTTTTTCGGAATGGTAACCCCACTCGTTACTTCCCGACTCGTAATAAGTCTCGTGAAGTATGTGGTCGGATTTGGGTCTAGGAGTGGTGTCTATGAAAAATGGGTCGGAAGTTGATGGTTGTGATGTTTGTGTTTTGGTGCGCTTTTTGAGTTTTTCGGGATTGGATGTGGCCTTCACTAATGGTCTCCCTGAAGTTTGAGTGTTCATCCACTACCTGTGAATAACCTGCGAACACAACACAACAAACAAAAACCTTAATAGCACCTGGGGTACAATTAAAGTAAACTAAAATAAAATAAAGCAAGTAACTTCTCCGTGCAAAGCACGAAAAAGGATCGATTCACATAATCTCAACCAAAAGTACTTAAAAATCAATCCCCGGCAGCGGCGCCAAAAACTTGATGTATGAAATCTAGTTTATAATTTATAACAAGATCTACCGCTAACTGACTACAACACACTTACGGGCAGTGTACCCGTTCGTATGTAATATAGCTAACTGGCAAGACCAGGATCGAACACAAGGACTGATTGTTGTACTAAAGATTGTAAAAATGTGAAACAAGTAAAAAAGTTTGGTGTGACCGAATTGTCACTTTGCGTTTCTGGAAGCTATGTAATTAACGAGTAAAGTAAAGTACTCAACCGGTATTAATCGAGAGCACACGAAAAGAGTTTGAGTTGTAAACAAATAATTAAAAAGCCATCTATGTCGAATCCGCTACGCAAAAAGTCTAGGTTGCATATAGGTTAAGCTCAAAATTCATGTGTTGGTGATAATAATCGTGAAAAGACAAAAACACAACCGGGTGCACTCCGTTTGTAAAATCGACTCAATCACCTATTCAATCCAATTTCTTGCAACAAGTGGTACCACCAACCGTTAAATCTACTTAACAAAGTAATTTCTATTAGACTTGTATTCTTTACTATCATACCATGACCTAGCAAGAGTTATTCATAGACAAACAACTAAAATAATACTTGTATTCAACTAGTACCACTATCGAAGAACACAAATATCACCAAGAACACAAGTTTAAGTAGAAGAAATCACTTCATTAAGATCTTGACAAATGTTAAGTAAAACCAACTTGAATTCAAAATATTATGCAACCATAACTAATTGTTTCACTTCATCTTCATAGATGTATAGAGATTTAGCTACTCATAATGAAAAGAGCTAAAGATTCAAATAAAAAGGAGAACATAGTGTACCAAATGTGAAGTAATAATCCAAATCGAGGTTACAACCGAGCTACAATCACTAATCAAGAGCCAAAATTAATCTTCAAGTCTTCAAAATAGTTTGGGTGATGAAAAACCCTTGAAAAACCTTCAAAATCGGCTAGAGAGAAAGTATGGAGGCTGGAGTGTCCAAGATTAGCTTTAGGGTTGAGTGGGGTTTGGTATTTATACCCCAGGAGAGAGAAAGTCGAGCTGTCAGACGGATTTCGCGCCGCGAGGGCCAATGGTCGCGCCGCGATGGGTGCAAAAACTGGAGCATTTCAATCCAGGGACTTTTGTCGCGTCGTGATATCCACATCTCGCGCCGCGAGGCTAAATTTGTGAAGGATCGCGCCGCGACCAAGGTCAAGACCAAGACGGGCCCGCGCCGACGCACCAAGGTCAAAACCGAGACAGGTCCGCGCTGAGGTTGCAAGGTCAAGACCGGGACGGACCCGTACCAATGCCACAAGGTCAATACCAAGATAAATCTATGCCAGGGTCACCGGGACAAGATCGTGGGAGAACCACGTTACCATTACAAGGCCCAGATGAATCCACCCCTACAGCATCTCGCAGCCAAAACAAGCATGGGTCGGACCGCATTCCTCCTGACCCGGAAAGAGCGCAACCACATAGGGTTATCTTCCAGACGGACGGGCCACAAATAAGGACATCAAGTATAATAAATCAACCTGGAAATACAAACCAGGGACCAACATTAATAGACAGAGAGATTACCAACGCATATGTGCAAGCAAACTATGATGTGCTATGTGCGATAATCAGACGTCTAAGAGAGACAGGTCAGGTATATGAACCGGAGCCAATAAGACAACACATCTGCAATGAACACCTTATGGGGGAGGTAGATGAAGGGTCGGGAAAGAGCATACTCACCGGACCGTCAAATAAATCCCCAAACGCATGGAGAGACTCCAGGGAGATGCATAATCCCCAAACGGGAGCCCCGGAGGATGGACCTGACCAAAGAAATCAGATCCAAGGCCAACACAGATCGAAAGCAGGACCAGGAGAAATAGGTGGAGATAACGCCCGGAGGTATCCCTCACATGAGTGGGAACCCATGGACACGTCACACCTAGGGAATACAAATAGTCCATTCACTAGTAACATAAGAAACAACCCGCTACCGATAAATATGAAATACCCCCAGAACCTAGGGTATTATGACGGAAAAGGAGATCCAGACGACTTTTTGAAAAAATTTACCGGAGCCGCAATGATCCAAAGATGGGACATGCCAACCACCTGCCAGGCCTTCTCCTACTCCTTAGCGAACGACGCAAGGGAATGGATTGATAGCCTACCGGCAAACTCGATAGATAGCTTCGAAACTCTCAAAAACAAGTTCAGATTACAATTCAATATGCAAAAGAAACATCAGAAAACACATGTGTCGGTACACAACATAAAACGACAAAGTGGAGAGACACTTAGGGATTTTGTTGCAAGATACACAAACGAAACCCAGGAGATAAGTGGACTGCCGGAAAGCCAGAGGATATCAGGACTCATTCATGGGCTACGAGCGGTCGAGCTGGTCGAACACCTCACGACGAACTTGCGGGAAACATATGACGAATTGACAACTAAGGTTCACATTTGGCTTGACGTCAAAGAAACGACTGGAGCAGAGTATGCTCTAGGAAAACGAAAAAGAGATCCGAACGATAACGAAAACGAGGGCCCCATAGAAAACCCCAGATGGGGAAGCAAAGCCAAAGAAGGTAGAAGAATAATACTGCTGAAATTAACAAAATCACCGAAGGATATTCTCGCAACAGAGCGGGTAGCACAAACCTTCCCAGCCCCACCCAGATTAACAACCCGAAAAAGGGATCGAGGAAAATATTGTGCATTCCACAAAGATTATGGACATGACATGGACCTATGCCGGAATCTCCAAAAAGCCATAGAAGAAGCAATAACCGCTGGAAAGTTGCAACATCTTGAAAGGGAGGTGCAAAAAGAAGCATCGAAAGCGAAAATAGAGGACAATGCAGCAGCTAACCCGCTACAGGCACAAGTCCTCTTGGCAGGGAGAGAACAACAAGGCAAAAAATGGAGGTGCTACAGCACCAAGCTAGCGAACCCGGTCAGAAAAATCCAGAATCAATAGATACACTAACTCGGCTCGTGATGATATATCATATACGGAGCTTTACCTCCGTATAAAGGAACGGATACGAAGGACCCTTCGTAAACAGCGAAGGTACTATACATTGTACCAAGCAGACGTATCCGTAGCCGAAGCTACGATGTATACCTCCGTAATTCTGGAACTCCCAATGATGATCGCAAACAATAAACGGATACACGTGAATTCTTTCCATGATTATCCGATCTCCCGAAAAGGGAATGAAATCAAACACTCCTATAAACTAGGACGCGGTCTAAGAGTCCTAGATATATCTTCCATACTTAGAAGATATCACGAAAAGAGGAAGGGATTTACCCTAAATTCCTACCTTCCTCTCCAAGGCTTTACCCTCTATATAAATAGAGGAGGTGCCATACGGCATAGGATCATACTCCACGCATTAAAACCCTCATCATTAACACATTTGACTTCCGAATCTCTAACCCCCAGATAAACCCTAAGCCTTACGGATCGGCGAAGGGTTAAAAATCATAGGCGTAAAGCGGCCTACGGCCCTCTGACCGGAAGGGAATCGCCGACAAAACACCCAAAACCCCTCTCACACCTTCGGTTGAGCCATAGTGCGATTATTTGATCAAACAAATTGGCGCCATCCGTGGGACCTTCGTCTCAAATTCGAACTCAGCCACGATCAAAAAAGCATTATGTCAAACCCTAATCCCCTTCCGGAACGACTCGGGTTAGGCACCGTCTATGACCGAGAAAAAGATAACGGTGGGACTCTCCCAGTCAGGGGGTCCAGCCCGCCAAACGAACAAGGGACCGGAGCGGGTCACCAATCGCCAGACGACCAGGCAGCAGGTCGATCGACCTGCCAGATAATGGCACTAAGCAAAGCAACAGATGGCGACCTTGACATAAGGGGAGTAACGTTGAAGGAGATACAGCTTCAGAATCAGAAAAAGATGTTGTGCCGTACCTCGTGTACACCGCACAAGGTAACCTGCTACCGGTAGTACAGGAATCCAGGGAAGAAGAAAGGAACCAGATCCAAGGTAAAGGAGGTAATCCCACAGCAATAGACATGACCGACCAAAGGCCCACTGGAAGAGATCTGAGCAAGAAGAAGGAAACAGGAAACAAAGAAGATGACTCCATAACAGCAAAAAACCCAATGCTAGTATACCCGCCGTACCCGATCTATCAGGGGACTCCGGTAGGGATGACCGCAGCAGACGTCATGCAGACAACATCCGGAAGGTCGCAAAAAATTACCTTGGTACGACGGCACCTCCGACGTCGATGAGTTCCTCAGGAAGGTCGACGAAGTAGCTAAGGTAGAAGGATGGAGCGGTCCAGCAATCTGTCATGTCATCCTCTACCTCTTACACGGAAAGACAAGGGGGTGGCTTGAAAGCCTACCCGAAGAGAGCATACATGGTGACAAAGACTTCAAATCCAAATTAAAGGAAGAATTCGGTTCTCACCTGTTGGCACATGACATAAAACAGGGGGAGGACGAAGAGACAGAAGATTTTTTGAAATGGTACGGGGACAACACTCGAAACCTAGTACACATATCAGAGGAAGAAAGGATATCCGGAGCCATACATGGCCTCCAGTCAAAAGAATTGATACGACACTTATGCCTCGGTAAGCCAAGAAGCTACCTGGAATTGATGGAGAAATTCCACGAGTGGAGGAGTGCCGAAGAAATAGCAGAAAAAGCTTTGGCCAAATGGAAAACCATGATAAAGAAGAACGAGAAGCAAACCGAGACAATCGAGGATGTAGCAACTGATGAGTTCTCTCCTACATGCAGTAGGACGAATAGCTACAAGAGAACAATTGGCAATCTCCGGAAAACGCCATCAGAAATCCTGTCATCAGAAGAAGTAGCAAAAACATTCGTCAGACCACTGCCGTTATCCGGAAGAGGAACCAGAAACCTAGACAAATTCTGTTGTTTCCACAACGGATATGGGCATAGTACGGATTACTGCAGAGAGTTGTTAATGCAGATAGACAACGCAGCGAGGAAAACAAGCTAGCATACCTGGTGAAAAGGAGCAGACCAAACTTCGACGAAGCAGAACCGGAAGAGCACCGGAGGAGGATACTATCAAACACCTTGATCCGAAAAGGAACACAACACTATCACTTCGGTGAGTTGGATGACAAGGCATCGATAGACCCGGTGCTAATAAAAGTGAACATAGGCAGCGTGTGCCTGAAGAATACGCAGGTAGACACAGGAAGCGGACGAGACATAATCTATGAGAAAAGTTTCCTCCGATTGCCTAAAAAACTGCGGGAAACAATCACGCCACTAGATACGGAAGTAATAGGATTCGCCAGTGAACGCATCCGCCCATTGGGAGAAATATGGCTGGACGCCACTATCGGAGGGTTCCCCTGGCGAAGAACCGCACGGATTCTGGCAATCGTGATAAAAGCAAACTCGCCTTATGATATGCTCCTAGGCAGAGAAGGAATGAGGAAATTCCATATGATAGCATCAACAATACATGGTTGCGTACTGTACAAATCTCACGGGGGGATGCAAACAATACTCTCTTCATTTACTGAAGATATAAAGGGAAAGAGCTCCGTACCGTGGTACAAACGCAACAGAAGAAAGGCCATACAATCCCGGACCAGCAGGGGATGCGGAAATTCATACACCAAAGACTCCGGCAGGCATTAAGACTGGTTGGAGCATAATTTGCCCTCGGGATAAGCCAAATTAACGGAGCAAACAGGGCAACACAAAAGTAGCAGCTAGGAACAATACAAAATATTGTAACTTCCTCCTGCCATGTACTTACAAGCTCCCAAAAAATTATATAAAACGATCGTAATAATTTTCTAAATGCGCATAAAAAATTATTTTTTGAATTGTCAAGGGGACGCCCATAAGACTTTTCAACACAATCATGAGGTAATAACCCATGAATAAAATGCATAAGTCACTCCTTCCTTATGATTGTAGTGCATAAGCATAAATGCATAAGACACTCTTTTGAAAATGTATAAGCATAACAAAAATAAAAGATATTACTTCTCTACGAAAGAATGCAGAATGATAAGCTCTGAAGTATAGCGAAGCAATGACGGCACAAACAGAGACAAGGAGCAAATAATAAACAGACACCAAAGAATGTACAAGAGCAAGTCATGCCTAAGGCATCAAAAAATATATGTACAGAGTACAGAGGATCGGCAGTTCACATTCCCTGAGGCCTAATATTATAAAGATCAGCCACCGAAGCATCGGGATTTGAAGAAATCTGCTGGATATAAGGAAAAGAAATTCTCCTTAAGGCCTCTTCAGCAGCAACGATCCTCTCCTCGGTGCCAAGAAGCCTCTCCTATTCCCACTCAACACAACCTGCCCACGACTCTCCATACGAAAAAGTAACAAGGCTCTTGAATCAGCCCGGTTAGCCTCAATCAACTCATCAAGACTCTGATCGAACTCAGGACTCGCCATCAACATACGGAAGACATGAGGAATAACACCAGAAATAACCTGGCGCATGGAGTTTCTTGTATTCTCCAACTCCAGCTCCAAATTGTTGATCACTGCAGCAGGTCCGACAGAAGTAAGAGTAGCAATCCGCTCATGGGCAGCATCCAAACTCTGTGTAGCAAGGGATAAAGCCTCCTGGGAATCAGCGAGCTCTCTCCACAAAGAACTAACCAAGGAAGCATCACCCCCGTTAGACTGGGCAGCCCTTAGGGAAGCTAACTCTGCCCTATGCCTCTGCAGATTCTCCTCCAAATAGTGCACTCTGGCACTGCTAGCCGAACCAATCATACCGGCAGCAAACAGAGCCTGGTTGGTCATCTCAGCAAGCCTCTGAGCAGGCATGGTATCCAGCATGGTCCTTAAGTGATCAGGAACCAACATATCCAGACTCATTCGACAAAGTTGCGGATCAGGCAATTCACTCTGAAGAGGAATCCCTAAAAATTACAAAGAGTTTCAATCAGTAATATGAAAGGGAAACAACGATTGAAATATACACACAATCTACAGCCACTCACCAGTTGTGGTAGCTCCAGTTGTGGTAGCTCCAGTTGTAGTAGCTCCAGTTTCTTCAACTGGCTCTTTCCCAGGCCTATGTTCAGGTTCAGAGGTACCGACTAAAAGAAGAGAAAAGCATACATATCAGATCTATGCAGACACAAATAACAAAGTTAGGACAAAACACATACCTTGGTCAGCATTAGAAACTGGAACAGTAGCAGCAGCAACTTCATCTCTTACTGGAGAAGAATCAAGGATAATGATAGAAGGACCTGCAGCCATAGGGTCCGTTGCACCGGATGGACCACCCATTACCCTCTGCCTCTTCGGAGGAGGCCCAGAAACATCAACACCAGCAAAAAGGGGACCCTCCCCATCATCAGAAGGAGACAAAGGCCTTCTACCAACAACCATGCCTCGAGGATTCATGGTCACAGCCTCTCTAAGTGTTAACTCTGCAAACACAACGTAAAGACGTCAGAAGAAAACAAAAATAAAAAATCAACAGAAAAAGTAACAAAGAATGGCACCTTCACAACACCATATCAAAACCGGCTGATCAGGAGAACCCTCCCATGACATCGTAATGCCACAAAGATACAGAATCACAGAGGGATAAGTGACCAACTCAAATGGAGACCTATGCACCTGACGGACCAATGCATTATCAAGAGTAACCCAGTCATGCACATTGTCCTCAAAAGACATCCCCGACACCAACCTACTCGTATCCAACAAACCCCTATACAGCGGATGAATATATTCCTCACTGAAAACAAAAACCCCGGCCTCCAGTTCAACATATCAGAATCACCTATATCAAAAAATAACCTACCAGGCCTCTCTTCCACCATAACCCAACCATCACGAATACCGAATTTGAAAAAAATATCGAAAAACACTTATCCTGGGCTCTATCTCATATGCACGACAAATAACGATAAACGACATTATCATGGTAATCGCTAAGGGGTGCACCACAGATAAATACAGATTATGGTAATTGAGTAACCCTAATAACCAAGGGGACAAAGGAAACCTAAGATTACCACCGGAAAAAGGAGCGGTATACATACCTATAAATCCAGTAGGCGCATCAAGAATTGATTCCGACCATCCCGGAACCCTAATTTCAGGATCACTAGGGCGGCAGAAGCACTGGCGAAACCATGCGACATCGTCCTCAGTCATCTCTGAATACGTAGTACTAATAACGCGAAAATGATTGCGATCCATAGTATGGAGAAGATTGAACGGGGGAGTGGATGTATTTGATAATAGAGCAAGGGAGTGAGAGCGAAAGAAAAAAGAAGAAGAAAAGAAAATCTTCGGAGCCGTCACAAATTAAATAGGAGACAAAATGGATGGTTTGAAAAACCGGCGCATAACCTACACAAACCGTCGATTGGTTTTCTTCTCGGGATAAGTGCGCTCGAATTAACTCTTGATGGGATATATACGCGGCATGGTAAAATGGCAATTTTACCCTTAAAAAGAGTTCCGGAGCATCCAAAACAAAGCTCTTTTGAGCTCCGGTTACACAGGTACGCTCTTATTTATTTTTATTAGATTATTTTTGAAGTCTAATGCGATACTCTACAGATAGACTCTCCCATCAGACTGGGGGGCTTGATGATATACCATATACGGAGCTTTACCTCCGTATAAAGGAACGGATATGAAGGACCCTTCGTAAACAGCGAAGGTACTAATACATTGTACCAAGCAGACGTATCCGTAGCCGAAGCTACGATGTATACCTCCATAATTCCGGAACTCCCAATGATGATCGCAAACAATAAACGGATACACGTGAATTCTTTCCATGATTATCCGATCTCCCGAAAAGGGAATGAAATCAAACACTCCTATAAACTAGGACGCGGTCTAAGAGTCCTAGATATATCTTCCATACTTAGAAGATATCACGAAAAGAGAAAGGGATTTACCCTAAATTCCTACCTTCCTCTCCAAGGCTTTACCCTCTATATAAATAGAGGAGGTGCCATACGGCATAGGATCATACTCCACGCATTAAAACCCTCATCATTAACACATTCGACTTCCAAATCTCTAACCCCCAGATAAACCCTAAGCCTTACGGATCGGCGAAGGGTTAACAATCATAGGCGTAAAGCGGCCTACGGCCCTCTGACCGGAAGGGAATCGCCGACAAAACACCCAAAACCCCTCTCACACCTTCGGTTGAGCCATAGTGCGATTATTTGATCAAACAAATTGGCGCCATCCGTGGGACCTTCGTCTCAAATTCGAACTCAGCCACGATCAAAAAAGCATTATGTCAAACCCTAATCCCCTTCCAGAACGACTCGGGTTAGGCACCGTCTATGACCGAGAAAAAGATAAAGGTGGGACTCTCCCAATCCGGTGGTCCAGCCCGCCAAACGAACAAGGGACAGGAGCGGGTCACCAATCGCCAGACGACCAGGCAGCAGGCCGATCGACCTGCCAGATAATGGCACTAAGTAAAGCAACAGATGGCGACCTTGACATAAGGGGGAGTAACGTTGAAGGAGATACAACTTCAGAATCAGAAAAAGATGTTGTGTCACACCTCGGGTACACCGCACAAGGTAACCTGCTACCGGTAGTACAGGAATCCAGGGAAGAAGAAAGGAACCAGATCCAAGGTGAAGGAGGTAATCCTACATTCCCACAGCAATAGACATGACCGACCAAAGGCCCACTGGAAGAGATCTGAGCAAGAAGAAGGAAGCAGGAAACAAAGAAGATGACTCCATAACAGCAAAAAACCCAATGCTAGTATACCCGCCGTACCCGATCTATCAGGGACTCCGGTAGGGATGACCGCAGCAGACGTCATGCAGACAACATCCGGACTAGGGATGTACCAGTCAGCGAGTGCATATCCACCGTACTACTACGGAGGATACTTTTACCCGTGCGGAGGGCCACAGACCCAGCACATGGGGACGCCGCTCTTTGGTGGAAGTTACCCAGGACACATGCAGGCGTCATGGTACTACCCATACGGTATTGTGACCCCGCAGTATCTTAAGGAAAGCCCGATAACTGGAGTCGAAAAAGATAAGGTTGAACAAAAGGGACCGGAGCCTAAATACAAGGGGTCATGCCCACAATTCGCAAAAGATTTACGCCAACATGTACCTCCAGTGAAGATACTGGAGATCCAAGAATTACCTTGGTACGACGGCACCTCCGACGTCGATGAGTTCCTCAGGAAGGTCGACGAAGTAGCTAAGGTAGAAGGATGGAGCGGTCCAGCAATCTGTCATGTCATCCTCTACCTCTTACATGGAAGGACAAAGGGGTGGCTTGAAAGCCTACCCGAAAAGAGCATACATGGTGAAAGACTTCAAATCCAAATTAAAGGAAGAATTCGGTTCTCACCTGTTGGCACATGACATAAAACAGGGGGAGGACGAAGAGACAGAAGATTTTTTGAAATGGTACGGGGACAACACTCGAAACCTAGTACGCATATCAGAGGAAGAAAGGATATCCGGAGCCATACATGGCCTCCGGTCAAAAGAATTGATACGACACTTATGCCTCGGTAAGCCAAGAAGCTACCTGGAATTGATGGAGAAATTCCACGAGTGGAGGAGTGCCGAAGAAATAGCAGAAAAAGCTATGGCCAAATGGAAAACCATGATAAAGAAGAACGAGAAGCAAACCGAGACAATCGAGGATGTAGCAACTGATGAGTTCTCCCTACATGCAGTAGGACGAATAGCTACAAGAGAACAATTGGCAATCTCCGGAAAACGCCATCAGAAATCTTGTCATCAGAAGAAGTAGCAAAAACATTCGTCAGACCACTGCCGTTATCCGGAAGAGGAACCAGAAACCTAGACAAATTCTGTTGTTTCCACAACGGATATGGGCATAGTACGGATTACTGCAGAGAGTTGTTAAGGCAGATAGACAACGCAGCGAGAGAAAACAAGCTAGCATACCTGGTGAAAAGGAGCAGACCAAGCTTCGACGAAGCAGAACCGGAAGAGCACCGGAGGAGGATACTATCAAACACCTTGATCCGAAAAGGAACACAACACTATCACTTCGGTGAGTTGGATGACAAGGCATCGATAGACCCGGTGCTAATAAAAGTGAACATAGGCAGCGTGTGCCTGAAGAATACGCAGGTAGACACAGGAAGCGGACGAGACATAATCTATGAGAAAAGTTTCCTCCGATTGCCTAAAAAACTGCGGGAAACAATCACGCCACTAGATACGGAAGTAATAGGATTCGCCAGTGAACGCATCCGCCCATTGGGAGAAATATGGCTGGACGCCACTATCGGAGGGTTCCCCTGGCGAAGAACCGCACGGATTCTGGCAATCGTGATAAAAGCAAACTCGCCTTATGATATGCTCCTGGGCAGAGAAGGAATGAGAAAATTCCATATGATAGCATCAACAATACATGGTTGCGTACAGTACAAATCTCACGGGGGATGCAAACAATACTCTCTTCATTTACTGAAGATATAAAGGGAAAGAGCTCCGTACCGTGGTACAAACGCAACAGAAGAAAGGCCAGACAATCCCGGACCAGCAGGGGATGCGGAAATTCATACACCAAAGACTCCGGCAGGCATTAAGACTGGTTGGAGCATAATTTGCCCTCGGGATAAGCCAAATTAACGGAGCAAACAGGGCAACACAAAAGTAGCAGCTAGGAACAATACAAAATATTGTAACTTCCTCCTGCCATGAACTTACAAGCTCCCAAAAAATTATATAAAACGATCGTAATAATTCTCTAAATGCGCATAAAAAGTTATTTTTTGAATTGTCAAGGGGACGCCCATAAGACTTTTCAACACAATCATGAGGTAATAACCCATGAATAAAATGCATAAGTCACTCCTTCCTTATGATTGTAGTGCATAAGCATAAATGCATAAGACACTCTTTTGAAAATGTATAAGCATAACAAAAACACACTACAAAAAAAATGGTTTGTTGGGACTGAATTCTTAGGGACTGATAATTCAGTCTCGAATACATAATAACAGTAACTGAAATATCAGTTACTAATACTTTTAAGGACTGACTTTATGTTGACTGATTGTGGTAACTAAGAATCAGTCCTTGATACATTGATGCACTATCTAAGACTAAATTTCAGTTACAGATATGTTTGCATAATAAAAGATTTTGTAGGGAAATTTGTTGGTGACTGAATTTCAGTCCTAACTGAACCCTTAATACATGGGCGATATATTTAAGACTAATTTTCAGTTACAAAAATGTATCCACATTACAAAGTTTTGGAGGGATCTTTGTTAGCGACTGAATTTCGGTCCCATGTAACACTAATAATGGGCAACATATTTAAGACTAAATTTCAGTTACAAAAATATATGCATAATAAAAAGTTTTGGATGGAACTTTGTTAGACTGGATTTCAGTAGTAAGTAAACCTTAATAATGCGCGACATATTTAAGACTAAATTTCAGTTACAAAAGTGTAGGCAACATAAAAAGTTTTAGAGGGAACTTTGTTAGCGACTGAATTTCAGTCCCAACTAATCACCTAATACATGAGCATATTAAAGACTAAATTTCAGTTACAAAAGTGTAGGCAACATAAAAAGTTTTAGAGGGAACTTTGTTAGCGACTGAATTTCAGTCCCAACTAATCACCTAATACATGAGCATATTTAAGACTAAATTTCAGTTACAAAAGTGTAGGCAACATAAAAAGTTTTAGAGGGAACTTTGTTAGCGACTGAATTTCAGTCCCAACTAATCACCTAATACATGAGCATATTAAAGACTAAATTTCAGTTACAAAAATGTCTCACATAAAAAGTTTTGGAGGGATCTTTGTTAGCGACTGAATTTCAGTCCCAACTAATCACCTAATGCATGCGCATATTTAAGACTAAATTTCAGTTACAAAAGTGTAGGCAACATAAAAAGTTTTAGAGGGAACTTTGTTAGCGACTGAATTTCAGTCCCAACTAATCACCTAATACATGAGCATATTAAAGACTAAATTTCAGTTACAAAAATGTCTCACATAAAAAGTTTTGGAGGGATCTTTGTTAGCGACTGAATTTCAGTCCCAACTAATCACCTAATGCATGAGCATATTTAAGACTAAATTTCAGTTACAAAAGTGTAGGCAACATAAAAAGTTTTAGAGGGAACTTTGTTAGCGACTGAATTTCAGTCCCAACTAATCACCTAATACATGAGCATATTTAAGACTAAATTTCAGTTACAAAAGTGTAGGCAACATAAAAAGTTTTAGAGGGAACTTTGTTAGCGACTGAATTTCAGTCCCAACTAATCACCTAATACATGAGCATATTTAAGACTAAATTTCAGTTACAAAAGTGTAGGCAACATAAAAAGTTTTAGAGGGAACTTTGTTAGCGACTGAATTTCAGTCCCAACTAATCACCTAATACATGAGCATATTTAAGACTAAATTTCAGTTACAAAAGTGTAGGCAACATAAAAAGTTTTAGAGGGAACTTTGTTAGCGACTGAATTTCAGTCCCAACTAATCACCTAATACATGAGCATATTTAAGACTAAATTTCAGTTACAAAAGTGTAGGCAACATAAAAAGTTTTAGAGGGAACTTTGTTAGCGACTGAATTTCAGTCCCAACTAATCACCTAATACATGAGCATATTTAAGACTAAATTTCAGTTACAAAAGTGTAGGCAACATAAAAAGTTTTAGAGGGAACTTTGTTAGCGACTGAATTTCAGTCCCAACTAATCACCTAATACATGAGCATATTTAAGACTAAATTTCAGTTACAAAAGTGTAGGCAACATAAAAAGTTTTAGAGGGAACTTTGTTAGCGACTGAATTTCAGTCCCAACTAATCACCTAATACATGAGCATATTAAAGACTAAATTTCAGTTACAAAAATGTCTCACATAAAAAGTTTTAGAGGGAACTTTGTTAGCGACTGAATTTCAGTCCCAACTAATCACCTAATACATGAGCATATTAAAGACTAAATTTCAGTTACAAAAATGTATCACATAAAAAGTTTTAGAGGGATCTTTGTTAGCGACTGAATTTCAGTCCCAACTAATCACCTAATGCATGAGCATATTTAAGACTAAATTTCAGTTACAAAAGTGTAGGCAACATAAAAAGTTTTAGAGGGAACTTTGTTAGCGACTGAATTTCAGTCCCAACTAATCACCTAATACATGAGCATATTAAAGACTAAATTTCAGTTACAAACTGGAGACCATCAGTGGAAAGCTCTTACAAAGCTTTACACTGATTACGAGGAATTGACTTTATGCTTTATGTGCTATTACACGGATAAAAGGATTTATCTATGTATAAAAGTACAAAAAGGTACATAAAGCTGGTTGAGTAAAGTTACTTTATACTGTAACTTTACACAGCATTTTAAGGAATTAAATGTTATTCCTTAAATGTTCTCAACCATATTTGTACGGCCAAAGTTGACATCCCAATGTCAACTTTGCCTATAAATACAAGTCATTGCACAACAAGAATTACACTTCATACTTTGCATACCTGCAATATTCTTGGTGAACTTGTGCAATATTCTCTCAATCGTAAAAAGGAACATTTCAACTTTAAGTGTTTCGATTGTTTAGAGAATTTCCATGTATAGATCAACTGTAGTTCATAGGTTGTTAGGATATTTACATACTTTGTATTATCTTGGTTCCGCAACAACCTTGTAATTTATTTAAAGTTAATAAATAAATTACACTTGAAAATTACATATTGTCTCACCATTTTACTTTACAAGTATTTTATCTTATTGCATTGTTCTTTACTTATTGTCACTTAAATAAGTAATCTATCTAGAACTTGGTATATACTCACTATAACTGGTCGTCTCCAGTTCAACGCTTATATTGCAAAGTAACTCCACCATCGACATAGAGGTGTCTTCAGGTAGTACCATCTATTGAGTTGGGACTTACAAGTGGTATCAGAGCAGAAGGCTAAAATACTTACCTAGATCTGCTTAGATGACTACTACTGAAGGTGGAGATGGTTCTGGTCAAGGTGAAAACCCTTTGAATAATAATACACCACCTGTTCAAAATGTTAATACAAACCCTCCTCCTCCTACTGCCCCAAACCATGTCCATGTACATTATTCTAACACTCCTGTTCCAAAACTTGATGGAAACAGTGAGACCTTCGGTACATGGAAGGCCAGAATGCTTTTGCATTTTGGTGGGATAGAGAGATATATGCTGAAAATCCTTAAGGATGGACCGTATATACCCATGTCTCTTAGGGTAAGTCCTCTTCTAGATCCAACTGGAAGAAGAGGTTCCAGAGAAAAGCTCGAAGACCATTGGTCTGACGAGGATCGTAGACTTGTAGATCTAGACACCAGACTCAAGAACATGATCCTTGGAGCTATCCCTGAAGATCTAATTCCAACACTTGTGTTATTCCCCAGTGCCAAGTCAATGTGGGATGAATTAGTTATTCAGTTTGAAGGAGGTGATGACACCATTGTCACCAGAAAGGTTGCCCTGAACAAGAAGTATGAATCCTTCTTTGCTCTACCCAATGAAAGTCTAACTGGTACTTACACCAGGTTTTCTAGCCTCATTAATCAGTTGAGAGGCTTAGGTGTAGAGAAGGATAAGGATATTCTTCTTGAGAAGTTTTGTGATATTCTTCCTTCCAAATGGGAAAATATGGTTCTTGTCTTAAGACAAGGTAAAACCCTGCACAGTCACACCCTTGCATCGCTCTATGGAGCCTTCAGATTCACTGAAGATAATAATGCTGCAAGACTGGTGGCTGAGCAGGATGCCATGAACCATGCCCAGAGTCCCAAGGTTGCTAGTGTGACTGAGCGACCTTGTACTGCTTTAATGTCTGCAGAGAGTGTCCAGGCAAACTCAATGAAGGAGATGTTAAACAGTTTCTTGAACTCTGGCCTGACCACTGAAATCAGTGACGGTTGTGATGAAACTGACGATGATGATCTGGTTGCCATGATCGCTAAAACCTTTAATAGGTTTAAGCATAAATCTAAAAGATTTAATGGCCCAAACAATGCTTCCAGCTCCAGCTCTCTGGATAAAACCAATCTTACCTGCTATAAATGCGGTAAGAAAGGTCATTTTATGAAGGAATGCAGATCTAGTCAGATGAACAACCAAACTAGTCCCTCTGTCCCAAATTTCAATCGGCCTGATGATAGCTACAAAGCTAAATATAAAAAGCTTAAGGCCCAGATTGCCCTCCTGTCCATGGAAAAAGAAAAGGATCGGTGCTTAATGGCACAAACTGAGGGAAAATGGGAGTACTCTGATGACTCATCAGCTGATGAAGAAGAGGAAAGTGACATGTGTTTCATGGCCTTGGAAGATCAACAGCAACATGTGGCGAAAGAAGATGTCATCACTGGAAGATGGGTGGACATCATTTTGAAAAAGGTATGTGATTATGACAACCAAGTTGACCCAGAACTGAAACTGGACCTTGCTGAATCATTAAGTGGTGATTTAGCTTTTGTGGAAACTGTTAGAGCAGATAGTGAAAGATATCTGGACACTATCTTAATTAAACTAAACAATGTTAAACCACAACTTAATGATTTACAAAGTATCCAGTTGGCTCTCAAGGAGTCAGTTTTAAAAATTGAGGCTTTAGAATTTGATAATCAAAAATTAATTTCTGATCTTGAAAAAGAACAATTGATTATCAAATCATGGGTTAAAGCATCTGGAAAGAACTATGATGCATTTTCTAGAACAATTGATGCCCAGAAAAATGCATGGAAATCTGGAGATCTGGAAATGGCAGCTCTCATACCAGATCTTCATGCATTGCCTCCAGCTCTCAGGGTTGAAACTCCATATGATCAACCTGAGACAGTCGAAACTGAACCCATTGAGACCACCCCCACTGAGGTTAAACCTGGAGCCAAACAGGCTAGTGCTCCAATTAAAAAGGCCACTGGTAACAAGCCTTTACCTCAAAAGTCTAAGGAGCCCAAGACCCAAAAGACTAAAACTCCAGCTGAACCAAGGTCCAAGGTTCAGCAGCCTGATGAAAACAATATTTTGTTTAAACTGGAAAGTCAACTCCAACTTTTGTCTCGACAGGTTCAGAGTTGTACTGCCCGGATTAAAAATCTGGAAGGAGGTTCATCACCTCCAGTTGTAAAACAAAATATTAAACCCCCCTCAAAACCAAAACAAAAGAATGTTCCATCTGGAACAAAATCTGATAAGAAAAAGGGGAGCAGGTATCAAATACCAATCATTTTTACTCCTGCACCTGGATCTGGTGAAAAAGATCCAGATGTAGTCTTCAATTTACCACCACAACAATCAACTGAGACTTCTTAAGTGAAGTCTAGTGAACCCATCAAGAAAAGATGGGTTCACAAAAATAACTGAGACTTCTGTAGTGAAGTCTAGTGAACCCATCAAGAAAAGATGGGTTCACAAAAATAACTGATGATTTTTGTGGGTGTGCAGGGCGATCGAAAGAAGAATATCTGGTATCTGGACAGCGCTGATAGCCGAACTATGACCGGATGTAAGCCCCTGCTTGAAGAGTTCACTGTCCAAGATGGACGGAAGTGACGTTTGGTAATGATCAAAGTGGAAAGACTGAAGGATATGGTGTGCTCAATAACGGACAGGTCGAATTCAAAGAGTTGCATTTGTGAATGGTTTGAAATACAACCTGATCAGTGTCAGCCAACTTTGTGATGATGGCTACAGAGTTTTGTTCGATATTGCTCAAGGCACCATATTTAACAAGGATTGGAAAGTGGTGATGGTTGCACCAAGAAAAGGTAATGTGTACATCATGGATATGGAACCAGCTCCAAAAGAGCTGTGCTTCTATACCAAGGCTGATGAGGACACCAACTGGCTGTGGCATAAAAGATTATCCCATCTTAATTTCAAAAATATTAACAAGTTGTCTCGCAAACAACTGGTTGATGGGATACCACAGATTTCTTTCAATAAAGAAAAGCCATGTCCAGGATGTGAGATGGGCAAGCAGAAAAGGGCCAGTTTCAAAACTAGGCAAAATTTTAGCATCACTGAACCTCTTCACATGCTTCATATGGATCTTTTTGGTCCAGTGAATGTTCAAACTAGAGCTGGAAAGAAGTACACTCTAGTTGTGGTCGATGGATTCACCAGATACTGTTGGGTGGTATTCCTCAGATCTAAAAGTGATGCACCTGCTGAAATCATCTCTCTCATCAAAAGAATTGAACTCAAGTATACTCGAAAAGTCTGTCAGTTGCGAAGTTATAATGGTACTGAATTTTAAAATAAGGTACTTGAAACATTTTGCAATGACACTGGCATCTCTCAAAACTTCTCATCAGCACACTCTCCAGAGCAGAATGGAGTTGTGGAAAGAAAGAATCGCACACTGATAGAAGCAGCCAGAAGTATGTTATCTGAATCAGGTCTTCCCACCAGTTTTTGGGCTGAAGCAGTTGCAACTGCTTGTCACACCCAAAACCGGTCAGTCTATATCAAGAGACATAAGAAGACTGCCTATGAAGTACTCAGGAATCGTAACCAAATATTGGATATTTTCATGTATTTGGTTGTCCAGTTTATATTTTAAACGATTCCAGTCAGCTTGGAAAGTTTGATACAAAAGCTGATGAAGGTGTATTTTTAGGCTATTCAGATATTCGAAAGGCCTTTAGAGTTTATTAATTATAGACTCCAAAAGGTTCATGAGACAATTCATGTCACATTCGACGAATCAACTGAAGCAATCAACAAGAGACCAAGCCTTGATATTTCTCCAGTCGTTCCAATAAATTTTGGTGAAACTGACCAAGTTCATCAGTCAGTTGTCTCACCAAAAGATGTTTCCAGTTACAACAAATTAGAACCAGTTAAGAAGAAGAGCACCACCAGTGACACTTCATTCTATCCCTCCATTAATTTCAATTTACCACAGGAATTGGTGATTGGATTGATGTACGTGCCACTCCTATATCAGCACCAGTTCAAACTCCAACTTCTCCAGTTCTTCAAGAAATGCCTTTTAATGAAGAATTTCATGATGCAAATCGTGACCTCATTGACTCTGATGAGGATGTAGAAGTAGTTTGGACTGATCCTCCTCTAGAAGCTGCTGCAACTGAAGAAGATCGCCAGGTGACTTGCACTGATATTATTTTACACCAGCCTAGTCAATACACTAGATGGACTCGAGCACATCCAATTGAACAGATTGTGGGAGATCCAAATAGTGGGGTTCAAACTAGAAGAGCCACCAGTGAGCAATGCTTAAACGTCACCTTCTTATCATTAATTGAACCGAAGAAGATTGACGAGGCTATGGCAGACCCAAGCTGGGTGGAAGCTATGCAAGAAGAGCTCATCCAGTTTGAAAGGAATAATGTGTGGGAACTTGTTCCTTGTCCACCTGGGTTAAAGAAAGAACCCATTGGTACAAGATGGGTCTACCGAAACAAGATGGATGAAGATGGCCATGTCGTAAGAAACAAGGCCAGATTAGTTGCCCAGGGTTATTGTCAAGCAGAAGGCGTTGACTTTGATGAAACTTTTGCTCCAGTTGCAAGACTTGAAGCCATCAGAATATTTCTGGCTTATGCAGCCCATCTGCAGTTTAAAGTCTTCCAGATGGATGTCAAAAGTGTGTTCCTTAATGAAACATTGGAAGAAGTTGTGTATGTTAAGCAGACTCCAGGCTTCATCAATGAGAAGCATCCTCACTGGGTCTATAGACTGAACAAAGCTTTTTATGGTCTTAGACAAGCCCCAAGAGCCTGGTATGATACTTTAACTAAACATCTTCTTAAAAATGGCTTTCAAATAGGTGTAATAGATAATACCTTATTTATCTTGAAAGAAAAAGGTAATATCTTATTGGTATAAATTTATGTTGATGACATTATATTTGGTTCAACTGATGATGCAATGTGTAAAAAGTTTTCTAAAATCATGTCATTTGAGTATGAAATGAGTTTAATGGGAGAATTAACATTTTTCTTAGGTCTTCAGATTAAGCAAACTGAAAATGGAATTTTCATAAACCAAGGAAAATATGTCAAAGATTTGTTAAGAAAATACAAATATGATTCTATCCCATCGAAAAACACACCTATTGCAGCACCATTAAATTTGGACTCTGACCCAACTGGCAAACCAGTGAACATCACTGGATATCGTGGAATGGTTGGTTCACTGATGTATTTAACTGCCAGTCGACCAGATATAATGTTCGCAACATGTTTATGTGCCAGGTTTCAGGCTAACCCTAAAGAATCACATTTACACGCTGTTAAGCGTATCTTTAGATACCTGAAAGGGTGTCCTAATCTTGGTCTTTGGTACCCCAAAGGCTCAGGGTTAGATCTAATGGGTTATTCAGATTCAGATCATGCAGGTTGTAAGATAGATAGAAAATCAACAACTGGTGGTTGTCATTTCCTTGGAGGAAAACTGGTAAGTTGGACCAGCAAGAAGCAGACATCAGTCTCTATGTCCATTGCTGAGGCAGAGTACATTTCTGCGGCCAGTTGCTGTGCCTAGATTCTCTGGATCAAGAACCAGTTACTAGATTATGGTCAAAAGTATACAAGGACCCCAATCTTTTGTGACAACACCAGTGCAATTGCTATATCTCACAACCCAGTGATGCACTCCAAGAAAAAGCATATTGACATCAGGTATCATTTTATTCGTGATCATGTTATGAAAGGAGACATTGAATTACATTTCATCCCCACTGACAAACAGCTCGCTGATGTTTTTACAAAACCTCTTGATGAGAAAACCTTTAAACATCTCATCAGCGAACTGGGAATGTTAAATCCTTAAAACTGGAGATTTTTGTTATGAACGCGTCAGTGACACTGATGAAGTTCTCCAGTTGAGGAGGTCCAAATAATCTTTGCTCGCCAGGCTATCGAACTCCTTTGTGATACTATCCTGGCACTAATCGATTTCTGGATCATCATTTTAGGGGGAAAGACTCAAAATAATTTTCTGACTAAAATTCGTTTTGTTTGAAAATGGCAACTGGAGAACTCTCCAGTTGGAAACTGGCGCTGAATTAAACCTCCAGTGTCCAGGTTCAGTCTTGTCTTAAATTTTCATAACGTTAGAAAATACTTGGTCAATATTTGTGACACGTGACGGTACTCGAGTGTTTTAACCCACTTGATATCGTCATCTGACGTGTTTAAAGTCATTTTGGTAAATGACAACTGTTTTTATTGGGAAAATGAAAATTAGTGGGCGCGTGGGTAAGATAAGCCGTCGTAGCATTTAATGCTGACACGGTGAATTATGTTTTTGATTCAAAATTCAAACTTATTTTGTAAAAATATCTACAAAATTGATTTTGTTAATAAAATATAATTTTTGGTATTTCATTGGGATCTTGAATTCCTTATAAATACCCTTATTTACTCCGATCACATTTACTTCCCTTTACATTCTTTCATTTACTTCCCAATCATCTAAAAATTGCTTCTTTTCTCTCTCTGCTTCTTAAATCAAGAACCCTAATTCCAAAGTTTCAATTTTACTTTCAAATGGCACCTAAATCATCCCGTTCAAGAGATGTAAATCTCCTCTCTGTCCCATATGCTCCTCCACCAGATGTCAAACAGGCATCTGGTGCTCCTGGTAATACTACGCTTATCAAACTAAATCCAAATAATCCGATGGCGAGTTTACAAGGAACCCAAGGGTCCGATACCCTTATTGGGAGAATCCAAAAATTTTGAGGGATTCTCCAATCGGACCCTCCTTCTTCTTAAACCCACGCAAGATGTTTCACGACTACTTGTGTGAGTTTTGGTACACCGCTTCTCTTTCTTCCGACTGTTCTTCCATCAGTTTCACATTAAAAAGTGGAACAGTCCGGTGTACCTTATCAGCAGATGTATTGAGGGATGCTCTAAACCTCAATTACTGGAGACAAGGAGAGTCTCCTGTTGTCATCTCCCCTAACATCAATTTTCGCTAGGTCCTCCTTGATATGGGACACAAGGAGTGCCTCGAAAAAGGGGTTTTGAAAACAAAAGGTGCGATGACCATGAAGGGCCTTACACCTTCATGGAGGTACTTTTTCATCCACCTTATGGAAAGTATGGGTGGAGTTCTGGTGGACTTGACCAGATTAACTCCGCACAGGCAGAAATGGCATACTGCTTGTGGAATGGATTGAGAGTGGATTTTGCTGATATCCTTTACAGAAGCCTGGTTCAAAAACTGAAGGGCACCAAGGGACTATGTATCCCCTTCTCCAGGTTTCTCTCTCTTTGTTTTCTATAAATTCTGGGCCGTGAAGCTTATTTAAGCACATATTCACTTTACACTGTCCCAGATTTGTTGAGGAATCTTGACTCTCTAGTATCTGAAGCTGGAGAGGTCGAGATTCCAGATAGAATGCGGCTGGCATTCGCAAAAACCGATGCACCAGTCCAAGGTGAGTCGGAAAGACAATTGGGCGGGCCTCAAAATAATGAGGGACCCACCAGTTCGTCTGCTGGAATTGTGACCATTGTCGTACCTGGGCAACAGTCTAACCCCTCCAGCTCCAGCGTTTCTGTCCCCACAACCATTTACCCTGGAGACCTCCCAACAGGTCTTTCAGGTGTTCCAAAGGCAACAAGAACACGTCGCATTAGGACTTTGTCAGCACTTGCCACTGACAGTAGAAACCTGACCAGCCCTCCAGTTTCCTCCAAACAGGAACCTGGAGAAAGTCAAATGGGACAACCGCAAGCAGCCACCCTCGCATTTTCTGTAGGAGAGGGTGGTGAAGATGAAACTAGGCTACCCCAACCCAGATTAGAGTTTGAGTCAGCACAAAGTGTCCACGGCCTATCTTCTGACACTACTCTTACACGAACTGACGAAGTCTCTGGCCAGTCACTACTGGAGACTGAGGTTCCAAACTCTGCGGCTGATGATGTTATGGTTGTGGATAGAGCAACTATAACTGAGGCAACCCCAGTGACCTCTATCCCTGGTGAAGATACCTCGGTATCTGATCCTCCAACAGATGCAACCTTCCAGGAAACTAGAGAAGGTCATCTGGAGACTGAGGTTCCAAACTCTGCGGCTGATGATGTTATGGTTGTGGATAGAGCAACTATAACTGAGGCAACCCCAGTGACCTCTATCCCTGGTGAAGATACCTCGGTATCTGATCCTCCAACAGATGCAACCTTCCAGGAAACTAGAGAAGGTCATCTGGACATGAATGTTAATGATGAGGAAATCCTTATTGAGTCTTCGGATTCTGAAGGTACTGCATTAGACTTGGAGATTTTTGAGTCTTCTGTACAAGATCAAAACCCTTCATCTCAAGTCTCGCCTCCAGATGCTTCAATTTCAGTTTTACCATCACAAGAAAATGAGCCTACTGATATTCCATTTCCCACATATAACTATATGTCTGGAAACAGACGTATGGCACCATCACCATCTGGGCAGTTCTCACTTCTTCGAGAAATGCCACCCCCACCGCCGCCGTTGTTCACACCTGAGCATTCTCAGCATGAACAACACATTGTTACTTCAGTCCCTTCTTCTTCTACCACTCCTATTATTACTTCCTCGACTGCTGTGACGTCAACTGGGGAGGCTTCTCTAAATTTTCCTCCTCCAGTTACTCCAGTAGTAACTGCTGCTGGTCCAGTGACACCTTCCCCTCCGTCACTGGACAGTCAATTTGTGTCTGTTCAAGCCGATATCCAAAACCTTCTCACCAGGGTGGAGGATATTCAAAAGACACTTGACAAAAACACCAAGTTTTTCTCCAGATACCACAAGGATCACTTGACCAATATTAAAGTGGTTGATCTGGGGATTAACAAGTTTTCAGCAAATGAAGACTTGGTGTTCAACAAGCTTAATGAGTTGGTCACTGGCTGCAACAATCTGGCAACATCTTTAAAAGAAGCCTTTGACCTTACTCAGACCAAAGTCACAACCTCAATCTCAAATCTGCTGGGTAACACTGTTAGAAGATCAGAAATTGATTTGAAGGAGATTGAAAAACAGGTGAAAGAGTTTGTTGAAAAGCCTGGGTTGAATGTGACTGAGCTTGGGCAGCAGTTGATGGTTTCAGTTGGTCAGAAGATAGATGATACGCTGGGTGCAAGGGAAACACAATTGATAGAAAAGGTGATGTCTGAGATCACCAAGATGGCCACTCCTCAGGTTGATCTGGCCCCACTCACTAATGAGATCAACCAGTTGAGAGGCAGCATTGATACTTTGAGCACCCAGGTATCCAATCATACTCAATCTATTGATAAGCTGACCACTGAAGTGGATAATTTGAAGAGAAAGGATGAAGAGGTTAAGGAACAGGTGGTTTCGGGTCTTAGTGAAGATTCTAAAACTTTGGATGCATTGAAAACTGGTCAGGAACAGGTTGCAGCTAACGTTCTGACTCAGTCTAAAGAGACCAACCATCTGTGGAGAACTTTCAGGATGATGTGCACTATTTTTAAAGAGTGCAAGGACATGAAATCGTGGCAGCCTCTTGACCGGTTGCCAGCTAACCATTCTGAATGGGAAGTTATTAGGGCAGGTCTCGAAGCTGCCAAGGGGGAAAGAAGTGCAGTCCTTGCACCAACTGCACCTGGAAGTACTCCAACTGAAAGACAATCTGGTGGAGAAACAGTTGTGGCTGCCAGTACTGAAACTGGTGAGCAAAGGGTTGAAGAGAATGTGGATGTGATGGATAGGGGGAATGTAGATAAAGGTAAAGGTTTAGCATCTGATGTAGCCCAGCCGGCCACTGATGTACCAATGTTGGAAACTGGCAATGCTGATGTACTTCCTCCAGTTTCTGAAAGTGATAGCAAGCGTCTGGCAAGGCTTGGTGATCAAATTAAAGAAAGAAAGAAAATGAAACAAGCCAACCAAGCTGAATCCAGACAACATCTGGCCAAGATTAAATTGCTTGATATTAGTGATGCTCACTTGTTGGGAATCACTAAGGAGGAGTATGCTAGAGTAAAAGATGATGCCAGGATAGTTGGTATGTTAAAAGAAATGCTTGACATTGAACTGGACAGGCACTATCCTGATGATGAAGCTAAGCATGATGCCAGAAATTTAAATATATCAGTGGAGAAGGCAAAGGAGAACATGGCCAGTGGGATTCAGAAAAGAATTGAAAATGTAAGAAAGGTTGTGAAAAGGGTATTGAATCCACCAAGAAGGAACCCTCAACCAAGAAAGCCACTGCATAGAGATGTTGATCTTAGAACCTTCATTGAACCAACTGGCGATGTATCAAATGATGACATCAAGGTTGCTGTGCTGGCTGCTGGAGCTGGGAGTATTAAAATATCAAATGAATCTAAAGCTAGAGAGTATTATTCCCAGATCATGGCAACCAGAAGACACAGTGGGGCAATCAATGGTGTTCATGTAACAATTAAGCCAGGCACCAAGTACTTTCATGTTGAAGTCAGTTATGCTAGAGGGCCACTGGTTAGAACTGACAATCCTGGTGCAATGCAATATGGGTTCTCGGAATGGGTGGAAATGGTGAACTTTTTGGAAGCAAAGGCACAAAAGAATAGGTTTGAGAAAGCTTGGGTTAACTTCTTGAAGGGCAAGATTCAACACAAAGAGAATCTGGAGCTTAAGTTGAATATTGATCCTGAAGACTCTCAGCCTATCTCTTCAGTTGCAAAGAGAAGGAGAACTGGCGAAGGGCCATCTGATTAAGTTCTCTCTTCAGTTTATCTGCTTGTAATTTTGTTTACATTCTGTAACTTATGTATATTTCATTTCCTTGTATAAATGAAGTTACCAGTTTGTAACCACAAGATAGATAATAGATTAGATCTAACAAACTTAAAAGAAAAACCCAAGGCATTTACTGATCTATAAAAATGTCTTGGAAAACTTAGATAGATTTAATCGAACAAGTCTCTCCAGTTCACACTTGTACAGATACAAGAGCTGAAAAAGACTTGGCAATATTTCAGGACAAATAGGGGGAATTTGTTAGGACCAGTTTTGTTGAAACTGGCCAGTCTCCAGTTGCACCTGGAGACCAAGAAGATTTGTCCAGAAATATATTGAAGTCCAGTTGCATCGTACAGTTAACACAACTGAAGACTTTCTCCAGTTGAGAACTGACCAGTTGAAGAATCATTCCAGTTGAAGTCGAAGACAACAAGTGGAAGATAGAGAATGACAATGGCAGCGAAGCCCAGTTGACATTCTAGTCAGTTACAAACTGGAGACCATCAGTGGAAAGCTCTTACAAAGCTTTACACTGATTACGA
>CM067171.1:3751369-3776369 GCA_034093135.1 Erigeron breviscapus | reverse complement strand
AAATAATTTTTTGTAGACAATATTTCATATGTTGAAATTTTTTTAATTAATTAAATGATTGAAAATTTTAAAAAATCTCTCAAGTTGATGGCTAAAAATAAATATAAATTAAGTATTCAGGGCTAAAAAGTGTAAATTATTGATGGAAAACAAAAAAGTGTAAATTAATGAGACTTTTTATACAAATATTAATATAAATACTAATATAATAATATATTTGGATAATGATTATTAAGATTTTTAATTTATAGTTAAATTAAATGATGACATAAGCGAGAGTCAATTTGATGAAATTGAGCGATTTAATTGGTTAATAAGTCATTAGGTTTTGAAATAATTTTTTGTAGACAATATTTCATATGTTGAAATTTTTTTAATTAATTAAATGATTGAAAATTTTAAAAAATCTCTCAAATTGATGGCTAAAAATAAATATAAGTTAAGTATTCAGGGCTAAAAAGTGTAAATTATTAATGGAAAACTAAAAAGTGTAAATTATTGATGGAAAACAAAAAAGTGTAAATTAATGAGACTTTTTCTACAAATATTAATATAAATACTAATATAATAATATATTTGGATAATGATTATTAAGATTTTTAATTTATAGTTAATCTAAATGATGACATAAGCGAGAGTCAATTTGATGAAATTGAGCGATTTGATTAGTTAATAAGTCATTAGTTCAACTGTCTTATAGTATATGTTAAGATATATTTTAAGCCCGTGTATACATTACAAAACATCAAAATATAATAGAAATAGCTGAAAGCTACAAAGTGTAATAGTTATATTTAAATTAACTATTTAGTGAGATTTTTTATTTTACGAAAAGCTAAAATACGTAAATTGATGGTGAAAGAAAAAAAAATAAACTAATGAGATTTTTTATAATTTTAATTGTATTAATGATATTAGCAAGGTTCAATTTTGAGGGAAAAAAATGTAGTTGGTTAATAAAGAAGTGGTTGGTTTACAAATAATATATAAAGGTAAAGGTAAAACTCGTTTATCTTTTAAATATTATTTTAATTAAATGAATACAAAAATATAAAAAGTCATGAGTGGAAAGAAAGAGAATAAGTATAATGAACTCGGAATAGACTCGGCAGGGTGTGGCCGTAGGGAGTCGAGAGTTTTGGGTAACTTAAAGAGTAATCAGGGAGTACATAGATTGACATTTTTATATAAAAAAGTAATATACTTGAAATTATATGTAATAAAAAATTAAAAATAAATTAGAAACTTTAATCATAATTAAACATAAAAATAATACTTCAAAGCTTAACTTAATTGTTTTGAAACATAAAGATAATACTTCAAACAAAAATGAAAAAGAAGAAAATAAAACTTGACCAAGCTTGACCCGAGTTTCACCGAATTCGACCCGAGTTTGACAAAGTCGGGTTGAGTTTTCCGAATTTGACCTAGTGTGACTCGAGTTTGACCCTGATTTGGTTTGTGAGCCCCGAGTCATAAGTATCCCTGAATACATGCTACGAATAAAGGCTTGCCATTATAAGGAAGAAGAGGAAACATGCATACTTAAAGAGCAAAATACAACGGAGTGTTGTATGCTGTGTTCGAAAAGGATGAATCACTCTCGAAAAATATTTATTGATTCTCGTTGGACCTTTGGGGAGATATTTAAAACGATGAAGACTTGTATAATATAAGTTTTGATAATTTTTTAAACCACTTTTAATATTATATTGATGTTTTTAAGATAATGGTAAATCAAACTAACTTATATAGATAAAAATCAAATTAATTATAGGATAATGACATTTAAGAAATAAATTTAGTGAATTCCCATGTAAAATTTTTAAGATTTAAGATTGTTTTTTAACAATAAATTAGGTTGATTTATCCTTTTTATTTTTTTAAATATCAATATGTTCCCTCATTTATTTTTTATTTTCAACTTTTTTTCCTAAAATCAAAAGTTTGACTCTCGTTTTCCCGGTTATCGTCAACATAATCCACCCAACTGTTTCCCTTATTTCTCTCATTTACCCTTTTTCTCTCATTCCCATTTGTCCATTACCATCTACGGCTCCTTCTTTCTCCTGCATCTCACTCTCTCAACCTCTTCTCCATCTCCATCATCGCCACCAGATCTGGATCTATGAAAGTAGCCCTGTCAAGGGTATATGGAGATTTGTATGTGTACTTTTGGTCTCGTGTTTACTCTCGATATTCAAAACGGGGCTTGTTACAGATCTCAACGGTAGTTTTATCAGATGGGTGTGTGGTGGTGGAACGATGATGGTGGGTGGTACCTTTTGTAATAGAATGGGTTTAGGTGAAGGGTGGGGGATCTGATTTTATAGTTACATTGATATAGTTTCTGCTTTTTTTGTAATTTTAGTTGTGTATATTTGTGGCCTTTTTAATTTTTTGTATATATTTTTAGTTGCAGAAGTAGTTTTCTTTGCAACTGGGTTTGCCGGTGGAGCTTAATGATTTGATTTGGTCAATGGAAACATTGAAATACCATCATGAGAAAACCTTGCTATGATACAACAAATATGCACTATCAGGTGAGCCATCAATTATCATATTATTATATTGTTTATAGTAACTGTAGAATACGGTTAAAGGACACTATATTTTCTGAAAATCTAACCGGAAAGGTTTCAAATCAGAATTTCAATGACACAATGATCTTTGTATCAAAACCGTAAATGTTTTTAGATTTTATTATATTCAATAGTGGCTTATTTTCTTTTCATTTTTAATAGAATCAAATCACCTACTTTAAGGAAGGATTTGTTTTGGTTAGTACGCCTAGCTTTTTTTTTGCATTTTTGAAATTGAAATTAGTGTAATGTACTCCGTATTTGATCTTTAAGTTAAGATATGGATCCTATAATAACCACAACTTGGTGAAGATGTAAGTCTTTCTCCGCCACACTTTTGATTAATTTTGAAAGAGAAAACAGTTGCAACTTTCTTCGGTATCTTTTTTACAGTTTTTGTAGAATTGTTTTTGCTTATTGATTTCTTATTAAAATTAAAGTATGTAGTGATGTTTCATAGGAAACCAACAAGGTTAGACGAGGTGGTTAACACAAGGGTTTTATTTCTCATGCCTTGCAAGGCCGGATGTTCTTTTCTATCTTAGATGGAACTTGGAAGCTCTTCACCTTAGGTAGGAGTAAGACTGTTTACATCTCAAACTCCCCCATACACAGTCTTGGTATTGGGACCCAAAATCCATATAAAACGGCATTGGGTATTACTTAATTACTTACTAGTAATGCTTCTAACAACAATGTTCATGTGTGATCTTGATTTGATGTCTCCCTAATACTATTAACTTGATGCCTCCTATGAACGAGATTTTTTTTTATTCGTTAACCCAATGGACCTTCTTTTTATTAAAAGTTTATGTATTATAGATAAATGAGTCAATAATGGAGCAAAGTGCGTTAAAGATAATCTAAAGTATTGGTAATTTTTTTTTCACACATGACAATGTGATCTCTTAATTTTTTTTTTAAATCAACTTCTATTCATTTGAATTTTGAAAGTGTGTAGAAATTGACAAAAAAATGTTGTACGAATTTTGAGTACTACCTTTGTTAAGGGGTTAGTGTCAATTTGCTTATATATAGTTGATAAACTTCCGAATCCATTCATGCAACTTAAAATAAAGTTCCTTCTGGTGGATCATTGGTGATGCCTAATTGCAACTGTATTATCAATTTATTGCCATAATCAGCTTCTTTCATGTCATTTTCTTTTTGTGATTTTCAAAAAGCTTGTTATCGTGGCAATTGCTTGCAACTTTTCAGGTTACTCGAGCTATTGTTCAGGCCACTTCTATGGTTGTTTGGATTGCTGGTCGGCTAATGTTTCGGGATGCCTTTTGGTTGCTGCTAGGGTGTTCAAGGTGCCAGGCCATCGAGCAGGTCACTCTCCTGTCAATCCGTCAAAAGGTATTTACTTTTGTTTCTTGGATTGTTGTTACTCATATAGTTGAAGTATATGATCCATTGATAGTGCTGTATTTCATGTATGGTAAGATCATACTGGTGTTGTTGACTTGTGGTAGGCCAGTTTGTTCAGGATGCTGGGCTTGTGACGAGAAAAAATAATTGGATGATTGAGGTGGCAACATCATTTCAACAAGACTCAACTAAATACGAAAAATCAAGACAAAAGGTTAGTGAACTCACAAGAGCATCTTACAAGTAAGAGGTAGACTTTATGAGCCGAAAATTTCCAGACTTCAAGAACACAATGCCTTCACCAGTTACTATTGATGTTGATGATTCAGATGAAGTATTCTCACGTAGTGACATCTAGGATGTTAAAATTTATTCGGTATTGTAATCTAGTATTCTTTATAAAAAATATGTTATTGTTTACTCGCGTTATTTTGATTAGTTATTTTAATTCTTGTGTTTCAATGAATTAATGAAAATATTGTTTATTGTTTGGAATTATATATATATGCTTTATAAAATTGTAAGGCGACTGCCATGAGACAATCATGTCATAAGGCGACTGCCATGAGACAATCATGTCATAAGGCGACTGCCATGAGACAATCATGTCATAAGGCGACTGCCATGAGACAATCATGTCATAAGGCGACTGCCATGAGACAATCATGTCATAAGGCGACTGCCATGAGACAATCATGTCATAAGGCGACTGCCATGAGACAATCATGTCATAAGGCGACTGCCATGAGACAATCATGTCATAAGGCGACTGCCATGAGACAATCATGTCATAAGGCGACTGCCATGAGACAATCATGTCATAAGGCGACTGCCATGAGACAATCATGTCATAAGGCGACTGCCATGAGACAATCATGTCATAAGGCGACTGCCATAAGACAATCACGTCATAAGACGACTGCCATGAGACAATCAAGTCATAAGGCGACTGTCATAAGACAATCATGTCATAAGGCGACTGCCATGAGACAATCATGTCATAAGGCGACTGCCATGAGACAATCATGTCATAAGGCGACTGCCATAAGACAATCACGTCATAAGACGACTGCCATGAGACAATCATGTCATAAGGCGACTGCCATAAGACAATCACGTCATAAGACGACTGCCATGAGACAATCAAGTCATAAGGCGACTGTCATAAGACAATCATGTCATAAGGCGACTGCCATGAGACAATCATGTCATAAGGCGACTGCCATAAGACAATCACGTCATAAGACGACTGCCATGAGACAATCATGTCATAAGGCGACTGCCATAAGACAATCACGTCATAAGACGACTGCCATGAGACAATCAAGTCATAAGGCGACTGTCATAAGACAATCATGTCATAAGGCGACTGCCATGAGACAATCATGTCATAAGGCGACTGCCATGAGACAATCATGTCATAAGGCGACTGCCATGAGACAATCATGTCATAAGGCGACTGCCATGAGACAATCATGTCATAAGGCGACTGCCATGAGACAATCATGTCATAAGGCGACTGCCATGAGACAATCATGTCATAAGGCGACTGCCATGAGACAATCATGTCATAAGGCGACTGCCATGAGACAATCATGTCATAAGGCGACTGCCATGAGACAATCATGTCATAAGGCGACTGCCATGAGACAATCATGTCATAAGGCGACTGCCATGAGACAATCATGTCATAAGGCGACTGCCATGAGACAATCATGTCATAAGGCGACTGCCATGAGACAATCATGTCATAAGGCGACTGCCATGAGACAATCATGTCATAAGGCGACTGCCATGAGACAATCATGTCATAAGGCGACTGCCATGAGACAATCATGTCATAAGGCGACTGCCATAAGACAATCACGTCATAAGACGACTGCCATGAGACAATCAAGTCATAAGGCGACTGTCATAAGACAATCATGTCATAAGGCGACTGCCATGAGACAATCATGTCATAAGGCGACTGCCATGAGACAATCATGTCATAAGGCGACTGCCATGAGACAATCATGTCATAAGGCGACTGCCATGAGACAATCATGTCATAAGGCGACTGCCATGAGACAATCATGTCATAAGGCGACTGCCATGAGACAATCATGTCATAAGGCGACTGCCATGAGACAATCATGTCATAAGGCGACTGCCATGAGACAATCATGTCATAAGGCGACTGCCATGAGACAATCATGTCATAAGGCGACTGCCATGAGACAATCATGTCATAAGGCGACTGCCATGAGACAATCATGTCATAAGGCGACTGCCATAAGACAATCACGTCATAAGACGACTGCCATGAGACAATCAAGTCATAAGGCGACTGTCATAAGACAATCATGTCATAAGGCGACTGCCATGAGACAATCATGTCATAAGGCGACTGCCATGAGACAATCATGTCATAAGGCGACTGCCATAAGACAATCACGTCATAAGACGACTGCCATGAGACAATCAAGTCATAAGGCGACTGTCATAAGACAATCATGTCATAAGGCGACTGCCATGAGACAATCATGTCATAAGGCGACTGCCATAAGACAATCACGTCATAAGACGACTGCCATGAGACAATCATGTCATAAGGCGACTGCCATAAGACAATCACGTCATAAGACGACTGCCATGAGACAATCATGTCATAAGGCGACTGCCATAAGACAATCACGTCATAAGACGACTGCCATGAGACAATCATGTCATAAGGCGACTGCCATAAGACAATCACGTCATAAGACGACTGCCATGAGACAATCAAGTCATAAGGCGACTGTCATAAGACAATCATGTCATAAGGCGACTGCCATGAGACAATCATGTCATAAGGCGACTGCCATGAGACAATCATGTCATAAGGCGACTGCCATAAGACAATCACGTCATAAGACGACTGCCATGAGACAATCAAGTCATAAGGCGACTGTCATAAGACAATCATGTCATAAGGCGACTGCCATGAGACAATCATGTCATAAGGCGACTGCCATAAGACAATCACGTCATAAGACGACTGCCATGAGACAATCATGTCATAAGGCGACTGCCATAAGACAATCACGTCATAAGACGACTGCCATGAGACAATCATGTCATAAGGCGACTGCCATAAGACAATCACGTCATAAGACGACTGCCATGAGACAATCATGTCATAAGGCGACTGCCATAAGACAATCACGTCATAAGACGACTGCCATGAGACAATCATGTCATAAGGCGACTGCCATAAGACAATCACGTCATAAGACGACTGCCATGAGACAATCATGTCATAAGGCGACTGCCATAAGACAATCACGTCATAAGACGACTGCCATGAGACAATCAAGTCATAAGGCGACTGTCATAAGACAATCATGTCATAAGGCGACTGCCATGAGACAATCATGTCATAAGGCGACTGCCATGAGACAATCATGTCATAAGGCGACTGCCATGAGACAATCATGTCATAAGGCGACTGCCATGAGACAATCATGTCATAAGGCGACTGCCATGAGACAATCATGTCATAAGGCGACTGCCATGAGACAATCATGTCATAAGGCGACTGCCATAAGACAATCACGTCATAAGACGACTGCCATGAGACAATCAAGTCATAAGGCGACTGCACGTAGTGACATCTAGGATGTTAAAATTTATTCGGTATTGTAATCTAGTATTCTTTATAAAAAATATGTTATTGTTTACTCGCGTTATTTTGATTAGTTATTTTAATTCTTGTGTTTCAATGAATTAATGAAAATATTGTTTATTGTTTGGAATTATATATATATGCTTTATAAAATTGTAATTGTATGCGTGGTGAAGAGCTATTGGAACTAATAATGAGTCTTCAAGGACTGAAAGCCTCTGGTCTCTAGGACTACTTATCAGTCTTCAAAGCATATTTTCAGGGATTGATTGGGACTAATTATCAGTTATTAAATCCTTTTATCAGAAACTGATTTGGTATCGATTTAAAACTAATTTTCAGTCCCTAAAATTATTAGTAACTGAACTCCGTGACTAACTTCACCAGTTACTATTGATGTTGATGATTCAGATGAAGTATTCTCACGTAGTGACATCTAGGATGTTAAAATTTATTCGGTATTGTAATCTAGTATTCTTTATAAAAAATATGTTATTGTTTACTCGCGTTATTTTGATTAGTTATTTTAATTCTTGTGTTTCAATGAATTAATGAAAATATTGTTTATTGTTTGGAATTATATATATATGCTTTATAAAATTGTAATTGTATGCGTGGTGAAGAGCTATTGGAACTAATAATGAGTCTTCAAGGACTGAAAGCCTCTGGTCTCTAGGACTACTTATCAGTCTTCAAAGCATATTTTCAGGGATTGATTTGGTGACTATTCGAGACTAGATTCAGTCTCTAAAAGTAGCAGATTAAGGACTAAAATTGCCTGGATTTTGGGACTAATAATCAGTTATTAAATCCTTTTATCAGAAACTGATTTGGTATCTGATCTAAAACTAAATTTGAGTCTCTATGAGTCAAGTTAAGGACTGAAAGTTCATAGTTTTTGGGACTAATTATCAGTTATTAAATCCTTTTATCAGAAACTGATTTGGTATCGATTTAAAACTAATTTTCAGTCCTTGATACTATTAGTAACTGATCATCGTGTATTAGAGACTGATTTTTCAGTCCCTAGAGGCCTGTTTTTTTGTAGTGACAAAAGATATTACTTCTCTACGAAAGAATGCAGAATGATAAGCTCTGAAGTATAGCCAAACAATGACGGCACAAACAGAGACAAGGAGCAAATAATAAACAGACACCAAAGAATGTACAAGAGCAAGTCATGCCTAAGGCATCAAAAAATATATGTACAGAGTACAGAGGATCGGCAGTTCACATTCCCTGAGGCCTAATATTATAAAGATCAGCCACCGAAGCATCGAAATTTGAAGAAATCTGCTGGATATATGGAAAAGAAATTCTCCTTAAGGCCTCTTCAGCAGCAACGATCCTCTCCTCGGTGCCAAGAAGCCTCTCCCTATTCCCACTCAACACAACCTGCCCACGACTCTCCATACGAAAAAGTAACAAGGCTCTTGAATCAACCCGGTTAGCCTCAATCAACTCATCAAGACTCTGATCGAACTCAGGACTCGCCATCAACATACGGAAGACATGAGGAATAACACCAGAAATAACCTGGCGCATGGAGTTTCTTGTATTCTCCAACTCCAGCTCCAAATTGTTGATCACTGCAGCAGGTCCGACAGAAGTAAGAGTAGCAATCCGCTCATGGGCAGCATCCAAACTCTGTGTAGCAAGGGATAAAGCCTCCTGGGAATCAGCGAGCTCTCTCCGCAAAGAACTAACCAAGGAAGCATCACCCCCGTTAGACTGGGCAGCCCTCAGGGAAGCTAACTCTGCCCTATGCCTCTGCAGATTCTCCTCCAAATAGTGCACTCTGGCACTGCTAGCCGAACCAATCATACCGGCAGCAAACAGAGCCTGGTTGGTCATCTCAGCAAGCCTCCCAGCAGGCATGGTATCCAGCATGGTCCTTAAGAAATCAGGAACCAGCATATCCAGACTCATTCGGCAAAGTAGCAGATTAAGGACTAAAATTGCCTGGATTTTGGGACTAATAATCAGTCTTTAAAGCTTTTATCAGATGCTGATCTAAAACTAAATTTCAGTCTCTATGAGTCAAGTTAAGGACTGAAAGTTCATAGTTTTTGGGACTAATTATCAGTTATTAAATCCTTTTATCAGAAACTGATTTGGTATCGATTTAAAACTAATTTTCAGTTGCCAAAAATTGCAAATTTAGGACTGAAATTGTCTGGATTCTAAGACTATTAATCAGTCTTTAAAGCCATTCATCAGAGACTGATTTGATACAGTAAACTACAAAACTACGAAAGGTATCAGGGACTATAGGCAATATTTATGGACTAATTTTCAGTCCCTAAATCTATGTATTAGTAACTGAACTCCGTGACTAACTTCCAGTTACTATTAAAAACACCGGGGACTGAATTAATACGGTACCAGCCCATAGAAATAAGGACTGAATTTTTTTCTTATGGAGACTGATTTCCACTCCTTGTTAGGGTCATACAACAAGGACTGATTTTCAGTTGGTAACCCCACTTTCTGGGACTAAGCTGTAATAACTGGCTAGCAACTAGCAAAATCAGTCCTTGATACACTATTAGTAACTGATCATCGTGTATTAGAGACTGATTTTTCAGTCCCTAGAGGCCTGTTTTTTTGTAGTGACAAAAGATATTACTTCTCTACGAAAGAATGCAGAATGATAAGCTCTGAAGTATAGCCAAACAATGACGGCACAAACAGAGACAAGGAGCAAATAATAAACAGACACCAAAGAATGTACAAGAGCAAGTCATGCCTAAGGCATCAAAAAATATATGTACAGAGTACAGAGGATCGGCAGTTCACATTCCCTGAGGCCTAATATTATAAAGATCAGCCACCGAAGCATCGAAATTTGAAGAAATCTGCTGGATATATGGAAAAGAAATTCTCCTTAAGGCCTCTTCAGCAGCAACGATCCTCTCCTCGGTGCCAAGAAGCCTCTCCCTATTCCCACTCAACACAACCTGCCCACGACTCTCCATACGAAAAAGTAACAAGGCTCTTGAATCAACCCGGTTAGCCTCAATCAACTCATCAAGACTCTGATCGAACTCAGGACTCGCCATCAACATACGGAAGACATGAGGAATAACACCAGAAATAACCTGGCGCATGGAGTTTCTTGTATTCTCCAACTCCAGCTCCAAATTGTTGATCACTGCAGCAGGTCCGACAGAAGTAAGAGTAGCAATCCGCTCATGGGCAGCATCCAAACTCTGTGTAGCAAGGGATAAAGCCTCCTGGGAATCAGCGAGCTCTCTCCGCAAAGAACTAACCAAGGAAGCATCACCCCCGTTAGACTGGGCAGCCCTCAGGGAAGCTAACTCTGCCCTATGCCTCTGCAGATTCTCCTCCAAATAGTGCACTCTGGCACTGCTAGCCGAACCAATCATACCGGCAGCAAACAGAGCCTGGTTGGTCATCTCAGCAAGCCTCCCAGCAGGCATGGTATCCAGCATGGTCCTTAAGAAATCAGGAACCAGCATATCCAGACTCATTCGGCAAAGTTGCGGATCAGGCAATTCACTCTGAAGAGGAAGAGTTTCAATCAGTAATATGAAAGGGAAACAACGATTGAAATATACACACAATCTACAGCCACTCACCAGTTGTGGTAGCTCCAGTTGTGGTAGCTCCAGTTGTAGTAGCTCCAGTTTCTTCAACTGGCTCTTTCCCAGGCCTATGTTCAGGTTCAGAGGTACCGACTAAAAGAAGAGAAAAGCATACATATCAGATCTACGCAGACACAAATAACAAAGTTAGGACAAAACACATACCTTGGTCAGCATTAGAAACTGGAACAGTAGCAGCAGCAACTTCATCTCTTACTGGAGAAGAATCAAGGATAATGATAGAAGGACCTGCAGCCATAGGGTCCGTTGCACCGGATGGACCACCCATTACCCTCTGCCTCTTCGGAGGAGGCCCAGAAACATCAACACCAGCAAAAAGGGGACCCTCCCCATCATCAAAAAAAAAAAAAAAAAAAAAAAAAAAAAAAAAAAAAAAAAAAAAAAAAAAAAAAAAAAAAAAAAAAAAAAAAAAAAAAAAAAAAAAAAAAAAAAAAAAAAAAAAAAAAAAAAAAAAAAAAAAAAAAAAAAAAAAAAAAAAAAAAAAAAAAAAAAAAAAAAAAAAAAAAAAAAAAAAAAAAAAAAAAAAAAAAAAAAAAAAAAAAAAAAAAAAAAAAAAAAAAAAAAAAAAAAAAAAAAAAAAAAAAAAAAAAAAAAAAAAAAAAAAAAAAAAAAAAAAAAAAAAACGTAAAGACGTCAGAAGAAAACAAAAATAAAAAATCAACAGAAAAAGTAACAAAGAATGGCACCTTCACAACACCATATCAAAATCGGCTGATCAGGAGAACCCTCCCATGACATCGTAATGCCACAAAGATACAGAATCACAGAGAGATAAGTGACCAACTCAAATGGAGACCTATGCACCTGACGGACCAATGCATTATCAAGAGTAACCCAGTCATGCACATTGTCCTCAAAAGACATCCCCGACACCAACCTACTCGTATCCAACAAACCCCTATACAGCGGATGAATGTATTCCTCACTGAAAAACAAAAACCCCGGCCTCCAGTTCAACATATCAGAATCACCTATATCAAAAAATAACATACCAGGCCTCTCTTCCACCATAACCCAACCATCACGAATACCAAATTTGAAAAAAATATTGAAAAACACTTATCCTGGGCTCTATCTCATATGCACGACAAATAACGATAAACGACATTATCATGGTAATCGCTAAGGGGTGCACCACAGATAAATACAGATTATGGTAATTGAGTAACCCTAATAACCAAAGGGACAATGGAAACCTAAGATTGCCACCGGAAAAGGAGCGGTATACATACCTATAAATCCAGTAGGCGCATCAAGAATTGATTCCGACCGTCCCGGAACCCTAATTTCAGGATCACTAGGGCGGCAGAAGCACTGGCGAAACCATGCGACATCGTCCTCAGTCATCTCTGAATACGTAGTACTAATAACGCGAAAATGATTGCGATCCATAGTATGGAGAAGATTGAACGGGGGAGTGGATGTATTTGATAATAGAGCAAGGGAGTGAGAGCGAAAGAAAAAAGAAGAAGAAAAGAAAATCTTTGGAGCCGTCACAAATTAAATAGGAGACAAAATGGATGGTTTGAAAAACCGGCGCATAACCTACACAAACCGTCGATTGGTTTTCTTCTCGGGATAAGTGCGCTCGAATTAACTCTTGATGGGATATATACGCGGCATGGTAAAATGGCAATTTTACCCTTAAAAAGAGTTCCGGAGAAGATACGGAGCATCCAAAACCAAAGCTCTTTCGAGCTCCGGTTACACAGGTACGCTCTTATTTATTTTTATTAGATTATTTTTGAAGTCTAATGCGATACTCTACAGATAGACTCTCCCATCAGACTGGGGGGCTTGATGATATACCATATACGGAGCTTTACCTCCGTATAAAGGAACGGATACGAAGGACCCTTCGTAAACAGCAAAGGTACTAATACATTGTACCAAGCAGACGTATCCGTAGCCGAAGCTACGATGTATACCTCCGTAATTCCAGAACTCCCAATGATGATCGCAAACAATAAACGGATACACGTAAATTCTTTCCATGATTATCCGATCTCCCGAAAAGGGAATGAAATCAAACACTCCTAAAAACTAGGACGCGGTCTAAGAGTCCTAGATATATCTTCCATACTTAGAAGATATCACGAAAAGAGGAAGGGATTTACCCTAAATATCATAAGGCGACTGCCATGAGACAACCACGTCATAAGGCGACTGCCATGAGACAATCACGTCATAAGGCGACTGCCATAAGACAACCACGTCATAAGGCGACTGCCATAAGACAACCACGTCATAAGGCGACTGCCATGAGACAACCACGTCATAAGGCGACTGCCATAAGATAATCATGTCATAAGGCGACTGCCATGAGACAATCATGTCATAAGGCGACTGCCATGAGACAACCACGTCATAAGGCGACTGCCATGAGACAATCATGTCATAAGGCGACTGCTATAAGACAATCATGTCATAAGGCGACTGCCATAAGACAATCAAGTCATAAGGCGACTGCCATAAGACAACCACGTCATAAGGCGACTGCCATAAGACAACCACGTCATAAGGCGACTGCCATGAGACAACCACGTCATAAGGCGACTGCCATGAGACAATCACGTCATAAGGCGACTGCCATGAGATAATCACGTCATAAGGCGACTGCCATGAGACAACCACGTCATAAGGCGACTGCCATGAGACAATCACGTCATAAGGCGACTGCCATGAGACAATCACGTCATAAGGCGACTGCCATGAGACAACCACGTCATAAGGCGACTGCCATGAGACAACCACGTCATAAGGCGACTGCCATAAGACAACCAAGTCATAAGGCGACTGCCATAAGACAACCACGTCATAAGGCGACTGCCATAAGACAACCACGTCATAAGGCGACTGCCATGAGACAACCACGTCATAAGGCGACTGCCATAAGACAATCATGTCATAAGGCGACTGCCATAAGACAATCACGTCATAAGACGACTGCCATGAGACAATCAAGTCATAAGGCGACTGTCATAAGACATAACGTCATAAGGCGACTGCCATGAGACAATCACGTCATAAGGCGACTGCCATGAGATAATCACGTCATAAGGCGACTGCCATGAGACAACCACGTCATAAGACGACTGCCATAAGAAAATCATGTCATAAGGCGACTGCCATGAGACAATCACGTCATAAGGCGACTGCCATGAGATAATCACGTCATAAGGCGACTGCCATGAGACAACCACGTCATAAGACGACTGCCATAAGAAAATCATGTCATAAGGCGACTGCCATGAGACAATCATGTCATAAGGCGACTGCCATGAGACAATCATGTCATAAGGCGACTGCCATGAGACAATCATGTCATAAGGCGACTGCCATGAGACAATCATGTCATAAGGCGACTGCCATGAGACAATCATGTCATAAGGCGACTGCCATGAGACAATCATGTCATAAGGCGACTGCCATGAGACAATCATGTCATAAGGCGACTGCCATGAGACAATCATGTCATAAGGCGACTGCCATGAGACAATCATGTCATAAGGCGACTGCCATGAGACAATCATGTCATAAGGCGACTGCCATGAGACAATCATGTCATAAGGCGACTGCCATGAGACAATCATGTCATAAGGCGACTGTCATAAGACATTAATTAAGACATCATAGGGCGATCATCACAAAATATATAATAAATAGTATCCAGCAACAGCAGATAAAGGGAAGTAGCAAAGGATCGTAATCAACAAATAAAATAGAGAAACAAGTCTAAAAGCAAATCAGTCTATGAAGACGGTATTTGCATAAGCTGTAATGTAAAAATCTAGTTAAAATTTAAAACAAGAAATACTTTAGAACCGACTACTACACACAATCGGGCAGTGGACCCGTTCGTATATAGTATAGATTTAAAGTAAGTCCAAGTCGAACCACAGAGACTAATCAAGAGTAAGCGAGTTTTAAGTAGTTTTAGAAAGAGTTTTGGATTTTAAAGACTCCCGTCATATTGGATTTTTAAGAAGTTAGTTGAATTAAAAAGGTTAGCAATTCCGAAGAATTAAACGAAAAGAGATTTGATTTTATATCAATATTAGTTAAAGGATCATCTACTTCGACTCCATGACACAACTTATTTAGGTTGCACTTAAGTTAAAACCAATTCAATTATGTTGATTTTATAACTAGGTTAGACAAAGAACTCACTAGTTGGCCACCTAGCTTATTACCCTATCCGAACCCATTAACCAATTGTTCAATCCCTAAGATCCGGTTACCACCTTCCCTATCAAGACCTACTGAATTGACTAATTTGTTTTGTTATTGTAAACAATTTCGTCTACCGATTTTACCAAACCGTTAACACTTTGAATTCTATTATCTATTGTCGTTTATTAACTCGTTACCACAAGTTAACACCTATCGATTGTACCCAATCAACTAGAACAATGTACTCCTAAACTTAGATACCTCTAAATCATTCATACATCATCAACAAAACAGTAGATAAGTGAATAAGAACTCAAAACATTAAGATCTCGAAAAAACGTTTAACAATCAATCTTGAATTCATAAAAGTATGCAACCATAATTCATTGTGTCACTTCATCTCAGTAGATGATGAAGTATTTAGCTAGACATAATCATAAATAAATCACAAATAACAAAAGAAAGAGTAAACATCTTGTACCAAAGTGTGAAAGACAATGAAAAGCTAAAGAAATCGATGTTTGAATGCCTTGAAACTCTATAGCAACCCTTAGATCTTGGAGAACGTAAAAGCTGCTGAATATTGCCTCAAAGAACCCTAAAATCGACTGGAAGTGAAAGTATATCGAATGGGAGGGTTTTGGCCTTGTATTTATAGTGCAAACACAAAGGGTTTTCTGCCGACTCAACATATGCGCCGCATAAACTTCAACTTTCCAAATTTAGGCACCCGATATGCGCCGCATATTATCCTTATGCGCCGCATATTATTCAGTTTCAGAATTTGCTTGCCCGTTATGCGCCGCATGGAAGATCCATGCGCCGCATCTTCACTTTGTCTCGATTTTGCCCAACTTTCTGATCAAAATTCACTAGTTCCATGCGCCGCACACAGAAGCTATGCGCCGCATAAACTTCAACTTTCCAAATTTAGGCACCCGTTATGCGCCGCATGGAAGATCCATGCGCCGCATCTTTACTTTGACTCGATTTTGCCCAACTTTTTGATCAAAATTCACTAGTTCCATGCGTCGCACACAGAAGCTATGCGCCGCATAAACTTCAACTTTCCAAATTTGCTCCCGTTATGCGCCGCATGGAAGATCCATGCGCCGCATCTTTACTTTGACTCGATTTTGCCCAACTTTTTGATCAAAATTCACTAGTTCCATGCGTCGCACACAGAAGCTATGCGCCGCATAAACTTCAACTTTCCAAATTTAGGCACCCGATATGCGCCGCATAATCCTTATGCGCCGCATAAACTTCAACTTTCCAAATTTAGGCACCCGATATGCGCCGCATAATCCTTATGCGCCGCATAAACTTCAACTTTCCAAATTTAGGCACCCGATATGCGCCGCATAATCCTTATGCGCCGCATAAACTTCAATTTCCAAATTTGCTTGCCCGTTATGCGCCGCATGGAAGATCCATGCGCCGCATCTTTACTTTGACTCGATTTTGCCCAACTTTTTGATCAAAATTCACTAGTTCCATGCGTCGCACACAGAAGCTATGCGCCGCATAAACTTCAACTTTCCAAATTTAGGCACCCGATATGCGCCGCATAAGTCCATGCGCCGCATATGTCATCAGATTTCACTAAACTTGTATTTTTCATTCAGTCTTGACACGAACTCATCCACGAACCATCCTAATGCATCTTTTAGCCATCTAAATGCCATTTCTAACTATTGTACCTGTTCTAAGCCCGAAATCACTAACAATACCATCAAAGCATCAAATATATATGCAAATTACACATAATTAAGCTGAAAACGACTTAGAAACGATATGGGAATGTATATATAAATGGACATATCAAATTCCCCCATACTTAAGCTTTGCTTGTCCTCAAGCAAATTCAGAACTCAAAACAATCTTTCCTTTGGTTTAAGATCGCAAAAACATGACAATAATCAAAAAGAAGATAAACCATGAAAGTTAGAAAACAAATGAGAATGGTTAAGCAGTTTTAATCTTAAATGAAAATTGAAATATTTGACAATATTTGAATGATCCACAAGCCTCGAAAAACACGACTAAGCACTTTAATCAAATGAAAGAATAACATCTCAACTAACTTACTCCAACTAACAAACTATTGGGGTTGAAATATTGTATCAATCACTCAAAGCCTAGTCGTGATGCATACTGTTTTACCATAGGCTTGTTCTAGAATCAAATCTCCACCGTCATGGCGTAAGCACCAAGTACTGTTGGTGAATGTTTCTCGGTGACAAAAGCATTCTAGATGTGTTACATATATTTATATATATTCAAGTCTTGTAATTTATCTTGTAATTACCGTTTGTCAATAATATTACCTTGGCATATATTGTTGATCATATTGGGATCCATTTATGTTTATATGTGTGTTTATTATTTGTGTTTTACAGGTTCTAGACATTACATGTAAAGAGTCATTAAGTTAATATTGTTTCTGCGTCTTGACAGCAGTTGAAACATTAACTCAAATATTCCTAAGTGTTATTTGAGGGTTCTTGGGAACGAGCAAAATATTTGCTTGTGGAAAGAACACTCAAATGGTCATTTGAGAGTTTCTGAGGAACAAGCAAAAGTTTTCTTGTTCATAAGAACTCTCAAATGGTTTGAGAGTTTCTGTGGAAACAAGCAAAAGCATGCTTGTCCATAAGAACTCTCAAACAGTTTGTGTGTTCTGGGAAACACACAAACAGGCCAAAACCCTAATGAGCTTGACATGAGAACACTCAAATCCATTGGATTTGAGAGTTCTTGTCACTTGCCTATAAATAGGGTGTGTGTATGCGTGATTCTTAGGTTTTGAGAGTTCTTAGGTTTTGAGAGTTCTTAGGATTTGAGAGTTCTTAAAGGTTTTGAGAGTTCTTGGTTTTGAGAGTTCTTAGGTTTTGAGAGTTCTTAGGTTTTGAGAGTTCTTAGTTTTGAGAGTTCTTGGTTTTGAGAGTTCTTGGTTTTGAGAGTTCTTGTTTTGAGAGTTCTTAGTTTTGAGAGTTCTTAGGTTTTGAGAGTTCTTAGGTTTTGAGAGTTCTTGGTTTTGAGAGTTCTTGGTTTTGAGAGTTCTTGTTTTGAGAGTTCTTAGGTTTTGAGAGTTCTTAGGTTTTGAGAGTTCTTAGGTTTTGAGAGTTCTTAGTTTTGAGAGTTCTTGGTTTTGAGAGTTCTTGGTTTTGAGAGTTCTTGTTTTGAGAGTTCTTAGGTTTTGAGAGTTCTTAGGTTTTGAGAGTTCTTAGGTTTTGAGAGTTCTTAGTTTTGAGAGTTCTTGGTTTTGAGAGTTCTTGGTTTTGAGAGTTCTTGTTTTGAGAGTTCTTAGTTTTGAGAGTTCTTAGGTTTTGAGAGTTCTTAGGTTTTGAGAGTTCTTGGTTTTGAGAGTTCTTGGTTTTGAGAGTTCTTGTTTTGAGAGTTCTTAGGTTTTGAGAGTTCTTAGGTTTTGAGAGTTCTTAGGTTTTGAGAGTTCTTAGTTTTGAGAGTTCTTGGTTTTGAGAGTTCTTGGTTTTGAGAGTTCTTGTTTTGAGAGTTCTTAGGTTTTGAGAGTTCTTAGGTTTTGAGAGTTCTTAGGTTTTGAGAGTTCTTAGTTTTGAGAGTTCTTGGTTTTGAGAGTTCTTGGTTTTGAGAGTTCTTGTTTTGAGAGTTCTTAGTTTTGAGAGTTCTTAGGTTTTGAGAGTTCTTAGGTTTTGAGAGTTCTTGGTTTTGAGAGTTCTTGGTTTTGAGAGTTCTTGTTTTGAGAGTTCTTAGGTTTTGAGAGTTCTTAGGTTTTGAGAGTTCTTAGGTTTTGAGAGTTCTTAGTTTTGAGAGTTCTTGGTTTTGAGAGTTCTTGGTTTTGAGAGTTCTTGTTTTGAGAGTTCTTAGGTTTTGAGAGTTCTTAGGTTTTGAGAGTTCTTAGGTTTTGAGAGTTCTTAGTTTTGAGAGTTCTTGGTTTTGAGAGTTCTTGGTTTTGAGAGTTCTTGTTTTGAGAGTTCTTAGTTTTGAGAGTTCTTAGGTTTTGAGAGTTCTTAGGTTTTGAGAGTTCTTGGTTTTGAGAGTTCTTGGTTTTGAGAGTTCTTGTTTTGAGAGTTCTTAGGTTTTGAGAGTTCTTAGGTTTTGAGAGTTCTTAGGTTTTGAGAGTTCTTAGTTTTGAGAGTTCTTGGTTTTGAGAGTTCTTGTTTTGAGAGTTCTTGGTTTTGAGAGTTCTTGGTTTTGAGAGTTCTTGAGGTTTTGCGTGTTCTTGAGTGTTTTGCGCGTTTATTTTGAGAGTTCTTAGGTTTTGAGAGTTCTTGTGGTTTGCTTGTTCTTACACTTTTGCTCGTTTCATTTGAGTGTTCCTGTTTTTGCGTGTTCTTGTGTATTTGAGTGTTTATAAGTTAAACTTCATACACAATGGCAGCAAACTATCTTAACCAATTAATACTAATGGACCATGAGACCGGTAAGGGTAATTCACCACCTAAACTGATGATCATTGACCAATACTTTTCTTGGAAAGGTCGATTCGAATCCTTTATGCAATTCATGGATATTAGAATGTGGACTTGTATGACTGAAGGATATAGTGCCCCAACATATGAGGACAGTGGTGTTAACAAAGTTTATGCTTACCAAGATATGACTGAATCTAATAAAAAATTGTATGAGGCAACTATCATGTTTAAAAATGTCATTGCCACAAGAAAGATTACATTTATTTAATGGATTCAATACATCAAAAGAACTTTGGTTAGCATTAAAAAATCATTGTGAAGGGGATGAAACACTTAAAAAGAATCGTAGAGACCTTCTAAAGCATCAGTATAATGTATTTAATGGGTTAAGAAGTGAAAACTTAGATCAACTAATTACAAGGTATTATCATTTGCTAGCAGAGTTGCAAGCATTTGAAGTTACCTATTCTGAGGAAGAAAAAGTCGAGAAATTTTTGAGTTCCTTGCCGGAAAAGTGGAGTAATTATATTACCACTTTGCAGGAAAAAGCAGATTTCTCAGATATGTCTTTGACTCAGATAGTTGCTAAGTTTAGGGGACAAGAAATGAAACTAAAAAGGAGGGAAACAGGATATAATAATGCTCAGATTCCCGAGCTTTATTACGGTATGCCTACGATCAGTGTAAGTCCAGGTTCCCCTGAAGGAAGCACAAGGGCATTCCTGAGTGAAGATGTTGACTTACAAAAGATCTCGTTTGACTCTGAGGGGAACATATGTCTTGTTTCAAGTCAGAGCGACAACTTAGGCAACCGTGGATATCCTACCTCCAGTGCTAGTTCCACCGTGCCTATAAGTGTCAAATGTGCGGAAAGTCACTTATCTGTTCTTGCGTTATTTATGACATCATATGAACAGTTTATCTAAGGAAAGGTTCAAGATCCGAGTCTTATAGAGGAAGACTATGAGCAGATTGATCCTTTAGACCTAGAAGAGATTGATTTACAACGGCAAATGGCATGTTGACTCTTCGGACTAAACGGTTCTTAGCGAGAACAGGGCGAAAGGTTGTGGGTTCCAAGCTTGGCTTTGATAAGTCAAAAGTAAAGTGCTATAACTGCGAGGGTTTTGGACACTTTGCTAGGGAATGCCAGAGACCAAAGAAGGATGATCGGTCTATTGTGACTCGTCAGAACTTCAATCAAGGTGGAATAGTACCTTCATCTTCAAACACCTCAAGACAAAAGTCATAATGATGGGTCTAGTGGAAACCAAAGCCCAGTTAATCAAAGTGATTCAAGAGCTTTGGTGATCCAACAACAAGACGGATCATATGACTGGAGTTCCAAAGTCAATGAAGAAGACGATGCATCTCTTGCAGAAATTTACTCGGACACTGCTATTACCGATGATCTCGATGATTCCTTTCAAGATGATGAATATGTAGACAATGTTGATTATTCAATGATGAATGAAGATGATGAACTCCCTGAGGAAGAATACACCATGACAGTCGAAAATGATGATTATCATCAAGAAGATAATGATATGAGTGCCATTGAATTTACTCTTTTATCTGAAGACTCAAACGTTCATATTCGACAAGAGCAAGATTATCCTACAGAGACAGAACAATGCAAGGAGAAAATTCTTGACACGAGTATTCTTTCAGAGGATGATGAGATATTGGAGTCAGATGAAGATAAAGGTTGTCAGAAGGTGGAAATTCCTCAAAGACTCGGTACAGATGAACTGATTAATTTCATCTCTAATTTAGATGTACCTGAGCAATTTGTGGAGATTTCACTTCATGCATTGGTGAAAGTTTGTAAATTCACCAACATGCTGTCATCAGAAGTTAACAATCTTCATAATGATGCAAGAGACACAAAGGCCTTACTCGATGATTCAGTCAATGATAAATCATATCTCAAGCAACAAGTTGCTATGTTGACCCAAAAGGAAGGAGAGTTAAAGAGACAAGTCAAAGCAGATCAGGGAAGATTGACTGCCATGAAAGAGGAACTCAGAGAAGTGATTCTTAGAAAGGAGCTATGTCAAGAAAATTCTTGACACGAGTATTCTTTCAGAGGATGATGAGATATTGGAGTCAGATGAAGATAAAGGTTGTCAGAAGGTGGAAATTCCTCAAAGACTCGGTACAGATGAACTGATTAATTTCATCTCTAATTTAGATGTACCTGAGCAATTTGTGGAGATTTCACTTCATGCATTGGTGAAAGTTTGTAAATTCACCAACATGCTGTCATCAGAAGTTAACAATCTTCATAATGATGCAAGAGACACAAAGGCCTTACTCGATGATTCAGTCAATGATAAATCATATCTCAAGCAACAAGTTGCTATGTTGACCCAAAAGGAAGGAGAGTTAAAGAGACAAGTCAAAGCAGATCAGGGAAGATTGACTGCCATGAAAGAGGAACTCAGAGAAGTGATTCTTAGAAAGGACCTATGTCAAGAAAATTCAGGAAAGATATCTAAGAAACTCAAAAGAAAAACAAATGGAGCTGGCAGATGCTAAAAATGAGATAACTCACTTAAATGGGAAACTCAACAAAATGAGAGATATGAGATGCATGATAAACTATCTATCAAAATCTCAAAGTGCTAACAATCATCAAGGCCTTGAGCACACTTTTGAGGATTTTTCAAAAGAAAAAGGAATATCATCTTTGACCATAGAATCAACTAAACAATATGAAGAAAAGGAGTCATTTTCAAAGTTTACAGAGGAAGTGCTAAATCCAAAGCTGATTACACGAAAAAGGACTATTCCTCAGACATTAACTCCTGAACAAGAGAATCTTGTTAAGAGAACACACTTTGATAATACAAAAGAGTCTGTAGTTTGTAGATCAAAGAAGTCTATTAACAGAATCTCTTGCTTCATATGCAGAGAAAAGGGTCATGTGGCAAGCAAGTGTCCACAGAAGGGTAAATCCAGCAAATCAAGGCAGTCTAATAACTCAAGTGGCAGAGATGTTGAAGATATAGATGTTCAGTTGAGAAAGAACAAGGGTAAACACGTTGAAGAAATATCAATGAGTGTTTCACCTAAAAGGCTTTCTCAAGGGAACTCACCCGCACGGAGTGGAGTTCCTGGAAGTTCTTCAGGTTATAGTGCTAAGGAGCAAGGAAAGCCAAGAAGTGTATCTCCTAAGAAACCTTCAAATGGTGGCCATGCTCGGAGCAAAACTCCTAAGAGGAATCCCACTCCAAAACGAGGAGTCTTTGATCATGTTGGTGAAGATGATACATGTTTTTATGATCGCTTCACAGGAACGGTAAAGACTGGTCGTTCCTCAATGTTTCAAAAGCATAGTCCCAGGAGAAAGATTGAGCTATCTCCTGAAAGGGTGCCGAGAAACAGACGATAGACTTCAAAATCCAGGACTCCCACTAAGAGTGATGGATATTGGACAAATGTCTCAGTGAAAGATAAGGACGGTAAATTCAAGTCTACTGAGGCTTGGGTACCGTTTCGCAACTAAGCGCTTATCTTTCGTGCGGAGGACACAGTCAAGGAGGACCATGCATTTTCGGTGATCGGTGACTGAGTCCTAGGCATAGTTTCATTAGATAACATATTGGGTTATCGAACTTTTATTGTATTTATTTCATTATAAATCATTGTGCAAGTCCTATGTATGTTATTTATAATTTGTTTATAAAGGAACGTATTTGGGAAAAACGAGTATATTTAAAGTGCTACTTTATTTTATGCTTGTTAATAAATCATTTGAGATAACATGATTATTCATATAATGGTTGTTATCCTATGATGAATATGCAAAGTTGATTTATTTATGATGGTTACACTAAGGCCTTTGATCAATCGCTTTTCGAGTTGCTAGTCCAGTTGGCTGGAATGAGTAATCCTTAGTCACCATTTCTCAAGAACCGTTCTTATTCAGAAAAGGGGTTCTATTGCACGAGAGACAATGTTACTTAGGGTATCTGGTTTCCAGGGGGAGTTAGTTGTGTTCTTAGTGAACACCGAATAAATGTGTATCGTGATAAGGGTATAGTGTAAGTAAAGACTAATTTGAGTGTGTTTGGTACACCTTGAATTAAGTCTTACATGTAAATTGCATGAAAGATTAAGTGAAACATTTAAGGTTTCGGTCAAAATAGGTCAAACGGAGTCACTAAGTTGATATATTTGACAGATATTTTGATTTGCAATTTACTTTAAATAATTGAATCAAAAATACTTAATGTGTGAGCTAACATGATAAAGGCTTTGGTTCTAATCTTAATTGGGAGAATCAGTCATTAATTATCTGTTATATATCGGTTTAAGTGTTTTCAAGTTCAATTATTTACCTTTGAGATGAATACATGTGTTGTATAGATCTCATGGGTTTGCTGATGTGGTCGCAGAATTATTTATCTTAACTGGATGTGTGTCAACCATTAAGATAAAGGATCTCCAAAGTGTATGAAAATTGGGTCTATCCAGTCCGGAATGGAGAAAACTTAAGCTTAAAATGGAAGCAGAGTACACTTACACGTCAACAACTCAACGAAATTCAAACGGAGACAAAGATATATATGGAGAGATTGTTTATCAAGATATACAATCTTATTTCTTTATTCTTGTTGTATTTGAATTTAATTAACAGCATTGTTGTGTCCAATGTCTTTGATTGTCAAATACTTAACAATGGTGCTTTGTAATTCATTAATTAGTGACATATCGGGTCTTAATTAATGATCGTACATTGTAAGTTTGTTCAAGTGGTGACAAATATCAAGATTTTCTTTATCGAGACAAATGCTAAGAATTGTGATATAGAATTTAAATTCGGTGTCTGTCTTATCATGTTCTCTGAAGAATTCTTTTCGCTAATCATATCGGGTTCAAGAAAATTCTTGGTGAATTTTCAATGTGTTAATCAAGTTCGTGAAGGTTGACCTTATAGAAAGTCAAGGTTCACATGAGTCGAGAAAATTAGGCTAAGTGTTAAATGCGTATTAAGTAAAGAGGGCTGATATATGCGTGTTTTCATTTTGGGCTTAATATGCGTGTTCTGTCATAATGGGCCGGATATGCGCATTCTGGCATAGTGGGCCGGATTTGCGTGTTTCAGTGTCTCTAGGGTTTGCGTGTTTTAAATGGATATAAATAGGAAAATAACACGCATTTAATGATAGTTTTGAAATCATTTGCGTGTTC
>CM067171.1:3743869-3746369 GCA_034093135.1 Erigeron breviscapus | reverse complement strand
GCTCAAGACAAGTGTTCATATCTTAATGCAATGCTTGATCTCCTTGATCCAAAAGTAAAGGGATCAAATGAGCTATCTCTACAAACAACTGTTGCAGAGGGCAAAGTTGGGGTAGACAATCAATCGGAGTTAGACTCAAATCGGGAGTTGGACACTACTGAGGTGATTGAGAAGAAGAGCAGGATTCCAGTGGAGGCAACACCTGAAGTTCCTGATGACAGGGTTTTTGGCCAGCACTTAGGATGATAAACAAAGACTTGAAGGTCACATCTAGATGCTAGTGTCAAAGGGGGAGACTGTTGGTGCATGTTTCTCGGTGACAAAAGCATTCTAGATGTGTTACATATATTTATATATATTCAAGTCTTGTAATTTATCTTGTAATTACCGTTTGTCAATAATATTACCTTGGCATATATTGTTGATCATATTGGGATCCATTTATGTTTATATGTGTGTTTATTATTTGTGTTTTACAGGTTCTAGACATTACATGTAAAGAGTCATTAAGTTAATATTGTTTCTGCGTTTAACAGGAGTTGAAATATTAACTTAATGTACTTCCAGATTGAAGTTAAGTTAATTGTGTTTCTGCGTATTAACAGCAGGAGAAACATTAACTTAATCAATACTTCCAATAGGTAATATAGACAATGTTGTTTCTGCATATTCACAGCAGTAGAAACATTGTCGTAGCTGATGTTGGTTCTGCGTATATTTACAGCAGTATAAACATTGGCTGAGTTAATGTTGGTTCTGCGTCTTGACAGCAGTTAAAACATTAACTCAAATATTCCTAAGTGTTATTTGAGGGTTCTTGGGAACGAGCAAAATATTTGCTTGTGGAAAGAACACTCAAATGGTCATTTGAGAGTTTCTGAGGAACAAGCAAAAGTTTGCTTGTTCATAAGAACTCTCAAATGGTTTGAGAGTTTCTGTGGAAACAAGCAAAAGCATGCTTGTCCATAAGAACTCTCAAACAATTTGTGTGTTCTGGGAAACACACAAACAGGCCAAAACCCTAATGGGCTTGACATGAGAACACTCAAATCCATTGGATTTGAGAGTTCTTGTCACTTGCCTATAAATAGGGTGTGTGTATGTGTGATTCATTAACAAGAGTGTAGAGAGAGAAACGAGCATAACCTAGAGAGAGAAACCCAAGAACACACACGGGTAGATCTTGTGGGTGGTACTCGACTCACGCATGAACCGCAAACACACACCCGGTTTGGACGGCTCGTAGACTTAGATTACCACGTTGGTTGGTAAAGTTTGTCCGGAGAGCCGTTTCACTATAGTAACCAAACACGAGTGTTTATATTCACGCAAAAGATATATATATATATATATATATATATATATAGATATATATATAAGATATAGATATAGATCGATGTATATATATAGGACATAGAAGATATAGATAGATATATATATATATATAGATATATATATATAAATATATATATATATAGATATATATATATAGTATATATATATATCATAAAAGGTAGATATAGAAACCGTGGGTTATCTCGAGGAATTCCGCACCTCGACATATCCTTAAGTCAATCTCGGTTCGGTAAGACCCGAGGGACTTACAAGTACAACTATCAAAAGAGGTCTTATACGGCTGTAATGTACAATTCTGAAGGCTTACAAGGGTCATTAACATTGTGTATGAAATTTTGAGATATAATTGGTGTTAAAAAGAAATAACACAACAATTAACAAAGTTTTACATAATAGTCTAGTCCAACACAACCCATATCACTAGTTGCCATCTATCCAAAGCCCAAAAGACGTTATCCCGACACTACTCCCCAATAGACCGATAAAAACCGACACCATTGTGGTGTATGACATTCAAAACGACTTCTAACCACCTTATCATACCAATGTTGGCTTAAACGAACATTGCCAACTTTAAATTGAAGAATATAAGCAATTAAAGAACACTTTTGTTGGTTTAAATTAACTACCAACTTACTTTGATTTGTCGAAAATGAGGGAAATACCAACTGACAGTCCAAGCTTATTTTTTCATTTTTCACTCTTTTTTTTTTATTTTTTCTGTTTTTCATTTTTCATTCATCATTTTTTCAAAGAAGCTATTTTTACCCTGCCTAATTGGTACCCCCTTTTTGAACTTTAAAACATATTGACAAATCATAAATAACACGCTAAACTGAATAATCTAGACTTAATCCAAAATCATGACGAAATCAATCTACCCCCAACATTGAGAATATACCAACCCGACATAACAAAGACAACCCCAAACCATCCAACTAGCATAGGCAACTATAGATTTTGACTATCGGTATGGCGAGGATAGGTTACATATTTAAGTGGATTTAAACACAAACGAAAAGGCGAGGTTCAACAAGTTTTCTAAGTGTATCTTGCACTAAAAATAAGTGCAACAAGGGTTTAACAAAGGAAATTCACTAACCAATGTGGTTAGCTACTTAAACACATGCACAAGAACAGTTAA